>CM032059.1:24618991-25218991 GCA_018831715.1 Matsumurasca onukii | reverse complement strand
ATAGGTCTACTTATGGTGCAATCATACAAGTTAATTGGTGAATCCAAGAATAGACATATACAGAACTGCAACCTATTTTTCTAAGGTTGATATATTATTACACACGTTTTCATAGGGTTTTAGTGAAGAAGAATTACACTACGTTTAGGGATCTGGGATCCGATCCCATCTTCAGGCGAAAAGTAACCTAAAACATAACACAAAACATTAGAAAAATGTGCTTGCCTGAAAATAATAAATGCAAGCTGACAACACAAATAGGTATGCCTTTTCTTATTTGTGTTTTTTACGATTGTACAATTTCTGAGGTTGAAATATTATTAACACACGTTTTCCATAGTTTTTGAGTGAACAAAAAACGGGATGGTGTGCCCTTGTTTTGCTAAGGTTTTAAATTTCATAGTCAAGAGTTTTATGTCCAAACTGAACTATCCTTAATGAAAGGCTATAACAATAAACAGTATTTTTCAATAGAAACTAGCAAATTCATCAGTTCATAGTTGGTCTAAGGCTACCCAGAAGGTTTATGGCCCGTAGGCCAAGAGAGCTCACTATTTAATTTGGCAAGTTTTAAAGTTTGGTTTTATTCAATATTAGGGTACGGTAAGCAAAGTTATTACTGAATAAAAAAAATTATTGAACCAAGCTATGGTTGAACCATGATGCTACCGTATGCTGCCCGACATGATAACGGCTACAACTAGATAAACCCTACCATAGACATTAAATTCTACTAAAAAACCCTTCTTCAATCTAACAAAATGTAATTTCTTTATACTTTTGACAATTGAATAAAAAAAGAGACTTCTATTACGTTTTAGAAATCAATTGCAGGTAGAACTTTCAGTGTATTGAAACTATAAATTGCCAGTTTATACACACAAATCTGTAGAATAAGAAAAAATAATTCAGAGCAATTCCAATATTGGGCGTAAGTTTGGAGATCGCCCGTTGCAAGCTCTGTAGTCACTGTCATGACAAAAGATACAACTACACGACAGTTGACTGGATAAGTTGCTCTCCCAGCCTGAACCATCCTCAATGATGATTCTTACGAGAGCTGATGTATGTTTTAAATGAACTTTTAAATTTGCTCGTTCAATCTTGTCTTCTACTTTGCAGAAGCTCCATCAAATTTTATGTCTACAAAAAACACTGTCTCTTGTTTAACTCCCACTTTTAATAGTTAGCACACTATGGTGGTGATAAAATTTATCTAAAACAATTTAAATCTTAAACCATTTTAAAATGATATTTAAAACTTAAGTTTTATCATTCCAGGTTTTGACTACATTTACTTTTAAAATATCATAACTTGCTCACTTTTTGCAATGAAATAATGGCTTTTACAAAAGGAGTCTGTCGAAACTTTGTTCCTTTAATTATCTTTTAAATCTTTTATGCATACTAAACACTCCGTGTTATAAATTATATTTATAAATATTTATTTATTATATATTTATTATTTATTAATATTTGTAAATAAGATACATTCGTCAGGAAATCTGTGTAATTGTTAATTAAGGTCTTCTAATTTTGAGGTATTGTGTTTTTATTTTGATTTATTTGTGTAAATTTACTTTTACTCTATTGTTATATTTAGGTATATTGTTTTTATCTTTTATATGGAGCTCACTGTGTGTGTAAAAAATTCTGTAACAGTGCCTCAACACAACTAACGTTAATGAGGCACTTAATTCATTCTTTTTCAATCTGTATTTTTAACAGTATTGTTCATTTTTTATCACGAAGGTATTTCATGCTTATTTAACCTTAGTAACATGTGTAATTATTACTCTTTGCATGATAACTTGTTTAACAAATTAATATATGTAAGTTAAAGGATTTGCACATGAGTATAAAAATTGTATTGAAATATTGTAATAATTGAAAAGAATTCTAATAAAGATTTATTTATTTAAATATTTTATCAACCAGCTTTTTAAAAAACACAACTTTTTCCACGCCTATGGATTAGCTTCCTGGGATAGCGTTTTATAAGAAATGCCACAAATATCAACAAATGAAAAAAAAAGATTGTATACATCCATCAAAATTATAAAAATGCATTTTAGTTTTGATATAAACCTACCCAGTTTAGGACCTATTTTCAAAATTTAAACACCTTATATTTGCACCTGAAGATCCTAGGTACGTACCTAGTTGAGGCTATAAGCGGACATATATTTTGCCACACTTGTGTAACATCGTTGGAGCCCTTCTATTTAGAAATTTAAAGACACTATACATACTAAACTATACGCTAAAATACACTTTTAACCTTTTGCGCTCCAATGGCGAACTTAGTCCGACATCGGAGCGGAACGGCAAAATAGTCTAGTCCGAGACATCGCTTTTGCATCATGCATACGCATAGCCTATAGACGATTTCAGGCAAGGGACTAATTACACTAATCGACATAGTAATTCGAGCCACTTTTGTAGCTAAATCCTCTCTGCATGGTGGACATCCCGCCTCAACTTTAAACACAAGAACTTCTTCTCTTGGGTTCAAACTTTCTTCAGAACACTGCTTAGAAATTGCCTGGACAACAAGTCAAGGGAGCAGAAACTTGGATCACCTCAACGGTTCTCTAGAACACCTGCTAATTTTCATTTTTGAATAGCTGTTCTGCTTTTGAACGTAAATAATGATTTACAGCCTCGCATCGCCTCTTGAAATTTCACTCTTGAACTCTTTTACACACCCTCAAGGACCCTGAACAGAAACATTTGGCTTTCAGACACATCCCCAGTTACTGACCAGACGCCCCACCACTACCTATCCCGACTCAAAACCGTAATTTGCCGAGAACTTCGTGAGATCCCGTGCCAAACATTGGAGAGAGTCATAACTAACTTGTCCAAGAGACTCGTACAGTGAAAATAGTGGTCATTATTTAAGTGACATAACTTTTGCTATATAAGTTATTTTTGTGCTTTTTTATTATGAATCATATTAAATTTCCATTTCTCCTCTTTACAATAAAAAAATAACTTTTAAAATCTCAATAACTTTTTGATATATTCCATTTTAAAAACCGTCAGGTTTAACTGCCGGACCCTGTATTTGATTCATTATTATGATTTTGGAACGGTTCCATGCCGCAAGCAGAGAAAGTGTTAAGTGACAAAATGGTTCTGAGTAAATCTGTGTAAATTAGTACGTACAGTGACTTTAAATTTGAAAATAGATGTGTGCAGACAATACCACACAAAGATGCTGAGGTTTCAAATTCAGAGAGGCGAAATTCAGCCTTGATCCAGTACCACCAGTACTCCCTTCTCCCAAATTTTTTAAGCACTTTAAAAAAAATATTTATGAGGGAAGTCATTTGTAACAAAGGGTTACAAATTTACAATAACGTTGAACATAGAAAATATTTATGACAATTATTCAAGATTTAATCTGGCAAAATAAGTATAAAAAACATATTTTCCAATGCCTAGGCAGTGTTGTAGGTGGTACAAGGAGGGAATTTGTTGTTTACATTTATTAATAAAATATTTGTGTTAAGTCACAAGTTTAACAACAAAAGTGGCAAGACTCAAGTAGCCACTGATGACACTCGCGCAAGTGTGAGTGCAACTGTGTCGGTAGGCAGAGATGTAAATGATAGACGCGGCAAGTGTAGGACTGTGAGTAGGCTGACTCACAATGCTACACCGACACAAAGTTACAAAACATTACACTCGCTTACTCGCCTCTTCATTGTAAACCATCCACTTCACTCTTGATTATTGTTGATAGTGTGTTTTTCGATCTCTATACATTATAATTATACATGATTTTAGCTAATTTAAAAAAAAGATTTTCCTGAAAATGATATTTTTATACTTAATAACACATAACATCTTTATGTGTAATAACACCTAAATTTACAGTTCTTAGATGATAAAACCCTTTTTTAGTGAAAATTAGGATCGGTGCACATTTCTTGGTTTTCAGGTCTTGGTCTAATCATGAGGGCAACATGAATAACTTATCTCATTTTTCCAAAGTAAATTTGATAATAAAGTCATTTGTCAGTCCATCAAAAACTGAGCCTCTTATTTTTATATGTTTTAGGATGATGTATTCTTTAAGTTCAATATTTTGTGTAAGCGTCTAAATTTTAAACTTATATTTATGCTGAGCAGTTAAAAATAATTTATTTTGAAGCGTTATTAAGAAAAAAATCTTTTAAATTCAATTTTTATAGTCTTAAATCTTTTCCCTAATAATTATCACTGACAATATTACAAAAAAATTAGTAAATGCAATTTTTACAAGTTTGTGACAAGTCTTATCGCAAAAAGTCAAAGTGTTGCAACACAGCTGTTTGAATTGTGCATGTCGTCTCGGTTGCCTACTGACAGCAGTTACACAATACACAATCCAATTAATCATCACTGATAACGTAGCGGCTCCTGCGTTAGCCGTGACCTTCTGTGTCTCTTGATAACATTTGCTTATTCCGATCTAAAGCAAATTCTTTAGTAAATTTGGCAAAAATCCTCATTGTAGTCCGGTTTTTAATAATTTTTCCAGGCTCAAAGTAAAAAAATGTTTTTAATTAGTTAAAGATTTTTTTGTATAAGTTAACTGCCAAAATCCTGAATTGTCGTAGAGAGATTATTGTTTTCAATAATTTTAAATTGACAACTAAAATGTGTGCAGTTAGGTTTTAGGCTGTGTTGCATAAAACTTGCATATGCCTTGATTAAACAAGCACAATTTAGAGGCCTCAATACAGTTTACATCTTTAAAAGTATATTTCTTTTAATCTACCTTTTTGTTGGTATCGGGACGAGGAGTAAGGAAAGATGCTCTTAGCTGTATAGCCGTTGAATTTTATGAGGAACATTCTTTTCCTGTAGTAATATTTCATTACTTGAGCCATCATTTGTTGTTACAAAACGTAACTGCATACATCTCATTTTCTAACACAGTGGAGATATTTCAATTGCTCTGTAATCTTGTCATCTAAGTATTTTAACACTGTTCTTTAACTTACTTTTAGTAACTATTAGGTGGAGAGAACACAGAAGTATAAAAAGTTCTAGGGACTTAGGCCTACAGGTCAAAGATTGTCTATTTTGGGGCCAACGGATAGCCACTTTTGGTGATAGAGGCCAGGCAAATGCTGCAAACGCAACGCTTACCCGATTCAAATGTCTTAAAACCCTAAAACTATCCAATTAAGTTTTAGCCATAAGTGGTATTTTACTGTCGTCACCCTTTAAATTAATAACTAAAGGCCGTACTGTCGGTTTGCAGGAATACATTCCCACCCACAAGGACATCTTGCACGCGAGGAAGGCCACCAAAGGCATCTCGGAGTTTGTCATCCCCATCAACAACATTCCGTTCAGGTTCGTGGACGTGGGCGGACAGCGCTCGCAGCGCAAGAAGTGGTTCCAGTGCTTCGACTCTGTAACGTCGATCCTCTTCCTTGTCTCCTCGTCCGAGTTCGACCAGGTTCTCGTTGAGGACAGGTGAGTCAGTTGTACATGGTTCACTTGTCGGACAGGCAGGCAATCGGGTGAGTTTAAGACAAGTTAGAGAGCATATGATGGAATCTTAGAAAAGTTGAAGAGATTTTTGAAGGAGTTTTCATTACAGTCCGACTCTCTTTAGCTCGGCCCGTCAGGACCGGACTCTCAGCCTACCAAAAAAAATGGCCAGACTTTAGGAAAAAATTCAAGGAAAAGTCGTTATGAAGCCTTCTACAGCTCCAAAGCTATAGCGGCTAAAGCGGCTCCAAAGCTATAGTGGCCCTTAAGCTGACAAAGTTTAGCTTTAGGCCTATGTTAAGTGAACTAACCCTATGTTAATGTGGTCAAAAACCCCAATTCAATTCAGCAAAACCTTAGGATTAGGGATTAATTTTAAAAGAAACCGCTCAATGAATAAACACTTACCGAAAATTGTAGATACAGACTATGTTTACGTCTCTGGTGTCCAGCCGGATTATCTGACAGTCAAATCAAGTGAGGAGGAACGAGAGGGACTCTACTGTATACTTTACAATAACACAGCTGTTAGCTTAACCGTATCGCAAATGACACTAGGAACGTATCTCAGTTCTAAAATTACATTAGAAAAAGATCGCAGGAGTAAAACTGAAGTTGTCGCAGTGAAACAGAACAGAGAACAGGCTAAGTAACTACGACTCTTGAAACAAGTGGTAGAAATGACAATGATAAATAATTTTTCTGCTTTGAAAATTAGCTTTTCATGCTGTGAAAAACCCTTTTTTTATATACAGTTTGGTGGACACCCTGTGCTTAAAGTGTCCTATTCCTTGACAAAAGTGCATGCTTCTGAAAATGGTTTGAATAGCAAAAGGCAATAGTATCATATAAAGGACACTTTTACACTGCAGTTCTTCCCAGTTTAAAAAATATATATTTTAGTCTTATAGTTAACCGAGAAATGATAAGATTGAAGGAACTAATTAACTTTCTGTACAGGACTTTATAGAGTTGCCATGCTTTGTTCAATATCAATTAATCTCAAACCATTTTCTAAACATTCCAGTTGTCAATTTACAGTGATCTGATTACATTTTACTTTTACACAGTCTCTTGTTTGTTGTCATTTGATGCACTGTGAATTTTTAAACATTCTATGTCAGTCAAATTCACGGTCTTCAGGACTTTTTACCGAAATTGTTAAACATTTTACAAGTAACTTTTGGATTAAACATAAGTTGTACATTATGACTAATTTAGAAGGTCTAACTGTGGCAACAATAAGGGCAGTCAACTGAAACTAAAATTGTACAACAAAAATAGCACCTACGTATTGTTCACATGCTTCTTTTATGCTTTACTGGTTAACAAAATATTTTATTTTGATAGATAACTTCCAGTCTTTTAGCCTTACAACCAAAACAAGGACTGGAGAGCCATATAAAAATGCATTCTTCCAAGTTTAAACTTAAGTTAACCGATGGCTTTACACTTGAGTTTTACAAAGAAAATATAAATTGAATCATGATTGAAATTTGATTGTAGTTTCACAAGTAGTTAGTTATTACTTTGAAGTAAACAATTGAAATATTTGTTTGTACATTGCTGCTTGGATCACAGTGCGAGTATTAAGAAATAGGTGAGTACTTCAAATGAGCTACAGTATATGTTAGAAAAGTGAATAGCCTTGTATAGATACTTGAATAGCCTTATTGAACTTCAAAATGGCTAAAAAAATGGCACCAATCAAAACAACTTGTCATAAATGGAGCTTTTCTAAACTAAATCTCTTGGAAGGCAAAATTTACTTTTCCTATTCTTTTCAATTTTGTACAACCTGTTCTAATATTATATTATCGGTGTTTGTTTCAGACGAACAAATCGTCTCGAGGAGTCGAAGAACATATTCGACACCATCGTCAATAACCTGGTGTTCAAGGACGTGTCCATCATCTTGTTCCTGAACAAGACCGATCTCCTGGCTGAAAAGCTCAAGTCAGGTGAGTCGACACTTCACAGATTTCTGGGCCTTTATCAGCTGTGTGCTGATAGCATCCTGCCTAGCTGGACTTTGGTTTCAACCAGAGTTCATTGGTCGGATGACACTAGTGACTTTCACCAAAGCTTTCGGGGTTAAAGCGTTTGACTTTCCCCAAATTCCAGTTAGCGCCAAATAGCAAGAAACGTGACTTGCGCATGCACATAAACATGATGTGAATCACAACTTAACATAACCTAATTGTTTACACATAAGTTTGGTTTAGGGTTTAATACTTAAAAAGATAATAAAACAGGATCAGCTGAACCTACTGTACTAATCATCAAAATAAATTTAACAACCATCTACTATTTATGTGAAAGAAAAGTTGATAATTTAAATAGTTGCTGTTTGTAAACAAATTGATTCTGTTGGATTATCACTAAGCCGGGGAGGGGAAAGTGTACTGGTAAGTGGTGGGGGGCTACGTCACAGCTGTTTATACTCTCCTCTCCGCTATTCATGCTAATTGGCGCTGTTCGTTAATGATGATGTTTTCCAGTAACAAAATATCTCCTGTTCTTGTTTCAGGGGAGACAAACATCCGCTGGTACTTCCCGGACTTTGCCGGGAACGAGCAGAACCTGATTGACGTGCAGGAGTTCCTGGTGGAGTATTTCCGCAACGCAAAGCGCGACCCGCGCAAGCCCTTGTTCCACCACTTCACCACGGCCGTGGACACGGAGAACATCAAGGTGGTGTTCAACGCTGTCAAGGACACGATCCTGCATCGCAACCTGCAGAGTCTGATGTTGCAGTGACGAGCCTGGCTCGGGTTCCGTAAAGTCAGAGAGATACATTTGATAATGCGGGGTTTTCAGGACTATTGTTGACTATAAGTTCCGTGAAATGGCTCTCCAGTCCTTGTTTTGGTTGTAAGGCTAAAAGACTGGAAGTTATCTATCAAAATAAAATATTTTGTTAACCAGTAAAGCATAAAAGAACCGCTATATGAGTGAACATTATTTTTTTAAATAGCGTAGGTGCTATTTTTGTTATACAATTTTGAAAGAAAGAGTATGAAATCAGTTGACTGTCCTTATTAAGCAAGGTTGCCACAGTTAGACCAAAGAAATTTTGGGAAACACTAAATTAGTCATGAAAAATGTACAACTTATGTTTAATCCAAAAGTTACTTGTAAAATGTTTAACAATTTCCGGTAAAAAAAAGTCCCTGAAGACCGTGAATTTGACTGACCTAGAATGTTTAAAAAATTCACAGTGCATCAAACCTCTGACAACAAACAAGAGACTGTGTAAAAAGTAAAATGTAATCCAGATCACTGTAAATTGACAACTGGAATGTTTAGAAAATGGTCTAGAAAAACCAGCAAAATGAGATTAATTGATATTGAACAAAGCATGGCAACTCTATAAAGTCCTGTACAGAAAGTTAAAAAATTAGGACGTTCCTTCAATCTTATCATTATTAATGTATTTCTCTGACATCTACATTCGAACAAATCAGGTGACAAACTATTTATTTTTATACTAGACTAAAATATATATTTTTTAAGTGTCTGTCACTGTCATTCACTTGTTGTATAAAGCGTTTAACTGTATACAGTGTAAAAAGTGTCCTAATCATAACCGACTTGTTGATAGACTGCAATTTTTGTAAATAAAAAAAATGTCTCATTATCTTGTTCTTTATTAAGTTTTACTCTTACGGGATAACCTATTGTCGAACATCTTTATGTTAAATTTAAAATAGAATCTCTTCTATTGTAAGATTGTTTGTAATCAATGGCTATCTCACTTTAGGTTTATTCAAATTTAAAAAGTTATTCACATTTTGTCTTTTTGGATGCATACAGCTAACTTAAAACAAAACATGTTGGTAAATAGGATTTTAATCTAGTATGAATTAATTAAACTGTTGTTACTAAACCCTGATAGAAAACTGAGAGTTTGACATTTCCGCTGGCAAATTTGCCTTTTCTGTGAGTCATGTTCTGGAATTTAGAGGAATTTGAAACATTGTGGTTAGTATGAATTTGACTGTATAATTTTCTTTTCATTGTGTACATACCTTCCATTCGCCAGATTGTTTGACTTGCAGTGCTGTAACTGTTCTTTTATCATGGAAATTCATGACCTCATGCTTACTTTGGCAACAGTGGTTTATACTTCACAAACAGTTCACTAGTTATATGATGACAAATTATTGTGCCAAATATACTACTGCCGTTTTAAACTTTTGTGTTTTTAAATACAACTTAATTGACAGGTTAGATGAACTTCAACTTCTCCTTTGCTAGCACAAACACTTAAATGTACTCTCATTTTAAAAGAAAAATCTGTTAGGGTCAATTTGACTGCATAAATTATCCTGAAAGAGATCTTACTCTTTGATCCAGTTCAGTTTAAAAACCATAAACTAATTTACTAGACTTATGGTTCTAAGTTATCTACTAGAATTTGTGAACATCTATACAGACTCCTTCTCATTTGGCCACCTTGGAACCGGACCTTAGGCCAAATTTCTGAAAATACAAGGAAAATAAGTTTAAGGGCCCTTTAGAGCCCCAAAAGTGACGTCTTTAAGCTTTAGGCCTATGTTAACCCTTTGCGCTCCAATTTATTTTTAAATTTAAAAAAAAAAACCCCTCGTATGGGTTTCCCCAGTCCCCTGTAATTTCAGCAAACCCCCTCTCTGGTAAGGTGCATTACCAGTCATTGAACCACACCTCTAAGCGCGGGATTTAGTGCCTCCCTAAGCTCAAAAGGGCCACTCTCCGCCTCACTGGATTTGATGAGCCATTTTCTCTTCAGTGATCCTCAGCGGTCATTGTGGCCCCGCACGAATGATCCAATGCTCAGCATTGCACCGTACCAGAGCGCACCGGGTGGGATTCGAACCTTGCTGTGACAGACAGGGCCAGCTGTCCGTCACTATAACCACTAAACCACTGGGCTGTTTGTCGGGCTGTCAAACTAGCACGTGAGTTGGCCAGGGGAGGAGTGGTAGTTTCCGTGCTCTAGTAGGCCGCTAGTGTAGTTCTTGCCTATCGTTTGCGCTATATGCAATAAACGATGTGTCGGACTAGACTAGTTTGTCGTTCCGCTCCAATGTCGGACTCAGTTCGCCATTGGAGCACAAAAGGTTAAGTGAATTAATGTGATCAAAAACACAAATACCATTCAGCAAACCCTTCGGATTTGGGACTAGTGCCTATGTTTAAACCTCAGGTGGCCAGCCGGACCATCCGACGGCCAAATCAAGCGAGGCCAAACGAGAGGGAGCCTACTGTATAATGTAAACATAAAAAGGCATAAAACACCACAAAAACGCTAAAGGTATGTGGCTTTACAATCACTTAATTAACACTTTGAAGCTGAAGCCAGAGTCCTGCCCGGCCCTTCTATTGAAGTAGTTACCATGATTGCTACTAGAGCGCTTGTGTTGACTGCGAGCTTTAACAGTTGACTGCGACTACTAGGTATGAGAATCACCGCATATTCTAAAGCGTCAGATGACGAGCTGGCGATTTAGGTCTAATGGTTGTCAAGGGTTTGAATCCTACAGCAGGAGCAATCCATATTAAACTTACTTAAGTGTGGTTTAGCAATGGGGAGGGCCCACTTTAAATAACGGTGACAAGCACGGGTGGAAGTTGACGGCGTAAAGTAGTGTAATACGGATTGCTTAAATTACCTTTTTTACTACTTTTTGCTTTGTTTAGAGGAGGAGGACACGATTTTTGTAGTTTTGGGTCTATTACACTTCCGAGATTTCAAGTAACGGTATTCCATTAAGTCACGGCATAAGTAAAATAAACAAAAAAAACGGAAACTGTCATTAAAAAAAAAACCAGACTTCAAAGTGTTAACAGTATTAAGTTGATCCTTAAGTGCATTACTGAACTTAACTAGTCTTAAGAACCTTACTGAAAAATTAGTAGTAGGAAGTGTACAACTCAAATATTAGAGATATTACATTTTAAAAAGGTTTTAGGGGGTCAGGATTTACACACAAATAACAATTAACCTGAAAATCCATGGACAAATTTATTTTCTTTTGTTTTTTGTTGGATATTACATAGACAAATATTACTATTAAATAACCGATGTTACCGCTTTTACTAAATTTTAGAACACTAAGGATCTAGAAATGATGATTTTCAGTTAAGCAAGTTTGGTTCAATAGGGCAAATTACTATCTTCTCTTACGGTCAATTAACAAGGAGGTGTGACTTCTCATGCAAAGAAATCATTTAACACTTCTGTATTAGTTGTTTCACACACAACATGAACTTTTCCTGTACATTCTGAAGTCGCTGACAATAGTAACTCTACAGATGACCATTTTTTTTACATAAAGAAGAGGCTAAGTAGTTTGATTGTTAAATTCATCATTAAACGCAGCAAACGTGAACTTCCTCCTTTGCAGACCACTCTGCACACCCTCACCGTATGGCGACCGCGCTCGCTGATGGATTAAGCCTCTTAACAGTTTCTTTATCCTGCAAGACCTCTGCAGTAACTCTATTATCTGTGCAATCAAATACAAATATTTTTTGACCATTGTATTTTAGGACAGATATGTGTGCATGAATAAAATTGAAAGTCAGAAGACAAACAAAAAACCTATGTATTAAAAATTTAAAAGTTAGTTATGCAGACTTTAGTTAAAAGAAGAAACTGACTTTTCCTGTCACTTCTGGAGAAAAACTACTCCTAATGTTTCGGACAGTTAAAAACTCCACCCGTCTTCAGACTTGTAAAGACTAATTAACAAGTCTTAAAAATCTAATGGATTGAGGTAATAAAATTATTATGTTTTGAAGGCAGAACTATTAAAGGTTCTTTTATATTGGTTTTTGACATTTAAAATTATTTTCATTGTCATGTGTGATTTTTTTTTATTTCTACTTAGTTTTACTAATAATCAAAGCTAATTGGATTAAAACTTACTGTTAAGGCTTGAAAGTCTGTAAGTGTTAAGTCGGTTTTTATTTCAAAGTAGGGTTCGGCAGGTCCCAAGTAATCGGGAAATTCTTGATGAAAATTAAAATTCCAAACATTGGTTGGTAATTCTAAAATTAGGATTTTTTGGGCAGGAGTAATTTTGTGGGGAGTTTTTGGAAAAATGTGATAATTTCATTCTAATTATTATTGATCAGTTTTCAAAGCATTAATACTTTAATTACATTTAAAACCATCTACAGGTGCAGTCTTAAATTTCTCCAATAAAAATTAATTCTTTGTCAGGGACGTCGTTGTAATTACATAAACTGTTATTATAACATTAGTTTTTATGTATTATGTTTTACCATTACGATTTGCTTTAGATGGTGCAAGTCAACACAAATGCTCATTTTGATCTGTTAGTCGACTAAATGTTATTGTATGCTTAGTTATATGTGTTATACTCTTGTTGATATATTACCGTGTAAAGTTTGTAAATAAAGGTGCTACAAGCCACCAAAGGAAAACACCAAAGTTGTTTGTATATTTGTGTACACATTTTGTTATATTTTTGTAGTTTTATTGTTTTGGCGTCTATGTTTTACTGCCTAAATAATCTTAAGGTAATTTCTTACTGTTTGATCCTACTTAAATGGTGCGTTTATTTCTGTGCAATTGACTTCAATAATGGCTACTTTGACAAAACCACATTTGAAAGTATTTAGTGGATCAAAACTACAAAAATCTACTTGATTTTCTATAAAAATAGTAATAAATAAATATATAAATATAATACACTTGACATGAATTAATGTGGATAATTTTTTTAAAACATCACACTCGACATACACGTATTGTATTGTACTACAATGTTAAATATTTGTACAACAGTGCCTAATTTAATATTTTCTTTTCTTAAACAAACAAATACAAAATTATACTACAGAAAAAAGTTATTGCCTTAGCCATTAAATGTGATATTCGCTTTTATAATACTCAATGTTACTGCTACTTTAATGTCAGTGATATAGCACATAATTTGCTTACAATTGTTTTTGGATACCTGTGCCTTAAGGAATCTGTTTTCAACTTGTCATGGAAAATTAAAGAAGAAAATGTTGTAGACTGTGTGCCGTTTGATTCTCAGTGCATTTTTATTAACTCGCAGTACATTCCTGAATCTTAATTTATATCCTTGTAAAAGGAGAACCTCAAAAAAGTGCCTAATAATTATTTTTGTACTTTTATTTTAATTTGTATTACTATTTTACATTATTATTAACATTACTATCTTCATAGTATGACTATTTTTGCTAAAAATATACAAATAAATATGTATATTTATGTAATTATTATATAATGTTTATATTATTAATAAATATATAACAGTTTTGTTCTTAAACTTGTGTCTTTTTTTCTCACTAGTCATTTAATTTATTGTGTTCCAGCTCAGGGCCAAAATAATTTGGTAAAAAGGCTGGCTTGTGTGTATCTCTGAGTTAGATCAAGTCATGTTGTAACATTTTACGCCAATTTTGCAATGCACATTTTTAAGGGTTGGTGGTCAAATACACTGTCTCGTTCAACGCTCACCGAAAGAAACCTTCCCAAACATTATACAGGGAGCTCCGAGATCTGTCTCAATTGAATAACAGACGAGCCAGTAGACTTGGAATAGTTTGATAATAGTTTGTTTGTCGTTTACGATAGCAGAATTTCAGAGTTAAAACTATTATGTATTATTGCGGACGTTTTCCATTGTTAGTGAGCAAGGTGATCAGGACGTTTTGGGATCTGCAATCTGATCCCGTCTTCAGGAGAAAAGTAACATAAAAACAGCTAGCCTAAAGTAATCAGCTGACCAGCACCACACAACCAAACAAAATATGTAGCTGTTGAAGTCAAAATACTAAAATTAAAAAAAAAGCCTAGAAAACAAAACTACATGCATAAGACACACTAAGAACTTAGCAACAAGACACAACTGAAAAAAACATGTGTAAAATATAAACAGTATAAACTCTTAAGTCGAAATTTAAACATTTTTAATTCAAAAATCATTTTATAGTGTTGGTGAATTTATGGATGATTCAAATACAACTAATTTTGCCAACAAAATTTCACCTATGTAACAAGTAGTACTATAAACAGTATTTTACAGTTTTTTATAGGGGAACAGACATTTTTAATTCAAAAATCATTTTATAGTGTTGGTGAATTTATGGATGATTCAAATACAACTAATTTTGCCAACAACATTTCACCTATGTAACAAGTAGTACTATAGGGGAACAGTATTTTGGTGATGGATTTATCTTATTTGTTTTTTGTCACACAAGCCCTTTTTTACATGACAAATAAAGTTATTATTATTATTATTCTATGTGCAATAGAAGTGAATAACTATATTTCTAATGGAAATTTGCTAATGAATTAAAGATCACTACCAAAAATGTAGGGGAGATAATTACTTAATAGATTATTTATACCTTTTTTGTAGCTGGCACTTATTGTTATTATTAAAAGATTACAAGAAATACTTGTGCACTTTACAACATTCATTCTTTTTATTCACATTAAAAATGTTTTTGGATACCTGTGCCTTAAGAAATCTGTTTTCAACTTGTCATGGTGGAAAAGGTGTTTTATGAAAGGTTGTCGTCTTTTGTAGACAAACAAAAAATTCTGTCCGATAGCCAGTATGGATTTAGAACAAATAAATGCACTATTGAGGCAGTTAATGGTTTAGTGGAAAACATGATTCAGGCTTTGGATAATAAACACAAGGCCATGAGCGTATTTTTGGATTTGTCCAAGGCATTTGATTGTGTTGACCATTTAAAACTATTACACATATTGGAAAGTTATGGCATAAGAGGTTACCACTTAAATGGATAAGGTCGTATCTTCTTAATCGGACTCAACAAGTGCAAATCAATAATTCTGTATCCGACCCTATTGAACTTAGGTACGGAGTCCCACAGGGTTCTATTCTGGGTCCCATGCTGTTCATTTTATATGTGAACAATTTGCACTCAAGTATGACACTAGGGAACTCAGTTCAATACGCCGATGACACAACTTTAATGTTCACAGCTCCAACATTGAATGAACTAGAAATAGTTTCCTTTCAATCCACTAACACTTGTGTGCAGTTTTTCGAACAACTAAACCTTAAAACTAACCTTAATAAAACTAGATTATTGAACTTTAATATTGGTCGCCAAATCAACAATGAAAGCCCACTGGTACTTTTGAATGATAACCAAATCAAAGAAGTGGAAAATTTCAATTTTCTAGGTATTAATCTAGATAGAAAATTAAATTGGGACTCTCATATCGAGCATGTATGCAATAAAGTTTCAACAGGAATCTTTATGCTCAGAAACCTAGCAGGTTTTGTTCCAGAGAAATTTTGAAATTAGCATATCATGGTATTATCTATCCGATCTAAAATATGGAACATGTTTATGGGGAAACTGTGCTAAAACAAAAGTAAGTCGGATATTTGTTTTACAGAAATATGCCGTCGAATCTTAGACAATCTTAATCTAAGAGATTCGTCGAAATTGTTCAAAAGACTAAACATTCTTACTTTTCCATCAATTTACATTTACTGAAACTATCATGTTCTGCCTCGATAAATGCCGCCTTGTACAAGGCAATGAAATTCATAATCATGGTACGGTCGGTAGACAACTACAGAGTTGAATACCATAGACTGGAATTATTTAAAAAGTTACCATCACAAGCAGGGATATTATTGTTTCAAAAACTACCCTCACATATAAAAATTTTTCAACATTCTAAATTATTTAAAACAAAATTAAAAAACTACCTTGTATCCAAATCATTTTATAGTATAGAAGAGTTTTTAGAGCACTCTCTTACTACTTAAAAGTCTGGACAGTTTTCATAGTTATTTTATAATCAAATTAAGTTTTAAAATTATTGGTATAATAAGGCTAGTGGCTCATATATTTCATATATTTTCTTGTTGTTTCTTATAATATTGTTAATGTTCCAACACAATTTTATATTGTTCGGAAATAAAGATTATTATTAGTTTGGAAACAATACAATAGAAGAGATAATGTTTTTTAATTGGAAAACAGTACCAACATTGATAATAAATAAAACATTAACATAAACACAAAATATACATATCGGCTCCCTTGAACAGTAACAATGTTCAAATATGAATAAAAGCGGGTGTGTATATTATAAGTATTTAGTCTTGGTTCGGTAAAGGAAACACCTTGGTGGAAGGGCGACAGAAAATTCCCATATTGGTTTTCAGCTTGACGACATGAACAAGTCTTTCCCTGGACTTGTAGACTCGATTCTTGCCAATGGCCAGTTCAAGGATGCAGTATTTGGTTCTTGGGAAGTTATCAATCCACGTCTTTTACTGTCTGTTTTGAGGTTTTACACGAAATGGATGATGTAGGCCATAACAAATTGAAGTTTTTAAAAAGAGCTGTACTTTGTTAGAGTATCCCATTCCGTTCGTTTCTGTTGATGTTAGAACTGTTAAAGGGTTCAGTTTTGTTTCCTCGTTAAAGATGCATGGTTTAAACATAGCAAGTTTAAGTTTAATAGGTTATTTTTCAGGAAAATAACATGTCAACTTCCTAAGCAAGATTTACTTAAGTCTTCAGTTTAAAAATGTTGATGAAGGAGTTGGGGCTTTTAATAAATGAGTTGTTGTAACAAAATATAGTGTGTTGTATGTAAACTGACAACTGTGATTCTCTCCTTTAAGATATACAAAGCTTCAGAGTTCCTTGTTACACAAACAGTTCTCGTGGAAATTAGTAAACATGTCACTCAGTCGATGAAATGTCACAGCTTGCTGAAAGTATTATCCAGGCTGTCAGTTAACCTAAAATACTGAAGCCTTATCTCCCCTCCACTTCTTTGACACTAGTGCTCTAAACTCTCTTATAAAATGCCACCAAAGTTAAACATATCCCACGTAAAGGACCTGTTTATGTTTTGTAGAATCTTTGGGGTGTTTCCTGTAAATAACCTCAGTAAAAATAATGGTAGGAAAGTAGGGTTTTCCAAAACTTGGCTCTGTTACAGTTTGGTATTGGTGATTGTTCAGGCTTTCTTCAGTTTGTACGGTCTTATAAACGTAATTCAAAAATATCAAAAAGCCGCTGGTAATATGACGGAAGTTCACAGTACTACTACCACTCTAGCAGTCTCATGTTGTGATATTATATTTTTGTCTGGCTCGTGTATTTTACTAGTTATTTGTTCAGCCAGGTAAGTTTTGTCTAAAATTATTTTTTTTTTTAACTAAAACTAAAAAATATGTTATTAAAATCACTGAGTATTATAATTTTAAATTATCGGTATAATTTAATGATGTACGATAGGGAAGTTCTTAAATCATGCCAATGCTGAATTATGTTTTGTCAATACAGTTTATATTCAAGTCAAAATATTTGTATTACATCATCTGTAAAAAAGTATTGTGTCAAATGAAAAGGTCAGTAAATAATGATAAATTTATTTCTATGTGGACCAAGGCTTTTGCTGGACCAAAGGATGGTCAAAAAATGTCTACACATTTAAAATGAGGTTTTATTTACAAGTTCATGAATGTAAAATAGCTGTTTTCTGACATTAAACAAAACATTTTTTGTATAATTTTGCAAAAAAATTCTGCTAGTTGGTTGCGGAAAATTGTATAAAGGTTTGAACACTCTAGAGATTTCAGCTGACTGAACCAAAATTGCAATGATCGATACTTACTATAAAAGCAAAATAATAGGTAAGTCATAATGAATATTATAAAAAAGTAATATATATTACATAAAAACACTAGGTTTTTAACTTAGTATGTTCACAAGAACGAACCTTATGTTGTTACTAGTTGGACCAAGGGAGGGTAAAAAATTCTCCACAAATTCTCCACTTACTATTTGTTGTTCAATTATCAACTATTTTTATAACTTAGAGGGTGAAAGTTAGTAGAACATGGAAAACAATTTACTGTTTTCTAACACAAAATATTTGTTGTATAATTTTAGGGAAAATAATAGTTGGTTCCAGAAAGTTTTGGAAAAGTGTGGACACAAAATGATCCTCCCTTGATCCATATCTAGGGTTAACATATCCGTTAAAAGAATTCTCTCGATGTGTAGAAAGGTTGGTTCTGAAGCCACTTCTTGAGGTGTTATGTAAACAGCAGTTGGTTCGTTTCCTTCAGACTCTCTGAAGTAAGTGTGCTTCTTTTGTTTTGAATTATCACAACAAGATCGAAACCCTTGCGCATGTCTTGGTACTCTGCCAGTTTGGTCAAACGCTGAGAAATTATAAGTCTGATTGCTCACAGTCTAAATAAGTAAATAAACTTCATTGTTGTATTTTAAATGTAAATTACTGCGTGACAATATGTTACAGTACTATGCTGTGCTACGGGATGGCCATACAAATGTATTAGATACAACTAATTGTTTTTTAACAAGAGAATTCCATAAGTTTACCAACAATATGAAATGTGTAATTGAAACAATGTATTGGACTCATGTGTTAGCTTTTGTCTCTTATTTTACAAAATTATTGGTTTAAAAGTGTTCGGGAAGATTATTGAACAATGCTATCCATACTTGGAACCAATTTCCAACCTATGATATTCTAGAAAGCATTGACAACTGTTTGATGGTAATTAATATTGACTTAAAAAGAGAACAAAACTATTTTGAAGTATAAGCAGTCTAAGGCTTTGCTGAAAACAGAAGTACCACAAGCATGAACATTGTTTCCATTAAAAATTGTACTGGAATAGACTTAGACACCACAGTTAGATTTAAAACTAACCAAACCAACCATTCCAAATTGACGAAAAAAAATCGAAATGTACAAGAGCACATTAAAATTCTACTTACAAAATACAACCTTAAACAAACAAAAACTTTTGGTCTGATGATTGGTGCAAGAAACTCTTCGCAACATTCTAAAATCTACAACAAAAGAAATTATTAGAACAGCCTTAAAATAGTCTGTATATATTCTCAGAAACTACTGGTGTAAAAAATCAAGCATAAATGTATAAATTGTTAAAAAAATGTATAAATCAAGCATAACTACAGTATATTGTTTTTCACATTACTTTGTTTTTAGCCAATCCAAGCTGAGTAAGTGGATATTCATCTCTGAATAAAGTTTTAATGCTAATCATTTAAACTTTAGGAGTAAAGCCTATTTTCCTAAACACTAAGTACATGAGTTAACAAACACTTGGAAGTGTACTCCAAGTCGAGACCGGCGAGTTCTTTACCTGAACATTCCTGTAAATTACTGATTAAAAGCCAGTTTTGATTTTGTATTAAAGTGAGTATAATTCACAGAAAAACGAGTGCAAGGGTCTTATTTTAAAATGTAAAAGTCAAATCAAATCTGGGTTTTGATGCTACAGGCGACTCGTTACATACTTTGATCACTGAGTAAAAAGAAATACGATTAGACAATGTATTATGATTGTAGTATGATTTGTTAATAGGACTGCCAAACATCTGCTGAGCCTTTATGAAGACTTTCAGCATTTTGACGATGTGCTGAACGTCAAGCCTCAACAAACAGTAAGATCTTGGCTTCTGGTAACATTGGCTCATTTAATACTCCTACTTACATTGGAAGGAATAAGTCGATACTTGGTAAGGCGAGTTTATATTTGACTAGTAAAACTATTTAGTGCCAATATTTTCCAACCTTAAGAATGTAGGAAACATGTTCAAACTCCTAAATTCCCAAGGAACAAGAGCAGTAATTTTTTGGAGGGTGGGGAAGATTTATTACAAATGGGCAAAAGAAATGTTCATAGGTTGTGCTTTACCTCATTTTAATTTAAATGGAAAAAAGGTTTGCCTTGTTTAACGAGGCAAAGTTAGCACTACAAAGTCCTCTCAACCAATCAACCTCGACCTTTACCTAGCGTCACCGTATTAGTCACATTACAAATGTTTTAAAACTAGGAAGCACTGTTAAGGTGTCCAAACCTCATGACGCCATGGACTCAACGTTGGAAGTAAATCACATGATGCAACAGTATACCAGGTTTTATTTCATTTCACTTCTTCAAGTTTTTAATAGTTTAAATTTTCCAGTTCAGTAAACTCTGACGTTTTGTAGGTTGGTCCATTTTCACTGCCTTATATCGCCGTGTTCACTCAGCATTTTGTGCTGTTAATGTTTCAACTGCAGTTCATATTTGTGGTGGACAGTATTCGGCGCAGGTTTGCTTTGATCAATCTGTACATCAAAGAAAAAACCGCCAAATACCAGTTCAAGAGTACATTGAATCGACTTCCAGTGATTGAGAGCGTTAAAGGTAATTTTAATTTGTCACTCAATTTGGTATTGTAAGCAAACCAGGGCAAAACTATGTGATGGGTATTTTAAATCTTCTCAATTTTGGTAGTTTACTTTTCATAGCACTTGAGTATGCTCTGTCGTGTTCACTTTGTCAGGACAAAGGTTTACATGAGCGAAGTAACGGCCTACATGAATGGTCTTGCCATAAGTGATACTGAAATTCATTGTAGTGATACGAAAACGGCTTGGCCGAAGATTACATTATCACCTGGAGGGAAGCGAATTTGCGATAAAACTTAAGCTGCATTTTGATGGATATTTAAACTTTAGCTCTCACCAAAAAGCTTCACCATTGTCCCTTTTGGCTCTAGAGAGATCATTTCGTGACTCAAGCACAGAGAAGACAAGAGCCAGAACTCTGATGATGGAACGCTGGCAAGAAAGGTGGTCTAATTCTGCTACAGGAATATGGACAAGGAATTTAATTCCCGATGTGGTCAGTTGGATGGGAAGAGCCCACGGAGAACCAGATTTCTACCTCACTCAATTCTTGTCTGCCCATGGAAGCTTTCAGAAGTATCTCTTTCAAATCCAGAAGGTGGACTCTGAAGAGTGTGTGTACTGCGGGAAGAGGACACAGCGGAGCACATAGTGCTGGATTGTGAAAGATGGGACGGTCTAAGACCATACTTGATGCAAGTTGGCATCCTCACCAGAGACAACATCGTAAACAAAGACAGATGGGACGTGATGGCTGGAATGATACGAGAAATCATGTCACGAAAGATCACTGAATCAAGACTGAATGTCTGAAATGAAGAAGAATAAAAGAAAGAAATAAAAGAAGAATAAAAAACTCTGTGGAGCTGAAGAAATGCCTTTTGGTGATACCGGTCCCAACAGATGAGAAGCACAGGAGGTTTTAGTGCGTAAACCTTTTATTGAGCATGTAGAAGAAGACAATGGACAATGTGATATGAAGAAAAGGGAGTCCCACACACGGGGAGCTCACTGGATTACACGGATGAGCCCCTATGGTGCGTAAATCATTTCCTCCTGAAGAAAAAAAATTTCCCTTTAGAACCTTTGTTGATGTTTTTAAGATTATATAATCTAAATTTAGTTTACAAAACTAATGTTTTTGTTAAACTAGTGATGAAATGTACGATTTAGTGCGCTAGTCGGCTTTTGGTTCTGTAGTCATACTGAGTACATTTGAAATACATAAATGGTATAACATCAACTTAATCATTCTCAAGAGCTAAAACTTGACAACAAAAAAATACTGTTAATAGAATGAATACCTATTGAAATCTACAGTACATGTTTTATTTGTTTACATTTCCACAGCCGAATCAGACAGTTGTGTGGAAATCTGCGTGCTGAGTGATCTCTACTGGCTACTCTGTGGAGCTGTGCACAAGACCAACTCCATCTTCAGCTGGCAACTGCTCGTCTTCATGACTCTGCTGTTTCTGCACATCATCATCGCCCCATACTACCTGATTTACACTTTCAGCTTGTACTCTCAGGTAGAACACTCTGGAATGTGGCTTCTCAAGTGATTTAATCAGCCAATATTAACTTTTAATTTTAATATTCAGAGATGTAATGCTTTCCAATTAGATTAAAATTACAAAAATAATAGTCCTCAAAAAACCACTTTTATGGATATTTGCAGACTTTTAGCAAAATGGCACTTGGTTGGGTTAAAGGCTGTAAGGCCAAGAAAAAAACCATTCTCTTCAAAAAATTGGTTCATTTCTTTATTTAGAATGTATCCAAGACATTCATAAATATAGCGTATTTTAGGTTTAATAAAATTATGTTAATCAAATTGCAAGTGAGAAAAACAACAAACCCACAAAAAAGTACTCAAGTCAATATTTCCCAATGGATACTCAGACTCCCTTTATTTCCTGAAGCCCAGATTTCTCTACTTAATAATTGCTCCCTCATTTGTCCTTTCCTAAAAGCACAGGAGTTATCACCTCCCCAAGCTAGAAAATTATAGTTCTTACTGCCTTGTTGAGCTGTCTTTTCAGTGATTCACAATTCTGTTAGAGAACTTCTCCACTACCAACTGCTATCTGCTTTTGAGCAGAGACATTTGTACACAAGATGGCACAGGTAGTTGCTGCATAAACACCACAGAGCCCTAGCCAACTGTCAGACCAGCTATGTTGCACACATTGCAACATATGAGTGAAAAGGGTTAAAAGATAAATATTTGTTATCTACTGTATTTCAAAAAACATGTTTCACAATGTTTCAGGTGTCTATATCAAACACCCGTTTTATTCACATCTTTGTACAGCTGATTTGGGTTCTGACACATTTTACCAAACTAATCCTTCTCGTCTATCCTTGTGCAGTCACTACTGAGGAGGTAAACTAAAAGAAATCTCAAACATTATCATTCTATTTTTTTGCAATGAGTATAAGCACTAGAAATGTTTATCAAAAAATGTAAATTGATGTTTAAGGAGTGTAAGTACAATTGAGCATTAAGTCCCTTTCAGAAAAAACCTGATAGTTTAACGTTACTTAGGTATTTCTACCTAAGACCGAATTAGTTGAATGAGACCTGTTTTATGTTATTGTTTATGAAGAGTATAGAAAAATTAACAGCAAAATTAAATCATGGGTTATATAGTCTCCCTCAGTCTAAGGATATTTTTTTTATTCTTTATACAACTTTTAGTTCCACATAGCGTACTTGTATTCCTCTGAAGGGATTAAACTGCCATCTATTGGTATTTACATGAACTCTTAACAAAATTAATCTTTGACCTCGCATATTTTGACAAGGCATATTTTGACCTCGTAACATTGTATGACTTTTTAAGTGTACTTGTATTGAGTTTTTTAGGCAACCTATTTTTGGTCATTTTTGTCCAAGCATGGAAACTATATTTATTAAAATAGCAGATGAGGGTGGAAATACCTATGTGGGATCTTAAACTGTGAAGTTATGAGTAACATTTGAAAAAATTCTAAAAACTTGTTTTGTGGGTCAGGATTAGTGCTCATTTCATGGTTCCGGGTTTGAGTCTTAACCTGTTGGCAGCATGAATTTCTCATTTTTCCAAAGAATAATAGTTACTAAGACGGTTACATACTGATGACATTTTTTGTTGTTGTAATAACTTCCAGGCAAAGAAAACTGCTCGTATACTGTGTCAAACTCTCAATAAGGAGATATTGATGACTGATAAAAAAAAGCAGGTAAAAACTAATGGATTTTTAAAACCTATTTTAATGCAGTTTGCAAAAGATTAGCTAACGGTCTTTTTTCTAAATAGTACGGAAGTCTATTTGGTGGAATTGAAAGTGTCTAAAACATAACCAATTATTTAAAGTACTGTAATTGATAGAAATAAAATCATTAGCTCATGTGTGTTTGCTTTCTTTTGCAATAGTTTCTTGTTAAATTTATTCTGATTCTTTCAGTTGGAAACATTTGTACTGCAACTCCTTCATCATGACTCTGAGTTTTCAGTATTTGGACTCTTTCCTTTGAGTTCTCCAATACTTACGTCGGTAAGTTTATTTCAAAGACCTCATTTTATTTAATGCAGGAGCTACTGTATAATATTTTATTCAATATCCTAATCATTGAGGTTTTGTTTGATGTTTCTTCAGGTTTTGATACACATTTAATTGCAGATAAAATGCTTACAGGGTACTGTGTTACAATTATTATTCTAATAATAATAATACACATTTAATTATAATAGAAAACCTAATGGTATTCATAACCTAGTTAATATTGCTTTTTTAATATCAGTACTTTAGGCATACTTGTTTGATTAAGGGCCAAAGCTTGAATAAAATGTTAACCAATACTTAAATCTTGAGGCATAGGTTCAAATATTGGATTGCTATAAAAGTAAATCTGAAATCAAATAAAAAAAAATTAAATATTGGTTTATTTGACTTCAAATTTATTTCTGCAATACTTGAGTATTTTGTCTTGGTTTTTACAATTACCATGTTTTCTAGTTATATGACTATGCTTAACTTAAATGAAACTTAAAATGTCACCCAGAATAAATTGAAATACTACTAAATATATCAAAACATAGTCCACGCCTTACTACACTAAATCTCTATTTGAGATGCATACTACTCTCATGAGGGTATTTTAAGACAAATATGTGGTGAAGGATGAGTGTGATGAGAGGTAGTAATGAGTTATGAGGTGTAGTCTTGTTACAAACTAAGGCTGACTCTTCCTTAGAATGGGTCATTAATTAATAGCCCAATGACCAATGGAAATACAAGGACCAACGGCTTAGCGTGACTTCCGAACCACGCAGGCGATGGTCTGATATGTCTAAACGATGGTGGGAGTTGATGCGGGTATCATCAGAGGATCACTGAGACTATCTGAGCCGCTTTAGACCTATATCATCCTCAAAGCCTGACCTCTATGAAGCTGGATTACAGGACTACGTACAAGCGGTGCCGTGAAACCTAGTGAATTTTCTACAACGGGAGTAATTTACTACGGAAATGCCTTTTGTTTTCTTGTGGAGGGAGATGGGAGGTTATGCAATTTTTGTTAAATGGTTTCTAGAGTCCTTTTTCAGCAAAATTTATTTTAATTTAGTCTCTAGCTTTATAAAGGTTCTTGATTGTATTCTTGCATTTTGAAGCGGGTTAAAAAGTTAACTGCCTCTGTCTTTCATTTTGGACCCTGGCAACAGAAAGTTATGCAATGGTTTTGAAAAACTTGTGCCTTAGTTTATTAGGTGCTCAGAATTTCATAGTGAATGTGTCAAAGTATAGTTTAAAGAATACTGTTTAATATGAATATTATTTAACGTAACAGAAATTGATAATTGGTACCGGTAGTTCAAAATGCCTTGTCTTATTTCATTTATTAATTTTCTTTTTTTTAACTGGTGTGTTCTAAAAGATGCCACACTTTTAAAAAGTTGTATTAATTTAATAGCCTACATTTAGTTTTAAAAATAACCAACACTTTCCACAGGCCTTAACTTTTAATAATTTGATTTTAAATTTGAACTGTAAGTGACTTTTCCAGATTGCTGGAGCAGTGACAACATATCTTGTGATTTTGATCCAGTTCCAGAAGGCGGATATGGAAAGTATACAGTAATCAATATTCTATAACCGGTTCTTACGTCAGCAATATTAGTTCTGTGATAATAAGTTCAACAAATAATCCAATAAAAATTTTAATTTTTTCTTATTGAAATAAGTTCAAAACTCACAACAGTTAGATGCATACAAACATTATTCATTAAGAAAAATTACAAGGAGCTTGTTAACAACGAACCTGGCATTCTTCACAACTCTCCATTTTTATACATATGAGGGTCATCCAGAAAGTAAAGAACGATTGAGCATCACGCGCCACCCACACCCCTCACCACTACGAGCGTGCGTGCAGCTGCTAGCTACATTCTTCCTCTTTGGTTTGAGTCTTTAGTTGAGGTTCGTGGCTGTGTGATTACGCGTCTCGTGTTCACAGTGATTTATAATGGCATCGACAACTGAAAACCCCGCTAAATGTAAAGTGTGAAATTTAAACACTCGAAAAGTCATGGCAACTGTTTTGGGATCGAAAGGGCTTAATCCATGTCGAATTTATGCCAAGAAAAGAAACGACTACAGCCCTGTCTTGGTGACGAGTCATTATCACTTATTCCCGAAGCTCAAGGAGTTTTTGGGTAAAACAGTTTGCTAATGGTAAGGAACTCAAAGAAGCTAAGAAAGCCTGGCTCTGTTTTTGGTGGCAAATGAGTAGAACATGGGTATGGAAAAACTGGTCTCACGTTAAAACTAGTGTCTTAAAATCCATGGCGACTGCGTAGAAAGGTAGAGGAAGGTTCTATGCATTTGTAAATAAAGTTTTGTGTTGATATATTTATTTTTATTTGACTATGCCAAAACGTTCTTTACTTTCTGGATGACCCTCGTATAACTTTATTATTTATTTAATTTTCCCATGTCTCAGTTTTTGTCAATATTGTATTGTTGAAGGGGGTTCATTCATTATTGAAAGATAATTGGCTGCACACCTTCTTTCTCAATGAAAATAAAAATATTTTTAAAATTAAGTCATTTTCTATATGTTTATTTCAATTAGTTGTAAATATTATTAACTGACCAAATAAAATAGTAGACTGTAAAGTATCATATGTTACGTGTTTGGTGTTTTTAAACCTTCCTCACCAAATCTTGGTAGAATAGTGTCATCATATCGCTTAAGTTAAACAATTTTTTACATATTTTGTTCATAGAAAACAATAATTTGAAGGAGCTGAGAAACTGTCCGTGCCCATATTAAATTCTTGTACTTACAATGTTTTGTATTTTGTGTCAATACCCATGAATAACTCTAAAATACATACACTAATAAATTGCTAGGAAAATTGTTGCAATATAATTTTGAGTGACACATAAATACTGGACTGTGATTGTTACAAATCACTGCCGGCAACTTTATCAAAAGATCAATACATCATTATTTCACAGGTGTCTCGACACAGTTACGCGTGAACTGTTCCATCTGAATCTAAGGACGGAAGTTCTGAAAATGTGCTTGATTCCTCAAGATATTCTACTATTTTGCCAAATTTGTGCAGCATTTCCCTTACAATACCAAAGTGACAAATACAGCACGCGAAAGAGACTTACCTTTTCTCCAAAGGTATTATTGTGGAACCTTACCGCTTTCATATTCCGAATAATCATGACCTTCATAGCATTAGGAGTAGACTGCTATTTATACTTTATTCGAGGAAAAAACATAGTTTGGTTAAAAAGCCTAACTACAGGATTAGTCGCTTTTATTGATTTATTTTCATTGTATATACTTGCCGTTACCTCTCTTATTAGTTGGATGTTAAAGTATCCACATTTTGTCAAAATGACTGTAATTTTGGAAGATGTAGAGCAAGTTATTCAAAGGAAGATTCAAGTAGACAATTTCAATACTA
Source organism: Matsumurasca onukii (assembly GCA_018831715.1). Lineage (NCBI taxonomy): Eukaryota > Metazoa > Arthropoda > Insecta > Hemiptera > Cicadellidae > Matsumurasca > Matsumurasca onukii. The sequence continues at coordinate 25,191,283 of CM032059.1, read as the reverse complement.
AGTTAGAAACGGCATGTTATTTTCTTGGCTTCACAATGCTTATATTGTTATCTGTATCCGTAGAGTTTGCTCCTTATGTTGAAAGAGTTCAACTAAACAAATCGGTTGTTTATATTCCTTGTATAACTAATTACTACTATGTGGTGGCTCTGATTGTACATTTCAAACTCACTTTGCGCTTGCTCTCTAGTCGGTTTAAAGCAGTCAATGAAGAAATCAAGATAGAGGTGGCAAAGCAATGTCGAAGACACAGAGAAACTACACATAACCAAACCGTTTCAGGTAATTTTCCACATTGACCTAGTGGCTAGTTCAGAAGGTGAACCTGGTAGCTCAACTTCTGAAATCCTCCCATTGTCAACAACAAACTTCAAACAAAGAGTTGTCTTGGTTCCTTGTCTTGAGAGTTATTCCAGTTCAAGACATTTTAACTTTTATATTAATTGGTTATGGTATTGGTGTTTTATATTTATTGAAATTGAAAATTGTAGGAGTTAGAAAAACTATTTACATATTTTATTATTTATTAAACTTTTAGAAAAAAACGTTGTTTTGGGTATAACAACAGTTGAAAAACCTACATGTTGAAAATAAATACTATAAATACGAGTAGAATTGAATTTTTCATTCAGACGCCGATTGCCCATGATTGGCAAGTCACATAGCGGAGGGCACAGGGTGCCGGCTCCCTCGGACTGCTGCCCCTCCGCACGGCAGGGCTGCGGGGTTTCATTTACACCACTGCCAAGGCAGACTACTCATTAGTTTTCACCAATTGAGACATGGTGGTAAAAATGATTTCCTAGAAATTTGGTGTACTACAAAGCGTGTTTTGAAAAACATACTTGACTGTAATACTCGTATGTGAATGACTCTAATGAAGTTTTATATTTTTCTTAAAATTTAGATAAAACTTTTACTTGTTAACTCAGAAATCCAGGAGTTTAAAGTTAGAATATCTAAGAAGTTTTTGAAACAGAATTTAAAAAATTTGGTAACAAAAAATAATTATTGGTAGGGTTGCTATAAACCAGGGGAAATAGGGACAGATATGGGAGTTTCATGCAGGCGCTGATCCACATTGCGGCGGGTGGAATTTATTTATTTGTTTCTACGGTAATACACCATTTTACATATACTGACATTTGCATTTCAAATACTTATACAGAACTAGAAAAATACGTGCTACTTAATGCGTTAATGAAAAACCAGCGGTATGATAACTAAAACTAAAAGACATTGAAATAAATCCACATGCACAAGATATTGAATAAATAATTGACAATGGTACATAAAGGCCTAATGGCGGACAAGATATGATTAAATACTTTTCAACATTTAAATTGAATGCACTTTTAATTTATGGACGTTGGAAAACTAACACAAACATTGACAAACTAGAGGCACCAATTGGAAAATTTACCCCAAATGAAGAAATGAGAGAAAAGCTTAGGGTAAAATACCATAATGTGCATAAGCTAAAAAGTTAACACATTGGTGTTTGACACAGTTTCCTCATTTATTTGTCTTCTGTTTAGATACATCTTTTTGTGTGTATAATAAAAATTAATAATGATAAATCAAATCAAATCGTTTATTGATCATTAAACATACACAATGCAATAGATCTTGGCAGTTTTTACAATAGGTATATGCAGTACTCAAATATTCAGTATTCTATAAATACCATCACAAACAATAAAATAAATTAAACAATTTAACAAATACAAACAATGCAATAGGTCTTGTCAGTTTTTACAATACATATTATATACTCAAATATTCTATAAATACGATCACAAACAATGAAATAAATTAAACAAATATAAACAACAAAATAAATTAAACAAGCACAAGACATAATTTCCAAGTTGAACATACATAATTAAAAACGAATGGCGTTAGCATTAGAAGAGAAAAATTCACACAAAATTATAAAACGGATTTTGTACCAACCAGTCTATCAGTACAGATTTAAATTTCAGATAATTTTCAGATAAGATGTCAGTGTATCACCATTATATAACTGAAAGCTACTAGCCTAGCCACCACTGTTCATATTGTACCTGTTGGTTACGGAAACATAAATGTTCAATTGTTCATACTGTACCAAGTTTCATTGATATTGAATAACAAATGCAGTTTTATGACAAAAACCCGGGGTACGTTGACCTTCCAAAATTATTGGAAATTTGCTGGCATTCACGGTAGTACTTGTGGCTATGTTTCCTTTTTGTCTCATCCCATAGAAAGTATATAACAAATAAAAAAGGACTCAAGTTTACTGTATTGTATTCGTTGGAAGTTTTTTAAATCCTCTGGAAAACTGGGAAATTTTACCCTAAAAAGGGGTAGCAACTCTAATTAAATGTTCTTTGTACAGATAAACAACCACGTGTGCACTGTAAGCAGCAGTTTACTTTCAGGGTGGAGAATTTTAATAAAAGTATATTATAAAATAATCAAAATATACAGGTTTAAGTTCTAGTTTTACTTAAAACTTTGGTGTAGAACATCAAAGTTAAAATTGTTTCCCGGGGATGGATCCTCGACCCCCTCGTTTCCATGGGGTGCCCCCAAGCAGTGGCAGCTGGGGATATATCAGACTGGGGGTTCAAATCTACCTGGTAGTATCAAAAGTATATAACCCCTACAGTGAAACCAAAAAGTTACTGATTTAGTTCAAATTTTCAGTTTTATGTACCAGATTACATTATTATTAAGTTTTCAAGACAGTTAAAAAAAAAACACACACAACATAATTATTCATAAATTTGGGAACCAAAACTGGAAAAAAAATTAAAATAATATTACAGTATTTTACTACGGTAAGTCATAAAATTATAATGTATTGAATAATTACCAGTGCTCGATTTCTAAAAATTGAGGTACCGGAACTCTGTTAAGGGCGGACACACCAGGGGGTCTGGGGGGTATTCCATACAAAAAGGGGTCCGGAGCCTTCGGAAAATTTTCAAAATTTCAGTTTAAAATTACGCATTTTTAGGCTGTTTTTACTTCTCAATCAACAATAGTTTAGTGTTCAAAAAGTAAGCTTCGAGCTACAATTATATGCTTTATTAATAAATTGCAAGTTAATTTACGTAATAGATAATAGATAATAACATAAGTTTAATAAATCAGTTAAATACATGATGTTCTTAATCACGTAGTTAACTCACTGACAAAGAATTTTAACTGTTTTCAAATAATTTAGTTTTTACAGAGAGGTTCGAACGCCGTTCATGAAATCGAGCACTGATAATTACAATCATTATATGATAACAATCCAATCAAAGTTCAATTAAATTCTAACATATGAATAAATTGGTTAACATTTAAATTAAAAACTGGGCGCCCCTAGGGGTTTTGGAATGAAAACTCTTATCTGCTCTGCTTTAAGGAGTCATCGCTTAGCATGTTTATTCTTTGTGTGACGTGTTAATGTTGTTTTTAGCACATTTAAATGTACAGTTGCTTTGAAATGCTATTCCTTGGTTTATGACTGCCTGAATGGCTCTTTCCATAATCTCTGTAGACCATTCCCACCTGTAGTGTAGGCTCTTGCCATCAGCAATAAATAAATAAACAAAGCAATTACTTTGATTTAAAACACCAACAACTCCTGGGGGGTAATTTAAGGTGAATTCTTTGGGGCGAGCAATAATTAATTCATTTAGTTTATTTGCTATGGATAATTCTGCTGTGTATCAAAAGAGCCAAAAACGCTTGTAGTTTTAGGTTTGGTGGGTGTTAAATTTGGTGTTGCTAACTAAAAATTTTGAAGAACTGTAAAAAATGTGCGTACGGCAACAAAAAGCCCAAACTAAGCCAAGGATTGTAGCTATGACTATCAGGTTGAAATGGGATCATAATGGTAGCTCATCTGCACTGGCCTTGATGCGCCAACGTTCCTTAATTTCTAAATGACCCTTGTAGAATACGGGCGACGGTCAACTTATTTAGATCTCAATAATCTGTTTTCCTTTCACAATGTGTTTTCTTTAAAAGTTGACCAGTTTTTTTAAGAACTTTGCTTTTTAATTCTAGATTACTGATTTGTTTGATCACATCTTGATCAACTGAGGTAAGCCTGAAATTCAACAAGTGCCGCAGTACAGTTTTGAATGACATGTAAAGTTGTAAATACTGAATTGTTATTGCTAAGAACAAAACACTGCAGGTACCTTTTTAAAAGGTCGATAAATCATTACTCCACCGGTGTCTTGACAACGTTTTCCTACTGAATCTGTTAAGGGTTTTGTGCAAAAACTGTGCCTAGTTTGTATAAAGAGCTTTCTGGTTACAATTCTGAAAATGAGCTTGATTCCTAAAGATGTTCTATTATTTTGTCAAGTCCTCGGAGTGTTCCCTTTACAATACAAAAGTTATCAATATGGCAGTCAAAAGAGGCTTACTTTTTCTACAAAGGTGTTTATGTGGAACTTAACAACTTTCATGTTCCGAACCACCATGGCCTTCATAGCACTTGGAGCACTAGGAGCTGACTGTTTAAGGTTTGTTCAAGGAAAAAGAGTATTATGGACAACCAGCATGACAACAGGGTTTGTTGTCTTTGCTGATTTAACTTCGTTGAATCTAATAGCTATCACTACCCTTATCAATTGGGTGTTAAAGTATCCAAATTTTATAAAAACTACTGTAATTTTAGATGAGGTTGACAATATCATTACAAGGAAGATCCAAGTAAACAATATCAGCACCAAATTAGAAATAGCATTTTATTTTCTAAGCTTAACAACTACTCTCTTGTTATCAATATTTTTGGAACGTGTTTTTGATGTGGAAGTTGTAAGCTTCCAGATTTCAGCCGTCTATATTCCATCCATGACTATATATTACTATGTGGTGACTCTGATTGTACATTTCAAACACACTTCACGTTTGCTCGCTAATCGGTTCAACGCTGTCAATGAAGAAATCAAGATAGAGGTGGCAAAGCAATGTCGAAGACGATGGGAAACTACCCGCCTAAATAACCAAACTGGTCCAGGTAAATTTGATCATTGTTTTTGTTCTTTACTTAAACAAAACACATAACACAAGTTTAAACAGCAGTTTCAAGGTTTACATCTATTTTGAGGTTAGAAATGTTTCCAAAACGTGGTTGCATTCGTTGAAAATCTTGATAAATTCTAAGAAACAATACGTAAATGCCATACTTTTAATATATTTGATCATTGACTACAGGGCTTCCTGTAAAAGCTTATGCAATTTACGTTTATAGCTCCTGTTTTGTAACGGGGCAACATATAAAAAAACGGTTTTTGTCACAATGTCGAGATGTTTTTTCTTTTTTAAATTATGTACAATATGACCCACCTTTACTTTTAAAAATATTCTGTTTTGACCCTGTCAGTTTCAGTATGGACACACTCTCTCTATACTGAGAATCTTGAAAATATTGTTTATGAAATTTCCAATATGATTTTTTGGGAATAAAGTTTGTCTCATATTTCTAGCTCTAATAGTACTCCTGTAATCCGTTTAAGACACTTTACCTTGGCCACTTGGTAGAGACTCTCTAGTCTCTACAAGTCGCATTTTTTGTCTGAATTTTTATTTTATGAGTTGGTACCGATGGTCTTTTTGCAAATATCTTGGTCAAATTCGTTAACCAGAAAAATCAGACCACCACAAGCCTCCTTTTGAGGGGAATTTTCTCAAAAAAGGATTCTGTTGCCTTAAAAGCAGTTAATTTCATCTGATTTTGATGAAATGTGAATTGATTATGTGTTACAATAATATCCATCAATATACTAAAAGTTACACAAAATCATTGAGTTTTTAAAAAGTGACTTTTGTTATAATAGCGGAATAAGCAGTCCTATTTTTATGACATTTTAAATGTGTTATCACTTCAAGATGTGTAACAAAACTTACTGTAAAAGAACATATAATTTGTCTGAGGCCAAAGCAAGGCTGTGAGCGGAGCAAATAAAAGTAACAAACTGCAAAGGAAATTTCACTCATGCAAGTGACGCTTTGGCGCTAAGCTGCCTGTCAGCCTGGTTTATATATTTTATACAGTATGAAACACATTTTCAGTAAGTAAATACTGTACCTAACGTTTTGAATTTGAGAGGGACAATTATTGTTTTTCTTCTTTCAGAACTTTTTGAATAAGAAATATTGATTAAAATGCCAAGTTGAATTTTTTATAACTCCATTGTTAAAGGTAAACGATGAAATAAGGAGACAAGACAAGTGTATAAAAGATAAAGTACAGTGTTGATTTTTACAGTCAAACCAACATTAATTGTTTTCTTTCTTATCAGTAAAATACCTGTGACTAACTAGAGTGGCATAAACAACATTCATTATAACTGAAAAGGTATGAAGAATAGAATCCACCTGAAAAGTTTCATTTATGTATCATTAAAATATAAAAATAAACACCTTTCTTTGGCCCTATTAAATACTGGACAATACTAAACTTTTGACAAACTCTCAGCATTAGAGATAGTTGTTAATATTTGTTGTAACCACGGAATTCTGGTTATATTTTTCGAAGTTCATCATGGACATCTTGCCGATGGAGATCATGATTTTCTACCATCTCTGTGGTATATTTCCTGTAATGAAGTTCTACTGGCAAAAGAAAATAGATAAGTGTTTAAAAATTATTAACTGGTGGTCAAAAACTCTTCCAATCTCATTTACTGTCTATTTTGTTATAAAGCTATACTTTGATATCCGAAAAACCTTCTTACTACCGGAACACAACTTTTTATTAGATTATTACGCTTTTTATTATCTCTCGAACTTCATAGTCTATGTATATCATGTCTTTAAATGCCATAAACAGTCTCAAAAAATCCGTTTTATTTTCTGTGTACTTGTCACTCTGAAAGATGCACTTAAAGCTTCAATCCAAAAAGAAAAGTATCTTGTTTACATTTGCATTTGTATATTTGGTTTTCTGGCAAGGCTGTTATCTTCAGAGGCTTACAAATCATTGTCGATGCACTCATTTTACAATATAATGCCTGCAATATTACTGGATTTTTTCACAGCCGCTATTTATCTTCAATTTTACCACCTCTGCCAAAAATTTGTGTTGAACTTTGTGGCTTTAAACGACCAGATTATTCAAGAAGTAAATTTTCAAAGCTGCGAACTCTTGATAACAGACTTTCAAGGCCTTTTAAAACAATCCAAGTTAATGGCCATAAAGGGTAAGCAATTGTTTTAGAGTTTTTGTTTGTAATATTAACCTTTCTTCATCTATTACCAAAAAGGTTTTAACACAAAACTGCCTCCAAAATGCTAAAGCTAAAAATTCACTTCTCTATTGATTTTTTCATCATTTGCTAGGTGATTTCCTGTTAGAAGTGGCTTCAGCTTAGGAAATACGTGATTATTGCAATAAAATAATTATTTGTTCATAAAACCTGGTAGAGAAATTCTGCTGTGTATTAAAATAAGTTAATAACCAATAACAATAGTAAGTTTACTTCTGGCGGGTATTAAATTTGGTACCGCTTATTTAAAACATTGTAAAACTACGACACAATCAGGTTTGTAAGACAACAAAACTCGACACAAACTAAGCCAAAAGGCGTAGCTATCAGGTGAATATCTGGTTATATTAGAAGAGGATCTGCATTGGCCGTGATACACAGACGTTCTTTATTTTCTGAACAACCCTTGTACCAAATTGTCTCTGGATGGTGCAAGGACTTGTGTAATGTTGCAGCTGATCAGAGCTTGGCAGCAAGCCGAGTACGCAGTCTGGTGAACCTCTACTGGATGCTGTGCAAGGACTTGTGTAATGTTGCAGCTGATCAGAGCTTGGCAGCAAGCCGAGTACGCAGTCTGGTGAACATCTACTGGATGCTGTGCAAGGACTTGTGTAATGTTGCAGCTGATCAGAGCTTGGCAGCAAGCCGAGTCGCAGTCTGGTGAACCTCTACTGGATGCTGTGCAAGGACTTGTGTAATGTTGCAGCTGATCAGAGCTTGGCAGCAAGCCGAGTACGCAGTCTGGTGAACCTCTACTGGATGCTGTGCAAGGACTTGTGTAATGTTGCAGCTGATCAGAGCTTGGCAGCAAGCCGAGTACGCAGTCTGGTGAACCTCTACTGGATGCTGTGCAAGGACTTGTGTAATGTTGCAGCTGATCAGAGCTTGGCAGCAAGCCGAGTACGCAGTCTGGTGAACCTCTACTGGAAGCTGTGCAAGGACTTGTGTAATGTTGCAGCTGATCAGAGCTTGGCAGCAAGCCGACGCAGTCTGGTGAACCTCTACTGGACGCTGTGCAAGGACTTGTGTAATGTTGCAGCTGATCAGAGCTTGGCAGCAAGCCGAGCACGCAGTCTGGTGAACCTCTACTGGACGCTGTGCAAGGACTTGTGTAATGTTGCAGCTGATCAGAGCTTGGCAGCAAGCCGAGTACGCAGTCTGGTGAACCTCTACTGGATGCTGTGCAAGGACTTGTGTAATGTTGCAGCTGATCAGAGCTTGGCAGCAAGCCGAGTACGCAGTCTGGTGAACCTCTACTGGATGCTGTGCAAGGACTTGTGTAATGTTGCAGCTGATCAGAGCTTGGCAGCAAGCCGAGTACGCAGTCTGGTGAACCTCTACCGATGCTGTGCAAGGACTTGTGTAATGTTGCAGCTGATCAGAGCTTGGCAGCAAGCCGAGCAGTCTGGTGAACCTCTACTGGATGCTGTGCAAAGACTTGTGTAATGTTGCAGCTGATCAGAGCTTGGCAGCAAGCCACGCAGTCTGGTGAACCTCTACTGGATGCTGTGCAAAGACTTGTGTAATGTTGCAGCTGATCAGAGCTTGGCAGCAAGCCGAGTCGCAGTCTGGTGAACCTCTACTGGATGCTGTGCAAAGACTTGTGTAATGTTGCAGCTGATCAGAGCTTGGCAGCAAGCCGAGTACGCAGTCTGGTGAACCTCTACTGGATGCTGTGCAAAGACTTGTGTAATGTTGCAGCTGATCAGAGCTTGGCAGCAAGCCGAGTACGCAGTCTGGTGAACCTCTACTGGATGCTGTGCGAGGCCGTGCAAGAAGCCAACTCGTTCTACTCGCTACAACTCTTCGTGGCGATCCTCTCTTCTTTTCTACACTTGATAGTCACATTCTACAACCTCTTCCTCAGGGTTCAGGAGGACTCAAAATCACCCACCTCACTTATAGTCATGCAACTCATTTGGAATTTCACCCAAGTCTCTCAACTCATGGCGTTGGTCTTGCCGAGCTCTTCTGTTACGAATGCGGTACTCACTGTAATATTACAAGTACTAAATTATAAGATCAAGAGTTCATTAGTATACAGGGATTGTGCTGTACAAAGTTTGTAGACTCTCTTGGAAATCTTTACGGTTATTATCCTTGGGATAAGTGTGTTTCATTTACAATCACAGTCTGATAAACTCTCTTCATTGTCCACAAATTGAACAATTTAGTTGAATTTTGCATGTTGCTGTCAAATGAATGTCAACAAAAAAACTACAGTGTTTCACTAAAATAAAAACTTGTTAGGCTATTATGGGTTTACAAAAATTATGGAATTTCAAATTATCATTTAGAAAGAGGTGTTTCAGAAGAATTCTAAGTATGGTCTGGTTCTTTTAGTAAACAGATTGTCTCAAAAATCACCATTTAAACATGCTACAGTTTGCTCAATAAATACATTAAAAGTTTCCGATATAACTCATTCCAATAATGGTCTATGCAAAACAAATATTCTGTCAATTGAAGTAGTAAGTTTTCTGGCCCAACAGCCTTAATGTTGGTCTCATCTTATTCCAAGGTTATTTACCTCGAAGAAAGTTTTAAAACCTTGTGAATTATGTGAAGAAAATTGACTGGAAATTCCACTTTTTACAGGCTGACAAAACTGCTCCTATTGTTTGCAAGCTGATGAACCGAGACTTAAGTCCTGAAGTTAAAAAAGAGGTAAACAATTTATTTATTAAAATAAAACTAACAAAATAGTCTAAAAAGTCCTTAATTCTATAAAATTAGTCACAGTCAAAAAAGTTACAAAAGGATTTTGCAAACACTTCCTTTATTGTTGATCGTATTGATATTTTGTACTAAAAACGCAGCTTACATAACAAATTTTAAGTGCAAGAAACTATTTCAGCTAGAAGCCTTCTTGCTACAACTTCTCCACCACAATGCAAGATTTTCTGCGATGGGATTTTTTCCTGTGCAAACTCACATACTGACAGCTGTAAGTAACAGAACTGATTTGTTGTATACGAGGGTCATCTAGAAAGTAAAGATGAACGTTTTGGCACGGCCAAACAAAAAATAAAGATATCAACACAAAACTTCATTTACAAATGCATAGAACCTTCCTCTACGCAGTCACCATGGATTTCAAGACACTGGTTTTAATGTGGGACCAGTTTTTCCATACCCATGTTCTACTCATTTGCCGCCAAAAACATGAGCCAGGATTTCTTAGCTTCTTTGAGTTCCTCATCATTAGCAAACTGTTTTTTACCCAAAAAATCCTTAAGCTTCGGGAATACCGGTAAGTGATAATCACTCGGCAGCAAGACACGCCTGTAGTCGTTTCTTTTCTTGGCATACATTTGACATGGATTAAGCCCTTTCGATCCCAAAAAACAGTTGCCATGACTTTTTGAGTGTTTAAATTTCACACTTTGAATTTAGCGGGGTTTTCAATTGTCGATGCCATTATTAATCACTGTGGATACGAGACTCGTAATCACACAGCATCGAACCTATACACTCAAACTGAAGAGGAAGAATGTAGCTAGCAGCTGCACACACGCTCGTAATGGTGAGGGGTGTGTGCGGCGTGTGATGCGCAATCGTTCTTTACTTTCTGGATGACCCTCGTATATTGTGCTGGCGAATCTATTGAGGACAGAGATATAAAGAGAGGCTATGTCCCATTAGAGGCAAGGAATAAAAAGTGGTACCTGGTGTTATAGAAAGCAGATTATGCAAAGTTATAAAACTTTACATCATTACGTATTGTACAAGTACTAATGACTAAAATGGTACTAATTAGAACTAGCAGCTAGATTCGTTTTGCAAGTTAAATGTATTATTAAAGTAAAGACAAATTTAGTTTATTTTTGGGCAGAAACGGATTTGTAGGATGCGTTTTGTAGCTTATTATCCATAATTTATGTAAAGTTTTGTTTAAAATAAATAATGCCAGTCTCATTCAAGAACGTTATAAGGTTTTAAAGTCAAATAACTTCTCCATTTATAGAGGTTAGAACATTTATGTATCAAGAGAAGATACTAAATGTTGTCTATAAGAAAATATTCAGTTAAAAATGGTTGAAGACATTAAAATCCTTTTTTGTTGTACATTGGATCACTTGAAGTCATTGGATTTGGCTTCTCCTATTTTGTTTGCCCAATATTTTTCTTCATTTGCTTGGACTTAGTTTCTGTTTGTGGATTAACAATCCTTTATTAATAGTTCAAAACGTGGGAGGCCAGATCACATTCTTTTATTCAATTTTTCAAATGTAGGCTATAATAAATGAAATATTTTTATATTTACTAACTTTATGATTTTTTTTAGATTGCTGGATCGGTGACTACTTATTTGGTAATACTTATCCAGTTCAAAACAAAAGAATGATGACTCTTAGTCTTCAACTTTAGTGTTATGTAGCATAGTGTGTAGTAACCAGTAAGAGCCAGTCAATTAACATCTAGCTTAGATAACTAAATCAGTTTGGTAGATAAAGACTTCGGGTTGAAAATAGATTTTAAGTATTTTTCCTTATTCAAACACCGTCCTAACACAGATATTCAGAGTATAACTTAGACTAACAGACCTGTCCAATAACCAGGTTGCCAAGAAAATATAGTTTCCTCCTCGTAAGTCGTAAGATGAAGGGGGAAAAATACAATTATTGAAAGATTTGGAGGAGGGAAAAAGGACATCTTGTACTGTAGTTACTTGTGCATCGAGCGGTTTTGATTTTTTGCACAATTAGTGCGTTTGTAAATGACAAGTTTCCTGGGCATAGTGAAAGAAACGACTTGTGAACTCACTGGAAGAACTTGTAAGAGTGAGGCAGAGATATTGGCGGGGAAGTGAGCTTCCACCATGCAGTGTTCTTGCTCTTCCTACCCACGCCAGGTTGTAAACCAGTCAGATTAACCGAGTGAATTTAGGAGGCTACACTTATATTTAGCCTATGCTATATATTTACCCTATGCTCATACCCATTGCTAGAGTTTACTCATATTTACTGTTACTTAGTTATATCGATAATATATTTCTCTTACATGTGAACAATCACAAAATCAATCATTATTTTGATTACAAAGATAATAATAATAAAGATTTCCAAGCAGATTTCTTGTGAGTCTTAACTCTCTGCCTCTAAAGGGTTGGCTTAAAAACAACAAATTATTAAGAAATATAAGATAATTTATTTCATAAATTATTATAAAAATAGTACATTACATAGATTGGTAAACATGAGAAGACAGTTCAGACAAGAAATACCTAACCTAACGGTTGATTTCAGTCGTCAAGCTATGAAAAGCTAGCAAGTTTCGTATGATTATCACAGATTAACATGAAGCTCATTAAATTATTAAAGCCTTTAAATATATCAAAATATTTTTCAACACTTAACACTTTCTATAAATGCAACAAGTAAAACAAAATAAACTATGCTATGCAAGATGCACAAAATTTTTTGGAAAATTGCTCCAAATTAACCTCTTAGCTAACTTTCTACGTAAAGGAAAACTCCATTCCTTATTTAGAGCGGTCTATAAGGATCAAAGAATATGACCAATCATAATAGAAAATATACATTATACTACAATAGCATTATCATGGTACATTTTTGTCCGTCTATGGTTTTGAAACCTGTGTTAGTTGTTTTTAATAATAGGTACTATTACAAGACGTATTGCGAAAAGCACATTAAATATCCAATTTTAATTCTTGCCTTTTGAATACCAGAAGTCATAATTTCTAATTTCTTCAACTTTTAATCAAATTATATGTACCACAGAATGCATTAAAGTAAAGGTTATTATGTTAAAATGTGTAATTATCGGAGAATATCTACCCAATTTACTTACATTATAGTAAATATATATATCTAATAATAACAAATAAATTGTCTTTTTATTTTATAAAAGACAAATTACAGACAAAAAATAAGTATAAATAATAACATTTGATGAATAAACATATCAATTAAAGGCTTTTTCACACCACAGCAAAGTGTACACCCACATTGTGACGTAGCACTTATCAAAACTATCACTTCCATGTTCCATGTATCGTAAGCGCAACATTCCCTGAGTAGCATTGCTAAGCTACTTAGCAAAGTCCGGTGATGAAGCTTTGTGGATGTAGCTAGACTTTGCTACCAATGTTGCTCCACCCTAATATGAATCGATTGTTTAAAAAACTTTAAAGTAACAGCAGCTGTTCTGTTACTTGTTTTAAAGAATTATTCAAGACAACATTTTTTGCTCTTAGAAAGGTTATTAAAAACCGTTTTCAATCTGCAACAAAATTTCAAGAGCAAGTTTTTAGTGGAAATATGTATAGATAAAGTGTGCTAGCATTCCGTATGATATATGAGTATTTATTTACCTGATAGCAGTTCTGTAGATTATACTTTATTTGAAAAAATATAAGAAGATTACTTTGACTCATCCAAACAGCTAAGTGGGCGTGGTTTGTGCGGTATGGTTGGCTGAGTATTCATAAATCTCACAATATTTGCTACTAGGTAATTCATAGCATCACAATGTGGACTTACACTACCTTGCAGTGTGAATAGACTTTTAAACACATAAATAAAATTGTATTTAATTTTTAAAATTATTATTTGCGCAGAATCATACAATTTAACAATGTTTGAGGATATATTAGTGTTAGAAGGATAAAATCCTAGAACTTTGGAGCCTGACATGAGATAACAGAACAACTCCATCATTAATAAGCTTTCCACATTGGCATCTCCTTATTTCAAGGCAAATCCTGCACTGGAAGAAAAATAAAAATCAAAAAGTAAAACCCAAAGTTGTCTGAAAATTGTTTTAATCCTAGACAAACCTTTGTACTTCAATCAGCTTTGTTGATAAACAGCACCCGAGTAAAAAAACAACAGTAAATGCCCGGTTTGGCCCTTGTATTGCGTGGTAGTGTTCAGTCTCACAGGTGTTTGTTGATGATGTGCACGGTGACAAAGGACATGCAGACCAGCGCCCAGAGGATGACGAGTAACGCGCACGCCGTGTGTCGGAAGGGTGACGCGTACGGGTTGTTCTTAAGCGCAAGTTCCGCCGGCAAGTTGCGCCTGGACGCGAGCACTAGTGCCGCGGGGATGACGTACTGGATACCCACGCCAGCATATGAACCGGTGATTCCAACCTGGAATGTGATCATTATTTTACACATCTCTCCATTAGCATTAGATTAGATAAGTTAGATACAGTAGACGTTCGCTCGAACGGACCTCGCTCGACCGGATTCGGGATGGTCCGGACCACCCCTCGTCCTCGGTAAAAAAAATACTGCGCACCGGCGAATCACCCCTCCCCGGCCCTGCACTGTCACAAATGTAAACACAGTGAGTTACGTGCAGCTGATTCGTGATGTGATATCTGTATTGTGATAACTTGTGTTAGTGCGTCGGGGGATTAAATTGTGTGATTACGATGGCGGACAAAAAGCGCAAGAGAGTGTTCATTCGTATGGAGGAATTTTATTTAAATTAGAAACCTTTTTTACTGTAAATATGAATTGTACATAAATTGTGAAAATACAGTATTTTGAACGAAATAAATACATTGTCGAACGTTAAATGTGTTTTATATCGTAAGACCTTCAGTGTGAGTACTGCCTACGAGAGTGAGTGGTTTTAAGGTATGTGGCTCAGCTAAACACGTCAGTAACCGATCTGGCCCTCAAATTACGTCATCTTGAGTCTATTTTTATCGATCTTAATGCACCAGGATATGCTTATCGGTATCCCCCCGATCGTCCGGATTTTTCAAAATCCGGACCACCCTTCCGCCACATTAGTCCGTTCTATCGAGGATATACTGTAAGTAGGAAAAATGGGTAATTTCTGGTAACGTTTGATACATTTCCTGATTAAATGTAAGTTAATAATAAAAACAGGTAATATTCTGGGTGACGTAGATAAATTTCCTGATGAAATGTGAGTTAATAATTAAATAAAGCTTTAAAAAATCAATTTAGAAACATGGTACAATGGCTTTATCAAAACAAAACCCTGATGGTTGGTCAGCCATGAAAACTTGTGGGATCTGATGAAGTCACAAAATTAATTTTAACAGAAGCAATAACTGGCATTCCATAAAAAAAATGTTTTCTCTGACCAAAATCTCAACTTAAACTGAAAAATCACTTTTTAATTGAAAAAACACAAACAATCCAATACAACTTTCATAGTTGGTTAGGCTTTTTGAGAACAATGTATCCATCTGCAGAGAACAACATAAACTGACGGGGACAGAAATATTATTTAATAAAAATTACAATAAAATTAAATAAATACAAAACTCTAAATCCAACGAGAAGCTACCATTCACTATTTGCACAAGCCTAACTAAAACCTGGAAATTCCCTTTAATGAGAGTAAAACTACTGACCAGAATATCCAAGTTGGGTGTGAGAACTGCCAACATAACCGGAGGAATGACGGCAGCGAGCGGCAGAACCAACTCTCTCAGAAGGCTGGGTCTAGGGTTGGTCAAGGTCGACTGCAACAACACACAGAGACAACGGTTCAGCCAGACGGTACCAGAGAACGTTCACTTTCTACAAACGAGACCAGTCATTTCAACTAAAGGCAAGCACCTTGTGTCTGGCATTTATTGTGTGTTTGATTTACAAACAATTTGCGCCATGTAACACTCTAGATATAACAGCCAAATAGTTAAGAAAAATGTACAGTTTAAAAAACAATCTTAATACAATCATAAAAAGAAACTGTATAAAACAAACTAAGGGGCAAGAGTTAAAGTTGTAAAGTTTCTTGGCCACTACTCTCACGCTAAGGAATAAAGTAGCCTGCTACTAACAACAAATTATTTCACAACACTCGACATGTATAAAAATGAAAAAAGTGTGTAGAATAAACCACAGATTTGTGGAGTGGTTAATAAAAGAACCGGAACTGACCTGTAGATTGTTGCGCAAGGTGACGGAGATAACGGGGAAGCTGGCGGTGAGAGTGAACACTGGGAACAAGATGAGGAAGTAGTCGATCAGCTTCGTCTCGGGAGGGTCACTCGGCAAAGGCACAAAGTTGAGCGAGAACAGACTCTTGATATCGTTGAACGCAAAAACAGCTGTACACAACAACAACAACGCTCACATCAACTTGGCACTGAACAAAGTATAAGTTTCAAAACAGAAACAAAATAAAGTGAAACTGAGATTGAAGAAATCTACTCGACACAAAGTCCTAGGAATACAACTTGAAGGTTGACTTGGGGCTGTTATGTCGACAGTGTCTGCTGAAAGTTAGCTTCACACATTTATACTTTAAGGCCCCTTTCTGACTACTGCCTAAATAAGGTACTGATGGCAGCGTATTATGGAGTTATCTCTTAGACACCTGAAAATCTTTGTGGAGATACAGTTCTGATACTGTCACACTTGTATTGTATAGCCTCACAATACCTTCCTTCCATCTCTTATACTACTTAGAAACAACATGTCATTTTTAGTAACACCTGTGTCATTGCTGAACAATTTGATGAGGCCGTGCACGGTGTGTATAAGTAGCACTTACAGTCCAATGATTTTGGGGGTCTCTCAGACTGAGGTTTCAGTTAGCACTAGTTACTACAATAAAAATCTGTAAGATTTATGTGAGGTCTCTGAGACCTAAGGTTTCACTTTGTTAATACCAATGCTATCAAAGAGGAATAGACAAAGGTTTCTCATTTAACGAGGGGAAGTTAGGAGGACAACAAAGTCCTCTCTATCACTCAACGACAACCTTTACCTAGCGTTACCACAAAGTCACTTAACAAACTGTTAATGGTGACTGCGGGGATCGAACCTGCAACAGGGGAGTGATGAGCTCCAGAGTTGCGCACGATACCAACCGCCCGCCATAAGTACCTTTAAAAGATATATGTTATCGGCAGAAAATTAGACAGTGTTTTCTTATGTGTTTCTACTTTAGATCCCGTTGAGCCTGCTCACCTTTTTATTCCTTTTTCATAGCATAAAAAAGCTATCAAAGGGTTTAGTGCCCTGTTTCTTAAATCTCAGACTTAGGTTAGGCTACAGTTAGTGTTTTAGCAATAAACTAAAAGATAAATTATTTTTAAACTCATTGCACCATTACAAATCATTTCAGTTTGTGGGGCCTTCCGCCATACATTTACGGACAACACAAAACTAACGTTTATTTGAAAAAACTAAAATAGTATAATAAACACAATGTTAGTTTGAAAGTTCATAATAGTGGCGGAGAGCAATTTAGTAAAACATCAACCCACCCTCCCGTCGGCTATATGCCTCTCTCTTCCCCGACTCGCTCCCTCCACCACTCACCTACAGACCGGGCTGTCAAGCTATCGGCCTGCCGGGAGGTTAGTTAGTGCATGCGCCCCGTAGTGCGAGGTTCTTCGTCCGAGTCTGGGTGAGATCCGTATCTGGGTTCGTTCTGGTCTTGGGTGAGGCAATTAATAATTGCCTACCACATTTCTGTGTTTTTTCTGCTATTGGTTTTTTTTCAGCTATTTCTTTAATGTTCAGGCAACATGTAGTTTTATTCCTATAACGTGTCCTCATTTTGCTTGGTTGTATTTGTAATTTGACAAGCCATCAATTTTTATGATGTACCGGTTTTTTCAAATATTGATTGGAATAGTCTTAGGTTAGATCTTAGGTTGAGATATTAACTAAATGTAGTTCCTAGATTAGTGTGGTCCTCTGAAGGCGGGTGGAGTTTTTAACTACCCGAAATGTTAGGAGTAGTTTTTCTCCGGAAGTGGCAGGAAAAGTCTGTTTCTCTTACTAAATAAACACAATGTTCCTTTGAACTGTAAGATTATAAGTGTTAACTCTAGTTTATCAAACCTGGCACAGAAAGGGTCAAGTAGAAGCTGAGCACTAGCAGATAGTCCGTGGCAAGGTTGGTCTGTAACCTAGACTTGTCGCTGATAGGGGCCAGCAGACCAGGAAGAGAGTGGTGACACATGAATGCGTATACACAGGAACTGAGCAAGGACGGGAAGCCAGCCACGACTGCGACGCTGGGAGAGTTGTGCGCTTGTGTAGTGTCCAGTAGCCGCCGCACTGTCAGTGTTATCATGATACCGAACGCTGAAACACATGAAATAGGTTTTTAGGACGGATAGGCCCTGAGAGTGAAGGAATCTACTTGGAAGAGTGTAAAAGCAAGTGGGAGTTTCTGCAGAATCTGTATTGACCACTGATGTACGAGGGAAGAGATAGGTAGAGTAATAAATTGGTTTTAAGTACCTCGATCGGCAGAACGTAACTACAACAGTGTTCGGACCGTTGCACAGTTCAATAACATATTCAAGAAATAAGAGAAGAAGGATGCATCAAACAGGCTGTGAGTTTTCTGCAGCTAACAACCTTGTAGCACAGTTTTTGTGTGCATGTTAGCTCTAAATACTGCCAAAATATTTTCATCAACTATTCCAAAAAATAGATTTAGAGGTTTGCGATGGAGAGCATAAACACTTCACAGGTGAATGATCTGACTAATTTAAGTCTAGAGTTAGTGAATTTTGGTTTGATAATAGATACATTACATACCCAGCCAACGAGTCAATGTTGTTGCTATTTGCAGGTACTTTGTCTTTTGAACGTTGAAGAATACGAATGGACCAAAAAGTAGAAGGAAGGCAAGCTGAAAAAAACATATTAATTCAATGTTGTGTTAGTACCAATTGATATATCCATTAATAATGAAGAGCTCAACAATGATAATAGATCTCAAAATCTGGTTTAATTTCTAAAACTAGTTAATTTCTTGCAAATCTGTTTTTTCCGACAAAGTTTATTTATAAAAAGTTAGAACTAAAACACGTATTTTTTACAATTCTAAGGTAAAACTACAATCCATTTATTTCTACTATATAAACAACTTTTGCAGGAAAAACTAACTTGACCTACACTATTTACAGTCACTCGTGCATGTCACAGTTTGTGGTTTGTGTATTGGGACACCAGCAGTACATTCTGTTTGTACTTCTGCTGTCCTCCCGATACACAAACCACTGTTATGGGTTTGAGTGTTGTCAAAACAAAAGCTGAGAAAATGAATGGGTCCTCCGTATAACGTTCTGACAAAAATTAAATTTTTCAGGAGGGCCAAAAACTGTGTAAATAATATTGCACTCAATGTATATAGATTTTAAATGTTAAACTATGTTCTTATAGCCCATTTCTTAATTGCTATAAAATTCTGTATCTTAATTGCTACTTATAGCAGAGATACAGAGACTTTTACTTCAAAAAACGAGGGAAAAACGTTTTAACTAACGTAAGTTACAACGTTATTCTACTAATATTCTACACTGACGATGGGTTAAAACTTAAAACGTTGTTCTCAATATAAGTAGGCCTAATAGATCATAAACTTACGAATCTGCACATAATCTAATATTGTTAACTAGCTGGTTATACATATGCACTCGTTATAGTCCTATGTGTTCAATGAGTAGAGAAACAGAGTAGGCCTACGCTAGACAGTGACTGCGGAGCACACCAGCGTCTGTAGAAAAAACGTTATTCTACTTACAACTGCAAGTGGAAGTTTTCCGGGTACGTGCTTCTTTTTTTTTGGAAAAGTATGGTTGTCTGGAATTCCTCATAGCTTTCCTTTTTTTATCTTGCCATTCTGTTACACTTAACTTCTGTTTTTTGCCCTGGTTTAACCGTTTTCTATCTCCCGGCGACAGAACATCGCTCGAGTCAGACGACATCTCTTCTGATTAGCACGTTATTCTCACGGCGGAGCTGTATTTCCCGCCACTTTGACCAGCTGTTCAGGGCTACCAACATGAAAGTTTTGACAAACAAAATTTACCACACGATTTAGAATCCCAATAAGAACATTATTCCACTAAAACATCGATTATGAAAAAAGTGTCAGAACGTTATACGTAGGACCCGTTCAAATGTTGAAAGGAAGGAAATCATCTTACCAAGAACACTCTGTAAGCGTCCAATGTGGAGTAAGAGTAACCCGTCCAACATGGTTTGTTGTCAGGATCCGTGAAGTTGCTTGATGAACTAAACCGTAAACAAACAATGAGATTCTTCTAGTTTAAGTCATAATTTTGTAGAATTAATGATGGCAACAAATTAATAAATTTTGCTTATAATTCCCAGTTTCTTGTTATTTTTGCAAGTAGTCACCCTGTACTTTTCAAAAATAATTTACACAAGAAATCCTTTCGTAACAACTTTCCAACAAAAGTTGTATTTTTTTAACCATGGTAAACTCTGTAGTATCTTTTAACCCTATATCTGTCACCAGAATGTTTCTGTAATGTCGCCCCCTATTTTCAGGTTTTGCAGGGTTTTTTTCCAAAATTCATTAAAAATACTCATTTTCTCAGAAGTATAGACTATTATATATTGTTCTGTTCAGAACTAAATGTTCTTTCATTATATAGCACCATAAACACGTTTCTCTGCCAAAAAAATTCTTCATAGAAGTTTTATATTTAGGATTAGTAAAAGCGAAAAATAAATTTCAAAAGCAGAGCCCTGTAAAGTTTCAATAGATTTTTTTTCCATGAAACCAAAATATGACACAGGTTTGCAATATAGATCTTTACATAAAAATATTATTGCCTTGCCAATAAAACCTTCCTGTTATTATCTATGATTTTTTTCCCAAACCCTTACGTTTTTGACCAAAACGCAAGGTTTTGTTCGGGTTCTTACTGTACACCTATATATTCACATATAGATTTCCAAAAAAACATTATTTGGTTTAGAAATGTATTTCAAAGATATAAAAATCAATCACATTAGCAAAAAGTTCTTTTACATTTTTATTTTGTAAATAACTTTTGAATTGTGTTTTTTTCACCAAATAACGGGTAAAAAATGAATCATAGTTCCTAAATAAAACATGTTTATTGGTAATAAAATAAACATACTACTAACACTTTATGTACACAACATTGTTCTGAACAAAAAATTCAATTGCCATACCATTATTTGTGTATAGTTTGGAAATAATAAATAAAGAAATTTGAGCACAGTAAAACTAAATAGGGTGTAGGCCTAGGAGTGGACGTAATGCGTAATGGGCGCACTATTTGTGGATGGTCCTATAGATATATCTACAGGCAAAGATAAATCTGAAGGACATTCATCTCCATCAGAGTAAAGTTCTGATTGGAACAAAAGTTCCCTTAGATCAGACGAGGTCTGCTCTCGTTCATCCATATTAGAAAAGAGGCCTAGGCCTACTCACGTAATAAGTCCTAGTAACCTAACCTCACTTAGTCTAACACAAATATCACAAATGGTCACAAAACTAGCACTAAAAACTATTATATTTACAACTATTTACTATAAAACTGTATAAAAGCGCACAAAGAACATTACAATCGTCTTCACAAATTAGTTTCACTTTCCAAAATTGCAAAAACCAAAACGAAATCTCAAAAATTACGTCTTTTTATTTGATTTGTGAAAAGTCAATACTTGAAATTTGGAGTGACCATAGATAACTACCAGACAGCCCATTTCATCACGAAAAAGTCAGTTCAATTTAGAAATGTCTAAACCAAAAGGAAAAAAAGTTATAACAATAAATGACAGGGGCCGACTTCAGGGGCCGATTGACTTTTTGGAAATCTACCGTACAGGCCACTCTTCCAAATATAATAAGTCGTAATATTATTGCCCAGAGATACTTACCTCTATGCTAGTTACAAAGAGGAAGAAACAAACAGTAACTACAAGTTGTTGGCTTTGGTTTAGAGCCAGCCAGTAAAAAGACAGAAATTCGGAAAAGGCGTTCTTTCCCAACTCGTATTACATCAAAGTCAGAGCGCCACCAAAACTTAAATTCAAAATATCCTACTACTCTCAAAATAAACGTAAAATATATTATATACCAAATTAAACCTGAAAACAATGCGACTGGTGATACCAACGAGTTGACTGTTACAATATCTAAACCTCGATATTGGTGATTTTCGAGGCCCCCCAGGGGCGATTGACATTGACGGCATCGCCGATTGACATGTATAGGGTTAAAAGTACTTGTAAAAAACTGAATCCAATCTCAAGTCTTCTATCGCTAAGGTGATAGGGATTGATTAACTTACCAGACGGCATCGACTAAGGACTGGCCGATGGCGGCTGAGTATATTGCCAGATCTCCGTACAAGTACAGAGTAAAACAGAAGAAGAAAGCGATGCGCCCTGCTCTGTTAAACAACTTTCCGGCCATCTCCCCCTACAACCATTCGATCAATTTATATTTTACTGCGGATACGTAAGTACATGTCTCATGTCCACTGAGCCATGAAAATAAAATGTACGGTTTTCACATTCTAAAAGGTTAGTTTTCAAGGTTGAAAAGGTATTTTTGGAACTTTTGAATAGTAACTCTTGCCACTTGTTTCAAGAATGGTAGTTACATCAGCAGCCTGTTTTCAATGTGCCGCGATAACTTACAAGTACACATAAAATCATGCAGCACATCCTGAATGCTATTGTAGTCTTGTAACATTTTGAAATGCAGCTTCTGAGTATTGTTTTACTCCTACAATTATTTTTGTTTTTTGAATTTTTACTATGTACGTAGCATAAAACCTGCAATAAGTTATCAATGTTGAGTGCCAAATTCCAAGTCATTTTATTTTTGCTAACTTTTTTAAAATTCCTATCATGACACTTTTTATATGAACCATATTGTTGAGTATAGGTAAAATTGAGAATTGAAAGAATGAGAAAGTTATGTATTTAAAGAATAATATGAAAATAATAACTTACCATTTCAACCTTATTGTCTATTGTATAAAACGTAACTGGTTCCGTAGGAAAGTTTTGGACAGAACCTGAAAACAAACAAGAAAATTACAGTAAACCATTCCACACTTTGTTTATTTTCTACAAAAATGTTGTAGTTAGAAATTTCACAGAAAACCGATTAATTGTTTACTTTCAGCTGTAGTCATGGATTTTCTGCATCCTATCTGCACCTATACTACTAACTTTCAATGAGTTGCCCGTCACGTCGTACATTAAGTATCATAACTTTTCTGCATATAGTAAGGGCCCCTAAAATTAGAGGTGTGCGAGAGCAGGTTTTTTAAGGTCGAGACGAGATCGAGCGAGAATCAGCCAAAACTTCGAGAATCGAGACGAGAAATTTTAATTTTGATAATTTTTCGCCACATTTGTTTGTTTTTGCTATTATTAAGTAGTTTGCTTAGTTGTTATAGAATATGGTATTATTGTAATATTAAAAGTCTAATGTGTTTTATTTTTCCTGAGTGCTCTAATAGCTTGTACTGTACACATAAACAAAATGTTTGTCCAGTTTTTGATTACCAATAATAATTATTTTTTATAATTATTTTACATTGAAACGAGTGAAAAAATATAATGTCAAGCTGTAGGCCTAAGCTAGGCCTAACCTATACCACACAAACAGCAACAAAACCTAAAACATTACAAGTCAAATTAAAAATTTAACTAACCTATACCTACCAGAAAATATTAAACTAAAATATTATGGTTATGACATTAAGATTATTTCAGGTAATTGTTAATTATTGTTCCCTTTTCCATCCTATCACATCAAGTTTCAGTTAAGCCGGCCTACTATTTACCCTAACTTTTACTGACAATCACAGAGTTCTAATTTGAGTTTGTTAGGCTGTAACACTATAAAACATTAAAATAAACTTAATAGTGCATTAAAATATGCGTTAGGTATGTTTCAAGTGTTTGAAAAAACAACTTGTATAACTAAAAAGAATAAATCAACAAGCTGAGCTTCGTCTTTTCCCAAAATATGTCGTGAGGTTAGGTTCTGAACATACTGACAAATGAGCGTTCTCCCGGTTTTGTGATAAAAAATTGGATTGGTTACTATTCAAAACTTGTTTTATGACGATTTTCTTTGTTGCAATTCTATAACCCTAATAAACCACATCATGTTTGACGCTTTTGTAACACGACAAGTCACAAAACGAAGTACTAACAGACGACGCAATAATGGCCACGCAGTTAGTAATGTTTGCGATGGATCGAAAGTCGAAACGTTCAAACTTAACTGTTGGTCCGATTACTGCGAATAGAAAACAATAACAAATATTGCAACTTGCGACACTTGCGACTATTGTAACTATCGATTTAAGTGACTAGTTGTGTGTATGCCAGCTGTTATTTCCGGCTGGAGGCTATTTTGTGGTGTCCCGTGTCGGCCATCTTGACAAGCTTGTTTGCCGTAATATAAATATTGCATCATCCTCTTATCTCTTCCGTTCTCAGTCGCTACTGGACATCGATGTTACATAGTGCGTTGTTCAAACTGCTGGCACTTAATATTTGGAAATAATCTTCTAGTTTACGGCGAAATCGTGTTTCAAATAACTTCTAGTCAAATCACGACTTGATACCGTTGGGCGATCTCCGACTCCGCTAACGCCATGCGGTGAATTCACGACCGATACGTTTGCGGCGATCTCCGACTCCGCTAACGCCAGCGGTGAATTCACGACTCGATATCGTTCCGGCGATCTCTTGACTCCGCTAACGCCAGCGGTGAATTCCACGACTTCGATATCGTTGCGGCGATCTCTTGACTCCCGCTGCGCCAGCGGTGAATTCCGCGACCGATACGTTGGCGGGCGATCTCTTGACTCCGTTAGCGCCGCGGTGAAATCACGACCGATACCGTTAGCTGCTATCTCTTGACTCCCGCTACGCCCAGCGGTGGAATCGCGACCGATACCGTTCACGGCAAATTACTCGACCAAATTTCGAAGCTTTACCGATCAGGTTGAGCGAGTTCGAGTAGCGGTAAATACTCAAACTCGGACTCAATACATCGAGTACTCGCACACCCTAACCCTATGTGTTATTTCGCTATCGGGGCCGGTTCGGAACTGACTTTGTCAATTTTGGTTCTCGGTTCGGTTCTGTCCGAGAACCGGTGGAACCGAGAACCGGAACCGACTCATCCCTACATTTTTTTTTCTCGTCTCGAACTTTTCGAGAATAAACATTCTCGTCGAGAAAAAAAAATTCTCGTCTCGATCTCGAAATTCCGAGATCTCGCACACCTCTAGTAAAATAATAAATGCAGGCAGATGATATCAGCCAATCAGAGACAAGCCAGTATCATCGCAAAACGCTTCAAGTTCAAGCCTTCTTCATGTTGAATTGTTCATAGAAATGGAATCAACCAACATCGGCTTCTACGAGAGTCATTCGGAAAGTAATACCCGTTTTCCAATAAAACGAAGGAAAACAAAAATTTTTTAACGAAACTTTGTATTTTACATTTTTATATCTTAACCTACTTTTCTACATAATTTCCTTGTAAATCCAAGCATTTATTGTACCTTGGTACAAGCTTTTGAATACCTATGTCGTAGTCTTCTGCCGCCAATCCATTGAAATAAGCCAGTACCGTTTGTTTGACTTCGTCGTTATCCTCAAAACGTTTCCCACCCAAAAACTCTTTAAATTTTGTGAACAAATGATAGTCACTAGGGGCTAGGTCTAAGATGTACGGAGGATGGTCGAGAACATCCCATCGGAAGTGGTTGAATAACTGCTTCGCCTTTTCAGCTGCATAAGGTCGTGCATGTCATGCAAAAAGAAAACACCAGCGGATAACATTCCGCGGAACCCACAAGATGCGTGGGAACCCACCTAGCACAAATTTTACGGTACTCGAGGTGTTCTGTGAGGACTTCGTAAATGATAGTGCGTGAAACATGTGGGAAATTTTCACTAATTTCATCTAAAGTCACTCTCCGATCCTTTTGCATAAACGCATCAACAGTTTCATCAAGCGTAACCGTGATGACACTCGGGCGGCCGCTTCGCTCCTCATCGTGAACGCCTTCATTAAAATTTCGGCGCCAACGTCGTACAGTTGACTCGTCCATCACTTCCCTATACACGGTATATTTCTCTTGGGCGCATGTTTTTTGCATTCAGAAATCGAATAAACTATCTCAATTCAAAACTGGCGGCGTTATTGATTTTCTTCTCCATTTTGTATGTTTACAAACAAGGTAATAAGAGTTGTATCGAAACGAAATTTAGTAAACAGCTGACCAATGAGATTCTAAAACCAGCTGACTTTGATTCAATCATCTGTCAACACATAGACAACACAGAGATTAAAACGGACACTACTTTCCGAACGACCCTCGTACTTTAAATTTTGAAGCAAATTATTCTAGTTATGTCCGTAGGTGTAAATCTTTAGGTATCTCTTGTCATGAGGCCACCGTAGAAATTCGCTGAGACGGCAGAGAACACATCAAAGAATTGGTCTTTAATGATCCTAATTATAAATAGCATTTTTTCCTAGTCACGTGGCACTTTGTAATTCCAGCTTTGACTCAACTTTCAGCTTTTATATTAGAGATCCCTTACTCGATATCTGTGAATCTAGACTGGAACTAAAAAATGACACCAGCAGACCCAGACTATTGAGTGTTTACATTCAGCTCACCTGGGAGTGTGAGAGGACACTCTTCGGAAGGAGATCTCCAGCCATCGTCTTCACTGTCGGTCTGTTCCCTTGACGTTTGAACTGCCTGCAAATGATATATTTCCTCATAAAAAAAAGGGCACTGAGACCAGAAGTGAATCGTTTGAAGATCTATCAGGAAAACATACGAGACAAAGACACAAATGAAAATGCACCTATAGATGGGTTTACGGAAAAGAATTCAACAAATTCATGACCAAATACTCACCAGATCTAGATATTGGCTGACTTGCTTCAGCTGCTTCAGATATGAGAAATTCACCAGAGCATTACAGGTTGCCACTGCTTCAACGACAAACGTTGCTGTTACGTAACTGCAACATAAACAACAACATTTCACTAATTTTAGTTATAGCCTGTCCTTATTCTATATATTTTGCCAAAATAACTTGAATTTCCAAAATAACTTAGCTTATTAGTCTTAACCTCTGGTTTATCTTTGCAAATTTTAATGGCAGGAAAGAGTTTTAAATTTACAGTAAACACTCGCTCGAACGGACCTCGCTCGACCGGATTCGGGATGGTCCGGACCACCCCTTGGTAAAAAATTTAAATAAACAAAAAACATATTTTTTTGTTACATACAGTACTTTTTAACATCAATGTTAAACGCTAGTAATTTAAACAATATTTAATGACAATATAGTGCACTAACGTCACGTTGACAATACCGGAGCTACGCAGAAACGCAACTGAGTTCTGAGTTTGCGAATCGATGCTGGGGTTGTCAGGATACACCGTGCAGACTGGAGCAGGAAGTGGATCAATAATGTCAGGCTATCTACTGCGCACCGGCGAGTCAACCCCTCCCCGGCCCTGCACTGTCACAAATGTAAACAACAGTGAGTCACCTGCAGCTGATTCTTGACGTGATATCTGTATTGTGATAACTTGTGTTAGTGTGTCGGGTGATTAAATTGTGTGATTATGTTGGCGGACAAAAAGCACAAGAAAGTGTTCATTCTTATGGAGGAATTTTATTAAAATTAGAAACCTTTTTCACAAATATGAATTGTACATAAATTGTGAAGATACAGTATTTTGAACAAAATAAATACATTGTTGAACGTTAAATGTGTTTTTATTTTGTAAGACCTTCAGTGTGAGTACTGCCTACGAGAGTGAGTGGTTTTAAGGTGTGTGGCTCAGCTAAACACGTCAGTAACCGATCTGAACTTCAAATTACGTCATCTTGAGTTTATTTTATCGATCCTAATGCACCAGGATATGCTTATCGGTATCCCCCCAATCGTCCAGATTTTTCAAAATCCGGACCACCCTTCCGCCACATTAGTCCGTTCTATCGAGGGTCTACTGTATATGTTAATGTTCAATACTGTATAAGGTCAAAAATTAAAATAACATTAAGCCAGAAAGAGAAGTCCAGTTGATCCAAAAAAATTAATTGTTTTTTTTTTAATATTTACTGTAACTACTTGACTCCTTTACTATACTTCTATTATACTTTATTTCTTACTATATATACTATTACTTTATATTACTATATACTTTATAGTATATTATTATTTTTATAGTATACTTTCTAGTATATTTATAGATTTCTAAATATCAATAGCACTGATAAATACTTGCCTTACAAATGCGAGTAGGCAAATTAGAACAAGACCTAAGACCCATCCTGAATGAAGAAATGCGGCCGGTAATGTCAACGCACCGGTCCCAACAATCAAATTGAAAATGTAAATTAAACCAGTCTGAAAGAAAACAAACATACTTTAAAAATGATACAAGGTATTAATTATGAATTAGGGCAATGTATAATTATTAAAAAATCAAATCTTTTCTTTTGTCAATTCATAATTCTTTGAGGTCCTAGGTCAACTCTTGGTCAGTTCAGAAATAATCTTCACTGAAGCGATGCCAGCTGCGAAAAATGAGGAAGTTTGAGCCAAGGAAAAGTGGTACTTTGGCAGTTTTTTGCCAGGCGCATGCTCTGGATCACTGGGGAGCAAATTCTGAGGCTTGTGAACCTTCCAGAGGGCGAATAGGTTTTCAAAACGTGAGAGGGCGCACTCGGAGGTTAAAATCTTAGTGAAAATGGCAAAACATCGTTCTTCTTACAGTATGGCATTTGTATCATCATTTTACTAGGATAAAATGCAATTGCTAAAGTTTAACACAAAAAACAAGGTAAAATAAGGTTTTGTACAATTAATTCATCTGCTGCAAACAGGGTCGCACACGGAGGTTAACTCTGGGTTGCCCCGTCACATAAGGAGGCGCATCACGGAAGTTACCTCCAGGTTCTAATATAAACAGTTAAAAACTAATTATATCCAAGCTGTAATTGGCTAAATTATATTTTATCGTGTTTTAAGATAGAAGGCGATGTGATTAACAAACAAAGACACACCCGGGGGGTAACTTCCGTGTTGCGACCTCTGGAAGGTTAAAGTCAAAGGCATCCCCTAACAAGTAACGCTCGAGGAACACAATTAGCCTCAAACAGAAGTTAACATACGGGGTCTCAAACCTAGCCTTTCTTCATTCATTCAATCTAAAAACCCAATTGCTTGATAGTAATGTGAAACTTTGTGAAGCGATATTTTATCCTCTAAAACAGGTTTTTGACAATTATTGCTTTGGTTAATACCCTGTTTATAACCCATGCTTTTGACTGCGTGAATCACAAACTACTTCTGAGCAAGTTAAATTTCTATGGAATCAAAGGAACCGCCTTGGAAACCCTCAGATCATATCTGGAGGGTAGAAAACAGTCTGTGTCTGTTGGTGGTGCATCATCTGCACTCCTTGACCTGAGACACGGTGTGCCGCAGGGCTCAATACTGGGGCCCACACTTTTTCTGGTTATGATAAACAATATAGAACTTGACGGCCATGCCTTGCTTTTCGCCGATGACACCACCCTGGTGGCTGAGGGAAAAACACCATTACATGCCCACACAAACGCAGAACATCTGTTTCAGCAGGCAAAAAACCTGTTTGACGAGAACAGACTTATGCTCAACGAAGGAAAAACGCAAAGGCTTATGTGTACTCTAAGCAGGACTTATCCATCCAGAGACCAGCCAGTTAAATTGTTGGGTTTCATGGTTGACTCTAAGTTGACTTGGAACTCACATATCGATTCTGTCTGCACCAAACTTACTAGAGTAATATACCTCTTGAGAAGAATGAGCCACCTTGTAACAAAGACATATCTTAAAATGATCTACCATGCTTTTTTCCATAGCCACCTAGCATATGGTATTCAGCTTTGGGGCCATGCGTCTAGTGTTATCAGAATTCTTATACTGCAGAAGAAAGCCATAAGGATAATCTCCTTTAAAAAGAGGTTAGACCACTGTAAACCAATTTTCATCGAACTGGGTATTCTAACTGTGCACAGTCAATTTATCTTAAATTGTCTTAGTTATGTAAAATCTAATGAAGGGGCATTCATGAAGCGTAGCGATTACCACAACCACAACGTGAGAAAAGCAGGCCAACTGAACATTGAGAGATGCAGATTATCTAAAACAAGGGATTGCTTCCCAGCACTAGCAATCAAAATATACAACAACTTACCATCTGCTGTCAGTGACCTGCCTCTTGGATCCTTCAGGAACACTCTTGAACACTTTCTAAGGTCAAGGCCTTACTACTCAATAGATGAATACTTTGAGGATGACTTTGAGGGACTGGCTACACCCAGATAAAGAAGCCTAAATAACTTCTTGACGC
This sequence comes from Matsumurasca onukii, assembly GCA_018831715.1. Lineage (NCBI taxonomy): Eukaryota > Metazoa > Arthropoda > Insecta > Hemiptera > Cicadellidae > Matsumurasca > Matsumurasca onukii. The sequence goes on along the minus strand of CM032059.1, from coordinate 25,160,826 downwards.
AGTCTATCCGGCCCTGGCTGGTCAACGACAAAGGTCCAGGTAATTAATTAACAGGTAATATATTGTAGCATAGTAAAACATGCTAGTGTTCTAGGAAAATTAGACTTACCAAGGAAGAGTAAGTCTCATCCATCTTGATCAGTTAATTCTCTCATGAAGCTATTTTTTTAGGGAACAAGTTTTGGAATGAGGGCTAGCCTAGTCTTTAAAAAAAATTAAACTAATCTGGATCTGAGTGAAGACAATTCATTGTTTATAACTTTAGATAGCAAACGATAATTAATAAGATAAAAGAATTAGTTATTGTATAATAAACATATTCTGATAGTAAAACGTTAAACTTGAGAAGTAAAACTAGACGTTATCCCCAAACCAAGATGAGCTTATCTGTCACTTCATTGTTTTTCTGCTCTCGTGCTGACTCTTCTTTTTTGTTTATTTATTTATTTTATAGCCATTGGCACATGTAGTGCATAGACTTTACAAACAATAGGTTATAATAAAAAACATAAATATAAAAATTATTAAGACAAGTTCACAGATAAATTTAAATAGTATCTTCCAAAAAGTGCTTGATAATACAAAGAGATTTTTGTACTAGAAAGGTTTTTATGTATATGTTTCGTCACAAACAAACTACAAACCGAAATAAATCTGAAGAAGAGTAGAGGACGGTCTTTTTTATTAATTATTTTATAAATCAATCACCGTAGAATAAGTTATAACTAATTGCTGTTAAAAGACACAAAGAAGTAACAATAAATAAATAAAAACTTTTAACAATGAAATAAAAGGTACTGCATCCAGTTTAAGACCAACTACTTCTTAGTAATCTGTGGCCAGTCAAATAAAAACCGAAAAAAACAACGCAGCAGACAGCTCAGATTGGATAGGCCACAGCAAGTTAGAAGGTGTGTTAAGTCAACAATACAATATTCAACATGGCCCCGTCTAGTTGTGTTAGTGATGAAATTAAGAATAAGATTTTTGATTGTGTAGCAAAGAACAATATATCAGAACTAAAAACTTTACTCTCAGGTTTTCAAGGAGATATATTTGACGAACATGGCATGACACCTCTTCAGCATGCAGCTTATAAGGGAAATAAGGAAATCGTTCAACTGCTTCTTGATCAGGTTAGACTCCGTGTGTGGTATGCAACAAAACATTGCAATAACCTTATTTAACCCAATACTTAGTTCTTCAGCCAAGGCGTTTAAACCCGTCAATTGCTAGCTGCTACCTTCTCAACGAATTGGAATACTCAAGTTATGTCATTTGTTTATTTTTAAAGATATATGCTTAGGAAGGACCTAAGCCTATAACTGCAGAACTAGCCTAGCTGCAGAACTGGAAGCAGGCGCTTGCACTTAGTGATGTATCTGCTCCGAACCAATGCTGGCTAAGCAGTGTGCCGTAGGGTTCCGTTATTACCTATATGCGGTTTCTTGTTATGATGAATGCTTTGATGATTGCTGACTACATGAACACTGTGACAAAGTGATGTTAGTATGTTTAAGCAATTTGCATTTTCCTGTATCTACTAAACTAATAAGCAAGGGCTTTCATTTAAATTTTTAGTGAAGGAAATCGCCTATTGAAATGTGTTTACTCAAAATGGTGGATGAATTAGTACCCAAACATAATACAAAATGTAAATGTTTCAGGGTGGCAATGTAAACTCAAGCCAGCATGAACACGGCTACAGCGCTCTGCACTTTGGTGTGCTCTCCGGGAATGCAGAGGTTTGTCAAATTCTGCTTTCTGCTGGTGCTAAAATCCATGCTACGAACTCTGTTGGCAAAACACCATCGGAAATGGCCGCATTTGTTGGTAAACATTTATTTACTAAAGTTCTACATTCATAGTGTCCTGAAAAGACTTTAAAATCGCATATTGTTTATGGGTCAAAAACAAATCAAAAGCCCCAAGCGTCCCCAATTACACCTACTCATACCGCTGCGATTTTTTTTACTGTCTACGCCAATGGCATTTTATTTTGAGACTTAACCGGTCCAAACCTATGTGCCTGCGCCGGTAGTCGAACCCGCGACCCTGCGCTTTGCAAGCTGTGACTCTACCCACTGAGCCATGGACGCAGGCATTCTTGATCAAATCAAGATTTTTCTTTGACTAACTTAAGCCTATATAAATATGCCACATGTCAAAAGTAAAAAGGTGGCAAGTGCTTTCTTTCTACACAAATACCTAGTAATGTCTAATGATACTAGTTGTTTTTCACTCTAGGAAACCATTTCTGTGTGGCAGTCATCAACAATTTCATACCAAGGTCAGAAATTGATTATTTCACAACTCCCCAAGGTCTTGAAACCGAACCCAAAATACCGCCTTCATTAGCTGGACATGTTCACAAGTTTGCAATGCAGGTAATTAATACCTAAGAGTCATGCATTTCTTTAATTCAATTAAGAAAAATTCCAATTTAAAAGTTTAACTAATTTTGTTAAAATTGTAGTCATGTAAGTATAAAGTACTAACATATGTGCTGCATCGAGGAAATTTTAACGACTTAGGGTTTTTGGTTTTGCCTACAAACCTTAATAAAAAGCAGATGAGTAGTCATCTATGACAACAGTCCAAACTGTTCATCTTATCTTATCTTTAGGTTGAATCATTCAAAGCTCAAACCAAATCCAAATAGTTTTAACCCTCTATCTGGCGGTAACAAAAGTCTATACTGGCAGGCCCTTTTGAGCCCTCAGCACATGGTATCACAAAAACCCCCGTAGATCAATTTTTTTCTGTGATAAATAATAAGTGTCATATTTTTTTTCCAGCACATTACATGGAAAAATTTCATGGCACATACTAACCTAAAAAAAAGGATTTGTGGGTAAAGATACCTTGAACACCTAAAGTTACAAAAAGCGGCTCTGAAATTTCCAAAGTCCCTAGGAAAAATTGTAAACATTTTTTACTTACTATTTCATTATATACAAAAGTTTTCCAATCTATTTATTTACATAGAATCAGAATCAAAATTTAGTTATTTATTTTTCTCTTTTGCTTTACAGTTTTTACTGAATTTTGTTATTCGCTGCAGCGGCGCTCGGAGAATTTTACTCGCTACTTTATAAATTCGTAATGCAACTTTTTCAGTAATGAATAAACTTTACATAAAAACAAACAGCGTCTCTTCCTGAGTAGAACAACATAAAAAACTCTATATTGCAACAATTTTTACTATATTAAATACTACTTTAAAAAAAAGATAGTACAAACGACTAACGAATAGCTCTTTGCCAGTGGTGTGGCACTTTTTAGCGACTAATGAATAGTCGTTTGCCAGATAGAGGGTTAAATGAAAAGGGTTTCAAGGGATTTTAGAACTAGCTGTTGGTCTGGTAAATTCTTATTAGAACTATTCTTAATGGGGGTTTCTAGAGAGTTAAAGCGTACATTAGAAGCTTAGCTGTTGGATTAAAATTTGAACATTTCCCAGGTAAACATGCATCCAGTTCGTGTAGCGTTGAACCTTCAGCCGAATCTGGTGAACGCTGAGGATATGCTGCGTAAAGTGTTGACGCTGATGAGTGACCGAGAAATGAGACGTAAAGAAACCAACGAACTATCCGCTTTCAAGTTCCATTACCTGGCATCAGTTGTCTCTGAAGTTGGTAAATGCAGGTACAAATGGGTTTTCTCCCTTTGATTTGGTTGACAATATTGAAGTGTAGATGATCTGGTCTGAGATTTTGCACCAGTATCCTAAGCAAGCATTTCCAGACAACGTGGCAAGACTTCACAAGCTTATATACAGGCTGAGACTGTCTGGTCGAGCGGGTTGGATGTTAAGTTGTCAAGATTTTATTGTTGTATAGATGACCAAGACCCAAGTTACAGTCCATCAGAAAATGTTGCAGCTTTGAACAGTTTAACCTTTTCGTTCATATGATGTAGGCCTAATGTAGTTGACTAGCCAACATCTATATAAATAAAATAAGACTTTTGTCTGTACATTGCAAAGAATCTATCTGTTTTTGGTTATTTCGTGTTTATATACTTTGCACAGACCGAAACTGGCGTCAAAAAAAATCCTGTCTGTCGTTCTGTCTGTCTGTCGTTCTGTCTGTCTGTCTTTCTGTCTGTCTGTAACGTTTTTAAGGCATCTTGGACCGCTTATAACTCAGAATCAACTGAAGCTATGGCGGTGAAACTTCGTTTTAGGGTTAAGCCCATTGCGCAGTGTGTCTTTAGCTATATTTTATACCCATACAACATCCACAAAATAAATGGCGAGGGGCCAAAGTGGGCACTTTGGACGATTTTAAGGAATTTTAGACCGCTTATAACTCTAAATCCGCTGAAGCTATGGCGGTGAAACTTTGTTTGAGGGTTAAGCTAATCATTCAGTGTGTCTTTAGCTAAACTTTATGTCCATATAACATCCTCAAAAAAACGGGCGGAACGGGAGTAACTATGACTCTCACAAGGTAGCTAACACTTATCTATATAAATAAAATAAGACTTTTGTCTGTAAATTCCAAAGATTCCATCGGTTTTGGTTATTTGGTGCTTATATACTTTGGATAGACCGAAACTGGTGTCAAAAAAGCCTGTCTGTCAGTCTGTAACGTTTTTAAGGCATAATGGGCTGCTTATAACTCAAAATTGGACGAATCTATGGCGGTGAAACTTCCTTTAAGGGTTTAGCTCATTACGCAGTGTGTATTTCGCTGTATTTCATACCCATACATCATCCAAAAATAAATGGCGAGGGTTCAATGAACACGTTTTTAGGCGTTCGGACCACTTATAAGTCAAAATTGGCTAAAACTATGGCGGCCAAACTATGTTTAAGGGTTAAGCCCATCACACAGTGTATCTATAGCGATATTTCATACTCATACAACATCCACTAGGTGAACTAACAGGCAAACTAAATTGTTTTCTAAAATATATAGAAAACCTTTTTTTGTTTAGGCCTATTTTAAATTTGCAATTTTCTTAAAATATACACACAGCTATGTTATAGTAGTTTATATACGGTGGTTTTACCACAATAGTGTGTCTTTACCTATATTTTGTGTCATACAACATCCACAAAATAAATTACGAGGGAACAAAGTGGGCACCGATAACGTTTTTAAGGCATATTGGACCTTTATAACTGAAAATCGGCTGAAACTATGGTAGTGAAACTTCGTTTAAGGGTTAAACCCTTTACGCAGTGTCTTTACCTATATTTTGTATCCATACAACATCCACAAAATAAATGACGAGGGACCAAAGTGGGCACTGAACACGTTTTTAAGGCATATTGGACCTTTATAACCGAAAATCGGCTGAAACTATGGTAGTGAAACTTCGTTTAAGGGTTAAACCCTTTACGCAGTGTGTCTTAAGCTATATTTTGTATCCATACAACATCCACAAAATAAATGACGAGGGACCAAAGTGGGCACTGAACACGTTTTTAAGGCATATTGGACCTTTATAACTGAAAATCGGCTGAAACTATGGTAGTGAAACTTCGTTTAAGGGTTTAACCCACTACGCAGTGTGTCTTTACCTATATTTTGTATCCATACAACATCCACAAAATAAATGACGAGGGACCAAAGTGGGCACTGAACACGTTTTTAAGGCATATTGGACCTTTATAACTGAAAATCGGCTGAGACAATGGTAGTGAAACTTCGTTTAAGGGTTAAACCCTTTACGCAGTGTGTCTTTACCTATATTTTGTATCCATACAACATCCACAAAATAAATGACGAGGGACCAAAGTGGGCACTGAACACGTTTTTAAGGCATATTGGACCTTTATAACTGAAAATCGGCTGAAACTATGGTAGTGAAACTTCGTTTAAGGGTTTAACCCTTTACGCAGTGTGTCTTAAGCTATATTTTGTATCCATACAACATCCACAAAATAAATGACGAGGGACCAAAGTGGGCACTGAACACGTTTTTAAGGCATAACTTTAAGCCCAATTTCAAAATGAAGGAAGAGGCGTAAGGAGCGGTAGTTTAATTTCAGTAGGCTACCCGAGCAACAACCTGCCTTTGTACAAAAAGGCTTTACATTCATGATACTATAATATTTTATCCGTGGCGAAGCACGGGTACACAGCTAGTTAGGCCTATATTATCTCAAGTAGTAGGTAGGATTCTTTTTGGATCAGGGGCTTAACTGACATACACTGGCTCCTCTGGCAGCAAAGCTTGTAACTGCCAGCTGGTGTGCTATTGCACGCAGCTAAGAGCAGTTTTGATCAAATTGAGCTTGTTAAATCTAACCGCAAGTAGGATTTTAAAATTTTAATTGGACAAAAAGTATTATTGATTGTTTACTATGATAAAATAAGTGATACATATATTTCAGACAACTAGATAGAGAGAAGCCGTCGGATCCGGTAGAAGCGTTTGTGCGCAAGGTTCTGCGCAGTGTGCGCGGCCAAGAGTACACGGAGAGATTCATTAAAGACTGCGTTCGGGAGTTCCCCCACAGAGAGTGCACTATATTCAGACAGGTAAGCTCATGTATTGATGATATATCTTCAGTTGTTGTTGGGCTACTTTAGGAGGAGTTTGTTTGGGTTGCATGGATTTTTGATACTAGCACTTCCATAAGTCAGCTTATGATCTTCTTTAATTATTACACTAAACCCTTTCAACAATTACAACTTAATTACTGTACGTTATACATCCATCAAAGTAAAATAAGGCACCTCTAATCCTATTGACCAACAATTAACAAGTGTGGAGCAAGGGTATTAGCGGTCAATCCTATCTGTTCTACATTTTGCAGTTATACTAAAACCAAGATTAATGAGATTTCTCATCTGCCTTGGTGGCTAAAAATTTTGTCTTTTAGAACAGGATTTATCAAGTTTACATGTTTATCCATATTCAAAACTGAAATGCATTTTTCCGTATTTAAGAGGCGGCCAGATAGAGGCAGAGCGTGGTTTTAGTAGAATAAGGAATTTAACATGGGAAATTTTAGAAATGATGTTTCAGTGTTTATTAGCAGTAGCATTAATAGATCTATGCTTTTAGAGATAAGAATTCCACATCTGAGTGTATTAACTGGCTTAAGAGTGGGTAGTACCTGGCGGCCATCTTGAATTTAACTCCCATAAGAGCAATGTAAACACGGTTATTTTTCAACCTAGAAACACGTTTAATATCTCATTTGAAAGGTAAACGTATTACGCAATGCCTCCGCTGGCCACTTTTTTGATAAAAATTTTCGTTTATTAATAACAAAGAAAATAAGATTTTTTAACTTTGGATATTTTTTGCAGCTTAATTACGGCAAAAATAAAAAATCTGTCCAGCGGGGGCACTAGAAGATTTAATGTACTTTAAAATAAAATTTATTTCAAGAAAATCGGATCACAAATGTAGGAGTGACGCGTCTCAAGCGCGTCCATGTTCTTCAGTTTTAGCACAGGTGAAATCACCAACGGCTCGCTCTAGTAGTCTGGCTGACCGCCGCTAGGTCGCAGCACGCGCGCCTTCCTTCCGTTCCTGAATCTGCCGGGAATTTGTCCCGATTCAAATATCGGTGCGCCGGTAATCGTTGGAAATGATACAAACAAACATATTTTATTTGCCATAGTAACTTTTTCTGCCAATCTTGTGCTTATACCAACCAACATCTACCCAGTGCCTCTACTAACAAATAGTATTACGGGAAAGCGTCGTTATATAGTACTGATTTTAATGCAATATATCGGAATATTAACTATAGTTTCACGTTATGTATTTGAAACTATGGGTTTCTGTTTTCTCAAAATAAAATCTTAACAAACGCTTTATTTGCATAACTGGCATCACCTGAGACTTATTTTTGAAGTAATCGCTTGGAATTATTGAACACATTACTTTTCAGACAGAAATAATGAAATTTAACAAACCACCGCAGTAATAAGAAACCCCAAAAACAAATAGCCTGTAAGAATTAACTTTAAAAATATGTATAGAATTAAAATGTAAGGCTTATGGATAATATGAGCACATTGGCTGTACGAACTCCCGCAATACGTCATGTAGATATAGCTTCGATCGATAAACTAATTAAAGTGTTCTGTATTTTCATTGCTCACTCCATCGCAGGTCTGGAGTGTGTGACATGTATACACTCGCAAACCAGAGCCTTTTGGGGCTTTAGTTAATATTAGTAAAAAATTTAGTGAATCAAATTTATAGTAAATTATTTAAATGTTGGGTAGACATTTTTAAAATAGAAAAAACTTTGTCTCGATATTATTACAGTTTTCAAGGTAAACCCGAAGATCTACCCTCAATGAGTTCTGAAATACAGTAGCTCGATGCCCTTGACCTTGATCCAAGGATAGCAGTCGTCTGCTCGTCGTGTAGCGGAGCGGATGCGGCAAGGGTGTGACTCATCTTCCTGCCTACCCTCTCACGACTTTGTTTTCTAGCCAGTAATACAGAATAATAACAAGGCAAATAAATCAAACACATAAAATATTTCAACGTACTCTTGCATGGTAGCCAGATGTTGAAAATCACCGACTTTGCATAAGCCTATGTGATTTATGATTCTCAGATGTCCATCTAAGGCCGGTTTTATGGATGCGCGTCATCTCGTCGCTCGTTCTTAGATCCATTGGTTCAAATGGGCGAATTTATGCACTGTTAGGGGACGTGCAAACAACTAAATAACTTGAAATTACATTAAATTGTGCTTTTGTAATTTTAACATAATCTATTCTTACAAGCAAAAACTATTAAAGTATTGATTGGAATTTTGTATTGTCATGCATATTAATAATATATACATGACTGTTATCTTTTATTGACATTACTTTTGTTTCGAAGTATTCTACCATTAAATCTCAAATGAAGTACTGACAAAGTGTACATAATTTAAATCGTTGACCTGCCCGTTCTTTACCAAAATAAGTTGTTTACTACAGGTAATAGCAACCTGCACTCCAAATAAAGTGAACATCGTTAAAAAATGCATTTTAAAATTGATGTCCTGTGCGTGTAAGACGATAAGAAACTGAATTTGAATATTTTGAAATGAACATATTATAGTATAACATATAACATAGTACAAATATGCCAATATGCTGGATAATAAATTATTAGTTATTTTTTGTCCAAAAACATAATGTTATAATCGGCCATATCGTGTTTTAAATGTCATACTATATCTCATTAAGTTAAAGCTCTCTCTCTTTATTAATAAATCATTTTAAAAATTTTAATTATTGTAGTGTACCTTTGAAGTAATTCGTATGAAAGTAGAGCATTACGCATTAAAAACAAACAAGTATACAGCGTAATATAAAGGTACTACGGTGAGCCACTGATCAGAAAGAGTCAAAGAGATGGGCGATTCAACACACCGCGAAGCTCGGGACTCAGGCTCGGGGCTGCGCAGGGCTGGAGAGTTGGTCGCCAGTCAGTCTCACTATAATAGTGGGGAGCGTGGCAACAGTGCAGGCGTTCGACATGACAACACCGCACACAGAGTATTCATAACATGACGACATCGCGCACAGAGTATTTATACCGCGTCTCGTAATAGTTCGGCAAGTGGCCGAGAGGTGGCGCTGCTCCGATATGTTAGCTTCGCCCTCGCGCTAGAGACGAAATCGGTCTAGCGGTTCTGTACTACCCACTCTTAAAACAATGTTTGCAGTTTTTACTCCATGTTGTAAGAAGTACTCATAGTTGGACTTGCGGCCGCTCTCTCCGGCTGCGTCCTAGTTTGTCAATTATTTCTTCAGCTTGGGCTTTATATTTGTGATTACGGTGTTAAATTGTGAAAGTTGCCTTTATTTCCATGAAAGTATTGGTTAGACACCCGAACACAGTGCAGTTTTAACCCCCGGATTGTGTGTGCAGATGGTGACGGCACTGGCAAAGCAGGATGCGCCGCCTGCACTGAGCGTCGTCTGCTCGTTGATCTGTCCGCGCCTGTTTCCCGACAGTGAGGCGGCAACGTGCGCCACCTGTGGCAACGACGCGGCAGTCAAGAAGTGCTCCAAGTGTAAGAACATCCAATACTGCGACCGCACGTGTCAAAGGCTGCATTGGTTTGTGCACAAGAAGGAGTGCGAGAGAATATCCACCTTGGCGCCCTCCACGACCAGCAAAGAGGAGAAAATTGTTGAGGAAAATGAAGCATAAGTTTAGGTTTAAATGTGTGTTTCGATAGAGTAAGTTACTTTCAACGTTGGTCAGTTAGGTATCCTGGGACTACGAGGTCTGTCCAATAAGTTCGCGAACTGATTCAATATGGCGGCTTTTAGGCGACGTAAAGCTCCGCCAACTATATCACGTGACTACTAGACATCCAATGAAGCGTCTGTGCTAGTTTGACAGTCAAGCTGTCAGCGTCTGTTTGAATATTTTTGGTTTTTGCTGATCGTCGAGAAATGAAGATTGATGAAACCACTGAACAACGAATCAACATCAAGTTTTTAGTGAAACTAGGGAAAAGTTTGCAAGAAATTACAGATAGTTTGAGGGCAATTTACGGAGATAATGCTTTGAAGAAAACGTCCATTTTCAAGTGGATTAAACGTTTCCAAGATGGCCGCAAAGACGCTAAAGATGATGCAAGGCCGGGACGACCTTCAACCTCATGTGTTGATGAAAACATTGGGTCGTGTGTGAACCCTGGTGTCTGATGACCGTCGGAAAACTATTAGAATGATTGCAGACGAACTTAATTTAATAAGTCATCAGTTCATACCATTTTAACGGAACATTTAGGCTTAAGGAAACTCAGTGCAAAAATTGTGCCGAAACTGTTGACGCCAGAACAAAAGATGAGAAGGATTGACTGTTTGAATGATTGGAAAAATTCTGATGGAAACGGAGGGGAGTTCTTACAGAGAGTCATTACTGGAGATGAGTCATGGTTTTATGAGTATGACATTGAACTGAAGTCTCAAAGCAAGAAATAGAAAGGAAAAAATGAGCCTCGAACAAAAAAATCCAAAAAAAGCAAATCAAAAATCAAAGTCATGCTCTTGGTTTTTTTCGATGTGCCAGGCGTTGTTCACCATGAGTTTCTTCCTCCTGGTCAAACGGTGACATCTTATTTCTGTGTTGACGTCCTTAGGCGCTTGAGAGATCGCGTGCGTCGTGTGAGGCCGAATTTGTGTCAAGGCGATGGATGGATTCTTCACCATGACAACGCCCCTGCACATTCTGCTTTGATTGTTCGTGAATTTTTGGCGAAAAATTCGATCACCCTCCTCGACCACCCACCTTATTCGCCAGATCTTGCCCCCTGTGACTTTTTCCTGTTTCCAAAATGCAAAAAAGTGATGAGAGGCCATCATTGGGATGATGTTGAAACAATCAAACGAGGCAGCTGAAGAGCCTAAGTGCCGAGGACTTCCAGGGGTGCTTCCAAAAATGGAAAACAAGATGGGACAAGTGCATATCAACCAATGGAGAGTACTTTGGAGGGGACAAAATCGACTTAGCTTAAAATTTGTAAAATAAAAGTACAGTAGACCCTCGATAGAACGGACTAATGTGGCGGAAGGGTGGTCCGGATTTCGAAAAATCCGGACGATCGGGGGGATACCGATAAGCATATCCTGGTGCATTAGGATCGATAAAAATAGACTCAAGATAACGTAATTTGAGGTACAGATCGGTTACTGACGTGTTTAGCTGAGCCACACACCTTAAAACCACTCACTCTCGTAGGCAGTACTCACACTGAAGGTCTTACTGAAATAAAAACATTTAACGCTTCAACAATGTATTTATTTCGTTCAAAATACTGTATTTTCACAATTTATGTACAATTCATATTTACAGTAAAAAGTTTCTAATTTTAATAAAATTTCTCCATACGAATGAACACTCTCTTGCGCTTTTTGTCCGCCATCGTAATCACACACACTAACACAAGTTATCACAATACAGACATTACATCACGAATCAGCTGCAGGTGACTCACTGTTGTTTACATTTGTGACAGACAGTGGCGGGGAGGGGTGAGTCGCCGGTGCACAGTAGATAGCCTGACATTATCGATCCACTCCCTGCTCCAGTCTGCGCGGTGTATCCTGACAACCCCAGCATCGATTCGCAAACTCAGAACTCAGTTGCGTTTCTGCGTAGCTCCGGTATTGTCAACGTGACGTTAGTGCATTATATTGTCATTAAATATTGTTTAAATTACTAGCGTTTAACCTTGATGTTAAAAAATACTGTATGTAACAAAAAAATATGTTTTTCGTTTATTTTAATTTAAATTTTTTTTTACCGAGGGGTGGTCCGGACTATCCTGAATCCGGTCGAGCGAGGTCCGTTCGAGCGAGCATCTACTGTATTACAGGCTTAGTTTGCGTATTTATTGGACAGACCTCGTAAGTTACATTCAAGTTTATAACATTTCGTACAACCTGGACACATTTTAAATTTCACTCATGTGAAGCTTTTTTGAAACTGTAATTTAGGGGTGGACAAACTTTCAATTTCAAGACGGAAAGATAAAAATACACAAGATTATTTAGGGATGAGATAAGATGAGACAAGACGGAATAAGCTGAAAATATTAGGTATTTGATTAGTTTTTTGAATCAACAACTGAGTACATACACTGGTTAGTACTCCTGGATTGAAATTGTTCAATTTTACCGCCTGCAGTATTTAATAAATGTGATTAAGGTTGAGGTCATTAATACATGTGTTAACAACCGTTATTCAGGATCCTCAAAACTAAGTAAATATGACAAACCAAACCTGAACAAATTTAGGTGATAGTTGAAATAGCGCATACACATACCTTGCAACCTCTTCCCTTGAAAATATCTACGTAAAATATTATAATTGAGTGTTAATAATTCCTCGATATGTTGGTCCATCATTCGTCTTGAGAAAAGTGTCATGTATCATTGTGTGACTAAAAAACAGACTTCAAATATTGAGTTTGAAAGTAATTTACACTGTTAGTTTTTAGTAAGAGAATAGTTTTAATTTGTGTATTTTAACTTTGTTTGCACAACTTTTACAAATATTTTGTTCTGTGGCCAAATATTTTATCATATTTCATTTTTGAGATTTTTTCATGGTGCATGTTATTTATTTGTACATATTTTTACTACTAATTTTTAATGGCTGAATCAACAAACTTTTATTTTTTTAAAACTATTATAACTTTTTATGATTTTTAATTTGTGTTTCAAATTATTTTTATTATTTTTTATACAAGGTATGATTATAATATTGTCTATTGTCTAAAAGGTATTACAACTTTCTGTTATGGTAACTTATTGCCAACTGTTATAATGGATATCAATACATTTTAAAATTTCTTTAGTTTGGTCAAATGTATAACCTATTCATTTGAGATTATTTCATAAGTTGTTTTGTTACCTAAAGTTTTTATTTAGTGCTATTGCATGTAAAGTTTTCACTGTCAACATTTTAGTTAGTAATTAATAAACTAGTATATTTGTCATAAATGTGTTGATTTTTTATGATGTTCACTAACATTTTTGGTGATTTGTAAGAATTTGAATATTTTTCATCTACTTTACGTATTTAAACGGATTTCTAATCAGTAATCTCTAAACTTTGATATCTCTTCTAAAATTATCTTCCTTGGCTCCAGAAAAAGTGTCATTGGTGGGAGTAACTATGAATATGTTTTAATGTAGCAATCTAATTTTGTGTAGAACATTATGTACCTTAAAATCTGTCATAAAAAATCAAGAATTCTGCAAAAAGCGGAAAACATAGGGGATATTTGTTTTTTTCTAAACATAATTTACTAATACGTCCTAAAGAATCGGTTTTTTTGGAGAAAAATGTTTCATACCAACATTCAATAGTAATTTAATAAAGACAGCAACAACACATAACAAACCACAATAAGTTACATATGTTCTCTCTCGACCAAATCTTCAAAAGCTTCTAAGCTTGATGCCGACAGGGGCTACATTAGAAACAAGAGTTGATTGAGTTGGACTTCTATAATTAAATTCAATGGTCACACTCACAACAGGATGATTTGGGAAGAATAAACATCAGTTTGCAGCACATACATTTTATTGCACATGTTCAAGGTCACTTACATTATTTTGTTATTAAAATTTAATTAGTTAAATTATGTATTGAAACACTATTTACAAATTAGTATGAAATGACTAATTTACATTACGTGTAAGAATAAAATCTTCTATTTGTTTTTACAACTTATCTAGAATTGACACTAGCTATTTAAAAACAACTGTACATACTGAACTTTTCCAATTATATATTTTACAAATATACACATGCAATCAAAAGTGTGCATGTTTTATTTAAATTTATTACAGATGAAAACCAAGAGATTCAGTTTTAAAGACCTTATATGTCAAAGTAAAAGAGAGCAGTAAAAGTAAATAATTTTTCTCTAACAGTGCTTTTAAAACTAACTAGCACCTAAAAGGGGGCCCTTTTAATTTTCAAGTCTTAATTTGAATCTGTAGTATTTAGATTTGAAACTAGCAAAAAAAATCAAAGGAGATCAACAGTCCTGCTGTACACCATATATATAAGATAGGCATTATTTCTTTTTTGGTAGATATCCAAATTTAAATATTTGTGATATTTATTACCTCATCTGTAATGTTCATACCTTTCTTCTAATTAATTTAAAAAAGTACAAAAAATGCGTACCACAAAATTTGGCCTTTACAATTTAGTTTTCTTTCAAACAGTGCCGAATTTCAAATTATGGTTGAGAAATATTGTTCAAAGTTATTGAGTCATGATCTTTATTTGCCATTAACAATTGGATGACAATATTGCTTGCTAAAAATTGAACTTGCTATTTAAATATTTACAGGATAAAAAATACTGAACTAGACGCTGTGATGCTATTCAATTGATGAGCTAAGTTTTATAGTGTTCAGCGAGTTGTATCAAACTCAAGATGATATATTTTTTTAAAGTAAAATTTAGAGTTTGATTACAATACAAAGAGGAAGACCATGATCAAATTTTAATTTCTAACAAAAGGGAAGACTTATTGGAAAATAATGTATTCCGAAATATTAGTTTTTACACATCCACAATTAGTTGTCACTACAGATCAAATTAGAGAGTTAAAAAACAAATTGTCCAATGACAACCTTTTAAAGGGCGAAGCAGTCAATACCAATAAATTTAAATTTACAGTATTCAAAGTTTTTTATGATAATTATTAAAAAAAAGGTAAAGTTTGTCTTTTTTAACAAGGCAAAGTATTAGAGTGGGAACAAGTTACCGGATATCTGAACTTTTAAAGACGTCTATTAGAGCAAGCTGTGAGACATTGAAGAGCTGAATATAGACCAATTGTTTTCTGCGCCAGTTGAAAACCGATTCAACTAGAAACACCAGATTGTGCTCAAAATTTCTTTAAACACCCCTTTTTATAGAAAAAGACTGTAGAACATGGAAATTAAACTGTATGGTAATTTCTTTGCTGTGAGGGCGTGGAGCAGCAAACGGAGACAAGAAATCTCCTGGTGTGATACAGACAGACCCGGATTACCCATAAGGCCAACCTAAGCCATGACCTAGGGCGCAAGCTTGCGGGGGGCGCAGGCGGGGAAAAACGACAAATTGTTGTACTGTATGAAGTAAGACAAATTGCAAGTATGAAGTACTGTATTTGCTTTTTACACTTTTTGGTATATTGATCAATGTTACTGTGTGATATATTTACATTATTATTTAATTAATAAACAATTTTTAAAAATGCCTAAAATAGTTCCTAAATAGGCTCTAGAACGAGTGGTAAGGCGGTGGGTCGCGTCTCTATGCAGTTATGCTTATTCTATGATTGCAGTCTCCTGTCTATGGTCTCTGTTACAATTCACGGTGCGAACCGGCACATTTACAGTTAAATATAGCAAACAATCCCACACACCTTAAACCTATCAGAACACAGAAGGGGGCGCAATATAGAACTTTGACCTAGGGCGTAAATAGTGGCTAATCCGGGCCTGGATACAGACCGCCAGTCTAGGAACCACTTCCACAGCTTGGGTGAGGTAGCAGGTGTAAGAGTCAACTGACCAACATTATCAAAAGAGGTTAAAATTGTCACAGATTCATTCCATATGTGTTATTGTTGGTCAAGAATATCTTTGAAGCTGAATAGCCTCACCCATTAACAAGTATTTGTTGGACAATTTGTTTTCAACTCTTAAAATTGCCTCCAACAAGAAGGGCACTAAAAGAAGATCAAATTAGAACTAAAATTATCCAAACAACCTATAAACTTAAAAAGGTAAAGTGAAGTATATAAGTACTAAAATAAAAATATAAACCAGTCAACATAAATTATTCATACACTTAAAATATAGAAACAAACTGTACACAAACAACAACAACAAAACTATCCAAGCTATAAGTTATATCACAATCGTAAATATACTAACTCAGAGATGCAGAATGCAGGAAAATATCATAAGGCGACGGCAAGTATGAAGACAACCATAATGGATTGACTAATAAATCTACCTTTCACAGTATTACCTGACGCTTTTGTAAGCCTTGTTAATTGCAGCCCTTAACTGATCCAACAGTGAGGAAATCAAATTTACCTATATTATTTGCCGCCTGGGTCGGTCCCAGATGACGTTGTCATGGCAACCAATACAAAGCAGAAGCTCCAAATTGCGCTGTGAGTGCAACGGATTCAATATATTCATGCAACCAAAATGAACTGTGGGCATGAAGAATTTATTCTAATGCAAACGTAGGTATACATGCCGGTTGGATTTGACGGTGTAAAGGGTTAAGAGGGAGCTTTTCAAAATTTGGTTTGGCTGTGGTACAGAAATCTCTTTGACCGGGTTTTCTAAAATAATTAGTGTAGAGATTCAAAGAAATCAGATCAGAAAACCACAATTACAACAATTTAAAAGTAAGCTTTTTCTGTGTTTTATATTTATCCCAGCAATAAAAATCTGGTACTTTGTGTATTAAACCATGTAATTTAAGTCAATATCAGAAAATACCCAAAATTCACTATTCTGCATCCCCAACTAATTAAGTAAAATCAGCTGTTAGCACTATTGCCAGATCAGACAATCTGCGTGTTGCCGCCAGGACCCATGAGTGCGAGTCCGTTAGCGTCTCCCGCCTCGATCTGCTCCTTAAGCAGCTCCAACTCTCGGATACCGGACACGGTCACCTCGTACTTGTGTGTGACCAGGGATCTGTAGAAATGGATCGCAAACACCAGGAAGATCACCAATACTGGGATTAGGATGATGCTCGCGGACCAAGCAGCTGCTTTCGAGAAGTCGTAGAACTTCACCCAACATAAGATGGCGATTTCGATGAGGAACAGCAGCAGTCCTAGGAGAGTGGAGAACGCCCAGGCTGTCTCTATGTACCTAAAACAAGTATTTAAAATCTTTCCAATGTTTTGGTAGACATTTTTAAAAATAACTGAAAAGAAATTAAGGTGAAAAGTTGTTTAATGGAATTTGGTGTTGAAAAGTATATACTTAATTAACTCACTTTTGCAAGACAACAAACTGGACTGAATTTATTTACATCTTACAATAATATAATAATGAAGCATGTGTTCTTTAAATATTAATCCACATGATTTAAACAGAAACAGAAATTATTAACTT
The DNA here is from genome assembly GCA_018831715.1 of Matsumurasca onukii. Classification (NCBI taxonomy): domain Eukaryota; kingdom Metazoa; phylum Arthropoda; class Insecta; order Hemiptera; family Cicadellidae; genus Matsumurasca; species Matsumurasca onukii. Next base: position 25,143,223 of record CM032059.1, on the reverse strand, counting down.
AATACACTCGTATATATAACACTCCTCCCTTCTAATCATGAACACCTAGAATTTTTTCAATTGATAAATGTGTCTCATATGCACAAGCTCTTCAACAGTGACTAAGTAGTGGAGAGACCCCATCTTTTTGCTGACCACTCCAAACTTCCACTTGTTCACTCCATAAAAGCGGACCCACACTTTATCTCCCTCATTCAACTTTCGATAAGTTTCCCTGTTGTGTGTTCTGTCTTTCTTCTCTGCATGATTTTCTGGCATTATCAAGTCCAATCTTGACCTCAACTCTCTCCCAATAAACAATTTGGCTGGAGTTATTCCTGTTGTCGATTGAGGTGTTCTTCTATAAGCGAACAGAAATGTAATAAGAGCCTGGTGCACATTATTGTTATTTAGCAGTGCAATCTTCAATGCATTTTTAACCTTTTGCGCTCCAATGGCGAACTGAGTCCGACATCGGAGCGGAACGGCAAAATAGTCTAGTCCGACACATTGTTTATTGCATATAGCGCAAACAATAGGCAAGGACTACGTTACACTAACGGCGCCTAGCAGAGAACACGGAAACTACCACTCCCTCCCCCCCCCTGACGCCAACTCACGTGCGAGTTTGACATCCAGCGACAAACAGCCCGGTGGTTTAGTGATTATAGTGACACGGACATCTGGCCCCTGTCTGTCACAGCGTGGGTTCGAATCCCACCCGGGTGCGCTCTGGTACGGTGCAATTCTGAGCATTGGATCATTCCGGGTGCAGGGGCCACAATGACCCGCTGAGGATCACTGAAGAGAAAATTGCTAATCAAATCCAGTGAGGCGGAGAGTGGCACTTTTTGAGCTTAGGGAGGCGCTAAATCCCGCACTTAGAGGAGAGGTTCAATGACTGGCAATGCACCGTACCAGAGAGCGGTTTTGCTGGAATTTTTGCTTACAAGGGACTAGAAAAACCCATACCGGAGGGTTTTTTTGAAAATTAAAAAAACAAATTAGAGCGTAAAGGGTTAATTGTTTGCACACTTCTTTCAGCTTGCCCGTTAGTTGACGGATGATATGGAGCAATGAACTTCTGTTTAATTCCACAACCACGACAAAATTGGGTGAACTCTTGGCTAGTAAATCATGTTCCGTTATCTGATACCAAAACTTTTGGCAGTCCATAGGCAGCAAAAGATTTCATCAGATTTTGTGTTATTACGGATGATGTTGGTGATGTTACTTGGAAAACCTCTAGCCATTTGCTAAAGGCATCAACTACTACCAAATAGTATTTTCCTCTAAACGGTCCAGTATAGTCCACATGTACCCTATCCATAGAGGTATCAGGATACTCCCAACAATGAGATTTACTTTTAGCTGGGTCATTTCTGAGTGTTTGGCATGAAACACAGTTTTTAATCATTTCTTCAATAGCATAGTCGATTCCTGGCCACCAAATATAGCTTCTTGTTTTCTTGCCAATTGTTTCGTTTTCACAATTCCTTGATGGCCCTCATAAAGTTCATTTAAAACGGTTTTTGTAAATCTTGTTCTGTTTTTTAGATACAGTAGAGTCTTGATAATCCGAGGTAATTGGGGCTGATGGTACCTCGGATTTCGAGAAACTCGGATTACACGGAAAACAGAGACAGAAAGAGTTTTCAATGTATTAATAAGTCATATTTAATTTACATAAGTATTACAAGTACGTATACATAACACAGGGTGGCCTCAGAAGTAGCTTGATAAAATTGACGCATATTTACCGGTTTTTCCCCGGCAATATACACATTTTCCTGGTGCACTTCCACTGTAGCAGAGGACCGTTTTACGCCCTAAGTCTGCACAAATCCTCGTTTAAAGTCCGCGACCCTTCCCGATTGTGGTTTTACGCCCGCGGTACATTTTCAGACCTGTGTTGGATCCGGTTTGTCCCGATCGCCTTGTTACGCCCGCGGTACGTTCCGTTCGCCTTTTTAAACCCCACGATACATTCCGAGAGCCGTTTATTACCCGTGACACTTTCCGATCGCTCTTTTACTACTCTGGAAACCTTACCGCAGACAGTGACAGGAAGAGCGACACTGTATCATCTATTATTAGTGAAGAGCGTGAGACAGGTTCCATTGACCTTGACTCAGAAAAATCAATACTATATTTACTCAAACAGCTGTCAAACAGCGTGCCACTAACAAATATGCAGGCGTTACGTAAATTGAAAACGTCATCGAACTCATAAAAAACGTTAAAAATTTCTGAGTACAGTACAGTAATAATTTTTTTTAAGGGTACCTCGGATTACACGGAGGCTCGGATTACGGAGGCTCGAATTATCGAGACTCTACTGTAACTGTACAAATCCACAACCTCCTCTTCGTTTTTAAGTTTTTGCGCTATTAGCTCAGCAATTACTGGAAGTGTCCCTATTTGTTCTGATTGAAAAATATCAACACCTGATTTTTCATCCGTCAAATTGGACATCTAGAAAATGCATCTGGATTCAAATTATCAGTTGTTCTACGATAGCGAATTTCGTAATCTAAAGCCTGTAAGTAAATTGCGTAATGCAACATGCGCATAGCTGATAGCTTTGGAAGCTCTTTACTGGGATGGAAAATTGAGACAAGAGGTTTGTGGTCAGTGACCAACACAAACTTGCGGCCATATAGATATGCATAAAATCTCTTGATTCCAAAAATGATAGAAAGTGCTTCCTTGTCCACTTGACTATAATTTTTCTCAGTTGTGGTAAGTGTACGGCATGCATAAGCAATCGGGCGCTCAGTTCCATCAGCTATTTTATGAGAGATCACTGCCCCTAACCTATTGGACTGGCATCCGTAGCAAGTATGAGTTCCTTCTTAGGATCGTAATGAACTAAGACTCTGTCAGAAGCTAGCTCTGTTTTTATTTTCTGAAATGTATCTTTGCAATTTTCTGTAAACACATATTTAACCCCTTTCTTAAGCAAGTTATACAACGGAGATGCTAGATTGCTGAGGTTTGGAATGAATTTACCATAAAATGTTACAAGTCCCAAAAATGACCTCACTTCTGCGACAGATTTGGGTTCCTTTACAGACAAAATAGCTTCAATTTTGTCTTCCATTGTATGTATGCCTCTGTCACTAAGTTTAAAACCACAGTACTCAATGGATTTCTTGAAAAATGAACACTTAGTAGCGTTTATTCTGATCCCAAATTTTTGTAACCTGTCAAAAACCTGTTTGAGTGTTTTGAAATGGTCTTCTGCTGTTTCCGTGCCAATACCAATGTCATCATAAAAAATGGCAACATTTGAAATACCATTTAAAACCTGTTCAATTGTTCTTTGCCAAATTGCTGGAGTGTTAGCAATCCCAAAAGGTAGCCTGTTGTATTGGTACAATCCTTTGTGAGTGTTTATAGTTGTGTAATGTCGATCATGAGGATGTACTTCTAGCTGGTTGTAGGCTTGAGTGATGTCAATCTTAGAATAATACTGACTGTTACCAATGGACGTCAACAAATGATCAATGTTTGGAATAGGATATTCATCTATATTTAATACCTTATTCAAAATTGTTTTATAATCACCACACAACCTCACAGATCCATCCTTCTTAAGTATTGGAACTACTGGAGTGGCATAGTTAGAAAAGTTTACTTTACTTATGATACCTTCACCCTCTAGTCTATCCAACTCTGTAGAAACTCTTGTAACCATTGCTAAGGCTAAAGGCCTTGCCCTTTGATACGTGGGAACTGTACTTTCTTTGACTGATAGTCGTACTGTAATATTATTGATTTTTCCAACCCCAGGACGAAAAATGTCCTCGTTTGATTCCAAAAGCGGTTGTAGTCTTTTGGTTTCGTTTGGTTCACCTTTTACTTCACTCACCATTAAACCGTTATTAATTGGTTGGTTTAAAATATCTTATGCCAGTTAAGTTTAAATTCCAATAACCATTCTAAGCCAAACATACTACCAAAATTCCCGTCAACGACATATATGTTTACTACTTTTGATTGGTCATTTACTCTAACAATGACTTTAGCCATGCCCAAAAGGTCAACACGCTGCTTGGTGTAGGTTTTCAAACTAATGTCTGCAAGTTTAAGTTTACTGTTAGGCAACAAAGCGGGAAACCTAGATTTGTTGATGAAACTTACAGACGCGCCAGTATCTATTTGAAAAATCTCTGTACCATTTCCAATTTGCACAGGTACTGTTAAGATGTGTTTATTCTTTCGAAACTGAATCTCATTTTCTTGTAATTTGAAACATTCCTCATTAACCTTTTACAGTACAAGGTTCTATGTTTTGAGCTATCTGAGAAAGTCTTGTTTTACAACAATGCGTAATGTGACCCAATCTTCCACAGCGAAAACATTTAGATTTCAAAAACGGACACTTGTCTTTGGAATGATCGGTACTATCACATCTGCAAGTTACCAAGCAAGTACTATTCACATTTGTCATAGTTGAAAGGTATGGAAATTATTAAATAGTAATCAGTTTTGGCTGAGTAAAAATGGACATTCCATGGTTCATAGTTTTAACAGTGTAATGAAATACAGAATCTGAATTTTAGCTAATCCAAATAGCCAAGAGTCGTCTTGTGACAATACTAACACTAAAGCCGACATTCAACCATATCTTGGAGCTTTCACTCAAGATGTATGACATTCTGCGTAGTTCAGCATCCCTACATTCCCTCTTGTGAACCTACCAGTGAAGCCGCTCATGCGGGGACTCGTGCACCAGTGAAATGGCGTGGAGGTTGCACACCGCGTCTATGTTGGGCAGGATGCAGGTACTGATCATGAGGGCCAGCATGTGAACCGCGACAAGCATCGTGGTGCAGACAGCAAACGCAATCAGCATCCCGGGCGGCACGTGCGTCTCATTGCTCAACTGCACTTCCACCATCGCCACCTGCGACAAACAACATCTCAACTATAATCTAGTTCTTCCGGTTCACACCGTGTCCAAACTTCATAATTAGTTTGAAATATTTCAAACTAATTATGAAGTTCAATATTTATTTAAATATTTGAAATATTTATATATCTTCAGTCACTGATTGGCTGAAACTGACTGGTCGGTTGGCAGCCCTACCACCAATAGGACAGCAGACAGCAAGTAGCTCAGTTTCAGCCAATCAGTGACTGAAGATGGAACTCCACAGCAAGACCGAAATATTTCAACCTAATTATGAAGTTTGGACGCAGTGTGAACCAGAAGAAGTAGATAATAGTTGTGACACCGGCCGCGAAAGCCTAAAAGTTAAACAACATCTCTCTAATCTGTGTTGGAAATTAAGCTGGGATGATAATACAACCAGCCAAGAACCGTAAGAAGTTGAACTATTCATTTCTATTGCCACAAAGAACAAAACATCGTAAAACCAAACGGGAAGCGATTCTGAGCCTCCCAACACCTCCTCAGTCAATTGGAAAAACTTTATAAATATAAAATGTTATAACATTTATATTTTAATATCATAAATAACAAATTTTATATTTTAATATCACAATCGCAACTCTAATTTTGATTTTTTAATCAATTTTTTATTTTTACCACTATCTTGGTTTGACTGAATGGGTTTTGTTGTTTATGATAATCTCGTTAGGGTTTAGTAAAAATTCATACTAAGATTAATTTGTAGCACTTGTGGCTATGGGTCTGCATGTTTTTTTGTTTGTTGTTGACAATGGGAGAGTATATGGTTTGAAATATTTCTGCAGACATTTTCCATAATTTAATGAGCTGGAAGTTTAAGACAATTTGAAATCTGCTATCTGATTCGATCTTACGGTGAAAGGCAACTTAAAGCAGTTGGTCAGCTTAAACTACTTTTAACTAATTCATTTAAACAATATCTGTTATTCTTAGGCTGCCTTTCATCTGAAGATGGAATCAAATTGAGGATTCCGAATCCAATAAACTTCTTGTTTACTTAACAATGAAAAATGCCAGCAAAATAATTTCAAACTTTAATGTAAAAGAAATAAACTTGTGGAAGTACTCAAGCATAAACTTGAAAATAAAGTTAAGCACTATTTCCATCAACTATTAGTCTATTACAGTATTTAAAAAGTGATCTCCCATTTTAAATTTTCACTGAAAGTTAGCATTGTACTGTATTAACTATTAAAAGATGGCAGTCTGGAAAAATATCGTAGTTCTTTCGAATCTGTCCTCACTTAATATTATGAATCCACAAAAATGAAACGAGGCTCTTAACAAAACACGAATGATCATTGAGTCTACACAAATATTAAATAATCACTCCCTAAAAATAATGGAATTACTTCAAACTTTCTGCAGATAAATGTTTATGATATGTGCTACAAACAAACAAACAAATGGATCGTCAGGACTGACCATGGCAAAACCAGAGAGCAGGGCGGAAGTCTTGCTTGAAGCCTTCAACTTGGCGCGGCTGAGTTGCAGTTTCCGCCATGACAGATAACTCGGCGAGTTCAATGCTGCTTCTCCGGAAGTCGACATCTGGAAAATAAGACAATGTTATGTGTCACATTGCTTGTGTCGATGCAGATATTGGCATATGTATGTGGTACTACTTGAGAAAACTGAAATGTTCATGCCGTCACCACGGTAAGACCTACGCTGGACCATGAAATGAGCACCAATCCGGACCCTAAAACTTGTTTTGACAGCTTAAAACTTTATATACATAAGTTTACAAATAACGCCTGTCAAATAAGACCAAAGCAAGGCTGTGAGCGTAGTGAATTAGAGTTAAAATTAATTAAAATAATAAATTGCAAAGAAAATTTGCTTCACTCAGGCCAGCAGTGCTTTAGTGCTTAGCTGCGCGCCGGCCTGCTTCTCATTAAAAGGAGTTAAATTCAACAGCCATCATATAACATTCTTATTACCTCATAAAAAAGCATTTAACAAGCTTTGAAAAACATAAATAAACTCAAGCTTAATGTTTAATACTTTAATACTTAACACCAAACTCACCAAAAATGTAGGTTTCATTTTGTATATTCCACTATGCATGGATGACAAAAGAAAGGTTTCAATTTAAAGTTTATAATGGGGCAAGTTGTATAAAAGTTATATTATTTTATTGAATTTATTAGTTATGGCACAAGAAAATTGCTAGTGGATTGTGATTCAGACGTGTTTTGTTATCAATGAAAACATAATCTATAAAATGATATCATTTCTGTAGAACAAACCACTTCAGTAATTACTGAATTTAGATCTTAAAATGTAAGTGACTCTTAGAATTATTCAAATGATATCCAGTGAATGAACAGAAATTTGTTTCTTCAGTTGATTAACAATTATTTTAGTACCTCATTAAGAAGACAAACGAGGTGTCACACAAATATTATGAAAGATCTTGAAGGTATGTGAGGGCCAAATAGTTAACGAGATACTATGAATAAAACCTCACATAAGATGAACTGTGTCATTTGAATCTTAACCCTTTGCGGTCTCATTTTATTTTTAAATTTTCATAAAAAGCCTCCTGTATGGGTTTCCCCAGTCCCCTGTAAGCAAAATTTCAGCAAAACCCCTCTCTGGTACGGGTGCATTAAAGTGGCTATACTACACCGTCCACGTCCGTCCCATCCACCTCCGGTCCACCACCGTCAATTCCAGAGGTGTGGCTATACTACCGTCCGCCACGTCCACGTCCGTCCAAGTACTGAAGAAAGGTTCTTCGAGTGCTTCAATGGACTTCTGAAACATTTTGTGAACTTCACAATTTGATAGAGCCTCACATAATAATAATAATAAATTCTTTATTTTTCTTTGTACATGGTGAATTACAATGGTGTACACTATACATAAACACAATTCTCATCCGTTACAGTGATACAATACTCAGTAGAGGTTACAAAGTACAAAGAAAAAATAGGGCCCCTAGGACAATTTTGTCCGATTAGGGGTTCCATCATAATAATATTAAACAAATGTAAAGAAAGAGCTCAGGAGCATACAAATAAACTAATTATATCCTAAAATTTCCTGTCAGCTGTTTGACCGTCCCCTCCCCCGACCGCACCGACCTCCACACCCAGCCTAACTAGAATTGTATAATGGTCGGTAATTTCCGTTTGAAGCACTTCTGTAACACAATCAATTTCATTCTTGTTTAAAAATCTTACAAATACGTGATCAATGCAAGTTTTAGATAAATTAGTTACTCTGGTCGGTTCATTAACTAGAGATTCTAAACCAAGACAAGCCATTGATATTTTTATAATTATCAATATCGGCATTGTTTTCTGCACATAAAATATATGCGTTTAAATCCCCCAGAATCAACAAGTTATAAAAGCTACGTTTATTCTCTACTTTTGCAAATAATCATGCAACTCATTTTACGAAAATATTTACCGTGAATTGGTGAAGCCTATAAACAGCTAACAGCTGAAACTCTCTTTCATTATATAAAAATTTAATTCTTAATGTATCTCTTGGAAGCAAAGTTGGTGTTTCCTGTTCGAAATAATTTTATTAATATACAAAATAAAGAGAAACATGCCGCTGGACACCTATTTCTACTCAAGAAAAACTAGTGGTCTGTTTAAGGTATAGTAATAATTACAATATTTTTCGTCTTAAAAAAGTTTATTATTAAAAACGCAATTAAAAAAAATTACCCACAATTTTCTTTTTTTATTTCTGTTTATTTAACATGACAAATTGTTTAGTAGGTAATAACAAAATAGACTAGGTTAAACAAACTAATGAGTTATAACACAAAGTATAATCAAAACTTACACCGATTTACAATAATTACTACGAAGTAGACTAGGAAAAATGAACTAATGAATTAAAACAATTATTAAATCACACGATTAACAGTAATTACAACGAAATAAACTAGGAAAAATATACTAATGTCTTTTTACACATCCTTGTGCCTTGAAACCGGTTCCTACCCCTCTCGAAAGTCCTAGTTGCATCGATTTTGGCGAGTTTCATCAATTCTATGATACGCTGGGCGTTGCTTGACGGTGAGGGTGGCTATACTACACCGCCACGTCCGCCCACCGCCGTCATTCCATGCCTCAAAAGCGTCGCTAGAATTCGGCAGTGGCGTGGCGTGACGCGGACGGTGTAGTATAGCCGGTTCCATTTGATTACACAGGGAGCATACAGGGCGTGGCGTGGCGGTGTAGTATAGCCGCGCCTTTACCAGTCATTGAACCACACCTCTAAGCTGGGATTTAGCGCCTCCTAAGCTCAAAAGTGCCACTCTCCGCCTCACTGGATTTGATGAGCCATTTTCTCTTCAGTGATCCTCAGCGGTCATTGTGACCCCGCACCGGCGTGATCAACAACTAGCATTGCACCGTACCAGAGCGCACCGGGTGGGATTGAACCCACACTGTGACAGACAGGGCCAGCTGTCCGTCACTATAACCACTAAACCACCGGGCTGTTTGTCGTGGCGGTGAAACTCACACTTGAGTTGCCGAGGAGGGAGGGAGTGGTAGTTTCGCTCTTCTCTGCTAGGGGCGTTAGTGTTGCGTGAAGTGCTCGCATATCAGAGACGGTTTCAACCGCTCCTATACTGCACATCCAAGCGTTCAAAGGAAATAGCGCTTTGTCGACCTATAGTCGACACGCGACCTCAAAGGGTTAAATTAGTATCATCTTTAAGGATTTTGTTCCTATAAAACAGGGGGTAGTAAAAGTATTTAATAATAGGTAAGTTTTTTGAATCATGATTATTTTACAAGGGTAAAGCCATAAAGAAGGGGTCACACAGTTTTACCTTGTCAAAAGTCCTTTATCTTCTAGGCAAAATAAATCAAGTGATCGTTAAAATTTACTGAGTGTAAGCGATTGATTGGTAGGAAGCTTCAATCTGAAAAAGTTAAACTTGCGTTACGAGGCTATTCTAGATTCACACATTAATGAGCACAAGTTAATGTTAATTGGGACAATTACAAAGTAACTACTCAAGCACTCGACCATTAAAGCAGAAATAAATATTAGCACTGAAAGAAAACTCAAGTAGAACATTACAATATATATTTGGCCATTTGTCACTCCTACAAGCATGTATTTGCCCATGGGGACTAGCTTTGATTAAATAATCATGCTTTTATTGTCAGTAAAATTTTACATTTGTAGTTATCAAAAACCAATTCACACACATTATATAATTCACTTATTACAAAGTGTACCTAAAACATGTTGCCAAATACTAAATACATGTATTAGAAACAATTATATGTATTATAATTAGTTTATTAATATTTGTGGGGCTAACAAAATGTGTGCACGACTACAATCCCCTTCTGGATTCAGACAAGTTCGAAACGACTAATTCCCGAAAACGCTTGACTAGATTCAAACTGAAATAAACCACACCTAACCTAACTCTGTCTAATATGTTTTAATCTACCCTAATCCTAAATTCACCCAAATCTTAAAAATCCACTTCGAGCGAGGCCACTTTATTGCCAGGAGCTGGCCTTAAGGTTGTCTGAACTCTGTAGTGGTTTGTAATTAGGGCTTTATACTTTTGATTCCTGATGTGTACCAGAGTATTATCAAATTACTGTGTAATTTTTATCATAACTCCACTCATCTAGCGATTTTAGCGATTTAAAAAAAATTTATATTGATGTAAGTTAGCAGGGCCTTGTAAACATTGTGCGGTCCGTTAACTTACAGAGTAAGCTATGTATTGATCTTAACTCAAACTCTTTATCAAGCCAGATTATCAATTTACATGCATCAGCCAATTCATACACATGTTCTTAAAAATAACTTTGTTGTGAAATTAAAAACAATACAATTTCATTTAACTTTGAAAATGTTCCTCTTGCACCAATCATCAGACCGGGAATTTCAATTCTTTTAAGGTTGGCTTTTTTTGGTTGAATGTTTGGTAAATGCTCACATCTAAATTAAAATTTTTAGAATAATTTGTAGAATAGTAAGATTACTTAGAACAACGTTGGAGCCTAGTTATTCTAACCCTACGCCCACCTCGTCTAACATATTCTCTTCTTCAGCCATTTTGGTCATCTTCAAAAGTCTGTTTTAAATCACTCCCACTTTTTCAGACACAGCTGGTACTTGTTAGTGAAACATATGTCATTGCCTCGGGTAATTCATTTGTTTACTAAGCGGCTTCTTATCTAACTTCGAGCAGCTGACTTTCTTGTTAAGCTTCTGTTATCTGTCTGACTAACTCATAACAAGCAGAACATTCTTTTAACAGTATCTAGTTGAAGTTTTAGAAAAGTATCTGTTGCAATCAGTAAGTTAAGTATTACTAAAAAAATGGTAAAATTATTAAAATTCTTGTTATAGATACCTTCTTGGCACTACACATACTTTCAGATTTTTATTTTAGTCAGTCAAATTTAAAACGCTGCTGTGTACGTAATTCAAGATATGGACAATTGAAACCTCTACTTGTCTTTCTTGTTGTACTTTCAATGCGGTGGTGCCCCGGGGTACTTTGCAAAAATGAAATTTTCATGATTTATCAAGTCAATTCCAGTGAACCTGTTAACTGTGTGTTATTGTTTATTTTAAAATTTGATTTACAGTTTACCAGAACATTTAACTTTGATATTTGCAGATAGTAAACAAAAGTTAATGAAGGAAAATTACACAAAGGTAATTTACTTACAGAAAAAATAAATTAACCAAGACTTTCAGAGTAATAAAAACACTTATCAATTTTTTAATAGTATTTACTTTTTACATAAATATTTATTATTAGTTATTATTTTATATAGTAATTATCCATCCATCCTTTATCTGTATAGTGCACACATTATATATCTTGTCATCATTAGTACAAATATTATTTATTGCAAACCTCATGCAATTTTCTATTAATATTATTGAAACAATTGTGTGTTTATAAAATGCTAAATGGCTTTTCTGTTAGTAAAGCAAGTTGAAAATAACAAAGTGATATATATTTACTAATCTGTGTAATCATATGTTGTATTTATGTTGTTTACAATTATTATTGTTGTGTTGTTCTGAAATTTCTGCCTTAATACTAGTAATTAATTCAACTGCGAAACAATCAAACCCAAGGGTGTCAGCTTTGTTACTTGTAAATATAATGAACAGAACTTTGTTGGTAAACTTTTTATCATAAACCAAGATGTCGACCCAATCTTTGGGAGAGATTGGATACGAGAAGTTAACCTTAATTGGGCAGAAATCAAGAATTTAAAATCAGAAGAATGCTTGAAATTAGAAGAAATTCTAATTAATTACGATTTGGTTTTTACAAACAAAATAGGTACAATTCAAGCGAAAAAGGGCACTTTCAACTTAAAGCGGCGTAAAACCCAATATATTACAAACCTAGACCTGTTCCATATTCTAAAAAGCAAAAGATAGAGGAAGAACTGAACCGCCTTGAATCAGAAGGAATCATAACTAAGGTTGAACACTCAGACTGGGGAACTCCCATTGATAAACCAAATGGTGACATTAGAATCTGTGCTGACTATAAGGTGACTTTGAACAAATGTATCAAATCAACTACAACCGAATTTTGTATAAAAGAACTACGACGGTTGTTTGCTACATTCGGCATTCCTGTGGTGATAGTATCGATAACGGAACTCAATTCACTTCATGTTTTCAAAAACTTCTTACAAAGCAACGGCGTTCTTCACAAACTCTCCGCAGCATACCATCCATCGCCAAATGGACAAGCGGAGAGGTTTGTTCAAACAATAAACTACTTACATTGTATGTGTGATGAACCTGGTGATGTACATTTGAAGATTGCAAGACTTCTCATGCAGCTTAGAAAAGTTCGAATCAAGAGGGCATGAGCTCATACATGCTAATGTTAGGAAGAGACGCAAGAACTAGGCTAGACATTCTCATGAAGCCAAAAACACCGATGGTAGAAGAAGGAAATCAACACATGTACCTTCAAGGTCATTTAATGAAGGCGACAGAGTCCAAGTAAGAAATTACACCGAGATTGCAAGTGGACATTTGGATTTGTTGAGAGGAAAGAAGGTTCTCTTCATTACTGGGTGAAGTTAGATGATGGTAGACTTTGGCGAAGGCACATTGATCAGATCTTGACAGTCAAGTTTGGGAGGAAGACTGATATATATTTACTAATCTGTGTAATCATATGTTGTATTTATGTTGTTTACAATTATTATTGTTGTGTTGTTGACTTGTGTTAAATGAATGAAATATTAAACAAGCTCTTACAAAAGTAACACTTCTTAACATTTCATACATAGCACAAAGTAATTGATATTTGTATTAAATAGTGGGTATAAAGGGTAAAATGTGATAAACACAGAAAAAATTCAATAATTTTTTTATTTTAATCCCACCAAATTGTCTTACGGCAGAAACCATTATAGCTCATGGCAACTGACTATAGTTCGGCCCTTAAGTTTTGATAACCTGAGAAAGAAATAAAATACCTACTAGTAGTAGGTACTTCTGGTACCTATAGTTTATGTTCAGTTTGCAACCAATTTCATTCTTAGTTCAGGAGATAACATCATGTAGTTAATATGTTAACTACATAATTTTAAATTTAAATCTCCTCTCCAAAAGCCTAATTTACGGATGTTTGTAGCAAACATTCAAGGATATATGCTAAATGATTTAATTTTCACAAAATCTAATGCCCAAAGTGCCCAAAACATGATCAGCTATTTTTATTCAGTTTTAATAGCTATAACAAACTGACGTTTTTAAAGCGTAGTCAACCTATGACTAAACACACTCACTCGTTTCTGTTGTTGATGATTGGACCAGACGAACTCGCTGTTCTGAAAGTATGATGTGTTGCCAAAGAAATCTACAGTTCGTCGTCCTGTACTGTTGGACCAGGAGGACATGGAGGATGTCTCAAAATTTTGCCGCATTCATTCCTGCAAACATAACTCAACTTTTTAAGAATACATTCTAATTCAGTTGAGGCAGTTTGAATTTTCAAAACATATTTTTGCAGGAATACTTGAGTAGGAACAATTAAGAGTAGAGTAATGACGGCTCTTGAAGTCACCAAATGACTACACAGTGAAGAGTACTGCCAAGAATAATGATGAAGATGACTCTAGGAGTGTTTACCAGGGCCTTGTGAACAATGTGCAGTGCTTTAACCTACCGATCTGACAGAAAATGAGCAGAAATAAATGAAAAAGTCAGACCTTCACTTACCTGAATAAATCTAACCTAACCTGGAATAGCACTAACTTTAATAACCTTAATAATGGGTAATGAAATGTACGAGGGCTATCCAGAAAGTAAGTTACGTTTTGGAATAAAAATTCTACGAAGAATAGGAAAAGATTTATATTATATACATTTAAAAGCCACACTAAAATACTACTTTTCTACATAATTGCTATACAAATTTAGGCAATTATCATACCGATGGACGAGCTTTAAAATTTCTTCGTCATACAATTCTGCCGCCTGTTCCTTCAACCCTTTTGTTACTTCTTCCTGCAATCGTTCATCATCGTCAGAACGCTGTGCGTTGCCAGCCACTTCTTCATCGTTGGGAACAAGTGGTAGTCGCGATGGCAAGATCTGGACCGCACGGTGAATGAGGAAACAACTCCCACTCGTACAGTCACCATAATCTTCCTTATCGACATCGTTTGCATGCATTTTTTTCGTTTCTGAAGGAAATTTGTGTGTCCCCACTGCATTGACTGCAATTTCGTCTCACAGTTAACATGTTTCACCCATGTTTCATCACCAGTAACAATCCGATTAAGTAGTGCATCGCCATATTTGTGGTAATGGTCCAAAAACCTTAACGCTGCACCCATTCGCTGATTTGTGTGATTTCATTGACTTTTTCCGCAAGTTCGGCATTAGCCAAGCTGGGTCTTCCACTCGCTTTTCCGCCGTGCACATTTGTTCGGCCATTTTAAAGCGAATGCTCCATTGATGCACTCCACCTTCAGTGATGGTATTGTCCCACACACTTCACAAAGCTGCCGATAAATTTCAATCGGTTTACAGTTTTTTGCAGCCAAAACTCTTAAGACTGCACGAACTTTACAGCTGGCGGGATTTTCAATTGACAAAGACATTTCCAAGCGACACTGTAACGTAAAAAAGTACGACATAGACCTGAGAGTTGATCGGCTAGATGCAGAATGAACTGGGGAACAACCACATATCAAGATGGCCGCGCTAGCTTCGCCCCTAGCGGAGGTAACCGAAAACGTAACTTACTTTCTGGATAGCCCTCGTATTTTCTTAATACTCAAGTCTACAATGTGAGGCTATAGGTGCATTCATTGCACTGATTTTAGACATAGACCACTTGTTCAGATGATTTTTAAAAGAATATGGTATGAAGAATGTTATGAGTGTTTTGATGAATGCTGAGTGAGATGTTTTCTTGTTGTTGGATTAACGATTTAGAAGGAGCCTAGGCGTACTTACTTAAGCACACCTACTATGCAATCCGTGGGAAAATGTAGCTAAAGCCTAACAATTAGAACTATTGTTCATAGAATGATATTAAAGCTTCTTCTTTCGTAAATTAACTTAGGCCAGGAGTGCAAGGAAAGGTTTTTTGTGGTCGGGCAAGAGGAAATTTAGGTTAGGATAAAATAACCACAACTTTCACTAAGAGCAACACAAGTGCAGGAAACAGTACAACTGAGAAATGTTAACGTGTAAACAATAAACATTCTACTGACCTTCAAGAAATATGCTTCTTATAATTACTTTTACAGTAAAATAAAAATACACTAGCCAATAATATTCTATAACGAAATTTATTTTGACATCTTAACTTGACATATAACGACGTGCTGTCAAGAATCAAAAGCACAGAGTATGATCAAAAGCATCAATATTTGTCTATACATCTGTTAACCGTGAAACCATGGATTTTAAATATTTAACATTTTTTTTTTTTATTGAGGTCATTTTACAAAGGATTGTGTTGACACTTCATAATATATATATCTAATTTTAACACATACTAATTTTAAAATGATAAAATCCCTGGTACTGGGTTTGGCCAAATTATAGTTGTAAAATTATATTTATCTAGTAAAGGTTGTCTAGAAAGTAAAGTAAAGTCTTATCTTGATAATGAATATTCAATTTGAACTACCAATGAACTCACCCACACTATAAAATGCTTTGTTCAGTAAGAATTGTTTTAGCTTTCTTTTAAAAATGTTTAAATCAGTTTCTGATCTAATATTTAGAGGTAATTTATTGTACAGTCTAACTCCAGCTACACAAGGAAGTTGATCATATATGTAAAGCCTATGGTAGCTATTTCTTAGTTGATTGGCGTGCCTAGTATTGTGGGTATGGAGATTCGCTCCTGTCTCTAAATCACATTTTGTTAAACAAAAATAATTGTTTCCAAAATGTACATACAAGGTAAAGTCAAAATTTTAGGGCTTTGAAAATGTCCCTACAAGGTTCACAAAATCTTGCCTTAGAAACAATTCGGATGGCTTTTTTTTAAAATAAATATGCGCATAAACCTTTGGTCTGAACATGCTCCCCATAGAGAAATTCCATAATTTATGTAAGGGTGAATCAGACCAAAATAGGCAGTTCGTAAAGTCGCACAACTACAGTATTCAGCCAAATTTCGAAGTAGAAAGATACTTGATGCAGTTTTTGTACTAATACTTTCTATTTGTGAATCCCATGGTAAATTGTTATCAATATGGATTCCTAGAAACTTAACTGTAGGCACTTCTTCAATTATATCTTCATCTATCATAAATAGGGGTGTACGTTTATTGTTATAATTGGGATGGTGACTCAATTTGAAATGAACATAATTTGACTTTGACAAACTAGTTTTTAAATTTAGATGTTGAAAATATTCAACACAAGCATTTAGTTCTTCATAGCAGGATATTCCCAAAGCATTAATACTAGGGTTTAAAATTGTAATTGAAGTGTCATCAGCATACAAAACAGAACCTTCAGGGTTGGTAAACAAATTAATGTCATTAATGTAAACCAAAAACAACAAAGGCCCCAATATTGAACCGTGAGGTACTCCAAACGTCAATGAGGTAGAGCTTGATAGTACATTTTCAAAAACCCAGGAACAGTCAAACGAGTCGAACTACAAATTGAAAACGAACAAGTCAGTGAACCACGCAGAGTCGCTGATGAGTTCAACAAGTTCTTTTCCTCGGTCGGTGCTGACCAAGGCCTCGGCCGGGCCAACAATCAGTCCGCTCCCCAATCGAAACCGAGTCCTATAGCCTCCATGGCTTTAACTCCGGTCACAGAGGAGGAAATTGCCAGAGTGATAAAGGATTTGCCTTCAAAAAGAACCAACGATTCAGATCGTGTTTCAACGTGGCTTATCAGTGTGCAAAGCATTTGTTAAGGTCACTTGAACACTTGATTAATCACTCTTTTCACTCGGGAACGGTTCCTCTTCTCTCAAAAAATGCGAAGGTCATACCAATATTTAAAAAGGGCGACCCTTCTTCTACTCAAAATTACCGCCCTATATCAATCTTACCCGCCTTCAGTAAGGTTTTCGAAAAGGTTTTCCTCATTCGTATCGCGAATTTTCTGGACAGACACCAACTACTATCGTCAAACCAATTCGGATTCCGAAATGGTAAGTCGACAATAGACGCAGTGGTGCGTCTAGTCGAAAAGATAGTAGAGGCTGTCGAAAGTCGAGAAACTGCACTTAGTGTATTCCTCGACTTATCAAAAGCGTTTGATTGTGTCGATCACACCACATTGATTCACAAACTAGAAAATTACGGGGTGCGAGGAGTACCACTCGAGTGGATCAAATCGTACCTTAGTAATAGATCGCAATTTGTCGAAATTTCAGACGTACGATCAGAGAGTGTGGGTCTGAGCTATGGAGTCCCCCAGGGCTCCATACTAAGTCCCCTACTCTTCCTGCTCTACGTCAACGATGTTGGCCCATCGGTACAAAAGCGACAAATCGTCCAGTACGCAGATGACACGACTCTGTGTTTCAAAGCACCATCCATCCAAGAACTCGAACACGTTACGTTTGTTGAGCTCAACAGCACAATTCAACATTTCAATGAGCTCAACCTCAAAACAAATCCAACGAAATCGTCATTCATTCAATTTTGTTTGAGACAAACAATAACAGGTAATAATCCAACAGTCATGTTGGACGATACTGAAATTGAAGAAGTCTACTCGACAAAATTCCTTGGTATACACCTTGATCGAGGGTTGACATGGGATTGTCATGTAGACAGTGTTTGTGGGAAGTTAGCATCAGGCATTTATGTTCTAATATTTAGAGGCAACTGTCCGAGTACTGCCCAATTCAAGTACTGATGACGGCGTACTACGGAGTAATCTACCCACATCTTTCCTACGGATTAACATTGTGGGGTGGTTGCTCAAATGCAAATTTCTCAAGGATTTTGTTTTGCAAAAAAAGCAGTCCGGACGATCGCGAAACTTCAAGCAAGAGAGTCGTGCAGGCCATCATTCAAAAGTTTAAAATGTTGACATTACCTTGCCTCTATATTCTTGACACCTGTCTTTATTTTAGATCAAAATGCGACCCCATAAGAGGAAGTGATATTCACTCTTATGAAACTAGAGGTGAATCAGGAAAACTACCGAACTGTAAGGCACAGAACGGCAGTTCATGAACGTTTGCCTTCTCAGGCAGGAGTTCAACTTGTCAACCGGCTACCAAATTCCATCAGAAGTGCTCCAACGCCTAAGGCGTTCAAAACTCGTCTAAAAACAGTTTTGGTCGCTGAAGCATTTTACAACACAGACGAGTTTATGGCACATAGCTGGGAAAACGTGGAAAACACTAACTGATAAAAGAGCTAGAGTGGACAATTCGATTGAAAGAGAGCGAGTGAATGAACAAAATGTATGTTTGAATGGGACTTCGATGTCAGTATGTATGGAAAATTTTAGATATTCAAAATAATAGTTGACGATTGCATAACATGTAAATGTTTCCGCAATAAATGATTTATTTATTTTATTTATTCAATTTGAACTTGCTGAGTTCTTTCGGATAAGTAAGATTTCAGCCAGTTGTAAGGAACCCCTCGAATTCCGTAAACATACAACTTATTCAGCAAAATTTCATGATTGACACAATCAAAAGCTTTGGTCAAATCAATGAAAACACTTGCAGTTTGTCTGCCTCTTTCTAACTGGTTCATGACAGATTCAAGTAGCTTATTAACTGCATCAATCGTACTCAATCCTTTTCTAAAACCATATTGGTTTTAAAGAGAACATCGTGTTTTGATAAAAACAAAATAGTCTATTTAAGAAAAGCTTTTCAATCACTTTACCAAAATAGGCAAAGAGAAATTGGACGATAATTAGCAACATCTAAGCTAGAACCTTTTTTAAAAATAGGAACAACTTTTGCAGGTTTTAAAACACTCGGAAAGTGCCCTGTTTCAAAAGATTTATTGACTAGGTTCGTTAAAATGTGAACAATTTCATTTGAACACAATTTAATTAGCCAAGAGGATAGACCATTAATATCCGTCGATCGCTTTGAAGGAAGACTTTTAAAAATTGACCTGATTTCTTCCTCTGTAACTGGAGTTAAGTACATAGAATATGGATTACTTTTAATGTGGTTGGTCGTAATAGCCTTAGTTACACCCATATCCGCTTGTAAGTTAATAGCCGCACTTGTTAAAAACGCATTGAAGTGTTCTGCAACTAGTTCAGGTTCAGAAATTTTGAATCCATCTAAGGCAAGTTCTATAGATTTGTTATAGGCTGTAGGTTTATTAAAGTGTATGATTTTCCAAGCTGTCTTAGAAAGGTTTCTTGACTGTTGTATTAATTTATTTACCTCGTATGATTTCGCAGCTTTTATTACATTTCGATAAACAGATTTATATTTTTTATAGTATCGATTAAATGTTTCATTATTAGATTTAGAACAAAGTTTAGAATAAACCTTGATATTTTTCCTGGATACTAAAATTCCTTGAGTAATCCAACTTATTTTTTTCTTTCTAAGGAATTGCTTGCAAAATGTTTGAGGACATGTAGTGTTAAAGTGATTTAGGAAAATGTCCAAATATGAAGAAAATGCTTCGTCACAGCTCCTCTCATGACTTAAAACACTATCCCAAGTTTCACATTGTAACATATGTATTAAGTTACTAATATTATTAGGATACGTTTTGCGCTTTATTACTAGTTGTGGAGATATATTCATCACAGAATCAGACAACAAAGAAACTATTTGACCATAGTGGTCAGATATAGCTGTGTCTAAGACAGATATATTGATTTCTGATGTCAAGTTAGAAACAACATTGTCTAAACAAGACTGGCAATGGTTAGTAACTCGTGTGGGTGAGTTAATTGACCAAAAGCGGTTGTACGTTAAAAGAATATCTTTGAATTTCCTAACGAGGGGATTATTTTCTATTAAAACATCAATATTAAAATCCCCAACTAAAATAAACTTAGATTTAGTTTTACTTAGTAATGTTAATAACTTTTCAAGTATATCAAAGAAAATATTAATTTCACCTGTTGGTGACCTATAAATACCAACTAAATAGATGTTTTTGTATTTATGGGAGTTGAATTTTATAGCAGCTATTTCACAGTGTTTTTCGTTTGATAAATTAGTTTCAAAATGTTCAAACTTAATTGATTCTTTAGTAAATATTGCTACTCCGCCCGAACGATAAGTTTCTCTACAATAAATGTCTGCTAGTGTATAGTTTTGAATATTGAAAAATTGTATTGTTGTAGAATTATATCCATGTTCATAAAGTACTAAAAAATCAGGATCTAACTCTACACTCAAAATTTGAATCTGATCTATTTTATTCCTAGCACTTTGGACATTTTAATGGACAATTTTTAGATTATTATTAAATTTTGATTTATGTGAATTTAGCATCGGTACCAGAGATTTTACCTTACATTTCCTGATTTTAAGAGGCTGTCCTGGTATAAAAAATGATTGTTGTCTTCATTGTGTTGTGAGTTCCAAGATGATATGTGTAGAACGTGAGAAGTGATGATTTTGCATAGATCGTGTTTTCCTCGTAAATTTAAATGAAGCCCTTGCTGTGTATAACTGTTTCGTTTAATTTTACTAATATCAAGAAACGAAAACTTCGAATTCTCCTTGCACAAAATCTCTTCAAGTATTTCCTGGTTCACTTGATTTATTCCGTTATTGAAGTATCCATCATAACGATAAGGAACTCCTGATACAATGACTTTGTGGGAACTATTTAAATAATAGATTTTGTCCAGGCTTGGTTTTGGGTCGTAGTTCGGATTAGATGACAAATCATTAGTTCCCCCTATTATTAAAAGTATATCATCAATGTCCATAGTTTTGGTTATCTGAGGTACCTTTTCAGTTAAAATGTCTAAGGTAGCATTCTGATACACGTTGCCAATTACATCATAATGTGGCATTTTGTGACCAAGAATTTCAGCTAGTTTTCTCCCATGACTATCACTTAGTACAATTAGTTTATTTCTGGGTTTGATCACATGTTTGTTATTTGTTTGGTTAAGTTCCTCAGATGTTGTCTTAATTTTGTTTGTACTAGTTTCATTTAATGATTTTAATCCGCTCCTGATATTGGTCTGGTCTACTTGAACAGGCTTTCGTGATCTTATTTTATTCCCAACGTCTGCAATATCTCTTATGTTCAGCAATGGATAAACGGCATAGTTTTTGTTGCAGAGGTTAGCTTCTTTGTTAGTGGTTTTTTTAGTGTTTGTATACTTCATGGTTTCTTTAGACAGAACATCAGATTTGTTATTTTCTGTGTTTACAGCTTTAGTTGCTACTACCGGTGTATCTGTTAAACAGTCTACTTCCAAAACTGTGAATCGGTTTTTAAGGGGAATATCAGCACAAACTAATGTACTTCGATCAATTTTTTATGGTATTACACACGTTTTAGGCTCAACATTTTCCATGACACTTTTATATTTAATTTGAGAAGAACACAGGCGTTTATGGTACTGTACTCTTTGAAAGCAACGTGAGATGTCATTCTTGGAGTGTAACATACGGGGCTGTGCTTCTTGTTTAGCTGATATGTGGCTAGAAATAAACTTTTTGTTGTGTTTTTTTATGCAAGTCCTTTCTGGATCGTTATTAGATAGTTGATTGCTATTTAAAATAGAATCAAGAAAGCTTTTGGCATTTACCAAGACATGTAAACCACAGGAGAACCCATCGGACTGTTGAATTGTTGGTTTCTCAACAAGAGTGTAGGTGTCTTGTACGTTTTTGGCAAGTTTCATTGCATACGAATGGTTAAGGTCTTTAATGCTGTCATAGTGCAAAAATGTTTCTTTGTGCCGATCTAAGACTAGCAAACTCCAATGATATCCTTGGGGACTTAGATTATTAGTCTTCGTAAGATAAGTTTCGCTGTCAACATTGTTTACACAAAATAATACAAAATTAAATTTTTCTAATGACAAGTTGTGTATAATATTTTTTAAGTCATCACTTGAATCTTTCAATAGCTGCGTGATAGACGGCTCAATACAAACTACATCACTTCTAAATTTTGAAATATAAGAAGTCAGCGTTTTAAAATAAGATGTTAGATGAAGATCATGTAAAAATATGTCATTGTTTTTAGATATTTGTTTTAGTGAATTGTTTTGAATTTTAAGTTTTTCATTCTCCATTTGTAGCTGAATTACAAGGCTTTCAAGCTTAGAATTATCTAGCGGGAAACAAGTTGAAAGTGACGGTTTTATTTCCTGGAAGTTATTTTGGTAGTGAATCTTCATTTAGTTTAGTGTAGTCCTAAAGTAGGATTGTTTACAAAATTCTAGGCCAAGTAAACAGTATATCCAAATTAGGTTATCTGAAATTGTTTGTGTAGCGGTCTAATAATATACTTACAATGCACTGTTATATATCAAAATGATCAGAAAAACTCACTCTTCAACTGTATATCAATAAAAATAGTAAATTTTAAATAAAAACTTATAAAAATGTAAATTTTTCTGGAGTAGTGGGTTTGTTGATGTTTTCAACGTTTGATCAGCTGCTCTTTTTGTTCAATGGTGAAACCATTGATTTAAAATGTATAGGTAAATTTAAAGTCAATGACCATTGACTTGAATCGTGTTGCATTTAGATAATTCTTCTTATCTACGGGCAAAATTTCTGATGAAATCTATTCGAATTTATTAATTAAATTTATTAATCTCAAGTCATACCACCGTCATGATTAATTTTGTTACCGTAATTCAGACTAATCTGAATAATAGTACCTATACGGTTCCCATACTAATATTTAAAAGGGGTTGCCAGTGGCACAGAAATAAAAACGGATGCGGTTCAATAATTTCCGTCACTGCGGTAACCATTTTTTACGATAGCCATAACCCGACTCCCAGGATTCAGAAGTCACGCTATTAAACTGTTGGTATTTTGCCATTGGTTGTTGGGCTATTTGTAATTACCAATTTTGGTAACAGTCGGCCCAAGCTGGGGATAGGACAACATTTCACCATCCATCAAAATCACTCATCACACCAGATTCATATATATTCATAATGAATCCCTATTCACTTCTTAAAAAGACCTGTGAATGGTCGATGTTTTAAGTCAAGTATCAAGTGCAGTAAAATTAATAATTTGCTCAAAGTCTAAGATGAAAGTACACTAAATAATTTTAAATAACAATTTAGTTTATACTTTGAAGTGAGCCGTTTTTCGGCCAAAACAATATACAACATATAAAGAGGAATTGCTTTATTAAAATTAGAAAATATAAAATAGTTTAAATCACCAATAAGTCCACATTGAAACGGCAAATGACCGAAATTCATTTTATGGGAAAAGCCGAATCAGACAAGAACACAGCAGAAAGACGTCTCTCACATGATAAAAATAATAATGTTTATTATTTGACTTTAAATTTGTTCGTTGCCTAGAAAATTCAATGGTAATTTAAGAATAACTTTAATTGAATATCTTTTAGAAAAATGATATATTCATGCCATCAGCATGGCTCGGGACCATGAAATGAGTCCCAGTCCTGACCCCCAAAACACGTGTTGAACATTTTTGAAAACTTTATATACATATGTGTATTTAAGGTATACAGTATATGTATATAATTATGTGTGTTATTTCACATTTTTCCTGATTTTCACCAAACTTGGTACAAATTTTCCTTTTGTAAATACTCAGTCAAAATCGGGCTTCCCGAACCCTCTTTTGGGAATTTGTAAAAAAGGGGATTTATATATCTAAACACAGCAAACTGAAAGAAATAATATCTATTTAATATTTTAAGGTTCCCACCGACAGGTTTCCAAAGCTCTTTTTAGGCAAAATATATAAATAATCAGCAATTGCTATACAACTGTATTTATCATAGAATTTCGATGCTTTAAATACTCATAACTTATTATAAATATTTAGTTGTGATATATTTTTATTTGAACTGTTTTTTTATTAACTCACACATTGTATTGTCTCACACATTTCCAGGATTTGGGTTGATCCAGTCAGACAGTATCTCGGCTTCACCGCGCAAACGTTGATCATGTTCCTCAAATCTTCCTCTTAAATATTCTTCAACTCTCGGAACATGCAGTTTTGTACATGAAGAAATAAAGAAATTAACAACTGTAAACATTGAATTCTGCAAACATGGCGAAACAACTTAACTAGAGTCCGTGCGTTTCTTCGTGGCGCTTGACCTTGACGACTAAAACCAGTTAGTTATAACTGGGTTTCGAGGGTGGGGGTAACCAACTGTTCGGTCTTTCCATGGTACTTGTACTGTGAGGAGTGAATGGCTATTACTGTACTTTTTGAAAACATCGATTTGTCCCCCCACTCTGTTCCCTCACTAAGCGCCACGAAGAAACGCACGGACTCTCCAGACTGGAAGACTCAACTGCTACTGTCTCTCGGACAAATGCACAACTAAGTTCACAATTCAAGTTTGTGTTTACATTCAGCTTTTGAAATGTTAAGTAATGATTAAATGATGTATAAAATCACACTTTTAAGCATTCAATATGAAGAAAGACTACTTTCATGAAGTAATGTGATATGAGTTGAGTGTTGTCTTGCTTGCAGTCAGTTCACAGTTTCCGTGTGACATCTCGGAGTCTGCTGTCACTCTGATCACCTGTAACATAATTCTCGCAAACTCTTCCTTTCCGTTGTCTTGTTCCATTGTCGTTCCTACCCATTCTGCCTGATCCATTGCCATTGTACGGGTGTCTCCTGTACTGAGTACAGGACATACTCTACACACATAACAACACGCAGCTACAAGGGCTGACGCGACCCCGGCGAATCAGTCACAATCAAACGTAAGAAACGTATCCCGCAAATTGCGTATACACAATTAGTATTCGAAACTATTGGTTGAAAATGTAGGTAATGAAAGTAATGAGTTACATCTATAACCTCATCAGATCCGTTAATGTTTGTTACTTTAGTAGACCAGAGCCAAGTAACGCACGGGCAGTGTCAATAGACATGTTTAGTCTATTGTGAATGTGTTACTTTTCCAAGTCACGTTTATGTATATTACTATTGTTATACATGGAACTAGAACAAAGGATCAGACTCACCGCAGTCCTTCAAGCTTACGAAGAAATGGCGGCGTCTTCTTGTTTCGTCTTAAAAAAACTTTCGTATGAACACTAAAAACGTTGCTCAGTAACATCAAATTATTCGCTGTTTAGCAACAAACCCATCACTTTATACCATTCTTATTTTGTATTTTCAGAAATAATATCATGCCTATTATTCCCTCATTGGTATTTTCTTCTGAAAGTGTAGGCTCGTTTATGTAAGTACATTGCTTAAACATGGTTAAAATGAAGTATTTAATTTGATTTTATTTTCTGTACAGGAACAAAGTTGTTTGGGAAAGCTGCACAGCTCGGCTGTAACCAGTGTAACAAATACGCGTGTCCTTCTTGATACCATATACTCTGCCTGATCTATTGCCAGTACGCGTGTCTCCTGTACTCAGCTTGGATTGTTAAGACACATGACAACACGCAGCTACAAGAGCTGACGTGACCCCTGCAAATCCTTCCAGTAAACAGATGTACGCAATCCTTAGAGTAACGTGGTTTTAGTCAAATGCAATATATATATATAAATTAAAACTATTAGTTGAAAATGTAAGTAATAAGTAACATTTATAACCTCACCATACTCGTTACTGTTTGTTACTTTAGTAGACCAGAGCCAAGTATCGTGACACCCGTACGGGCAGTGTAAATAGACATGTTTAGTCTATTGTGAATTTGTTACTTTCCCAAGTAACGTTTAGGAATGTTACTATTACTATACATGGTACTAGAACAAATAATCACATTAACCGTAGTATTCCAAGAAAGAGCAGCTGCTTCTTTCGTTTTACGAAACTTTTGCATAGACACAAAACACGTTGCTTAGTAACATCAAATGATACGCTGTGAATTCGTTTACAGTAAATGTTCTGAAACTGCTGACAAAACAGACATTTTAAAATGATAATTACTTTTTTATTTTAAAATGTCATATGGACACTGTAGGGAGTCTGAAGGCTCGTACTAACAGAATTGTCTTCATAATATCCCTTGAACATCCCTTCATACTCGAAATCTTTACTTCAAAAGCACACTGTTAAGTCCGGGACAATTCTATTAAATCATCTTCCTTTAAGTCAAAAATTAAAGGTAGCCCTGCTTTAAATTCTCATTGTTGGGTTTGTTTAATCTGCGTTGCGTAATACACAGTTTAAAACTTGTTTAGTCAATGTCTTTGATACTTTGATTTGAGACACCGACCATTCTTAAAGGGTATTTTAAGGTGCATATGAGATGATGGATGAGTGTGTTGAGTGATTTAATGGTTGATGAGGTGTAGTCTTGTTACAAACTAGGGCCGACTGTTCCCCAGATTGGGTCATTAATTAATAGCCCAACGACCAATGGAATGGATGGACCAACGGCTTAATGTGACTTCCGAACCACAGGGAGTGGCAAACGTGAAAAGTTATCACTGCGCCCGGGAGTCGAACCCGGGCTGATTGTTTGTTATAGAGGTAAAAAGCTAAAAAGAACAAGTTTAAAGCAATTTTCTTCAGTACGCCAGTCTTATAAAACTAATTATAAATTTTATTCCTCAGATTCAACCAAACGAAACTCCCTTTCGGGTGGAACCACTGTACGTCACCGCGAGCTATGGGGGTTTTCCCCGTGAGACGATTTCGATGGATTAAACCTACAAAATAAAATACCTACCGATTTGTGAGTGTATAATACAATTCGTTCTTAATTCCTACACTGTATATTTTAGCCACAAAGCCATTTTATAGCGTTCCTATTTTGTAAGTTCAAACATAATATCACCGACTAAAATGCTTATTATTCCTTCATTGGTATTTTCTCCTGAAAGTCTAGGTTCGTTTATGCAAGTAGGCCTACACGACTTAAACGTGGTTAAAATGAAGTATTTAATTTGATTGTTTTTTTCTGTACAGGAACAAAGTTAAGTGTTTGGGAAAGCTGCACAAAAGTGATTAGCCTTCCGCGATCTCATAACAATATTATCAAACGGCTGAGAAACGCCCATTTAAATCACTAAATGACCATTTGAGATGCCGACCACTCTCATGAGGGTATTTTTAGGCAAATATGTGGTGAAGGGAGAGTGTGATGAGTGGTAGTAATAAGTTATGAGGTGTAGTCTTGTTACATACTAAGGCCGACTCCTCCTAAGAATGGGTCATAAATTAATAGTCCAATGACCAATGGAAATACAAGGACCAACGGTTTAACGTGACTTCCGAACCACGGAGGTGATGGTATGATATGTCTAAACGATGGTGGGAGTTGATGCGGGTAACATCAGATCATCATAACATCGGATCACTGAGACTATCTGAGCCGCTTTAGACCTATATCATTCTCAAAACCTGACCTCCATGAAGCTGGATTACAGGACCACGCCACGAGTCCCAGTCTAGACAAAAATAGAAGACACAAATTTGGGGTTGAATGTTAAATCTCTTGATTTGTGCAAAAGCTTTGAATCAGATTGACTATATTAAACATACAATAGTAACACGTAGTGGCGTTTGGTTGTCTGTTTCGTTTTCTGTTCTCCGATGATTGTTCAGTGTTCGTCTACACTGGAAACTTAGTCAACCACGCGTGTTGATAAACTAGTCTTATCAGTTTCTCTTAACACAAGTCGAAAGGTCATGTTTATCTGACAAGTGGCAAAGGGTCAAGTAAAAAATAAGCAGTCCTATCGTTTCTCTCAGTCTGAAGCTAAAACTGTAGCAAGTTGATGTGTTGAAATGGTTTTAAAATTACTCGATCTACTGGTTTTAACTGGTTTATTATTGTTACCTCTGTGTGAGTAGAATTATTTTAAAAAGTCCTTTTACTTAACTATTTTTAAGACGTAGGTCTTAGTTCTTCAGTAATCACACCAAAACGATTTATACTTTATACCAGGCCGACACGCAGCTAAGCGCTTAAGCGCCGCTTGCATGAGTGAATCGAATTTCCTTTGCAATTTGTTTTCTTATTCACTCCACTCACAGCCTAGCTCGTGAAGCTTCGATTTTATTGAAATCGGAAGAATAATAACGCTGTTGTTGCGAAAAATAACTTTTTTGGCTGTCATTTCGAAACGACTCTAGGTCTTACCATGCTCACGGCATAAACATCCCATTTTCTAAAGAAAATTCGATAAATATAATTTTTGTTGTATAGTAGAACTGATAGTCTAAATAAAGGTTTTTATGATATGCTTGTAGCTTCCACGTTTGGCGAGGTATATGTACGAACATTTAAATCTAGAACAAATGTTACTCAAGGCTGCTCATAAGGGCGGAAAATATGATGATGCAGTCCAACAAACGTCGTCGTTATAAATTGTGTTACTGTAATGAGATTTTGACTTTGAATGAGAGGTCAATATACTCTTTACAACGGATAAGGAGCTTATTTTAAAAATTCAACTGTTAATTTTGGAAAGTACCCATGTTGAAAAACTTAAAAATACAGTCCTTCTAGATCCCTGATAACCTCACTTAAAAGTGGAATGCCAAAAACGTGGCTCTAATCCGCTCTAGATAATAATAATAGCTGTTTATTGTCGTTAAAAATTAAAATTGTGTGACAAAAAAAGAAGATGAATGATTAAAAGTAAGTAAGGCAAAATCACCGTCAAAGTACATGACAAAGTCTGACATTAATACCATTAATATTAATACTCTTATTAAACCAATAATACTACAAATCGATGTTAATTGGTCCATAGATTCACTTACACTATAAAACGTATGTTCAATTAAATAATGTTTGAGTCTTGTATTGAAAGTGTTCAAATTGTGTAATTTTTTAAAAATTTGTCGGGAGTTTGTTATATAATTTTACTTCCATTGGCTCCGTAATTTTTTAAATACGTTTTTGTTCTGTGGCTTTCTAATCTGTATTAAAAATTGTTTCTAGTCTCGTAATTGTGAGTATGATTACCTCTAATTAAATCATAATGAGTTGAAAAAAATTAATAGTTTCGTAGATATAAATATTTAAGAGTTAAAATTTTTTGAAAATTTCTTTACATACATCCCTGTATTCTAGTTTTGATATTATTCGGATTGCTATCTTTTGAAGAATAAATATCCTACGAAATTTGTAAGCAGAACAAGAAAGAATCTATAATATATACAACCCTCTGTGTAACTCACTCACTCACTCATACAAATGTTTACCCACTTCTAGATGAGCTAGAAACTTGAAATTTGGTATGTAGGTACCTTTCACTAACTCACCGACGGAAAAATTGCCAAAACCCAAAATTTTCAGTTTTAACCACCCTAAAAAAAATTAAAACCAAAATGGCGGAAAACATGTTTTTTAAAAAAACGTCTAGTGGATGAACGGTAAGTCCTATCTGAAATCTGATTGAATTTTCATGGTCAGGTTTTAGACGCTCTATCGTTTTGGTCCTATGACTTTTTGTCGTATCTGGCCTCCTTCACCCTCAAAAAGGGCAAAAGTTTCAAATTTGCTACTTTTTCACGATTTTGCAACAGTTTTTAATTTTTTTCTCCGGTATTATAGGGCTTAGAAGCTTTAAACTTCATCTAAAGTATGAGTTTAACTTGCCCTTTAATAATATGCTGCGAAAAAAATTCCAAATTGTACACATTTGCTGAAAACGTGTTACTGACAGTGAATTTTGAATTTATTTGCAAGACAAGCGTGAAGTTAGCCCGACATCTTGATACTACTCCAGTATAGTGACTTGTCTTGTCATGAGCTAAAACTAATTTAGAACAACGTGGAAAAGACCCCTATACATATAAAAAATTGTTTTGAGGCGCGGAACTCATTTAAAAGTGGCTAAAAGTGACTTTAAAGTTGGAACTGTGGAACTGTTATTTGGAGCTGCTACTTGGAACTGTTCA
Source organism: Matsumurasca onukii (assembly GCA_018831715.1). NCBI lineage: Eukaryota > Metazoa > Arthropoda > Insecta > Hemiptera > Cicadellidae > Matsumurasca > Matsumurasca onukii. The sequence continues at coordinate 25,112,821 of CM032059.1, read as the reverse complement.
GTGGGATCGAATCTCATACGAACTGTTATGTGGAACTATTACTTGGAACTGGTCAGTTGATTTGTTCTCATACTAACTGGAACTGCTATTGACAGTATTTTGATACATAACAGGGTAAATTGAACCCACACCTTCCACGAAATGGAACAAGTATTTCATCAATCGGTATGTATGCTGAGGGACAGTAAGAAACCTGGTTATTGTGATTACTCTTTTAAATACTTCAGATATTGCAGCAGCGTTCTTACTCTGTTTTCGTTCTTCTCGTGTGATTTCATCATCGAAACGTAAACAAGCTATCAATATTTTGTAACGTTTTTCAGAGATGGTTGCCCTAAATATTGGGCGACTGAACTCATCTTTTGAAAAAAGAGACGTCATATTTTCATTATTGGATCTCAGGACCGAAGACAAGAGCAACATTCCAATAAGCGCATTCACTTCTTCAGCATCTGTATTTTTATAATTTGCTTTGCTGGTTCCTAGAGCAATTTTCTCACGAACAGACAATATTTAGATGTTGGTGTTTCACACATTGTTCGTTCGAGCTATACAATTTTGAGTATCTTACGTACATTTTACATTAGGCTGCCTATAACCTACACGTAACGTTTTACGTAGCTAATATATGTTTTAATTTAGGACAGTCCTACTTTTGTTTCCTTTCTTTCTGTTGGGTTTTAAATATGTCTGTAAAATTAAGGTTAGGTCTATGTTCTGTTAGACAAGTAATTTTTATATAGGCTAATATATATTTTAATTTTAAACCCGTCTTAATTAGTTTCCTTTCTGCTTGGATTAACGTACATTTTACGTTAGACTACCCGTAACTTTTATGTAGGCTATTATTTGTTTTAATTTTGGGACAGACTAATTCGTTTTCTTTCTACTTGGTTTTAATCAGATTTTTAATATTTAAATTAGGCCTAGGTCCTGTTTTTGTGTAATATAGATACTATTGCACACATTATCGACGTACTTTGTCTATAATGGGTTCTTTCCATTGTACAATGTTTTAATAGGTTAGAAATTTATTATTTTTTAATGAGGATTAATTTACTAGGTTAGTTTATTTTCTATGTTGAACATATTTAAAAGTGGCTTTAAAGTTGGGACTTTTTACGAGCGGAAGCGTCGGCACTCTGTGGCAGACGATAGTCTCTGTCACCCACTTCAAATTAACCTAAAGGCTGAATAAGGTATTATTGCTAATAAGTTAGGTTAGGTTAAAGTGAAGATGTTTGCCTAGACGTGAAGTTAGCCCGACCTACATCTTTCTTACTGACGCCACCAAACTTCTTGAAAAATTAGTTTTTCTATATTTTAGTAGAAATAGTTTTTCATTCTAACTTAATTAAGACTCATTTTTGGCACTAGTTTTTCTCAAGTTACATATATTTTTAACCCTGAACCGAAAGTTTCAAATTCTACAAATTGCAGTTTTCAACCTGAAATTAGCTTCTTTCGTCAACCAACGTCAAGTTCCATTCACTTGCATTATGTTTCTACAGTTTTGACAGTCAAGTTCCCCCGTTTAGTAACCAGCGTCAAGCTCTCCTCATCTGCTCCTTATATATCTGAAAGTTGGCAGCCTGCTCCAGAGTGTTCTTATCTCTATAATTTTAACCCTAAACAGTAAGTTTCAAATTCTACACATTGCAGTTTTCAACATCAAGTTAGCTTAATTCTTTCGTCAACGTCAACCAACGTCAAGTTTTCTTAACTTGCATTACTTTTCTACAGTTTTGACAGTCAAGTTCCCCCGTTTAGTAACCAGCGTCAAGTTTTCCTCATCTGCTCCTTATATATCTGAAAGTTGGCAGCCTGGTCCAGAGTGTTCTTATCTCTATATTTTTAACCCTAAACCATAAGTTTCAAATTCTACACACTGCAGTTTTCAACATCAAGTTAACTTCATTCGTCAACCAACGTCAAGTTCCCTTCACTTGTTATTTAAAAAATATATTTTTAAGCAGTAGTTTTATTTGTTATTGTATCATATATTTGTATGTTATTTTGTGTTATCCAAGTTGTAGTCTATTATTAGCTTACAATTATAATTTTATACATTTTATCGTCTTGTCACTTCTAGTTGAAAATGCCTATAACGAGATATTTAGAGCTTCTTGACATTATAAATGGCCTTTTTTTATATTAATAAAGATGTGGTAGGTTAAGCATGGACGGTGAGGGGAAATGGGCTATAGGGCCATAAGCGGCCACCAGGAAATCTCAAGGCCATGCTATACCTAACGAAGTGTACTGACGCCAGCAGCACTTCTAGATGAGCTGGAAACTTGAAATTTGGTATGTAGGTACCTTTCACTAACTCACCGACGGAAAAATTTCCAAAACCCCAAATTTTAAACTTTAACAGCTCTACAAAATAAAAATGGCGGAAAACATGTTTTTCTCAAAAAACATCTAGTGGACGAACGGTAAGTCCTATCTAAAAATGGATTGAATTTTCATAGTCAGGCTTCAGATGATCTAACGTTTTGGTCCTATGCATTTTTATCCTCTCTGGCTTCCTTCATCCTTAAAATAAGCAATAGTTTCAAATATGCTACTTTGCTCACCACTTTGCAACAGTTTTAAATTTTGTTCTCGCGTCTTATAGTTCACCTAAAGTATGAGTTGAACACTTGCTCTTTAGTAATATGTTGCAAATTAAAGCGACTAAGTTAGCTCGATCACCCCCCCTCCACGGCCGCCGAGCGCAGCGAGGCCCCAGTGAGCTAGATACCCCCCATTCACGCACGCCGAGCGAAGCGAGGCACGGTGTGTTAGATACCCCCTATTCACGCACGCCGAGCGAAGCGAGGCCACGGTGTGTTAGATGCCCCATTCACACACGCCGAGCGAAGCGAAGGCCACGTGTGTTAGAAACCCATTCACGCACGCCGAGCGAAGCGAGGCCACAGTGTGTTAGATACCCCCATTCACGCACGCCGAGCGAAGCGAGGCCACGGTGTGTTAGATGCCCCATTCACACACGCCGAGCGAAGCGAGGCCACGGTGTGTTAGAAACCCCATTCACGCACGCCGAGCGAAGCGAGGCCACGGTGTGTTAGATACCCCCCATTCACGCACGCCGAGCGAAGCGAGGCCACGGTGTTAGATACCCCCATTCACGCACGCCGAGCGCAGCGATACAGTTGTTTGACACCCATCACCTCAAACGCCGAGCGAAGCGAGGCCATTATATCCGAGCGACCACGAAGGGGGTCTGGGGGGCCGTAGGCCCCCCAGCGAGCGCCGCAGGCGCGAGTCCCAGAACATAACTCCATAGTTCATGTACGATTGGATTAAGTAGGCGATCCTTAGAATATCAGGCTTACAATGTTGGCAAAGGTTTCTAAGCCGAAAGGTTCCTGAGGAAACCTTTTTACAGATATGATCAGTTACTGTCCCATGACAAGTTACTGTCAATGAACATCCCGAGAAATGTAGTACATTTTACTTCTTCAAGTGCATGATCGTTTATCATAACCGTTGGGCCAAACCCAAAATTTGATCGGCTCAAACTAAAATTAATACAGTTTGATTTAGTGTAATTTGTTTTAAGGTTCAAGTTTTCAAAATATTGAGAACATATATTGACACTTACAAAAGCTTGGACATCTAAATGTTCTGTAGAGTTGGAAACAACGCCGATGGTCGTATCATCTGCGTATTGAATTAGTTGGCCTAGGTCTATGCCACTAACGTCATTAATGTCAATTAAGAATAGAATAGGGCATAAAATGGATCCTTGAGGAACCCCATATTGTAAATACGTAATTAGATAGCTTATCTTGTATTTGGATCTGTTGTGTTCTACCTTGTAGGTAAGAATCCAACCAATCCTAATGTAACACTTATGATACATACAGATTACAGATACATAGTAATTACATTCTCTGCGTTTGTTGAATTGCGAACCCTTGCGAAGCCGCTGAAAAGCGCTTATTCAAAGTTTATACGAGGGTTCGCAGTTTCTAGCCGCTCGCAAATATACAGGGTGAGTTTGAAATGTGTCTCCCTTAAATTTTGAGAAAAAAATTCTCAGGAACCCTTTGGGGAATGTTTTATTTCAATCTGAAGTATTATCTGTGTTATTTTTTTGACGTACTTTGCGTCACCCACCCGCACACAAAACTGGGGGGGGGGGGAGAGGGCCCTTCCAGTTTTTTAAAATACAAACCCCTTTCTTGTGGCACCTCAAAAGAAAGGGAATTTTAACCCAAATTCAACGACGAAAAGTAAAACTTATCTCAACTAGTTTTTGTTATAGGCCTACCCATCAAAGATTACACAAAATTATTATTAAAATCCTACATTTCACAAACAGTTTATTTTGAATGACATAATTTTCTTCAAAATACTTTCATCTAAAATATGTTTATACGAATAAAAATGCATTTAAACATTTAATTAACAAAATAAGATCTTATTCATGACAGTTCAATAAACTATTATCTCCTAGTAAACTTGAGAAGGACAGGACTGTCGGGTTGAGTCACGATTCCTATATTGAGGTATTTGACGGGGATTTTTGTCTCCGGCGTGACTTCTATCTTGTACAGCGAGACAACAGTGGCAATCCCAACCTTGACCTGCATCAGTCCAAACCTCATCCCTGAAACACGCAGGGAATTTGCATCAGTCCAAAGTTAATAAGTGGAATCAGTCTAGTAGAAATGCAAATAATGTAGTATCAGTGAAGGACGTAATATTAAAAACACAGGATATACAGGGTGTCCCATAAGTAAAGTGCCAGACTCTGGGAAAAGGTTATATGGGTCAAAATAAAGAGAAAATTAAGAATACAATTTTTTCATAAACGCTTAGTTAACCAGATAGAATAGAATAGTTGCCATTTTATATTTGTCACTAGTTATTCATTATCTCCCACACTACTTATCGGATTTAAATCAAACTTAGCATAAGTTTGTATCTTAGTAAGACCATTTAGGAAAAAATTACCAGCATGATCTAACTTATAATTTTAAAACGGTGGCTAATTTATGGTATTTTTAGGACATTTTTGGCGTTACACCTTAAATAGCAAATACACGGTGAGTTTAACGATAAAATGTAAAAATTACCGTTTTGTAGCGAATTTTATTACCTATCTATTGACTCCAAGGTCAAAGAAATCGATGAAGAATCGACAAGGTTATAGTGAAAACTCTGGCTGAAAACAGGCAACTTTCAACCGTATTATCTTGATGTTTGCCACGGTTTCCACTGTAACTGTCTCGATTCTTAATCGATTTCTTTGCCCTTAGTGTTAATAGATAGTTAATAAAATGTGTTACAAAACGGTATTCTTTACATTCTATCGTTGAACTCACCGTTTATTCGCTATTTAAGGTGTAACGCCAAAAGTTTCCTAAAAATACCATAAAATAGCCACCGTTTTAGAATGATAAGTTAGATCATGCTGGTAATTTTTCCCCTAAGTGGTCTTACTTAGATACAGACTTATGTTAAGTTTGAGTCAAATCCGACAAATGGTATGAAAGATAATAAATATTTAGTGAAAAATATATAATGGCAAATATTTGGTTAACTAAGCGTTTTTGGAAATAATTTTATTTTTTTTTTATTTTCTCTTCCTTTTGACCCATATAACCTTTCCCTAGAGTATGACACTTTACTTATGGGACACCCTATATAGTGGTCTGTTATCGGCCGAGACAATGTCACGTTTCCCGACTCATAGACCAACTCAATTTTGGTGTAGATATGTTTGTAGTTAACACAGACGTTAGGTATACGAGTATTTTAAACAATTTTTCGGAACCAAACGGATATCGTATATTTTGCGAAAGTACGCAAAAGCTTCTAAAAATACCCTAACTTCTCCAATATTAGGAAAAAGAGGTAAAATGATGGACGTTTTACAGTTACGACAATCCAATCCGACATGCGCCAAGAGCTAAAACCGCTGGCGTGAGTGAAGCGAATTTCTTTGGCAATTTATAACTATACTCTTCGGCCTCAGATTTACACGTGGTATTTAACTGCAAGTTTCAAATTCTAAAATTGTCAAATTCTATACACGTGAATATGGTATTGATTATTGAAAAACATGCTCATATAGTGTTCCGGGTGTCTGGATCAGTGTTCATTTCACGGTCCCTAAGTTTAATTAGCATGCTGACGACACGAATAAGTCATTTTCCAAAGGAATACCACAGACAAAATATTTACAAAAGACAGTATATTTCAAAAAATGTTACCATTTAACAATTATACGTATTCGATAGATAAGCTGGGCCAATTAAAAGTCGATACTACTGTAAAAACGACAACACACTCGGGTAAGAACAGTACAAGTAAGTCGCGGTCGAGGTGGAGGTCGCGGTCGATGCCACTAGTTAAGGCGATGTCTCCTGCACATAGCAAGGAGGTCACCTGTGATGCTCAGTAGAGCTAGGGTCACTTGTCCAGTGAGGTGTTTTCAGCAATTTTTAATATGTTTTGAGATTCAAGTGACAAAAGGGACGAAATATCAGCTGTTACTAAGTGGTGGTTGATAGGAACTATTCCAAATAGACGTTTTGCAGTGCATTTGAAAAGAAAACGTTTAGGAGAGTAGATCACCTTTTCGAGGAACTTAAAAAAGACCCGGAACGATTTCAATCTTATATGAGAATGACACCTGAGACTTTTTCATACATATTGGACACAGTACTTCCAATTTTGGATTGCTCCTTTTCATACCATAACTTTCATGATACTCCAATTGGATGTGAAAAAAGGTTGGTTGTAAGCATCACGTACCTAACTACTTATTAAATAATTTTTTAATTAATGTAAATAAATAATATATCATACCGGGTGTAAAACTTATGGTTGTTTTTTTTATTGTAGCAGTCGAGTTTGACTACATGTGTTGTTTTCCAATTTGTTTCACTTTTCTTGTTTGCATTTAAAAAAAATGTATACAATAGAAAACTTGAGCCATAGTATTGGACTAAATTTCAAAGTTATAGAAATAAAACAAAACACAATACTTATAATCATTTAAGTTGCGAGGCCTTTCGATAGCAAGGCTATCATCGTCGGGCAACACAAATTCAACATATTTGTGTTGCCCGACGATTTTTACGATGGATTTTTTGCTATCGAAAGGCCTCGCAATTTAAATTATTATAAGTATTGGTTTTTGTTTTATTTCTATAACTTTGAAACATGTATACAGTTTATACAACAGCCACATGTTATAGCATAGTGTTTAAAGTTTGAAAAGTATCTAAGAAGCTAGCATGGGACTATATAATTGGCTGCTGCAAGGCAAAGGTGTGAATACATTTTCAATAATTTAGAAACATAATAAGGCATAAATATCTAATTTTTAAACCAAAACAGAATGAAGACTCGTTCCATAAATTGTATCTATCATTAAACTAAATAAACACGGGATTAAACAATTTGGTGCATTAAGGCTATCTTAAACACAAACTCAGCTAGCAATCTCATAAACTGTAAAACAAATTTAAAAATTTTAACAAAAATCGTATGAAATCAATATTTTTAACAACTATTCTACCGTAATACAATTGATACATTATTGTAGAAATATTCAAGAAACAACTATAATGGTTTGAGTTAGGGTAAATCAGGGAGAGTTAGTTGCCGCGTTTGGGGGATGTAGCGAGGCGTACTGTAATTGCTCATCATGTTCACGGGGTGGCAATTCGGATCACCTTAAAATTTCACTTTCAAGGGTGGCAATTGGAATCCACCCGAGTAGAGAAGTGTTTAGGGGGGAAGGGGTAGCGCGGCGCGAGTTGACCTTGAACGGACCAATCGCATTGAAGCATCGCTGTAGACCGCGCGGAAGGCATGTAAAATCAAATTATTTGATTCTGAAAAGCATCGATGTAAACCTCCTGGATGTCATCGCGCTAAACCTCCACCGCGACTTACCCACTGTGTTCGCTCTCATCAACTATGATGTGTTTGTTTTACATGGATGTCGACATCGACCGCGACCTACACCTCCACCGCGACCGCGACTTACTTGTACTGTTCTTACACTAAATTATGCAACAAAACTTTACATTATGTCCACCATTGGTTTCAAAACTTCCCTTACAGCACACTCACCTATACAGTGTCTCGGTCCCAAGCCGAAGGGCAGATGAAGGTGGGCGGGGCGGGTCTTCACCTGTTCCGAGCTGAAGCGCTCCGGGTCGAAGCGGAACGGGTCGGGGTAGAACTCTGGGTCGTGATGGAACGAGTATGCCGGGATGTAGACCTTCTGTCCTTTCTCCAGGACGATGTCAGACCCGGGGAGCTTGTAGGAGCGGTGCAGCGGCGGTGGAGCACCCCCAGGGAGGCGTACATGCGTAGAGTCTCTTCAAATAAAACAGAAACACATTGTGAAAGGAGTTTTTGTTTGTTTTGAAATGTAAATGGAAGAATAACAAAAATTAAAACCTCAGCGAGCTCAGCCAGTTTGTGGAGGAGGGGGATAGTTATTGGACACTTGGTACTCACCATTGACTACCCGATCCAAGTACTGCATGTCCTGCACAGCCTGGTAGGTCAGATCTCCCCCGTACTTCTGCAGCACTTGGTGGATCTCCTCGCAGAGCCGTTGCTAAATCTCCAAGTGCTGAGCCAGCTTGCGGGGGTTGGATAGTTATGAGACACTTGGTACTCACCATTGACTACTTGATCCAAGTACTGCATGTCCTGCACAGCTTGGTAGGTCAGCTCTCCCCCGTGCTTCTGCAGCACTTGGTGGATCTCCTCGCAAAGTCGTTGCTAAATCTCCAAGTGCTGAGTCAGCTTGCGGGGGTTGGATAGTTATGAGACACTTGGTACTCACCATTGACTACTTGATCCAAGTACTGCATGTCCTGCACAGCCTGGTAGGTCAGATCTCCCCCGTGCTTCTGCAGCACTTGGTGGATCTCCTCGCAAAGTCGTTGCTAAATCTCCATGTGCTGAGCCAGCTTGCGGGGGTTGGATAGTTATGAGACACTTGGTACTCACCATTGACTACCTGATCCAAGTACTCCATGTCCTGCACAGCCTGGTAGGTCAGCTCTCCCCCGTGCTTCTGCAGCACTTGGTGGATCTCTTCGCAAAGTCGTTGCTGAATCTCCAAGTGCAGAGCCAGCTCATGAAGGCAGAAGGTCATCGTAGAAGACGAGGTCTCGAACCCCGCGAGGAAGAAAATGAATGCCTGAGCAGTCATTTGGTTGATTGTCAATCCTAAAAGGTTTTACTTTCTTGTTTTACTATGCAAATTGTTAAAATTGGGATCTGTAGAATAAGGAAACTTCCTTAAAAGCTCTAACACGAACATTTTCTTTTTTTTTCTGAGAAATACTTTTGAAACTCTTTTATCTCGGTGGTATTTCAATATTTAGTTAATTTAACCAAATTCGGCCAATTTAATCAAATGTAATTTTAGTCCCCTCTCAATTCTAGTGGTCATGAACACCTCTTTTAGTATCCGAGGACGTTAAAAAAAGTCCTAAGCCAACCAGCTCAAAAACAAAACATATTTATTTTGTTTGTACCCCGTATAATCAAAATAAAACATTTTGTAGCTTATTTAAAAATACCTACTACATTTTTATGACCTTTCTGTTTATATTTTTGTAGTGAAACACGTTAAGAGTCGTTTACAAGGTACATAAGTTATTTAACAATTTTTATTTATGCCCGCAAAAACTATTTTCAGAGAAGAATTAATAGTTACCTTCCGATTTGAAATAGTCTTGAACGTGGTATTCTTCTTCCTCGGTCCCATCCAAAATGCTTTTCTTCTCCTGAAGTTTTATCAGCACGTCCAAGAAGTCTTGTCTGGAAACATTGTTCTTCTCTCTAAACTCCACAGTGTCTCTTATCAAGCTGGTAAATGTATCTCTAACTTTCCTTTCCATCCTCTGCACATTGAGTAGATAGGCTATCTTGGGGAACAGAGTGATGAATGTATGCCTGATCAAAGTTTTCTTAGTGTATTTAAAAATCGATCTGCCGGTTTTGTAAAAGTCAGAATTCTCTTGTTTTAAAGAATATATTTCCGCACCAAAAGCACAGTTTGCAATCACGTCCATTGTGAATCTTGATAAGAGGTCCTTCACATTGATTGAATTGTTGGATTTGGTAAATTTCTCCAAGTACGGTTGGATCTGCTCGCTACAGTTTACTATTATGGGGAACATATTCCTCATTTTCCCGGACGAGAAAGCAGGAGAGAACGTTTTCCGCATCGACCTCCACTCCTCTCCGCCGAGGAAGAACAGGTTCTGTTGGATGGTCTCGTTTTCTCCTATGTCAACGGCTGCTCTGTCCATGACAGATTGAAAGTCAGACACCAACATCTGTTTGGCAAGTTCTGGATCAAGAACAACTAAAATCGGACGATACAGTTCATAGACTCCGCAAAACCTCTCTCCTTTAAACTGTCTGTAGACCTTGTCATACGCGAGGAGCAGGGGTTCGTTCCCTCTGACGTGCTCCTTCATGGAACCGAAAGGAAACGCAGGCTTTTGATGAGGAACGCCTTTTTTCTCCCAGTAATCGTACTTATTGGTGTAGGATTTGTAGAACCAGTAGAAGACGATCAGCAGAACCCAGCAAAGCTCTAAGCTTACACTTTCTAAAACAACCCCATTGTTGAATACCTAAAAAGAAAAACAACATTTTTACTATGAACTCAATGTGTAGCAGACATAAAGAAATTGTATCTGTGATGTATTAATTTTACACATAAACAGTTTCAATTTGAGTTTTAAGACTTTCCATGTATTTATTTATAAAATATTACATTTTGTATTTTATTATTGTTTATGGTTTAGCTTTGAACTACGAGTATAAATCCCTCCTAAAGCAAACTTTATACGTACGAAAACCTTTTACGCAAAATGTAAATTTTCTTTCATTGATAGCGATTAGTTTGTTAATATTGCATCATATGACATTACAAACTTTGTAAAAAATGCCATTATTTTACCTTTTTTAATACGAACACAATTTGAAATTTAAGTTCGTCATATGGTACTTGGGTGTGTTTTAGGGCTCCACAGTAAAGTTTCGAAAAGAAATTCAAATGCGTATCTCAGCATTGTTGGTTAGAAAATGGGCCTTAAAACATCGAATTATGGTGATATGGGAATTTCTATGCACGTTGGTCCGTTGAAATCTATCCTAGATTGCCTAAGTTTTCACCGGCTAATTACTCGCCTGTAATATTTAAAAATATGGCCCATGACTCTTATCAAATTATCTGTGTAAAAATGAGACATTCTTGCCGTTAGCATGATAAGATCCAGGCCTGAGCCCGTGAATGACAAAGCATTTTTAAAAACTTTATAATACATATAATAAATTTTGATACGGATGTTTCATTTTGTAAATATCTGGGTCGAGTTCGTTAATTACCAAAAAATGACTTACCGGAATTTCCCTACTAAGGGGGCTTTACACCAAAAAAGGGTTTTTTAATTTAATAGGAATTTCGTCCAATTTCCATTCAATTTGAGATCAATATGTATTTTTGCATTATAGATCAATATGACGATTAAAATTGTATTTTTCTCCCCGGAAATAAAATTTCAACCTAAGATCATCAATACACGTGCAATCAAGCAGTTTATTCTAGAGTAAAATGACAAAAAAGAATTAGTGATTCGCTTACTTACCAGAGTTTGACGGAGGCTTCAACGCAAGTGTTTCAGCTGCTGCCCAACACTTAATCATGACTGGCGATTCTCAAATCTCACCCGAGTAAACAACCGGTTCCGGTCATTGAACAAGTCAACAAATAAAACCAGTCCAGCCAGTTTGTTCAAGTGATAATGTTTACAGCAACAAAATATCAAACATTGTTGGGAATCGTGATTGTGACAAATTTAGATAGGCAAAGATGCCACTAGACGTTTTTGGCGGGTGGGTGAAGGAGGTGTTGTGGGCTGAAGTGAGGGCTTTTACAGATTTTACTAAAGGAAACTACCGTTTATGAGAGATTTTGTCGACCTGAAAGTAGCTTTTGTAGACTTAGCGCATAGAAACCCAAAATATCAACACCCCACCTGAGACTTTTGTGAAACTGAAAAACAAATACTAATCCATTGTACGTCCACGTTAACGCATTTTAGAGCGGTTGGAAACGGATCTGGACGACGCGAAGAACAATAGACAATTGATTGCGACTCGTGGCGTGGTCCTGTAATCCAGCTTCATGGAGGTCAGGTTTTGAGGATGATATAGGTCTAAAGCGACTAGATAGTCAGATAGTCTCAGTGATAATCTGATGATACCCACATCAACTTCCACCATCGTTTAGACATATCAGACAATCACCTGCGTGGTTCGGAAGTCACGTTGGTCCTTGTATTTCCATTGATCATTGGGCTATTAATGAATAGCCCATTCTAAGGAAGAGTCGGCATTAGTTTGTAACAAGACTACACCTCATAACTCATTACTACCACTCATCACACTCATCCTTCATCACATATATTTGCCTTAACATATACCCTCATGAGAGTGGTCGGCATCTCAAATAGTGATATAGTGATATAATAACCAAAGTCTTTGAAATGTTTCCTTCTTTAGTAGGTTGATTTATTTGTTTTGAGTGTACTAACTAACACCCGAGGCAAGAAAATATGTTGTTTGAGCTGGGAATAGCCTAAAGCTAGGATTTCCTAGGTAGCAGTGGCCGTAATTTTAGGGCTATAATATGACGTTGAACTTTTGTTTACGAGGTAATCATATAAGCGCGTTTTCCCACGATCGTCTTCTTGATGGTTGTCTTTGGTTTTTATGATTAAATTCAATATAAGATTCTAGTAAAAACAGCCATAAAAAGAGGTCAACCCTTTTCTACTAAATTATAGCTTTATGATATTTTAATGATCGATTCCGTTTGGTATGAAAGCTGATGATGTAAATACATATTTTGTTGAGATGGGCTCGGATACTAGTATAGACTTGGAAGCAATGGATTTCTTCAAAAGCAATTCACTAAAAGATGAGGGAAATAAGTTTCGATTTTCAAGAGTTTCCATTGATGACGTCAAATCTGCAATGAATAGTATAAAATCTGAAGCAGTCGGCTCTGATGATTTGGGCATTTCTATGATAAAAGCTGCAAGCCCGTATGCTTTGGAAAGCATTACTTATTTAGTTAATGAGAGCCTGACAAGAGGCGTGTACCCTAAGAGCTGGAAGATGAGCATTGTTCAGCCTTTGCCAAAAATTACACCTCCAACCAGCGTAGAACATTTAAGACCTATATCAATTTTGCCAGCGATATCAAAGATTCTTGAGAAAATTGTTATTGACCAGATTAACATGTTTGCCAAATCTGAAAACATCATACCAAAGCTGCAGTCTGGATTCCGGAAAAACCATAGCACCTGCACTGCCCTCACTAACTTATTTGAAGATCTATTTAGAGCCAAGGATAAAGGGGAATTCAGTACTTTGGTAATGCTTGACTACTCTAAAGCCTTTGATTCTATGAACCATGAAATGCTACTGGCGAAATTAAACTACTATGGATTTGGAGAGGACGTCACGAAATGGATAAGGTCTTATCTTGAAGATAGGCTGCAGGTCACCAAGCTAGGGAATGCAACGTCTTGTCCGCTTTTAAAACCGCGAGGAGTTCCTCAAGGTAGTTGTTTAGGCCCAATTTTATTCAACTTATACACAGCAGATCTGCCAAGCTGTTTACAAAGCTGCACCGCACACCTTTATGCTGATGACTGCCAGTTACATTTGTCCTATGAGCTAAGCATGACAGCAAAGGCAATAGATCAGATCAACTCTGACCTGGAAAACATTGCAAAGTGGTCTGCTGTAAATGGTTTAAAGCTCAACATAGGCAAATGTAATGTGCTTCATATTGGACCAAACCCTCAGTCTCAACTTATCTGCAACAATGCAACTGTCGAGCTAGATGGTGAGCAATTGGAAATATGCAACACAGTCAAGACTCTTGGCGTTGTGTTGGATAAAGACCTTTGCTTTTCTGATCATGTCACATACACCATTCAACGAGCTCTAGGAAGACTGAGAGGTTTATACAGGTTCAGGTCCTTGCTACCTGAATCTGCCAAGTTACAAATAGTGCAGTCCATGGTATTATCAGTATTCAATTACTGTTATCCTGCATATGGCAATAGCATCTCCAAAGAAGACATGGGAAGAATCCAAAAACTTCAAAACTCAGCCATACGGTTTATTTTTGACCTAAGCCGTTTTGACCATGTCTCTCCTTACCGGGAAATTTTGAAAGTTTTACCCATGGATGCTGTATGCAAAGTCATGACCTGCTGCATGGTCCATAAAACTCTTGCACTCAGAGAGCCACTATACCTACTCGAGAGACTTCCGTGCCGAGACGAGATATCTGAAAGATGCACCCGCCAAAACAAAATGTTACATTTTCCAAAAGTAAGATTGGAAGTCGGGAGGAAGGGTTTTGCATATTTCGGGCCGGTGTTGTATAATGGCCTCCCTGAAAAGCTTAAATTACTTAGGTCTTCAAATGGTTTTAGAAGTAGGCTTAAGGAATTTGTGTATACTAGTCGTGTATAAAGATACAGTTGTGTATAGTTGTGTACTAGATGTATTTAAAGTAAATTTAAGTAGTGTTAATATTTGTGTTGACTTGAGTAAATTTGTAAAGCAGCTTTGTCCTGAAATTCGCTTGTAAATAAAGGCATTTTTATTTATTTATTTATCGCAACTGCAGGGCAAGCAGTTGTTTCAAAGGAGTTATTTTTAATCTTACTACTGAATAATAACAATCCAGTGTAACAGCTGTTTTGTGAACAATATAAACTAAACCACTTAGTTCAACAATGGTTTAGTTTAAGTTTCTTTATAATAATTAAAACTTAAATTAAAATGTATTTCTTAATGCGTTGTGACAAAAGGCGCGCAACACCAAAACAATATTGTTCATTAATAATTAATCGTTTTTAAATGACTTTTTTATCACACGGCTGAGGCAGGAAAATCAACAGAGTTGCGGCAACCCAAGCACAGATAGCCGTCTTGCTCCCCCCTCGCCACCACACGCTCGAGTTTATCCGATGTCAATGATTAAATGTGACCAAATCAGAAGATTTGCGAGAGCTAATGAACTTGCGCGTGCGTCAGTGGCTTACTCGAGACTCTTAAAAGAATTCCCCCGAAGCGCTATCTGTGCTCGTATTGCCGCAACTCTTTTGATTTTCCATCCTCAGCCAAATGGAATCCATGCGCAATCTACCAACATAGCACAATCTTTGGTTTAACTTTAGGACTGGGACTCGTGGCGTGGTCCTGTAATCCAGCTTTATGGAGGTCAGGTTTTGAGGATGATATAGGTATAAAGCGGCTCAGATAGTCTCAGTGATCATCTGATGATACCCGCATCAACTCCCACCATCGTTTAGTCATATCACACCCTCACTTGCGTGGTTCGGAAGTCACGTTAAGCCGTTGGTTCTTGTATTTCCATTGGTCATTGGGCTATTAATTAATGACCCATTCTAAGGAAGAATCGGCCTTAGTTCGTAACAAGACTACACCTCATAACTCATTACTACCACTCATCACACTCATCCTTCACCACATATTTGCCTTAAAATACCCTCACGAGAGTGGTCGGCATTTCAAATAGTGATTTAGTGATTTAGTGCACTTTGTACTTTGGTTTAATTCATTCACGAATACGATCTCAAATAGTGATTTAGTGATATAGGTCGTATCAAAACGCTTCATTTTAGGAACTTGAGATAAAATATACCTACTATTGAGTAAACCATAAACCAACGAGAATCGGCTTTTCATTGTTGGGAATTGTTTTGGTAAATTGTCAATTTCTTCTACAAATTAAGGTTATATTTGTTTGGGTTTAGCTACCTCTGGGGAGGTGTTCGATGTGACGACGATCTATGATGTTAGACAGCTGTGTGAAAACGTCATAGGCACACTTTGCCCGATTCAGACCACTTCAAGTGAGTATCATACTACTTTTCTGGATAGCGATAACAATAGAATACAACTAAAATAAAATTAAAATACTTTTATTTTTAAAATTAAGTTTTTTATTTGTATACATCTTTTACACAATACTCGTAGGTGGTTTGCTCCCGTACGCAGCTGAAGTGTAGAAAAGGTTATCCGGAAAATGAATGAGATTTGAAAAGGATAAAGCTCGAATAGTCGTATTTGCTTTCAATAAATTTAAATTAACTGTCAAAAATCTCAAAGACACGCAATTTATTACGAATAGAAGTATAAATTTAACAAATTATTTAAATAAAATACCAAAATGAACTTTTGACTCAGTGATAAGGATTTTTAAAACACATTTCACAATTTGTACTAAGGAACTGAGTTACATAAAAATAGACTACAAGCTGTTTTTGACTAATGTACTCGTATTTAAAAACGGAATTTCTTCTGTTTCTAAAGCTTTAGCCACCATTGAAGAAAAGTAAGAACAATTGTTTCAGGAGTGGATCTTGATTGGGCCACCTTCAATACGATCTGATATTGAATACCAAATCTTTTTAGTTGCAACCGAATATCTACAAAAAGTTTAAAATCTTGATGAAACTTTAAATAATTCAAATAATTACTCGTTTTTAAACAAGTTTCATTTAATTTAAAATCAAGAGCGCTTTCGCAAGTCAAGGCTTTAATTGACGATGCATTGACCGGCGAAAGCACTCTTGCTTTTAAATTAAATGAAACTTGTTTAAAAAGTTTAAAATGTATGATCGTTAAGATTGTATGTAGGCTATTTTATAATTGATACACTTTCCAATATCATCATGGTATACAAAGTGTTGTTTACAGGTTTACCTGTCAGAGTCCATAAAAGAACAAATGCCCTAGGACTGCAACTATCGTTCAATGGAAAACCATACAAAGGTAGGTGTGATCATTTTAGTGACCCATTGGATAAAAGATAATGTTATATTGTTCAACAAAATGAGGTCAAAGCAACACTTACACAACTTTAACAAGCAAGTAATAAGCGAGTAAGTTTATTTAACTCAAAACTAAGATAAAGGCTCGTAATAATATTTCAACGTCAGTCAAAGCAACACGTGTTAGTCAGTTTTAGACTTAAATATATCATTACACGAATAGTAGATTTATTTTAACATGTACGGAGACTTTTCCGTTAATAGTGGTTAATGTGGGGAGACTAAAATTGTGGTGAATGGGGAGGAACTATAATTGGGGTTAATGAGAGGGGGGATTAAAGTTTTGGTAAATGTAATGGGAGGACTCAAATTTCTGTTAATGTGACTTACTTAGCTTAACTCCTGTAGCTCCTATCTGGAGCAAAGGGCCTCGACAAAGACTCGCCAGCGGACTCGGTTAGCAGCCAAAGCCTTCACTTCTCCCCATGTTTTGCCAGCTTTAAAAGCTTCGTCCTCGACAGTTCTTCTCCAGGTTACTCTTGGCCGACCTCTTCTTCTGCTTCCTTGGGGATTCCAGTCCAATGCCTCCCTTTCAATTGCGTCTGGCTTTTTCTTAGGGTATGCCCGATCCACTTCCATTGCGTTTCAAGATCTGTTTGTCTATCTTCTCTTCACGGGCTCTTTGCCATAGTGTTTCATTAGATATTACTTCAGGCCAGTAAATCTTTAATATCTTCCTAAGACACCTGTTGACAAACACTTGTAGCTTTTTTGTAACTGACTGGGTTACCTTCCAGATCTCACTCCCGTAGAGCAATACTGACTTGACGTTGCTGTTAAATATTCGTAGTTTAGTTCTTTGAGAGATTTCTCGAGCCCTCCACACAGGGTAAAGCTGTATGAAGGCTGCATTAGCTTTACGAACTCGAATATTTACATCTTCATCAGCACCTCCATCCCTAGTCATTACGCTTCCTAGGTATGTAAACGAATCAGTGTCTTCTATCGTCTCGTGGCCAATGCAAAAACTTTGATCATTTCTAACGTTTACTCTCATGGACTTTGTTTTACTAACATTTATGTTAAGGCCTACCTCTTTCCGTTGTTTACAACGTCTAGCAATTAGCACTCATCTGCGCATAGCTGTGAGAGAGGCAAATATCGTCCGCAAAGAAAGGTTTTCCAGTTTCTTTGTGAGTCCCCAGCTGATACCTCTCCGTCTTCCTTCAACTGTTTTTCTCATAACCTGGTCCATGAGAATCAAGAAAAGAGTCGGCGAGAGAACACAGCCCTGCTTCACTCCCGTATTGACTGGTATGGGTTCACTGAAATTCCCGTTCAACACAACTTTGGCTTAACAGTCTCTGTATAGTTCTTGACAAATACTTATTATCTTCCTGGGAATCTTCATTCTTCTCATTGCTTCCCAGATGTCTTTCCTATGAATTGAATCAAATGCCTTCTTGAAATCAATAAAGATCAAGTAGACTCGGTTAATGTGGGGGGACTAAAATTGTGGTTAATGTGGGGGTACTGAAATTATTGTGGTTTATGTGGGGGGACAAAAATTGGGGTTAATATGGTGGGGGGGCTAAAATTGTGGTTTATGTGGGGTTACTCAAATTGTGGTTAATGTTTGTGTGTGTGGGGGGGGGGGCTAAAATTGTGATTTATGTGGGAGTACTCAAATTTTGGTTAATATGGGGGGGCTTATACTCGTATTGTGGTTATGCTATAAAACCGCTGAAACCTAGCATAAACAATTACGTCTTTTACAACTGTGAACCAAAAATAAAAAGAATTCAATCTGCCAAACCAAGATAGCGGCGGCTTTTTATTTTGCTGCCATCCTGCTCACACTCAACGGATTTGGTGGATTTTAATCCTCATGTTGGGGACGGTAAAGTGATTGATTTTTCTAAGTTAAAAAACAACGGATCACGAACACAATTTACTTATATTTTACTCTACTATTTGTATATTATCTTGACAAAGCCTTTTGGATTAAACAATCTGTTTTGGTGAATACAGTTATTTATTTATTTAGTTTTTACAGCCTGAACACTGAAATTTAATTGGTAAAGTTAACCCAAAAAGCCACTTATGGTGGACCGATTTTGCCAATTAATAAACTTTACGGGGGTAAAATATTAATAGCTCTATTTTATCTGGAAATTTGTTAAACGTGACGTGTGAGATTTGTTTTACATTGTGTAGTCAACATTGACACTATTTTGTTGGTGGTGAAGAACCATGTCTAAAATAATGTCCAAAATTTGCAGAAAACCCGAAGTCAAATTTATCTGTATTATGTGACGTCAAATCATCATGTGACTGGGAAAGAAATGGATGGATTCAAGGTATGTACCTACAAGAACCCGAACTTTATTTTTACAGTAGATTTTTTATAGCCTTGATGAATATATTAAGAGTGCACAGTACCTACTCGTCGGTCATTTTGTTTTTGTCCCATAAGAACCACGTAAAACAAGCATTTCCTTGGGTCATATCACACGAACAATTCTCACCACGTTTGTTTGAAAATCAGTTTTATTTGAAAAATGTCACTGTTTTGCAGTGGCTTCGCTTACTACTTGTTCGAACATTTTATTAAAAACATACTTTGATATTAAAAGATAAACCACTAAATCACTATTTGAGATGCCGACCACTCGCATGAGGGTATTTTAAGGCAAATATGTGGTGAAGGATGAGTGTGATGAGTGGTAGTAATGAGTTATGAGGTGTAGTCTTGTTACAAACTAAGACCGACTCTTTCTTAGAATGGGTCATTCATTAATAGCCCAATGACCAATGGAAATACAAGATCAACGACTTAACGTGACTTCCGAACCACGCAGGTGATGGTCTGATATGTATAAACGATGGTGGGAGTTGATGCGGGTATCATCAGATGATCACTGAGACTATCTGTATAGCATTACTAAACTTGTAAACCTTTCCTTTGAAACTGGTGTATTTCCTCAAGCATTAAAAATAGCTAAGATCATACCAATTTTTAAAAATCTTGATCCTTTAGACGCAAGTAATTATAGGCCAATTTCGATTCTTCCAGTTCTGAGTAAAGTTTTTGAAAAGCTGTTTTTGAATAGACTTTTAAGTTTTTTAGATACATTCAATATTTTATCAGAAAACCAATATGGTTTTAGAAGACAAAAATCCACGATGGATGCTGTATCAGAGCTTATTAATACAGTGTATGAAGGACTGGACCAAAAACAACAAACATTAAGTGTTTTTGTTGATCTAAGCAAGGCCTTCGATTGTGTAGATCATTCTATTCTCATGAACAGACTAGAAAATATTGGTGTCCGGGGTTGCATATAACTGATACATTCTTATCTGTATAACCGGACACAATGTGTTCAAGTTGCCAATTCACGCTCGAAGGAAATCAAAATTAGCTATGGTGTCCCCAGGGATCAGTGCTGGGACCAGTTTTATTTTAATATATGTAAATAATGCAAAAATTCAATACACTATGGAAAAATGATCCAATTTGCAGATGATACTCTTTGTTTTACTGCAGAAACACAAAATACCTTAGAAATTCAAAATTTCATCAGTCTTAATACTTGTGTTCAAGACTTTTAGCAGATAATTTAAAACTAACAAGGCTAAAACACAACTAATTCAATTTTGTCTACGAAGTCAACCTTGCGTATCACCAGCAATAACAATGGTAGATGATGTTGTAGTTGAAGAAGCTCAGGCTATAAAATTTCTGAATTTACATAGATAAAGGGTTGACCTGGGAAAATCAAATAAACAATGTTTGCAGTAAAGTTGCGTCTGGTATATTCGGTTTACGCAAAATCCGGCTTCTGCTCTCCCAAGTCCTTCTCATGGCATATTACGGTCTCATTTTCTCACCTAAATTATGGAATTATGTTTTGGGAAGTAGTACTGCACTCATTTTGAACGTGTTTTTCGATTACAAAAAATGCAGTTCGAATTTTGGGACATTTAAATTTTAGAGCCCACTGCCGTGACACTTTAAAAGTCTAGGTATAATGACTCTTCCAAGCCTTTACATTTTCGAGACTGTCCTGTATTGCCGCTTTAAGAGTTTGCCTTTGCAAGGGAGCTCCATACACGAGTACGAGACAAGAATGAGAAAGGATTTTCGTGTTCAGCAACACAGAACAAAATTGTTCAGTAAATTACCTTCCCAAATTGGTGCAAAATTTTTTAATTTTTGCCAGTCGATATAAAATTGGAAAGTAACCAAAATTTGTTTAAATCTCAATTAAAAAAAAAATTTAATATCCCATGTTTTTTATAATATTGCTGAGTTTCTCGACCAATCAAATTTTAAAAGCAATAATTTTACCTTTTTTCCTGGGAGGGAGTGAGTGTGCGTATGAATGACATGCCTGCGTGCATATGTGTGAACGGAATTACAATTAGTTTTTTTTTAAATATTTTTGTTTTTTGCAACACATTTTTAATGTACACTGCAAATAAAGTTATTTATTTATTTATTTATCTGAGCCGCTTTAGAACTATATCATCCTCAAAACCTGACCTGCATGAAGCTAGATTACAGGACCACGCCACGAGTATAATCTTTATTAATTTTTAGAAATGACCCGCAATCATAGTTGTTTTTGAGACAATTTTTATTTATAACAAGTACAGCTTCAAAATGGAACAGCGTGATAAAAATTTGTATGGGTCCTTAAAAGCCATATTATTAATGGTCAAATGAAAGAAATCTAGGCTTTTTCAAAATATCATATCAGGAAACTAATACAGGAGGTATCTTTAGAACATAGGTCATTTTTAATGAAATTTGAAGCTAAAATTTTAGAGTGTTACTATAATTATTATTTGTTTTCTGAAGAGGATGGGCGATGCTTTTGAATTTATGCACTAGTGTATTTTATTAATCGGTACTATTTACTATAATAAAGAAACCAGAAATAATTTATTGCCATAATTATACATATATTGATATTATAACTTGTAAACTTTCGTTGTGATACTTTCTTTCTAGCCGATCATGTTTGATTGTTCTTCATTATTCATCCATGTTAAAGATTGAAATGGCATTGCTTCTACTTTTAAAGTACCAATTTAAACATGACTAACAGTAAATATTAAATTTACAACAAGCTACTCTTTATGGGTAGGGCTCTTTTACACACGAGATCAATGGCACAATGACCCTCTACTATTAAATATAGGGTTCATTTACACACGAGATCAAACCACCACGAAAATTATTTTATAAAGTACATGGATCATTTACACACGAGATCAATGGCACAATGACCCTCTACTATTAAATATAGGGTTCATTTACACACGAGATCAAACCACCACGAAAATTATTTTATAATGTACGTGGATCGTTTACACACGAGATCACAATGCAATATAGGTACACACGAGATCAAACCACCTATTATTATAATGTAGGAGTTTACACAGAGATCAATAGGCACGATTGCATTTTACATGAGATCAAACCACGAAACTACTTTTAAACTACAAGGATCAATCGCAAGCGTTTGCACAAACTGTGATTTGGCCTACTTTCCGTAATCCAAAACTTATCCTATTTGTGCCGTTGGAAAGATTATAAAGTATAGCAAATAACAGTGATAATTAAAATTTGAAATAAATAAAGATTATAATTTTGATATATTATTAAACTTTGCCAACATTTTTGACGGACTTGGATTATATGTGCTGTGAGGAAATTTTTAATTACTGCTTTCACGAAATGTTCAATGGTACCAATAGAAAGAGCATGACATGAAGTATAATTTGACTGGAAATCCTATTCATATATGAGTGATTGTTGAGGACTTATGCCTATAGGCTTTAATGTGTTCACCATAGTTTCGACTTTCGCGCGACCAGAACTGTGCGTCTGATCACATTAATTAGGCACTGACGGCGCCACAAATACATATTTGTATTCATATCTAAACATTTAGATATAAAGAAACAAATTGATAACTTTATTCAAAATAATATGCGTTTAAAAAATGTATACTGTACATCACAAACAACACTTTCTGATGATTTCAAACGTACTAGTTCTCCGCCAAATAAATCAAATTGCATCTCCTTTGCCTTAATGATAATTAATGTAATAATTGCTAGAAAACTACGCTGTCACAACTAGTTTTAAAACTTGTTTTAGTTTACTGTGATACAGTTGTATATAGTGTTTTAGTTAATAATTACAGTACATTGAACAAAAGTAGCTTAAACTAATGCACATCAACCAAGAACATCTTAGATGTTATTTTGAAAGTACTAAGAGCTTGTGTCAATATAGATTTGTTTTAGAAGATGAACACTATTTAGATCAAGATTTAGACGATAACCACATGCCACTACTGATTAAAGCTATATCTAAACAATATCTGCACCACTTCACAAAATTGACCAACTTCTAGGTTTACACAAAACTAGAATTAGGAATCATTTAACCAAAGTGGTAACCTTCCTACGTCAGTAATCAGACGATATAATGATTTGTATAAACAAAAAGCCTGAAGAAATGTGTCTGTTGAAAAAAACATTATTTGAATATTTAAAGGTTGTTTTAGTATCCTATACTATTCACTTTGGAAACCTTTTTCAATAACATCAATCAATAAATAGGTCTATACTTCATTCATTTTGTTGTACAATCTTTGCACTTTTTTTTAGAAAACGGAAGAATTTCTTAACATGAAAGTAAAATTAATGAACTTTAATAATGGTTACATAATTTATAAACAAATAGTCAAATATATATAATTATTATACTTTCCGTAGTAAAAAAGGTTTGAAAACTGATGTGTTTGCTTTAACATAACCACAAAGTTACTTAAGCTATGGTTTCCTAGAAAAAAGTTCACCGCTAAATTACGGCCGTTATTGTAGCGGTGAACGTAACGGTGACGGTGGACGTAACACAATATTTAAACAAATGTAGACAAAAACAACTTTTGACATGTTGTTCTTTTTTAGTTGTCAAAGTTTATTTACGTATGTAGTAATGGACAAGCTAGACTTTTGTTTACAAAACAAAATGTGTCACCTGGTAAGAAAACCCTTAATTAGTCTTCACCGCTAACTTTACGTCCACCGTTTTTTAGGAAACCACTCTCATCTGATTGTATTGAAAACAAAACTCACTGTCATATTACGGCCGTAATGTAGCGGTCACCGCTTTCTAGGAAACCATAGCTTTAGATAAGTAAACACTTCAGCATTTTCAAAATGTATACACATATATATCGCAGTTCATGTAAAATACATTATATGTAAAGAAAAAGTAATTGAAAAGGAAATTATAGATTGAGAATAATTTTATTTGAAGGTTTAATGTACAGAGGCAAGAAGCGGTAGACCGGAAAAAAGTGAGTGCCGAGCGAGTTAACTTGTCCCACACTAAAACTGCCGTAACGCCTAAACTAGAGGAGCTAATTTGAAAAAAAATAATACTTGGTAAATTCAGTTTTTTTGCTACAATTTTCACAGGTTTTAGTTTTACCTGACCAAAAAAAAAAGTAGCAGCCGACTACTTTTTAAATGAACGATTTAAAATCTATATAAAAGTTTCGACTTAATGAATTTTTAAAATATGAAAACGAGAGTTTTTGAACATGTTATTTACACCATTGGCGTCCTTACGTAATTAGCTACCATATGGTAAAAAATAACAAATAACCACGCACTGTGAGTAACTGAAACCACAGTGGGAACGAAGTGAGCGCAATTGGAATTTTCATGCGTTCTCGCAGCAAAACAGTGACTGTTGCCTTCTGAGGGGCTTCACTGCCCCCAGTACCTCGATGGCGACTCCATTTCTATTAATCCTCCTTGTATGTTATATAATAAGTTTCGGTATATAATATGTTGATATTTGATGGGGTTCAACGGTTGAAAGCTGTTACAACGCTTCAACTTAAATTATCCACAATGGCCTTCCTGTATGAACAATTTTATCACTTTATAGAGGTCCCCATTAGAAATTTCAGACTTCCGCCCCAACCCTCCATAAAGGAATATGGGGCAAAACCCCCAACCACGCAAAAAATTACTTTGAATTCCGCTTTAACATGTACCAAAGCTCGTTTGAAAATGTTTTACTATTTTATAGTTAAGGTGGGGAGGGGAGCTATTTAAAACTCACCTTGTATATTTTTGTGCTTTAGTGCAGCGTATCTCAGTAATTACTTGCGTAAACATTATTCTGAATGTGTGTGTGTGTTAACTTTAATTAATACAATGTTCGCTAACAAATAGATACCGGTACATTGAAGTTGTGGGTAATCTGGTGGTTTACAATTATTTGCGCAAGTAATAACCGAGATAGTAAAGGTTCAGAAAATACACTACATAGTCTAGGCCCTAGGGTATTTTACAAAGGAAAATCTTATTTCGGAAAGCGTTGGCCAGTTACGAAAGCTTCACCCACTAAATCGCACCACTGATATTGTTCAAACAGGCGATAACCTCCTCTACAGTGCCCGCCGAGCACCATGCCACCCGGTGACGTTCAATAGCGACACATTCTAATAGCGACACAGGTGAATAAAGAGCCACATTCCGAGTTGGACACATTGATAAGGCAGCATAGCCAACCTGAGAAAAGAAAAGTGTTTGAAATTTAGTTTAGAAGGGAAAGAGGTATTTGTAGTAAAGATTAAAAGGGATTTTCGCTTCGTGGTGGGATTTTTGTGGTGACGCTCAATAGGGACACATTCTAATAACGACACAGGTCAATAAGTGTTTAAAATTTACTTTAAAAGGGAAAGAGGTATTTGTATTTTTGAAATTGCGCTCTTGTGTTCTCTGCCAGCGGGTCGCGTGTAATGACAAATACACTTGTGAGGATATTCGTCGGCCTCACACGTCACTTGTGAGCTTACCCACTCTTTCGAGCATATGCCTAGAACGCCAAACCTTTTCCACGCGATTCAAAAGACTCGTAAATTTCAGAAATTATGTCATTTGTTTCTTTTTCAAATATTCTCACAAGGGACAATCATCATTGGTTCCCGACTTGTCCACCAGAGCCGTGCTGATAGCGGTGTTCTTCGGCCTGTGTGTGCTAAAAAGGTAGCCTACTTGCGAGGATATTGTGAATGTGTGAGGATAAGTTTAAATGAGTGTGAGTGTTGATTTTTACTAAATTTGTACTTCCCGTTACCCTATATAATACAAATGAATAGGCTACTAACCAAATCTGTACATTATACATATACACGGTACTGACGTTAAGTGATCTCGATATATCCAGTATTTTTAAGCCAACATAAAGTGCTCCCTGCAAGGAGCAGATAATGTCTACTTTGTCAGTTTTAAAACAGCCTTTACTGTATTGATTAAGCACGTTAAGTGCTCACGCGTTGCCAACAATTTTGAAGAAATTTCCCTAAATTCTGTTTTTAGAAAACATTCCTTTATGTCTAGATCTATTTAATTTATAATTTGTATGGTTTCAACGTGTGATAAGACTTGTCAGATTCTAGGGTTTGTTTCTTTGATGTACTTGGAAAATTTTCTTTTCTAACCAAGTGGTGGATTTGATCACGCAATGGGGTTGTTTTGCTAGTTTTATCATTCCTATGTGAGGGTGATTGTTGTAGTCTGGTGAGTGTTGGTGGGCCAGGGTGTGAATGTGCTGTTACTGTGTGGTTCAGTTCGTTAGGTATAGCATGGCAGGTGGCCTCGAGATTTCCTGCTGGCAGCTTATGGCCGGCCCTATAGCCCATTTCACCGGCCATGCTAAACCTGGCGAACTGTAGCTGCTCACCGGGGTGCCGGTCTGCAATGTGCTCACTGTTTCAAGATCATGTGCGAGACGTATTGATAAGCTGTTTGAGTACAGACGCACTCTTGTTTTCATTTTATATTTTTAGTTTGGTTGGATGTTAGTTTTTGCTAATTAACTTTTGGGATTTCTCTGGCACGTATTTCGTAATTATGTGAGGGAAAGTTTCTGAAGTTATGCTGTTGATTTAAATGTCTTGCTTTTGGTATTTTATACTTTGTTTTAGAAATAGTTGTAAAGTTACTATTGTAATCTTTTGAGATGTCAGCGGACTGTATTTGCAAGTTTGACTTATGGGGTATAGAAAAAGAATTTCCTTGAAAAGAGGGTGGTTGAACTAGGCTTTTGACGCTAACATGGTTGACTTGCTTTAGATAAAAAACCGTTTTCGTTTAAGTTATTATTTATTTTGCAGTTTTTGCGAAAAATGGAGTGTTTGTCTTTATGATATTTTGAGAATTGAGATTTTAAAAAGTTGTTTTGAGGAGGTTTGTACGTTCCAACAATTTAGAGTGTTATGATTGTGATTTCTACAAATTGTACATGAGAGGTTCTTGAGATGTTTAGGATTTGTAGAGAAATTTCTTTTTGACGGTTGTTTGGGAAAAATAATTTTGGATTGGTGTTGCTTGATATCTGGGAGTTCTTGTTAAGGGTTATTCTTGACTGTAACTTTTCCAAACTTTTAGGTTTGTTACAATATGGGATAGTGTTTTGATTTCTTAGTTGAGATTTTGAATTGCTGAATCGTTAGGTTCATCTACATTTAATTTGATTTTTTTATTTCCTATTTTAATTTTAATTATTTTGTCTTTTAGCAATAATGAATAATTATGCTATTCTTGGATTTGATTATAATTTATTTAAGGAATAGTTTTCCACTGTCAATACCCTTGTGCAAATCTCTGGTTTTAGGCCTTGAGTTATGTCAAAACCTCAGCTTTTCATCTTATATGCAATAAACAAACAAACATTACGGCATTAATAAATATTTTGCCTACTCCTATTCGGCTTTTTACTAAAAAAGAATTATAATTAAAGAAATAGATGCTTTCCAAAACTCTTGTTTATAACAACTAACTAAATGTAAACAAACAAAATACAACAGCTGTTATTTTAAATAATTGTAACATAATCCACACAATAAATATCACTAAGAATTGTTCCACTGTGAGTTACATCAAAATCCATAAAAATTTGACTGAGGTGTACAACGGTACACCGGACTCACGTTTTACCAACAAATTCCAAAAACCAAACCTCAAACGTATATTTCTTGTGTGTAATATTGTACAGGGTCTACCAGACCTCCCTTCCAGTATGTACATTGGGAGAACGGGTTGACCAAGTTAGAGGAAAAAAACATCTACCGGGCCACTTACTATAACGGGCCAAAGAATAAACTAAAATTATTTGTTGAGTTTATTATACATATGGTCGTAGGTTCAAATCTTGGAATTTTTCACCGTCGAATAAGAGGGTAGGATGTCATGCTATATCATTTTATAGATGGTGTGATATCCAACGAAAGAATTAAAACAACGCTTCTCAGATTGAATTTGTTAATGAGTAAATATGGATTTTAAGAATTAAAACGACGCTTCGATGAGATTTGATTGTATTAATACTTAGTTTTAACCGATTTTCTGGGGAACTTCAAACATTTATCCTACATAACGGGAATACAATCCGGGAATATATGTTCTTTTTTCCTTATTTCCCGCGCACAATCAGCTGTAGATCGACAACATCTGGGTGAAGGTTAAACCCCATCACATAACAACATAGTACTCGTATATGCCATACGAACCGCCTCGATAAGACGGTGCTACAAAAAAGAATGCTACAAAAAACAAGAAAATCCGTCCATAAACAACCAAGATCGACAACACCTGGGTGATGGGGAGGGAGTGGTTGGGGGGCGCCACAGAGAAATAAGTCATGTACAGTATTGCACACGTGCATAGAGAAAGGTATTGTTTAGAACCATTATTCTACTGTTCTTAGCCCCCACAAACAATATACATAACGTATTATATATTTTTGGAATCAGCTCGTCAAGCGGCATCGAATGCAACAGGTTTAAAGTGTGTAAGATCATTTTAATTTTGTTCGAATTTTCCTGGGCAAGTTGGGAATGGGGGTCATTTTAAAAAATGTTATTCGAGTATAGCGTTGAATTATCTTTAAATCTAAAAAGAAAATAGTAAATTTGGTCATACAGAAAGGCCGTTGTGGATAATTTAAGTTGAAGCGTTATTGCCATTTTTCACCGTTAAACCCCATCAAATACCAACATATGAATATACCAGACGAACCGTCTTAATAAGACGAAAAGAATGGTACAAAAACCAAGAAAATCCGTTCATAAATAACCAAGATGTAGCAGTTTTGCTTTCAACTCGCTTTAAATAATAAGACAGAGTTGGGGTCTCAGAACTTTACGACGTTCTTTAGTTAGAAGTGGCTTTTGTGCAAAACTGCTACAGCTTGGCTATTTATGGACGGATTTTCTTGGTTTTTATACCATTCTTTTCGTCTCATTGAGGCGGTTCGTCTTTTATATAATATGTTGATATTTGATGAGGTTTAACGGTGAAAAACGGCAACAACGCTTTAACCTAAATTATCCAAAAAAACTTTCCTGTATGACCAAATTTACCATTTTCTTTTTAGATTTAAAGATAATTCAACCCTATACTCGAATAAAAAAAAAAAAAATGACCCCCATTCCCAACTTGCCCAGGAAAATTCGAACAAAATTAAAATGATCGTACACACTTTAAACCTGTTGCATTCGATGCCGCTTGACGAGCTGATTTCAAAAATTTACTATATGTTATGTTCATCGTTCGTGGGGGCTTAATAATGAACAAATAAAGTTAGCTGTCGGCTTGATAAAGGCCGGTATGTAACAGGCCGCGACTTTGCGGCGCGCCCGCAGCCGCAGGGGTTACGCCAACGGGGCCTACTACTAACCGAGGGATATACAATTTAATACTGAACGTAACTGTATACAATAACTACGGGTTGGTTAGGTTAGGTGAGGTTAGGCTAACCTAAGTTCTCATCCTTTTTCCAAGCTTCTTGGAGGAGAATTGGAAGTTTTCGTTTAAAATGCCTTCTTTCACGTTGCCGTCATTCTTTCTTTCAAGTTGCCAAATTCGATTAAAGGTGCCCCAATGCCTAAGGCATTTAAAGCTCGTCTCAAAAGAGTTTTGATCGCAAAAGCATTTTATAGCACCGACGCATTTTATAGAGCCCTTTACGCCATAATATTTCTTTGTCAAAATTCTTTTAATTAAAGAATTTTTGAAATCTGGTTTTTAAGAATAGTTTTAATTATTGGCTTTACTTAGTAATTTGATTGTATTTGACCGAATCACTTCGTGTTTGGGTTCATTATAAAGAGGACGTCAAGAGTAGTCCAAATCAAATTATAAATTTATTGAATTTATAAATTCTGATCCGTGGTTCGAGGTTTTGCGCGCAGGCATGGTTGACTAGTACGCTCTCCCCACTTCCGCTCGAGGCACACTCGCTGCAGGAAAGTGTGATTGTAAAATTCATTATAAGGTCTCGGAATGACCACATTATTTCTGTTTCTTAACCTACTTGAAAAAACTTGTAAATTTCCCAATATATGACCTGAACGTGAAGGAAATATCCTTAATACTCTAAAAACAAATAAGTATCTTAAGGGAAGAATTTTCATTGTTCTAAATAAGGGAAAAGCGTGCTCAAGCCGATTAACCCTCATAATTACTCTCATTGTCTTTTTTTGTGACACAACTAAAGGACTTATACTGTACTTGAAAAATATACACCTCCCCAACAAGTAATGCCGTACTGCAATTTAGAATTTACTATTGAAAAATGCAACATATTACTGATATAGGGCAGACATATCCGCGTGTATAGTTTGTCATTGTGCGTGCTCGTTCGTTATTAAACACATACAGTGTGACATAACTTGGAAAACTAGTTTTATTTATTTTACCTACTCAAAACTTTATAAATTTGTCCCCGGACATATTTGTGATCGGATTAGGCGGATTTTTAGATTAACGGGGTTCGGACTAGCGGGACGATAGTCTAAATTGTATTATCACAGACTAGAGAGAGTCCGTTAGTCTATGGTATTAATAAGAAATTGTATTGTAAGATATTGTATTATTTTTAATATTGACGCCAAGATAAACTATTTTTGAATGTTAACCATTTACTGAAAACGAGAACTTTTTTATCATTCGTATTTAAAGAAAATTGTAAAGCTTTCAAGTGGGTCTATAGACAATAACCAACATAGCTGCTGCTGGGAGTTAGAAGCATAATGAAGCTCATGGTTAAATGACCCCTATATTAAGTACGAGGATCATTGTGCAATTGATATTTACTATAACATATTACTCGTATTTTTAATAAAATTAATGATTTGTTTGTTAATCCAAACATGTGGCACGGGTGGTTAATAAATCTGATCAGACGCCCAGACTGATCTGGTCGCGCGAAACCATCGTGAACACGTTAAAGCCTAGATGACCTAAACTATCACTGATATCAAAAAAATTTTCAGTCAAATTAAACTTTTTTATGTGCTCTTTCCATTGATACTATTGAACATTTTGAGAAAGCAGTAATACAAAATTTCCTCACAGCACATATATTTTAAGTCAGTCAAAAGTTTTGTCATAGTTTAACAATATCTAAAAATTACAATTTTTATTTATTTTAAATTTTAACTAACACTGTTATTTGCTACACTTTATCATCTTTCCAACGGAACCAAAACTATAAGTTTTGGATTACGGAAAGTAGGCCAAATCGCAGTTTGTGCAAACGCTTGCAATTGATCCTTGTAGTTTGAAAAGTAGTTTCGTGGTGGTTTGATCTTGTGTGTAAATGAACCCTATATTTAATAATAGAGGGTCATTGTGCCATTGATCTCGTGTGTAAATGATCCATGTACTTTGTAAAATAATTTTCGTGGTGGTTTGATCTCGTGTGTAAATGAACCCTATATTTTATAGTAGAGGGTCATTGTGCCATTGATCTCGTGTGTAAAAGAGCCGTTCCCCTCTTTATGACGGTTTATTTTGTGGGATAATTTGGTAATTGAAATAAAATACTCAATGTTAGTTTGAAAGTTCATAATATTGGCGGAAAGCAATTTAGTAAAAAGAAAGACACGGACTTTTCCTGCCACTTTCGGAGTAAAACTACTCGTAACATTCCGGGAAGTTAAAAACGCCACCCGTCTTCAGAGGACTACACCAATCTAGGAACTACATTTAACTATACATCTTAACTTAACATCTAACCTTAGACTATCTGTTAGTGCGTGCCCCCCGTAGTGTCAAGTTCGTCAGTCCGAGTGTGGGTGAGATCCTTTCAATTAATACTTACCTACCACATTTCTGTGTTTTCAGCAATTTGTTTTATGTTAAGGCCTAGCGTGTAGTTTTATGCCTATTAACGTGTCCTCATTTTACTTGGTTCTATTTTAAATTGTAATTTTTAAAAGCTATGAATTTTTAATATATAGCGGTATTTTAAAATATTGTTTGGATAGTCTTAGGTTAGATCTTAAATTAAGATATATAGGGTGTTTGGTAAAAGTGTCCAATAATTTATGATGTTATTATACACATTAAAATAAGCAAAACAGTTCCTATAAACATGGGTCCTAAAATTCTTCGTTACCCCGGTAGCCGCCATTTTGTATTTTTAACTTGAAAATTTATATCTCCAGAACAGTTTGACCGATTGCATTCAAACTTGGTATGCTGTTTATGTGTCACAAGGTAAATTTAAGACAAAATAATTATTTCATAAAACCTTACAGAAACAACATGGCGGCTGTTTAAATTTTTCAAACTAAAATACCATGAAAGTGGCGCATAATACAAAAATTATAAGAATAAAAAAAGTTGTATTTTTAATTTTACATAAAGGTACAAACTCATTTTTCCGAATTTTACATTAATACTTTCACTTTTTGCGTCCTTTTACAACTGGTACATTACCAGTTGATCTTTGATGTTCACCTCTTAGGTGTACAAGTCGCACCTGTCAAACAGATGAATAATATTTACAGTCAGCTGATCCAAAAGTGAGAACTATTACCACATTAGGTTTAAAAACAGCTGTTTTCAATTTTAATTGTTAACCAGCTGATAGCTAAAAGAAAAGTTAATATTTATTCACCCATAAAAATTGTTTTACGCTTTCTTGATTGTTTTTACGTTATTGTGACTTTTTGGTAAAATGGTTCAGTATACGTACCAAGAACAAGCGGGTATGATATTTATGTATGGGCGCGCCAATGGAGTTGGCCAAGAGGCAGCGCGATTGTATTTGCCGATTTTGCCTAACAGACAAAAACCAAACCATCATACTTTTGCTTCCCCTTTTCGAAAGCTTTGTGAGACTGGGAATCTGCAATTTAAAACAGAAAACCAAGGAAGACCACGATACATGAGAACAATCGATCTGGAGGGAAATATTCTAAATCGTATATTGAACCATTTTAACAAAAAGTCAAAATAACGTAAAATCAATCAAGAAAGCGTAAAACAATTTTTATGGGTGAATAAATATTAACTTTTCTTTTAGCTATCAGCTGGTTAACAATTAAAATTGAAAACCTAATGCGGTAATAGTTTTCACTTTTGGATCAGCTGACTGTAAATATTATTCACCTGTTTGACAGGTGCGACTTGTACACCTAAGAGGTGAACATCAAAGATCAACTGGTAATGTTACAAAAGGACGCAAAAAGTGAAAGTATTAATGTAAAATTCGGAAAAATGAGTTTGTATCTTTATGTAAAATTAAAAAATACAAAGTTTTTTATTCTTATAATTTTTTTGTATTATGCGTCATTTTCATGGTATTTTAGTTTGAAAAATTTAAACAGCCGCCATTTTGTTTCTGTAAGGTTTTATGAAATAATAATTTTGTCTTAAATTTACCTTGTGACACATAAACAGCATACCAAGTTTGAATGCAATCGGTCAAACAGTTCTGGAGATCCTCTGAAGACGGGTGGAGTTTTTAACAACCCGAAACGTTAGGAGTAGTTTTCTCCGGAAGTGGCAGGAAAAGTCCGTTTCTTTCTTTTTACTAAAATAGTCAAGTTCACGATTGATACCAAATTAATGTTAAAGCAAAATTCACCAGAAGTCAACAATGGTGATGGGTCAAGAAAATGAAGAACATTTAAGGTTAACGTCACAATCTTAGCCCCTTGAGCACGTT
Organism: Matsumurasca onukii; assembly: GCA_018831715.1. Lineage (NCBI taxonomy): Eukaryota > Metazoa > Arthropoda > Insecta > Hemiptera > Cicadellidae > Matsumurasca > Matsumurasca onukii. The sequence continues at coordinate 25,078,858 of CM032059.1, read as the reverse complement.
ATGTACAATAATAATCTTCTTCCATTTTAAATTTATCATTCATCACAGTACTCTCGAATACAAAGACCTGAATATTTCGATTATTGATTTGGCTAGCACGTAAGGATTAGAGGATTGAATAGTTGTTTTTACAAAAAATGAAATCTTACAAATTACGTCGATGATATCGCCTTAAGTAGCTAACTTGAATGATGAATGACTAATGACACATAACAAATACTCTATGTACCGGTAATGCTAGAGTGTTCGAATTATTTTTTGGATATACACTCACTGAGATGTTGTTATTTTCAAGGTGAAATATACCAACGAGGAAGCCCATACTCTGTCACATCAGGCTTGAAAATTGCGTTCAGCAGTGCTACCACAAGTATTACCAATTGGGACGAACAAAGGATACATTTGGCGTTTACCTCGAACGAAAACTCTGTATTGAAGCAACAGAACATCTATGTACTAGAAATTGTCCCAACACAAAGCGCCAAAGTGTTTCCCTTCTGTCACCATGGTGTAGATGATATGCTTTGGGCATCGTCAGTTACATTGAAATATCCTAACAATGAACACGTTAACTTAAAATGCAACCCTTCACAAGCCGTTGCCGTGAGTATACATGGGGGAATTTTATCTGCTTCCTACCCTACTTCCTCTACCTAAATATGCATTTCCTAGTACTTCTTCAACCACAGTAAGTTATAATTCCAACGGAAAAAGTAATCTGTAGAAATAAACTGCAGACATGCCGTACCAATGAACCAGTACCAGTACGGTCTACGGACTGCGGAGCGTCATGAAGGGGATGGCAGGGGGACGTGAGTAAGGGCTGCCAACCGTAATACCAAGCTCAGATTTAACACACCTGGCGCACCATGAGCCTGTTTCTCCACATTGAAACAAGCTTTCCGAGCAAAAGGTTGAAGATAGGAAAACACTAGTCAGAACTATTTTTGTAGAAGATTTAGTTTTAAAGCTCGTATGGGTTATCAAAACTTAAATATCTTTTACGGGTTTTCTAGATACAGTATTCACGTTACAGTATTAGGCTCATAAATTTTTACATATATGGAGGTTTTATCAATGACCACCATCTTGAAAATAATAAAATTATCAAACATGTTAATAGACTATGTGTTGGCCAGGTATAAAAGCCACATTCCTGTAAAATTGCATTAAAATTGGTCCAGTGGTATTTGCGTGATTGAGGAACAGACAGACACACACCATCTCATGTGTAAGGATAAACTGCAAACTTGGTCTTTATGAATAACTTGATTTGTTTTAGATCAATTCGCATTCAACATTTGAAATAAAACAGGAAAAGGTAATGAATCCAAATTACCAAAGAGAAATTAATTTTTATTATGATGACGTTGAGGACGATTCTAGAGAAGGTCCCGAGTATATCAATCAACAAAAATTATATTGTAATGGAAGCCATCTTTATCTACCATCTTTGCCATCGGAAAATAACTACGTAACTTTTTATTGGGATGATCACAGTTTGATGAAAGCTTTTCTCCCCTCAGAAGGTTAGTAGACTTTTGTTATTGTGGATTTAAACACAAACATGCACACACTGAAGTATTTGCTTGCTTGCGCGCGCGTGTGTGTGTGTGTGTGTGTGTGTGTGTTATACATACGAGTAAGGTTTAAAACTGTTGGTTGGTGATGATTTCTAAGTACACACACTCACGGGCACTTGGTAATATTTGTTGTTCATAAACATTGGAGCTAATTTATAAGGATATTTTAATTGCATGTGCAGGTAGCACCTACAGTAATTAAAAACTGAAATCTATTTTAAATCTAAGAACGACAATAACTTACATTATGTGACTCTAAATGTCAAAAAGTTCCTTATGAATTCAATAATCTACTATTTTGTTTCATGATTTTGAAGTGGTTACAGTTAAAACATTTAAATTAGACATGTATTTTATTCTTTTTAGAAGGAATACTTTCACGTCAAAAGTGTCAACTTAGATAATTTTGTTGCAGATAATGTATTTTGTTTAAGCATTGTTAAAACAGTTAAAGCCAATATGTTTAGTTCTCATGCAATGTGCCACTCTATATGTCATACCTGAAATATTGAATACACATTTATTATGACTGAAAATAATGTGAAAAGTCTTCTCTCTATTCAAAATGTCTTTCTCGTTTCAACATTAACGACTAATAGTTTCAAATTAGATTTCAATACTTATTTTTACTGTTCGTTTTGACAACTGACGTTTAACAGGATACTATACAGGGTGTCCCATAAGTAAAGTGCCAGAAAATATGGGTCAAAATAAAAAGGAAATTCAGAATAAAAATTTGTCTGAATTAATCAGATTTTTGCCATTTTATATTTTAACTGACTATTTATTATCTCCTACACCATTAATCGGATTTTAGTCAAACTTAACATAAATTTGTATTTAAGTAAGACCATTTATGGACAAAATTACCAGGATGATTTAGATCATTATCTGAATGATTAACTTATCATTTTAAAACTGTGGCTATTTTATGGCAGTTTTAGGGCGTTTTTGACGTAACACCTTAAATAGCGAATAAACGGTGAGTTTAACGATAAAATGTAAAGAATAACGTTTTGTAGTGAATGTTATTACCTACCTATTGACATCAAGGTCATAAAAATCTATGTGGAAACAACGGAGCTTTAAGAAAAACTCTGGCTGAAAACACACAACTTTCCACCTTATTTGCTTTTCCATAAATAGTCTTATTAAGATACAAATTTGTGTTAAGTTTCAGTCACATCCGATAAATGTTGTGGGGAGATAATAAATAATTAGTGACAAATATAAAATGGCGAATATCTGGTTAACTAAACGTGTTTGTAAACATTGTTATTCTTAATTTTATCTTTATTTTGACCTATATAATCTTTTTCTAGAGTCTGGCACTTTACTTATGGGACACTCTGTATAGATTCAGTGACGTTCCATCAACCGCGGTGAGACGGGGGTGGGTCAAAACCAGATTATTGGCACACTCTTTATATCTCTATTAATCTTGTTATCAACTTACTGTGTTCCCATATTTTCAGAATCAGGACTGAAGTCCACTAACGTGGGCAGCACGCTGACCAGCCCCAAGTTCTCTCCAAATTCCAAAACACTCTGCCTGGCTTTGGTTGTTAACTGTTCTAAAGAAATCGCGGCAAATGTATTGCAGATTTCTGTAAGAGATTTATTGGGAGAAGAACACGTGTTGATTACCTTGAACTCATTTGAGGTAATTCAGCAGTAGAGTGGTAATAAGAAACTAATTAGGGTTTTTAATTTAGTTTGAAATATTACTGAGGACGCTTTCTATCGTGTGTGAATAAGAAAAACACGCCGTTTCGGGATCTGCAATCTGATCACGTCTTCAAATAGAACAAGACCTCTCAAAACGTCGGGTTTATCTTGTACACTAAATATGGAAAATGCTCACAATAACATTTAAACTCTGAAAATCTCCCATCGTTATTTAACAACAAACTTTAAAGAAAAGACTCAAGTTAAGGTTTTACCATTTTCTTAATATTTCCATAAGAAACTACAGCTTTTTATGCGTCGAAAAAAATCTGTTAAAGAAAAATTACACAGAGATACAAAAGATACAATGATTTTTAGCGTACATTTCTTCTCAATAACTTATCTCTTAGCTAAGGAAAAAAATTAAAATACAACATATTTTCCAAGATGGATTTGGCACTTCTTTATTGTCGTTACAACCTAAATTGTGAGAAAAAAATATATTTTGAATAAGTATGGTAAATTGGCTGAATTCACCATAAAATCACAAAAAAATAGTTTGCCGATAACTAAAGAACAGCACCTACTTAACAGAAATAGATAGATACCAAGTAAAGGGACAACCAAAAATCGCGTTGGGCGAACAAATATTTTGACTTGGCTTCAAAAGAGTGTGTGTTTTGTGTATATTTTAATTCTTTTAACAGTCAATTGTAAAATTTAGCATGTTTCCGTAACTCACAGAATCCGATGGAGGTAACCGGTAATAGATTCAATATACAGTAGTAAATGTCATAGATCTTTGTTTTCAGTAATTATCGTCAAGATCGCTAATTAGAGTACGTTGATAGAATAAGGGGAGGTAATTATAGGTGCGTCCCACAAGGAATCAGAAGAAAACTTTTAGCGAGAGCTTATGTATGGCGGCATATTATCATAGCAGAGTTCCTTTTTGGTAGATTATATTATTCATTGACACTGAACAAAAACAAGCAAAAAAGAAAGTGTACGTTGTTGTACAAATCTGACGGTAATGGTCTTTACTTTGAAAGTTCTTGTTCTTAAAAATAATGAAATTGGAACCAAAATGTCCTATATTGTGCACTTTTTAAACTTCAAATATAAAAAGGAAGAAGTGCTTACAAGGAGAAAATATTGGGTTCCCGGTGGTACAATTATAAAGCCTAGGATAGTAGTTTCTAAGTATTTAATAATTTATTATTGTTCTATATCAACGGAAAATTGAGCGCTCAAATTTTATTAAAGTTCTTTTTAAAGACAAGTTCATTTTTTGCTGGTCTGCTCAGTTGCTTATGGAATATGATTAATACAATATTGTTTTCGATGATCTTTCAAAGATTTAACCACTGTTTTACAGGCAGGACTGCAAGTTAAACATTTGAATTCAGACATATCCAAGATATCAGCACCAATTTCCGTGATAATCAAACAGCTGACTCCAGTAGAAATGGCAATACACAGAGTTTCAACTTGCAGCTCTATTGGTAAGATACAGAATTGTTGTATTGATGGTACATATTCGTATAAATGCGGTTTAAATATTAAACATATATTAAAACTTTAAAAGCCTCACTAAGCATTGTTAAACAAAGGTCAAAGAGCAAATACATCAATCTATGTTGTTGCAGGATCTGAAACAGAGGTGACTCCAAGGTATGCGACTGATCCGTTTCTGCAAAACTGGAAGACATTACCGGCCTTCTATGTATCTTCAGTAAACACACGTAAGTCCAACCAAACTTGTAATTTAATTAGCACAGCAAAAATATTCTTTGTTGACGAACGAAAACAAAATGAATGAGATGATCCATTAAACAAGTTTAACCTTAATAAGAAAGCACACTTACATTATTAAAACAAATGCATTTTATTCTAAAAGTACAGTAAAATAAGAGGGTTAAACCATTTTTGGTCTTATTTTAATATACTTCACCGCATAAATTTGTCTAGCTGTGACAGAAAACATCCAACTCCACACTTGCTTGAACGGAGGGGTGCAGACAACCACAGGATGCGCTTGTACACCAGGGTTCATAGGATCCCATTGTCAAACAGGTACGAACAATGTCTGGAAACACTTCTATCAACATATGTAACGAAACTTTGTAGAGCAACGTTTGCAGTTTTAAATTTTCCAATGGCAAATGTTTATGTGTATATATCAAATCATACATCACTGTCCAGAGTTCATTATAATAGCGATCCTTATAACCCCCCCAAATGGTTTTAAGTGAGCCCCGGGAATACATCACGCTGTGGAACATGCAAAGTGCTAATGCCAGCAAACGCCTTCATCTGGTGAGGAATAACTCAATACATGCGTCATTAAATAAATAAATAATATTTGTGCGGGCATGAAAATAAAGGATTCACCTTTGAAAGGCCTCGTCCTTTAAACATATTTAATATGGGTTTTTATATTTCAAATCCTTTTCTTAATACATAAATAAATGAATTCTTTATTGAATGCTTTTGTCAGTTATGCCAGATATGCCAGTTATACAGAGCGTTAATATACATAATAACTTAACACGCCTGAAGACAGCATCAGATAACTATAACTGAACTTTTACTTTACATCAATAAATTACTTAACTACAATAAATATAGACAACATAATAAATATAGACAATACTAATGTAGATAGCCAATAAATATACATGTAAATGAATAACTGAGATCTAACTGAATTGAGCTCACACCCTGTCATCAAATAAAATAAAAGACAGTCGGCTTTTCGCCAGCCCGTACTAATCATGACCGGGGAAGTGAGAAAAACGCTTATAGAAATGAATTAGATAACAAAAAAAAAAAAACTAACAGCATAACAACAAATATTATTTATATTCTTCAACAATTTAGTCCGAAATATACCAGTTGAATCCAGAAATATGTCAACATCATGGCAGTAACAATAATAAAGAAGACACGTATTGTTAAAGGGAGAATTGTAACCTAAATTTAATTGTTTACCAAGTATAAATAAAATATGTAATCTTAGCACGAATTTTCCCCTCAGTTAGTTTTCTAAGGGAAACAATAACTATTTTGTAAACTGCCTGTATCAATGTTCTATTTTTCTGAATAAGTCGTTTTTGATTCTGAGTCTAATCTATGAAGATGGTTTTGATAAGTCGTTGTCGGCCAGGTTGTGGGAGGAACCGGTTCGGTCACGACTGTGGGGGGAAGTGCTCCTCCTACAAACGTGAGTGTGAGGGGATGATCCTGTGTACTCAGCTCACAGGGTGCAAATGTGCTCCAGGATACACAGGAATTACGTGTAAAACCAGTGAGTATCCTACACCTTATGCGAAACAAGGGATTTTCCATAGTTCAATGATGGAACTAGATATGACGTATTTTAATGCTTAATATTTAACTTTTAAAGCTGAAAAATGGAGATGGAGGTTGGATAACTGTATAGTTCGTGAAAGTAATTATTTTTAAATTGTCAATTTCAGACTTGAGTGGTTGATCATAAATAAAGAAACCTTTTTGGAAAAAACCACTGAAAATGCTGTTTTAACGATTTTAAAACACACAAAACGTTTCGTCTTAACTGTGTTGGACATCATCAGTTTTAGACAAGAAGAGTATAAAATATATAGATAAAAATGTAAAAAATTAATTAAAAATGTATAAGTAGTATAAAAATTCAAAGTTAAAATAATTTTAAATTGAAAATAAACAAACTAAACCAGATGGTAAATATAAAAGTGATTTCAAATTGTTGGCTTGATGAAAGAAAAATAGTTATTTTTGGTTCATATATGTAAAAAGGGGGTCCCAAGCTACTGGTAATTTAAAAGTTTCGTCACGATGATTGAAATTATTTGGGTGTTTTTTAATTTCTATGGCTTCTCTAATTATTCGGGGGAAATAGTTGTTTTCTTTTGCAATAATTTGAGTATTTTCAAAATCTATTGAGTGTTTAGATGAAAAGCTGTGTTCAGCAATAGCCGATTTGGAAATACTTTCATATTTTGTGTGGCGAATGTGTTCTTTTAATCTGGTAGACACCATTCTCTTAGTTTGGCCGACGTAAACTGATCCACAACAACACGGAACTTTGTAGACACCCGCACTAGAAAGAGGGATTCCTTTAAGGTCTATCCTTTAAGGGTCGCAGGAAGTCTTTAACTTTTTAACCGGTTGGTAGATGGGTTTCAATCCAAATCGACTTAAAATTCTGCCTACTTTATCAGAGGTGCCATGTACATAAGGAAGAAAAGCTCTTTTCTGTTCCGCTCCTATAACTGTGCCTTCTCCATTTTTGCGTCTATCGAACTATTTTTTAAAGTTTTATAGATTTGATTTGACGAATATCCATTGTCCATGAAGGAATTTTTTAAAATTTTCTTCTCTTGAGACCAATGGTCCTTGTCAGAAACGTTAATTGCTCTGTTAATAAGAGTATTTAATACATTATTCTTCTGGAGGGAATGGTGATGAGAATTTGCGTGTAGGTAACGGTTAGTATGTGTGGATGGTGATGAGAATTTGCGTGTAGGTAACGGTTAGTATGTGTGGATGGTGATGAAAAAGGTTTCTTTATTTTTAAATTGTGTTCAAAAGTCGATTTTTCAGCTGAAATGTATGCTTAAAAAGCAGAAATTCAGTTTTTCAACTTTAAACGATTGAATTTCCTAAAAATGATTCGACTTTAAAATTTTCTGATCCAGGTATGAAGGAATAAGTGAATTATCAGTTACCTTGGCTATGAGACAAGAATTGTGTTGTGGCTATGTGGGAGGGAGGACTTAAAGACCTTCGCCACCAATAAAGCCATTTTTTTATTTTATTTCAGTTGAGGTTAAGGTTTGGTGAGAAACAGGTGCGTGCAAAGTGAAATTCCATGATTGAAAGAAGGCGTATTATTGATTGAAAGTACCCCCATATTCAGTCGATACAACTTGGTATTTTCTACTTTACAAAGATGTAAACTTTGCTTTAACAACTTACACAAAACCCCAGTAGTGAAAACATGAGGACAAAAATGAAGGGTCGGTTCTACCTTGGTGACCTTGAGCGTAGGACCATTCCAATATAGGCCTATGGCGTGCATTGCTCTTTTTTGCACCCATGTTTCCTTCATTATTATCTTATTTTATTGATTTAACATTATATTGAATTGTGTTAAACATATAGTGTTGTTTGAAGATCAAAATATAAAATAGTGCAATAAAAATAATTACTTAATTGTTCAACGAATAACGTTCTGAATTGTAGTTCATTTCAAAAGACACCTGTTTTGTCGTGATCATTCAATTACCAACGACAAACTTGGCGTTATTATTATTTTATTTACATTGGAGAATAATCTCAAAATGGTGCTAATAAACTCACTGAGAATAAACTCAGATGGGATTTCTAATCTTTATTATATACAGTTCATTTAAAAAAGGAAACCTACTATGTTTTAAAATTACTTACCAAAGTTTCTATCTTGATACTGAAATTGACTAGTTAAGGAGATTATCAAATTGCCAATTGTAAAGTATAAATTTGTATAAATATTTATACTGTGTGTGTTTAATTTAAATTTAAAGTTACTACACACATAAACTGCGGTTACCAACATTTACAAAGTTAATTCTATTGTTTAATATTTTATCTTGTGTTAAGTTATATAAATACGATCCTTAGGGCAATTTCTTTTAAGTGTAATATAAACTTTAAACTTGATCTATTTTACCTTTCTACCTTAGTTCCACTTTTTTGTGTTTATTTTATTTACTTTTAAATTGAGTGTTTCTAGTGTAATATTTACTTTAAACTTGAACTCTTTTACCTTTCTACCTTAGTTCCACTTTTTTGTGTTTATTTGATTTACTTTTAAATTGAGTGTTTCTATATGGTACTTTATCACAGTTAAGAAGGCTGTAATTTTCTATATTATTCTTAGTAATGTTCACCTTAAAATACGTGTACTGTACATGTTGGATGAATAAACGATTTTGATTTGACAGTTAAATACATATCTTTAACTAAATACACCTTCTATCTTAACCTACATTAAAGGCGTGGTCCTGTAATCCAGCTTCATGGAGGTCAGGTTTTGAGGATGATATAGGTCTAAAGCGGCTCAGATAGTCTCAGTGATCATCTGATGATACCCGCATCAACTCCCACCATTGTTTAGGCATATCAGACCATCACCTGCGCGTTTCAAAAGTCACGTTAAGCCGTTGGTCCTTGTATTTCCATTGGTCACTGGGCTATTAATTAATGTCCCATTCTAAGAAAAGTCGGTCTTAGTTTGTAACAAGACTACACCTCATAACTCATTACTACCACTCATCACACTCATCCTTCACCACATATTTGCCTTAAAATACCCTCATGAGAGTGGTCGGCATCTCAAATAGTGATTTAGTGATACATTGTTGCAGAGTGTCCGAGTGGAAATTACGGCAACGACTGTTCACAACAATGTGGTCATTGCGCGGATGACCCTTGTGACGTATTTACAGGGCTATGTACAGTATGTGCACCAGGATACTGGGCTCCATATTGCGTACAAGGTTTGTAAACCACGAGCAGGTATTTAAGATAAGGTTTTGTAAATACAAAGTTCGTCAGGTTTAGCATGACCGGTGAGATGGGCTATCTCTTATATATTTGCAAGTTACCACTGACATATGATCACTCCACAGCACAAACTATACGTCCTAGAAAGATGAAATTTGGCACGTAGATGCATTTCATGGTGTAGATGTGCAATAAGGCTGGGTTTTACGAAATTCAAATTTTAAGGGGGGTTTAGGGGGGCGGAGCTACGTCGCGTGAATCTCGCCCGTGCAAGCCTTTACACTTGCATCTGTAGAAGCTAAACAAGTGATCGGATCTTAGATTTGACAAAAAATCGTGAGTGTGGAATGAAATGATCTACAACTTTTGTATTTAACATTCTTTTCTATCTCCAACAGTTTTGACGTCATATCACTTTAAAGTAAAAACTGAGAAATTTTACTTTTTTTGCCTGTTTGCGCATATAAAAAAGGCAGATTCCAACAATCTATGACTACAAAACCTTTAGTTTAGGTAGAACGTGTTTGATAGTATACAAAATTATGACGATAGGCTAAAAAATATATTTCAAAGTACCTGCTGTGAGAGCTTAAAGAGCGACTTTTAGTCGTTTTTTGACGTTTTTTTTAGCCGTATCTCCGGTATTAGTTTTTGTAGCTCAACTGTAGACCAATAGAAATCTTTAAAATGTCATATTTTTTCATTTGACATTAATTTTTAGATGGTATGATTATTCTCTTTAAGGTTATGACAAGTTAAACACAGATAGTTTTTATGATAATATTAAGCAGGCTCAAAATTAAGACACTTGCCAAGTTTGAGGGTCTGTCATGCATCGTTTAGTGGTACAGATGCTTTAGTGTGCTGATTAATTTATGAAAAGCTACATTTAAAAAATATAATTTTTTTAAAGTACACATTTTTTACATTATCAAGGTTAATCTCTTTTTCTACGAACGGAGTTAACGTTGTTTGTTTATGTGTTGAGGAAAGCGTAGGTTTTTTTTGTGTTTAAGTAAACCTTTTTCGTGTTTTACAAGAAATAATCTAGCTTGCACAAAACCACTACTAACAGTATTGTGATCAGTGGCTGAGTCTGCCTCCTGCAGTAGGCTACAGTGGATCGGGCCAGCAGCCGTGGATCGCGGTGTGAGGGCTGGGCGGGTCCTGTAAATACCAGACCCAACTGAGGACCCTGAACTTCATGAAATTATTAAATCTTCCATGATTCACGGTCCCTGCGGACACTTCAATAAGAAATCACCATGCGTGGTTAACGGAAGTTGCTCAAAGAGATACCCACGCCCTTTGGTCAATCAAACCCAAACTGCTGACGATGGGTACCCTCAGTATAGACGTAGACCCCCTTCTGATGGCGGCTTTACGGCCAAAATCAATAACTTAGACATCGACAACCGTTGGATGGTACCCTATAACCCGGTGTTGTCACGTACTTTCATGGCACATATCAATGTTGAATTGTGCAACTCTGTCAAATCCATAAAGTACATCTGTAAATATGTCAACAAGGGTGGTGATCAGGCGGCTTTTGGGTTTGAAAATGAGTACGATGAAGTTTCAAAGTATGAAACTGGCCGTTACATAAGCAGTTCTGAAGCGGCGTGGCGTATTTTCTGCTTTCCTATCCATGAAAGGTACCCACCCGTGATGCACCTAGCAGTGCACCTAGAAAATGGACAAAGAGTATATTTCAATCCCAAAAATGTCCAAGACAAAATTATAAATCCACCAAAACTACTCTTTTAGCTTTTTTGAATTGTGCCAAACGGACGATTTCGCAAAAACTCTTTTCTACAGTGAAGTCCCAGCCTATTACACCTGGAAAAACAATGTGTTTTGCCGTCGGAAACAGGGAAAACCTATTCCAGGACACCCAGACATTAGGAAAGATAATGTACTCGGTTATGTTTACACGGTACATCCAAACAACACCGAGTGCTATTATCTACGTCTTCTCCTTCATGAGGTCAAAGGGCCAACAGGTTTTGAAGACCTTCGGAGGGTATCCGGGGTGGTTCATCCTACCTATCAATCTGCTTGCAGAGCGCTGGGTTTGCTGCAAGATGACAGCCATTGGGATGTTACCTTGGAAGAAGCTGCTGTGTCCGAGTCGCCTCACAAAATAAAACAACTTTTGCTGTCATTTTAGTGTTTTGCCAGGCTTCGGACCCTCTAGCATTGTGGGAAAAGCACAAGGGAAATATGTCAGAAGATTTCAAGAGACATTTAGAGACAGAATGTTCCGGCTTACAGTTGGACCAAATCTCTGATATAATTCACAACAAATGTTTACAATCTATTGACAGCATTCTATCCTCAATGTCAAATCAGTGCGTTCAACAATTCAGTCTCCCTTCTCCGACGTTTAACTCACCACCGACAGAAATCAATCGCGAATACATAAAAGAGTTGTCTCACGACATAGATCGACTGTCTGAATTAGTCAATGACAACGTTCTCAAACTGAATGAGGAGCAGAAACGTGTCTACAAAGAAGTAATATCAAGCATTTTTTTCAAATTCTGGAAAGATATTCTTTCTTGACGCATCGGGAGGTACTGGAAAACCTTTCTATTAAATTTGATTCTAGCTAAGGTGCGAATGGAAAGAAATATCGCAATATCCGTGGCGTCTTCGGGCATTGCAGCAACGTTGTTGCAGGGAGGAAAAACTGCTCATTCCGCCTTCAAAATCCCACTCAACTTAAATCACGCAGAGCTTCCACTTTGCAACATCTCCAAACAAAGTGATTCTGCTAAGATCCTAAGAGATTGTAAGCTTATTATTTGGGATGAGTGTACCATGGCCCACAAGGGTGGAATAGAAGCATTAAATAGGACTCTGCAGGACATAAGGAGTAATTCTAACCTGATGGGTTTTAACATTTCTTATGGCTGGAGACTTCAGACAGACATTGCCCGTCATCACTCGAGGCACGAGAGCTGATGAAGTTAGAGCCTGTGTGAAGAATTCTGTCCTGTGGCCTCACGTTCATCTCCTTTCTTTACAAGTTAACATGCGAGTTCACCTTAAAGGTGGTGCAGGCGCGGCAGAGTTCTCAAACTTGCTTCTACAAATAGGCAACGGAAATCTACCTGAAGATGAAGGCAAAATTGTGATTACTGAAGATTTATGCCAAGCTGTAGAAGACTTGAAGGCGTTAGCTGAAAGGATATACCCGGATTTAGGACATTTAAGTTCTAAAGATACGTCTTGGTTTAAAGAGAGGGCTATCCTTACTCCCAAGAACGACACCGCGTACAGCATAAACAACGTTCTGTTGGACCAGCTACCAACTGAGAAAGTGAGATACCAGTCTGTAGACTCTGTTGTGGAAATGGAGGATGCGGTCCATTACCCTGTGGAGTTTCTTAACACCTTAAATCCACCGGGAATTCCACCACACCATCTCTACCTCAAGGTTGGCGCTCCAATTATGCTGCTACGTAATCTGGTTCCACCCAAACTCTGCAATGGTACTAGACTCCAGATTAAGTCATTGCAAAAAAACCTTATTGAGGCCACCATCATGACCGGATGTGGCCAGGGAGAAGTAGTTTTATTCCAAGAATTCCTCTGATTCCGACGGACTACCATTTTCAATTTAAGAGACTCCAGTTCCCTGTGAAACTTTGTTTCGCCATGACGATCAATAAGTCACAGGGACAGTCTCTGAAAATGGTCGGCGTTGATCTCAGAGAAGACTGCTTCTCCCATGGCCAATTTTATGTTGCGTGTTCATCACTCTTTGGTCATCCTCCAGCCACAACATAAAACCCGAAACGTTGTATATAAGGAAGTTTTGTAAATATGTTACTTTGTAAATACGTGTAAATAGTGTTTCTATAAAACCTGTAAATATTTTTGTTTATTATGTAAATTTATCCTATATGTAAGTATTACTTCATGTAAATATGTACATTATTACATGGTCTCTGAGTTAGCCGGCCTCCCTGTGGCGAGACTGGATAGCTATATTTCGTAAGCATCAGAAATATAGTGCACTAACTGGCTAACAATTCATGGAAGCGAACATTTTATGTCCGTAGCGAAGTCACGGGTACTGCAGCTAGTAGGTTCATAAGCGGCAAGCAGGTAATCTCAAGGCCACCGGCCATGCTATACCTAACGAACCTTTTTACCTCGCGCATGGAAAATTTTATTTTACAGGTTCAAATAAACGTAACTTAGCGGTAATGTAATGTTCACGTAAAGTACTGAGCGAATGGTGACTCATTGTTCAATATCCGCTAGTATTTTCTTTCCGTCTACCTATACGACGCACGAAACATTCAAAGACACATTTAACTTTAAACTTGAGTATTTAAATGTCCTTCAAGCGTATGTCATGAGCATGGCTAAAATGTCAATTTTAATACATTTGTTCAAAGATTACATAGGTTAGTATTATCAAAAAACTGCCGCCGTTGAAATGTAAAACTAGTTTCATAAATTCTTAGAGCTATGAGATCACGGTGAAACTTTATGCACACATGAGTATAAAGCCAAAAATAATGCCGTTGCATTTAATTTATACATTTCTAGAGTATGACTACCTATCCAGTCCACCAGCCTTAAAGTCTGAGCAATATGAGACTATACAAGTTTCATTCAACTTACAAGAAGTTAAAGGATATGGAAAAGCAAAATTGTACCAGATTCAATACAGAGAAAAGGTAAATACATAATAATTATAATATTTAGTTTTTAACAATGCTAAAAGTATGGATTTGTAAACAATATAAAAGGAACAAAGGGAAAAGTCATCTGTACCTTGAACTAGATATACCTTTTGGCTTCATCAGATTTTTCTAAAGTTTTAGTAATACTTTATGATTGCATTTCATTAATTTAGTCACACATATTTAAAAAGGTGATGTGAATGAAATCTTACGTTGTACTATCTTTTACGACTTGAAATACAGATAGACGACACCGAATGGACAACCTACGTCACCAAAAGCATGCCCACGACACACACTCATAAAAGTAACACAACCCAGGAGATAATTGATGGGCTGAAAGACGGAACTTTGTACGAGGTTAGAGTTCTGTTGATGGAGGCAGACTTTAATAAGTATGACGGGAAACTGGTTAAGTTCTCTGAAGTTCGCACTAAATGTTACAGTAAGTATTTTTTTTAAATTGAGTTTCAATCAAACCTATCTTTATTTTGTACTTTTAGTTTTATATTGGAATGTAAATAGAAAGGGAGTACATGTCTGTTATCAAACTGTTCTTATTTCAGTTAAGGAAATTACATAAATTCATTTTATTTTTAGACTTTTTTGTATGTCTGACTATTTTGTAGTTGTTTACAGATTAAATGAAGTTCATTGCAACGTTGCAGTTAGTATAACATAGAGAGTCCGTTGGCACAAAACGGCCAAATGTTTTTGCTATACATGTGTTTTATTACAAAATACAAGAGTCTTACTTATTTAAAACTTAGTTCCAGATAAATTTGACTACAATATTCACGCTACAATACGCCGTTCTACCATCACGTTTGCATGGAATGTAAGTATTATACCCATTTACTTCATTCTTAGATTATAAACTTACAAGATAATATAAATTCATTATTTGCCCCTTGGATATCAATTTGACATAAAATAGGTTTTGGTTACCTTTGTCAATATCCAAAAAAAGTTGTTTTGAGGGTTTCTATATCCTCGGGACGTTTTCGATGTAAAGACATCATCGTCAGACGTGCAGTTTGCTTGAAAATCCTCCTGTTGGCTTCATTTTTAAAGATGAAAACGAAGACACACATGAAGATACTCAATACGACGAAACAAAATAACACATTTTACTGTGAAATAAATAATTTAATACAGTTAAAAAAAGCTGTAATTTGCTCGTTCTTGTGTGTGTAGGCCTTATTGTTTTGAAAACTGTGTTAAAATAGTCATTTCGGTGCTTTTTGTTACGTGAACCGTAAAATATGTTAATTTATTTCGGAGTTTCGTCGTATTATGTATCTTTATGGGTGTCTTCATTTTCATCTTTAGTAACGAAGCCAACAGGCGAATTTTCAATCACATTGCACGTCTGACGATGATGTATTTACATCGAAACGTCCCGGGGATGTAGAAACCCTCAACTTTTTTGGATATTGACGATGGTAACCAAAACCTACTTTATGTTACAAGATAAACACCTGGGGACTGTTTCATAAAAACAGTTGGACTCTTAAATGGAAGTGTAAATATTTAGAAGTACCGTACTTTTATAATATATATTTATGTTTCGGGTAATAGTAATTGGGAATGTAAAGTTTCTTTTAAAAGTACAGGTTAGTCACAAAAAAAGAATGCCATACTTTCAAACAACTCACCTTCGTTAATTATTACTTAGATATTATAACATATACCGGAGTTGAACCGGACACTCTGCTGACTCAACGCTAAGGCTCAACTTCTGTTCGCCGTAATTCAGCACAACAACAGCTGTACTGAGAGGAATCCACCACTGCATGACTCACCAACAATCAACGTTCCACTGGTGCATTTAAATTGAACATTTCTTAGTGAGAACTTTTGTGTGAACTAAATTTCTTCATCTGGACTTTTGGACTATTCTATTTTAGGCTCAAAAGGGTTACTCTTGGATGCGAAAGAAGACGTGAACGTTTTAGGGTTTGTACTTGTGTTGTACTTCTGTCTCCCCTTCATTTCAACACAGACTTTTTCTCGGCCAAGTTAAGGGTTGTGTTGCTACTTAGTTCTTCCGCGATCGATCAGGGGACGCGCTTAGGAAGGATCAGCTTTCGCCGTGAAGGAAGACGCGAGCGAGGGTTTGGTTCACCTGACAGACAGTTTACTCCACTCTACACCGCGGCGTCGAATCTACAACAAGAAGATGTCCGGTGCCGTTAGTACAAGAAGATGTTCCGTGCGTCATGAGGTTTGATCCCTTGAGCCCAAGTGAAAAGTTTAACCGTGGTAGGTTAAAGTCTTAAATCACGGGGGTATAACATATACCGGAGTTGAACCTTCCCGAAATATTTAAATTTACAATAGACCAGTGGAAGTGTATCGAAGTGGTTCACATCGGCATTGCTTGCCTCGTGCTGGCAGTGCTGATTGCTGACAGTGGACTTCAATACTTGTGCGTCAGCAGAGTTGACCTACGGGGTACAACCGTCTGAGAGCGACAGTCTGTCTTTAACCTCTAGCGTCTCTTCACCATCCCTGACTGAGACCTTCGCCCCGATCCAGGACCGACTTCAGGAGGACGTCAGCTTCGAGTTTTCGTTGATCGCTTCTCCTAAGTTAGGTACTCTAGGGTTTAGGGGCCAAACTTAAATACCCTTCACAACTTATTTAAATTTCATTCATTTAGTAGTATTAATTTTATTTAAAGTTCAGTTTAATTCTAATTATTGATTTAATCTAATTAACGTTTCACTCAATTCCAATTATCTATTTTATTCTCACCTATTCGATTTAAAGTTTAACTTGTAATCAATCTTCAATCTTCATCATAAAAGTTGTGAATGGTAGCCTGTTCCCAATATCGGTTCTCATCTATTGTAATTCATTCCTGTGTACCCTCACTGCGAGTATTTGTAAAATTAAATTTAATAACTTTCCTTTATCTCAAGGTATTCTTATTTAACCCTAAATTCAAATTAATTAATCAGAGTGTTGAAGTTGATTCTTGTGCTATCCTCAATGAAAGCTACAACCCCCATGTTTAAGCTCTACCTGGGGATGGAGCAAGGGTTAACCGACACGCTAACTGATAATATACACCAATTATACTATTTAAAAGATCACTGTTCAAAGTTTGTCTTCCTTGGTACACTTCTATAAATTCTCACCATGTCCTCCCCTAACTGCTCGGCAAAAACCTAGCCCATAATTGAATTCTTTGCCCGTACAACCGAAGTTAATATTGTTTTATGAAATTGACTGCAGCTCTAATACGTTGTCAGAGGGGGTACGTAAACCTTCACCCTTAAATAGCCCCACAAAAGAAATTCACGAGGAAATCACAAATCTATGACGAAACTCTCGCTGAACTGAACTGACTGGCTTTTTGGAAATTCAAGAACTCAAAGTATCTTGGGTTGAATGGGCAGCCATTTTGGTGGTAATCAAAAGTGGAAATTACTCCTCAGTATATGTAAACAAATTTTTGAAACTTCTTCTTTTCAACGTAAATTATTTTTAACGAATTACGTGTAAATTATTCATGAAGCAGTCATACTATAAAAGTTACAGAAGAATGAGAGTAGGACATTCTTTTTGAATAACCCTGTATTTTAAGAATACAAATTTGTGTTTTGTTTCGTATAAAACAGCTGACTCCTGATTAGGAGTAAAACTTTAGGGTCTACCTGTACTTCTAAATCCAAATTGATAGTTTAAACTTAACCTCTCTTTTAGCAGTTTGAAATTAATGGATTGTTTACAGTTTTCAACTGATAAAAAGTAAGCTAGCAATGGATTTGTCTTAGGACTATTAAATAGAAATTATAGTGTTGGCTTTTGACAACAAATTAACTATTACAATTGGAGTTTTTATAAGTATAACAGCTATACATTGAACACAATTTTAAAAGACTCCCAACTGCTATTTATTACAGTAAGTTCGTGAAAGTAATCATTTATATCAATAAGGACCCTGGATTTAAAACATAATTCTGCTAATTTAATTTTCGTGGTGTGATATGTTTTACTCGAATTTTGAAACATACAATAGTGATTTTAAATATAAAATGTTGAAATATGTTGAATGTTGAGTATAATATCTTTTTAGTTTTTAAAATTATCTTTTATTTTCTAACTGCACTACTGGCTGCATCGCTTACAGTCTTAAAAACGGGCTTTTAAAATACAAAAGCCTCATTACCTTTTAGAAGGTGCTCGTACCCTACCCTATCTGCGAGTACAAAAGTATGACAAAAAGTGTATACTAGTAGACTTTGTGACTCAGTGCCTGTTGAGTTACCTTTGTTTGTAGGAGGTTTCAAGGAGTATAACCCAAACTTCAAAGATGACCGGCTAAGTGAACTACAATCTACAAACTATAACTAACAGAAGCTTATTTTAAATAAATTACTAATTCAAAGTTCAAAATTTTGAATGTATATATTTTTAGTACATTGTTACAGTATACACATGTTACTTCTTGAGCAAACTTTTGAATTTTTTAGTACAACCCAGAGAATAAGCACTGGTGTCAAGTGAATGAATTTGAAGTTTCTTGGACAGAGGACTTGGAATGGTTAACGAGCCGCACAAACGATGGAATTTTCACTCTAACTGACCTCTTACCAGGATCGACTATCGATTTCAATGTCAGAGCCAAAACAGTGGGTGGAGATGCTCCATTTTCAGAAATCAAAACAATAACTACGGAAGGTGTCGGTGAGTAATATCTTTAAATATGTAATACCTTAGCGTTTTACAGGACGACTGAAATGTAAGTACCTCCTTTTAAACGGGTTTTAAGGTTTATTTATATATTTCAATGGCAATTTTGCTGACTTATTTTGGAGGTAGCTTTTAACTTTCTTGCACCACAAAAATATATTTAACATATAAAAACGTCATCAAGTGGGCCACATCTATATGAGAAGTAACAAATCTGCATGGTACATAGAAATGATGTACAGTTTTAATTATCATTCAGTGGCCACAACAAATTGGCTTTGTGTTTTAACATTTTATTTAATAAATATAGAATTAAACGGTCTTTTATATAAACTGAAATTGCACCATCACTATACTTAACAAGTCATTTAATTTATTGTAAAATTCAACCTAAAATATAGTATATTCCATCACTAGGTCCTAAAGTGACACTTTTTGACCGAGGGTCAAAAGACACTTTCGGGCCGAGTGATGAACGATACTTTTTATCATGATGGAAATAATAATGATAAATAAATTTCAATACATGTTTAATATTATAAAGAATTAATTCAGCCTAAAAGTTGTTTTGAACTCAGCAGTCTTAATTGTTTGAAGAAACAACTGTGACATAGATTTACTATAAGTCAGTGTAAAGCTATGGTTTCCTAGAAAAAAGTTCACCGCTATATTACGGCCGTAATGTTAGCGGTGAACGTAATCGTGTCGGTGGACGCAACACAATATTCAAACAGATGTAGACAAAAACAACTTTTGACATGTTTGATAAGCTGTCAAATCTGATTTACGTATATAGTAATGGATAAGCTAGACTTTTGTTTACAAAACAATATGTGTCACCTGGCGAGAAAACCCTTAACTAGTTTTCACCGCTAACTTTACGTCCACCGTTTTCTAGGAAACCACTCTCATCTGATAACATTGAAAACAAAACTCACCGTCATATTACGGCCGTAATGTAGCGGTCACCGCTTTCTAGGAAACCATAGCTTTAAAGTTCAAAACAATCAAAACAAACTCGTTGAACCAGCTGATGTCCATGCCTCAAAAAGATCATTAAAATGATCTTTTTACCTTAGAGATTCAAGTACTGTCTGCTAATAGTACAAAGAAGAGTTTTGAACGATGAGAGTCAACACATTTCAAGAAACACAATGTCGGTAAAATATATTATAGTTCACCTTGAACAATTACGATCTACGTCATGAAGCTCTAGCTTGAATTTTAGATTCAAGATCTGTCGTGGATTTGCAAGTGTTATCTACTGAGAGTACCTCCTTGGACTTATCCTGGAACCCACCTCCAGGGAGTGATCACTTCCCTATAAAATACACCATAACGTGCAAGGTAAATTCATTTTGCCGTTTCAGCAACGCTTTGGAAGGCATAGAAAATTAGTACAATTTGCAAAATATCTTCTGTAAAATATATAAGTTATTAGTAATTCTTAGCAAACTTATTTAGGAAAAGTGAGATATTTATGCCGTCATCTTGGTAAGATTCAGGCTCGGGGATATGAAAGAAGCACCGATCCTGACCTCCAGAACACATTTTCATTTGTCTTTATATATACTTACAAAACTGCCCCTTTTTTTCAAAATTCGTCAATTTTCAAAAGTTTGCAAAATTTATCTTGTAACATATAATTGTGAAGCAATTATAAACAATCGTTAAGGGGTTAGATAATCAAAACAAAGTTTTAAGCATCTTCATGGATCTGTCAAAAGCCTTTGACTGTGTAGACCACGACATTTTGCTAAATAAATTATGCAGTTATGGGATTAGAGGACGCCCTCGCAGATGGCTTAGTTCTTACTTGCGAGGTAGAACTCAACAGATCCAGATACAACATAAGCTGTCAAAAAGAACTGATTTACAATATGGAGTCCCTCAAGGATCCATCCTAGGGCCGATTTTATTCTTAATGTATGTTAATAACGTTTGTGGCATCGATGAAGATAAACTAATTCAATATGCAGATGACACTACCATCAACATTGTTTCTCGATCATCAGAACTTTTAGAGATCGAATCATTTGAAAGTGTGAACACCTGTACACAATATTTTGAACATTTGAACCTTAAAACAAATTATACTAAATCCAATTATATTTATTTT
Source organism: Matsumurasca onukii (assembly GCA_018831715.1). Classification (NCBI taxonomy): domain Eukaryota; kingdom Metazoa; phylum Arthropoda; class Insecta; order Hemiptera; family Cicadellidae; genus Matsumurasca; species Matsumurasca onukii. The sequence goes on along the minus strand of CM032059.1, from coordinate 25,057,529 downwards.
AATTTGGGAAGATCAAACTTTGGCAGCAATCCGACAGTTATGATCAATGATCATGTACTTGACGAAGTTAATTATACTAAATTTCTAGGTATTTATATAGATAGTAATTTTTCATGGGACAGCCATGTTGAACATATCAGTAAAAGGATTTCCTCTGGAACCTTTCTTCTCAGAAACCTCTGCAAACACTGTAGGCTAGGTACTCTGAGAACGGCTTACTATGGACTAATCCAACCATATATTGATTATGGCATTATTTTCTGGGGATCTTGTTCTGCTTATAAATTACTTAGAATATTTATCCTCCAAAAGAGAGCAGTTCGAATAATTTCAAAACTAGGACACAGGGAAGCTTGTAGAGACTCTTTTAAAGAACTACAAATTTTAACACTTCCTTGTATTTATATTTACGAAACAATAATATTCTTTTGTAAAAGTGATCTTTTAGTTCGAGGTTGTGATATTCACAACTATATGACTAGAAATAGTCATAAATATAGAACTGAAATTCACAGAACAAATATTTTCAAAAATTACCCCGTCAAACTGGAGCCAAATTATACAATAAATTGCCAGATAATTTAAAAGTATACAAAATATGAATACATTTAAAGCCAGATTAAAATCCTTTTTGGTCCAACATGCTTTTTATAATGTAGATGAATTTATGGACCTATAATATATCTCCAAATTATTATCTATCTATTTATTTTAAATTAATATTATTATTTGGTGGTCAGCAAACAATTTTTGTTCAGCTTTTATGGTGAATTTACCTTACTTCTTTTATATATATTTTTATTGTTAGCTACTGTTTTTTTTTATGTCACACAATAGTTTTTGTATTGACATTAAAGATTATTTCCACAATATAATTATTTCCACAATTAGCTTTTAGTACCCAAAAACTAAATCTGTAATTTCTCTTTAAAATTTTGAAAAATATAGCGACAGCGTCCATTTATCTGCTTAAAAAATGAAAAACGCTTTGAACTGCCATTTGTACAGGATTCTCGTAAAATTTGTTTAATGCTATCAATGAGTTTGTGTTTTTATACCCTTTCAAATAAGGTGTCACAAGGGGGGGGAAGGGGTGTTCATATTTAAAAAGTTTAGGGGGCCCTCCCCCCCGGTTTTTGGTTGGCAGGTGGGAAACTAAAAGTACGTCAAAAGTAGCTCAGGACCCTATGAAAACATTCCCCAAGGGGTTTTCAGAGTGTTTCCTTTTTCATAGGTTAAAGTGGAAGGAAACATATAAAACTCACCCTGTATATGTGAATAAATGTGTATCATCTCTATAGATAGCATTTTTTGTCATAGTATTTCATTTTCTGAATTCAAATTCTGAAACGTCCAAAATTTACCTTGACGTTGGTTTCTCTGTTACTTTGGTGGTTTTAAGAACTGTGTTGGTCTTTCAAATCTTGATCAATGGAATTACTTGTACGAGTATATATTTTCTCTTTGACTTAAACACTTTTTGCAAACGAAAACTTCGCAGCAGAAACCATTTTTAACTAATGTTTATTTCGATTTTTATTAGAGTTAGTTTTGACGACACTTTATTCAATTTGTTTTGTATTGATACCCATGAATGTCTCTATACATGTGAAGATTACAGTATGAAATCTTGTTTTGTGAATTGAATTTTAGTGTGTGAGGCAAGTAGCCTGCCCCACTGGCTGTGGCAACGCCAGTGAGCTGCGAGTGGTCCAGACAGAGCCAAGGGTGGTTCTGGGCGACCTCCTTCCCTTCACTCAGTACTTGCTGACTGTCACTCCCGAGGACGGCCCAGCTTCCCAGATCTACGCGGGCACCTCTGGAAGTTGTAAGAGCTGTTTAGATAAAAAAATATGGTATTCACCTCCGTCGATATGTCTTTAAAGTGTCAGTCTGGATGACGCGGTTCGGGTTGACTAACCCATTGTCGAATCCCTCTTCATTTCAGCCGTACCTGTTACAAGTACAGTTGTTTACAATTTACACGGGAAAGAACGCAATGCCCCTGCGCGCACTGACCGGCATCGCGCCCTTTCCCGTTTCGGCGGTGTAAATTGTAAACAACTGTACAGTTCGTGTTTAATTGTAATTATGTTAGTGTGTGTGTGTGTTTGTCTTTATTGTGACCATGACGAAGCCTTCGGCTGAAATGAAGAGGGATCCGACAATGGGTTAGTCAACCCGAAACGCGTCATCAAGACTGACACTTTATAGACATATCGACAAAGGTAAACACCATATTTTATTGAAATAGTCTGTCTTAGGGCCATAATGAATAATTTTATCAAAATGTTTAAGTCAATTTTATGTTAAATAACTTAAGGGACGTACTTATACCGTGCATGGTAAATTTGCAGGTTTAGTTACACACTACTTCTTAAGAATTTGACATAGAGCTTCCAAACAAAAACTAAATGAAAGATTAGACCTTTAAGTACATGGTGGACAAACTAAAATATTTTAGTCGTTAAAAACATTTTTTTGAACAATAAAAAGTTGTTAGATTTTTTCTGTTTGTCTTCTGTTATAACAAACACACCTAGTTCTTTTTATAGAGGTTACATACATTCTAAATGCTCTACCATATAGCTATTGACATATCCTGCAAGTGGTAAGAAATTTAGACCTTTATGCCAGAAAATGTCTGAATATCATGTACCTGTTCTTGAAATTTAATTGAATTTCGGAAAATCACACTTAAAGTAGGTACCTAGCCTAACAAAAAAATAGTCATGTAAAAAAGGAAAACAAAATGGTAGAAGTTAGGACTATAAAAGCGTTTCTTCTAGTTTATTACTAATTTATGTAGAAAAATGTGCAAGAGTAATTAACTACAGAAGTAATAAAACTACAGCTGACAAATTGTTTACTAAACATCAAAAGATTTTAAATCCCAAAATAACGAAATTAATACAGTTTTTTACAAAGAAAACTATTGCGTAGGGGTAGTGTACAACCATCCTCAGAACTCAAACTATGTTCAAGAACACTTTTTTGAAATGCTCGGATCTGAAATGGAAGAGATAGAAAGTAAATATAACGTCAATAATTTTTTAATTTTAGGAGATTTTAATTCGAGAGTGGGTAACCTAAATGAATTTAACGAAGGAGAATATAATAACAGCTCTAATATACCAGAATTTTTGCATTGTAATGAAGAAACAATAACAGTGGAGGAAAGGGAGAGTAACGACAATGTTGTGAATGGCCAGGGTAGACAATTGATAAGAATGTGTCAGGCACACACAATGATAATGATGAATGGGAGGGGGCTGATAAGCCTGGCCAGTTCACCTTTATCTCTGAGAATGGTTGTTCAGTTGTAGATTATTGCATCATGTCTCAACCCTTATGTGATCGAGTGTCCACCTTTTTAATCATGGATGATTTTATTGGATCTAGTCATTTTTCATTGGTTGTTACATTAAAAAAATTGGACACTCGTCCTGCGAACTTTATAGAAGAAGAAATGTACAGTAATTGTAAAACCGTTAACCTGTACCGGTGGAGAGAGTCTGCGGGGGCTGATTTTACCCGAGATGCTGAACTAAATCCTCTCGTGAATCAAATAATGATAGGTGTAACAATTGCGCTACGGGACAATGACACAGAGCAAGCCAATAAACTTATAAACAACCTTTTTAGTATATTGGGGAAGAACTTTAAAGTAAAGGAATTGAAAGTAAAGGAAAACGATAGAATTTGGTTTGACAATGAGTGCAGAGTTTTAAAAAAGGAAACTATCCAGCACTTACGGATTTTTCGTAAACATAAAAGTGTAATTAATTGTCAAAAGTATTTAGAACGTAAGAGGATATTCAAAACCAAATGCAAAGAAAAGAAAAAAATGTGGGGTAAAAACTGGGGACAAAACCTTGAGCAGTTGTTAGTTGAAAAGAATATTAAAGGGGCGTGGGGACAGATTAGAATGCTCAAAGATAGCAAGATACGGAAGGGGAAGATACCCGTAGGCGCGCTTTTAAACCACTTTATTGAAGTATTTGGTATTAGTGATAATTGGCTTCTAGAGGGGAGGTTAATAGAGGTCCCGGATAGCGTACCTGAACTCGAAACACCGATAAGCTCGATGGAAGTGGGAAAAGTTTTAAGGGAATTGAAGAATGGAAAGGCGGGAGGAGTAGATGGAATGTGTCCGGAATTTTACAAGATATTAGCAGGTAATTCGAAGTTTAGGGACAATATTCTAGTGCTGTTCAACGCAATATTTAATGGAGGTAACGTGCCAAAAATATGGGGACAAGGTATGATCCAAAGTATTTACAAAGGTAGTGGGGATAAAATGGATCCAAACTCATATAGAGCGATCACTCTTTTGCCAATATTAGGAAAGTGCTACGCCAAGCTACTAACAAACAGAATAAATGAGTGGGTAAAAAAATATAATATATTATCTGAGTACCAATGTGGTTTTAAGGAGGGGTTTTCAACTGTAGATAATGTTTTCGTACTAAGAACGTTAATTGATAGGGAACTTTACAAAAAAAGAGGTAAACTGTACTGTTGTTTTGTGGACCTGAACAAAGCATTCGATTCGATCTCGAGAGGGGCGCTGTGGTATAAACTTAAGAAAAAAGGCATGAGCTTAAAGATGGTTAATAGAATCAAAACTATATATAAAGATGTAAGTTTTTGTGTAAAAGCCGGTGTGGATAAGGTGACAGAAGCTGTAGTTCTAGAGTCAGGGGTTAGGCAGGGATGCCAGCTGTCGCCTGTGTTATTTAACCTGTTTATCGACGATGTTGCAGAATGCTTAAGAGAGATAGATTCACACCCCCCTTATGTAGGACACAGGCCGTTGAATGTGTTATTGTACGCGGACGACATGGTATTGTGCAGTTTGACACCCGTAGGCTTACAGAGATCACTGAACCAGCTGGATAAATACTGCAACGAGTGGAAAATAAAAATAAATGTCAGAAAGACAAAAATTATAACTTTTCACAAAGGTAAAAAAAACAGTAATAAATTTAGTTGGACAAGTAGTGGATCAAATATTGAGGTAGTAAACGAATTTAAGTACCTGGGAATTGTTGTAAACAGAAATGGATTGTGGAATAAACATCAAACGTTAATGGCAGTTAAGGCTGAGAGGGCAAATAGTGCAGTTAGAAAGGCAAAAAGTAGATTTAAAGACATATCAATCAAATTATTAAACCAAATGTTTGACACACTAGTACAGCCTATTTGTTTATATGGAGCGGAAATATGGGCAGATAAGGTAGATAGGAAAGTTATTGACAAAGTTGGCGCAGCACATTGTAAAAGGCTTTTGGGTGTAGGGCAAGGAGCAGCGAACTGTGGAGTAATGTTAGAAGCAGGGAGAGTGCTTATGTCAGCCTTAGCCGTTCAAAGAATGATTATTTATTGGATAAATATGAAACGTCTACAACACAAATCATTACAGCTAGAATGTATTGCATTGCAAGAAAAAAGCGCTAATCCACAAAGTTGGCTTGAAGGCTTAAAGTATTATTTACGACAATTTGAAAGCGAATATTTAATTAATGAAAATGTGCTGAATAAAGGAACTATAAGAGATATTAAGAGGAAGGTCAAAGAATGGTGTTACTTAGAACTAAGGCAGGAGGCATTTCAGAAAAAAAGTCTGACAATATTTAATGGAATTCAATCGACAGGTGGGACGGGTTATCTAAGAGTTTTGAACGAAAGACAAAGGTCAGTGATAGCGAGGTACAGGCTGGGGACCTGGTTGTGGAAGTGTAGGACGGATGATAACGGGAACAAAAGATGTATAGCTTGTGATAAGATTGAGGATGGGTTGCATGCGTTCATAGACTGTGAAGTGAATAGGATTGGAATGGATGATTTGAAAATAGTATTTAACGAAAACAATGTAGATAACTTATGTGAATTAGCTAGGAAGATAGAATGTTTCTTTGGATTGTTGGACGATGCGTTGAAAGTTAGGTCCGCAAACACAGTACAGGACGACACGGTGATCGGCCCTTTGCCAGACTCGCCACCAATCCCATACTTCTGACTCCGAACTACCTCACTCCATCATTGCCTCTAGCTTATTATTGTCACTGTTATTTAATTTTATTCGAATAGTTAGATTGTTCATAGTATGTTACATGTTTATTTATTATATTTATATTGTTTAACTATATATATATTTATATACACGTACGAGTACATATCTACAAGACCTTTTGGGGACCTGAGAATTTCAGAGTCGTCAGCTTTATACGATTGTACATATAAACGCCATTTTGAGTACCTGAGACTTTCCCTATATACGGTTGTACATTCAAACCACAATTTGAGCACCTATATACGAGTGTACATGCAAGAGAGTTTTTGAGGTCCTATATATCACGAAACTATCAAACCTACGTTTTCGGCCCCTGACTCTACCAGTATATACAGTATAGAAATTTAAAACCTTTTGGGGTCCTATATACAGTACAATTGTTAGCTACACCTTTTCAGGACTTCGGACTAATAAACGATCTGTATAAAGAATACAAATTAAAAAGCCTTTTGAGGTCTTATATTCTGTGAAGCTATTGATTCAACCTTTTGGGTACCGGTACCATTGACTCTATACAAACTTGCAACATTTCGAGGACCTCATATAAGGAACCATTTAAGTACCTTACATTCCGTACACAGTACCTACATTTCGAGGACCTCGTACACGGAATGGTAAAACAACCTTTTGGATACCAGTACCATTTACTCTATACAAACTAGAAACATTTTGAGGACCTCATATAAGGAACTGTTCAAGGAACCTTTTAAGTACCTTACATTCCGTACACAGTACCAACATTTCGAGGACCTCGTACACGGAATGGTAAAACAACCTTTTGGATACCAGTACCATTTACTCTATACAAACTAGCAACATTTCGAGGACCTCATATAAGGAACTGTTCAAGGAACCTTTTAAGTACCTTACATTCCGTACACAGTACCAACATTTCGAGGACCTCGTACACGGAATGGTAAAACAACCTTTTGGATACCAGTACCATTTACTCTATACAAACTAGCAACATTTCGAGGACCTCATATAAGGAGTTGTTCAAGGAACCTTTTAAGTACTTTACATTCCGTACACAGTACCTATTAACCTACATTTCGAGGACCTCATACACGGAATGGTAAAACAACCTTTTGGATACCAGTACCATTTACTCTATACAAACTAGCAACATTTCGAGGACCTCATATAAGGAGTTGTTCAAGGAACCTTTTAAGTACTTTACATTCCGTACACAGTACCTACATTTCGAGGACCTCGTACACGGAATGGTAAAACAACCTTTTGGGTACCGGTACGATTTGCTCTATACAAACTAGAAACATTTCGAGGACCTCATATAAGGAACCATTTAAGTACCTTACATTCCGTACACAGTACCTACATTTCGAGGACCTCGTACACGGAATGGTAAAACAACCTTTTGGATACCAGTACCATTTACTCTATACAAACTAGCAACATTTTGAGGACCTCATATAAGGAACTGTTCAAGGAACCTTTTAAGTACCTTACATTCCGTACACAGTACCTACATTTCGAGGACCTCGTACACGGAATGGTAAAACAACCTTTTGGGTACCGGTACCATTTACTCTAAACAAACTTGCAACATTTCGAGGACCTCATATAAGGAACCATTTAAGTACCTTACATTCCGTACACAGTACCTACATTTCGAGGACCTCGTACACGGAATGGTTAAACAACCTTTTGGGTACCGGTACCATTTACTCTAAACAAACTTGCAACATTTCGAGGACCTCATATAAGGAACCATTTAAGTACCTTACATTCCGTACACAGTACCTACATTTCGAGGACCTCGTACACGGAATGGTAAAACAACCTTTTGGATACCAGTACCATTTACTCTAAACAAACTTGCAACATTTCGAGGACCTCATATAAGGAACCATTTAAGTACCTTACATTCCGTACACAGTACCTACATTTCGAGGACCTCGTACACGGAATGGTTAAACAACCTTTTGGGTACCGGTACCATTTACTCTAAACAAACTTGCAACATTTCGAGGACCTCATATAAGGAACCATTTAAGTACCTTACATTCCGTACACAGTACCAACATTTCGAGGACCTCGTGCAGGGAATGGTAATAAAACCTTTTCGGTACCGGTATCATTTACTCCATACAAACATGCAACCTTTCGAGGATCTCATATAAGGAGCTGTTCAAGGAACCTTTTAAGTACCTTACACTCCATACACGGAATGGTAAAACAACCTTTTGGGTACCGGTACCATACAATTGTTTAGCTACACCTTTTCAGGACTTCTTATTGATAAACGATCTGTATAAAGAGTACAAGTTAAAAACCTTTTGAGGTCTTATATTCTGTGAAGCTATTGATCCAACCTTTTGGGTACCGGTACCATTTACTCTATACAAACATGCAACATTTCGAGGACCTCATATAAGGAACCTTTTAAGTACCTTACACTCCGTACACAGTACCAACATTTCGAGGACCTCGTACACGGAATGGTAAAACCTTTTGGGTACCGGTACCATACAATTGTTAGCTACACCTTTTCAGGACTTCGGATTGATAAACGATCTGTATAAAGAGTACAAGTTAAAGTAAATAGGACACTCTATTGTTTTACTCTATACATCGAAACAATTTTTACATCCAAGACGCTAGACTGTCTCCTACTAACTAACCCTCCTTGCGACTTATCTCTAACAGGTAAACAATGGGGGTAGGATCAATAGGGTTTAAGTACAATTGCGGAGTCCGAAAAGCAACAACAAAGAAATTCCCCGTTCAATCACCTGCAGAGTCAGGCGCAGGATAGCTGTCAGGACCCTCTGTCAAAAGTGAGGTGAAGCGTACGATAATTGCTCATCGATGCTCACGGGGTGGCAATTCGCGAACTTTCGTTTTAGGGGTGGCAGTTGAAATTCAGCCCTCTCTACGGGGTGGTTACTCGGGGTGGGTTCATTTTACAGTACAGCACAGGCTTGTACTCGTGATCAGTACAGTAGCACTAAAATAACAACAAGTTTGAATAGCCACCCCGAATAGTGACAGTTTGGTATTGACCAAATACCGGGTGATTTTCAATTCCTCCACCAAAAAGTGATCGTGATAGGGCATTCCAACTCCTCCACCGTAGAGAAAGAGAGGAAATAATTAAGAACGCTTGGGCACACCAGTTGAAACGCACCCTGGCAGCTCTTGGACCCGACTCTGGAGGGAATCCCCGGCTGTCACCTTTGGAGCTCGGCAAACCCCCTATTGATCCGTGTGTATTGCTTTCCGCCGCATCTTGTTTATGTTGTTTACTTGTTTCAGCAAACAATCAGCAAACATTTTTTGAAATAATTAGGGCCTATGAATTAATGTTTTACAACATTTGATGGTATATAAATAAAATACTGTAAAATATTAGGTTGGTTGTTTCAATTTGCTTTGTTTATACATAAGAGTTAAAAACCATACAAATATCGTGATATGTCGGAAAGTATTTACTTTAATAGTTTTATGTTAATTGTTCAAAAGTACGGCCGATGCACTAACCCCTCCCCCACCCTTTGCGATAACTTTGAGGGAAGCGTGTCAACTGGTGTGCCCAAGCGTTCATCTATTTCTCTCTCTCTCTCTCTCAACGGTAGAGGAGTTGGAATGCCCTATCACTTTCACTTTTTGGTGGAGGAGTTGAAAATCACCCGGTTACTCGGACAATACCAAACTGTCACTATTCTGGGTGGCTATTCAAACTTGTTGTTATTTTAGTGCTACTGTACTGATCACGAGTACAAGCCTGTGCTGTACTGTAAAAATTACGCTACTTTTTAAAAATTGATAGCTCCTACACAAATTGAGTTACGGGGTTTATAGTGGTATGAAAGGATCACGAACACAAATGTGTACAATAAAGGTCATCATGAAAACCTCCATAATTCAACTACTTTTGGAGTTTCCTGATACTTAATGATTTAAAGTTTGAACTAAGGCCAAAAGTCGTGTATGCAAGATAGGCAACTGAAATTTATAATTTAGTCCTTATTTGGTGACACAAAACAGCAGTAAAAAATTGGAAGCGATCCGTACGGCTGAATGTGCTGTGCTGTAAAAATTACGCTACTTTTTATAAATTAATAGTTCCTACACAAATGGAGTTACAGGTTTTAAAGTGGCATGAAAAGATCAAGAACGCAAATGTGTACAATAAAGGTCATCATGAAAACCTCCATAATTCAACTACTTTTGGAGTTTCCTGATACTTAATGATTTAAAGTTTGAACTAAGACCAAAAATCGTGTATGAAAGATAGGCAACTGAAATTTATAATTTAGCCCTTATTTGGTGACACAAAATAGCAGTAAAAAATTGGAAGCAATCCGTACAGGTGAACGTGTTGTACTGTAAAATTTACGCTACTTTTTACAAAGTAATAGCTCCTACACAAATTGAGTTACGGGTTTTAAAGTGGCATGAAAAAGATCACGATCACAAATGTGTACAATAAAGGTCATCATGAAAACCTTCATAACTCAACTACTTTTGAAATTTCCTGATACTTAATGATTCTTGCGGGTTCCGCAGGAACACGAGGAGACGGCGCATTCAGTGTTATATTAGTTGCCTGTGACTAGTGGTTCTTCCAATGATGAAGTTTATAAAAGTTTAGGATATGCACTTCCGCTGAGCAAACTGTATGAAAAAGATTCTTTAATCCTGAAATAATGTGTCTTGAGTGCCGAATATATAGTCCCTGAACTAAAGGTATTAAGGCAACAACAGTTAGATAATCAGTTAATAGACAGAAACAGAAAATAGGTTTAACACCGTTGAAAAGTATCATAGAACAACTGTATTAATTGTAATTTAAACTGTATCATTGGATTTTGTTATCAGTAATCTTAAAAATGGTTTATAAACCATGAAGTGAAAAGATAATTATTGAGAATTTAACGCACTTTTTCTGCCCTTATGTAAATACAGTGGAATAATATACGCAAAGTAAAAGTTGTGGACTAGTCACATGGTGATAATGGTCCTGAAAATCGAGAATGGTATTCAACCTTTGTTAAAATGAAATCAGGAAGTTTTCCCGAATTTGCATACACTTTAAAACTTACTGTATATATTCGCCGTAAAAATGCTACAAACAAAATAGTCAGCACTCAAAAGAATAAAAAGATTTTTCAAAGTTCGATGGAACATTCCAGACTTAACTGTCTCACTCTTATTTCAGACCAAAAGAGTAATCGTATTGCGCCGGTGAACAGGCAGTAGAGAAGCTAAAGAGATTACATAGTTGCGCCGGTGCTCGGCCGAGTATCTTTGAGGGTGATGGCCTACGCGCGTCTTTGTTCAGGGCAGGCATACGACTGCTGCTTTGTTTTCAGTAGGTTCGCTCAAGGTAATAATTTAAAGCCCTGCTAGAAACTCAGTAAAACTGGAAACAATACACCATTATGTTTTACATTTTGAACGCTCAAATACAAATTGTACTTTTTAGCCGCACCGATTTTTACGCAAGAGTGATAAAAAAATACACTGGCTCAAGGATATCTGCACTCTCTATGTTCCCGTATGATAGAACTTTTGATCTCATGTCCATCAAACCGAGCACGATTCTTAATTGCTCTAATAGTATGATTGAGGTTATTCCACAACCGACAAGAAGTTACAAGAAGTAGAGTTATTATAAACATTTGCTCTATGAGTAGGAATTGAAAATAACGACGTTCCATTGCATGTGTTTCGGTATATTGTTGTACTCGAAATGAATTTGAAACCCGGAGTTTTAGCCAAACAAGTTGAGTATAAAATACAATAAGTATGTAATGTTTCGGTTACGTATCATTTTGTCAGGTGGTGTTTTGTCAATCCCTAGAAAGGAGCTTAAATCTACCCAAAATTACTTTACGCACAAATGAATAAACTAATGATGTGGCGTTTTGTCAACCCGTAACCCGGCCCTGTGGCCGCGGGCGCATACCGGCCTTTGTCAAGCCGACGACTAACTTTACTTGTTCATTATTAAGCCTCCATGAACGATAAACATAACATATTATATATTTTTGGAATCAGCTCGTCAAGCTGCATGGAAAACAGGTTTGTGTACGATCATTTTTTTTCGAATTTTCCTGGTAGGGTGGGTGCATTTTTATTTTATTCGAGTAGAGGGTCTAATTATCTTTAAATTTAAAAAAGAAATTGAAAAATTTTGTCGGACAGAAAGGTTGTTGTGAACAATTTATGTTGGAGCGTTGTTACCGTTTTTTACCGTTAAACCCCATCAAATATCAACATATTATATACTAGACGAACCGCCTTGACAAGACGAAAAGAATGGTACAAAAAACATGAAAATCCGTCCATAAACAAACAAGATATAGCGGTTTTACATTCAACTCGCTTTGAATATCAAGACAGGGTTGGGGTCTAAAACTTTACTACGGTTTTTGGTCAAAAGTGGTTTTTGTGCAAAACCGCTATATCTTGGTTGTTTATGAACGGATTTTCATAATTTTTGTACCATTCTTTTCGTCTTGTCAAGGCGGTTCGTCTGGTATATAATATGTGTATATTCAATGGAGTTTAACGGTGAAAAAAACGGTAACAACGCTCCAACTTGAATCATCCACAACAGCATTTCTGTCCGACCAAATTTATCAAATTTCTTTTCAATTTAAAGATAATTAAGCCCTCTACTCGGATAAAGTAAAAAAATTGCCCCCACCCCCCCAACTTGTCCAGGAAAATTCGAGAAAAATTCAAATGATCGTACACACTTTAAACCTGTTGCATTCCATGCAGCTTGACGAGCTGATTCCAAAAATATATAATATGTTATGTTTATCGTTCGTGGGGGCTAAGAACAGTAGATTAATGGTTCTAAAAAATACGTTTCTCTATGCATGTGTGAAATACGGTGTTTCTTTCTCCGTGCGCCCCCACCCACTCCCTCACCTACACACCACAGCTGTTGTCGATCAGCTGTTTGGGCGCGGGGAATAAGGAAACAAAGCAGGTGGTCGCTCATGTTGTATGAAACTACTCACCTCCCCCTTAGGCCGGTTTTATGCATGGGCATCACTGACGCGCGACGTCGCGCGACTAGGAGTCGCGTGACATTTCGGTCATCGAGAGGGACGCGCGTCGGAAGTGTTTTCCCGCCTTCGTTGCTTTAATCTATTTCTGACTCAGTTGCACAAGAGTAAGTGCGGAGGGTTTACCCGGTTTCTAAGCGGCTCAGCAGATAGTCTCAGTGATCATCTGATGATACCCGCATCAACTTCCCCCAACGTTTAGACATATCAGACCATCACCTGCGTGGTTCGGAAGTCACGTTAAGCCGTTGGTCCTTGTATTTCCATTGGTCATTGGGTTATTAATTAATGACCCATTCTAAGGAAGAGTCGGCCTTAGTTTGTAACAAGACTACACCTCATAACTCATTACTACCACTCATCACACTCATCCTTCACCACATATTTGCCTTAAAATACCCTCATGAGAGTGGTCAGCATCTTAAATAGTGATATACAGTAGTGATATATGGATTAAGTTCGTTATCAGATTATCAAATGTACAGTATTATAATTACTTATTCTGCCCGAAAAACATGATCTTTTCCGAGAATAATATTTATCATCCAATGAAGCATAGGGAAATGTACCTTTTGGGGTTTTGATCATGATTTTTAATAGTAAGTTAAACGTCAAATTACTGCTTCTGAACACTTTAAACTATAGGTTATTATTAGGTGTTTGGAAAAAATCATTTATATTTCATCACAACAAATCTTATTAATTGACTTACGCGAAATAAACATGATTACAACACATATAAACTTGAAGCGGTCTATAGAACACCAGTAGTCCGCGCGACGTCGCAGTTGCATAAATACACCGATTTGAAACAATGTATTTAGAGGTGACGCGACTCAGTGGCGTCGCCCGAAGTCGTGAGATACTGACGCGGGTTTCTCAGGGACATAAATGCGCCCATTTGAACCAATTGACCTAAGAACGAGCGACGAGGTGACGCGCGACGTCGCGCGTCACTGACGCCTATGCATAAAACCGGCCTTACGTGCTGATGATGTCCCAACGAACATCTCCCCGTAATGTAGGCGTTAATCAAGGCACGATACTCACAACATCGTACCACCTCGTTTTGTATACTTGATTCTTATAAATAAATTTTGATTCTTGTTGTGATTTTTGAGTTATGCAATGCATTGCTGTCAGTATAGCAACTCTTTACGCTTCCCAATCCGTACTAACAGTACTTAGGTTATTAAATTTTACGGAAAAATATAGCCGAAATGTAGATTACACTCAGATTGAGTAGGATATTTGGTTAGAAAACTTGTACAGAAAAACTTTGATATTAGGAAAACTATGATCAAAACAGATACAACGGGGTTTACTCCTTATCAGAACACCAAATTAGTTGTATTGTAGAACTGTCAAATGTTCGACTTGACGAAACACCACGGGTGTGCTGTCAGGTAGGTAGTTACTTATCCTAAATTCCATTAAATGTCATGGTTGAGTGTCACGCTTAGAAAGAAGCTCATAATCCTGGAAACTCCCAGACTAAAATGCTAGCTACGCTACGGAGAGTTGAGCGCGTGCTTGTGCAAAGACTGAAGACAGTCCAGTGTGAGTGGTGTAGTAATGTGACAGCGCGGGGTAGAGTGCCGAGTCGGTAGAACAGTGAGTAGGCCTGCGGGGAAGGCAGTGTACAGGGTGAAGACCCCACGGGGCCCCCCGGTCACGTGGTGCGCTATGACGTAACCAGTCAAGGTCAAGTCCTCAAAAGGTCGCATTAGTAGTTTTATAATTTACAAGTCCCGAAAACACCGTGGAAATGTTTAATAGTATATAGGTGCTCGAAAGGTACTTATTATGTACGGTAGTACATCGTATATATAAGTGCCCAAAAGTTTGCATGAATGTATACAGAGTATAAGTCCCCAAAATGTCGTTTAAGATAAATTTAGTATATGCAGGTCCCCAAAAAGTAAAAACCAGAAATGCTATATACCGAGTCCTCAAAATGTAGTTTGAGTTGATGAAAAGCGACCTTTTGGGGACCTGAAACCAGGTCCTCTAGGTACTCTAAAGGTCTCGTCTGTTGCTGACAGGTCCCCAAAAGGTCGCAGACAGATTGTTTCTTCGTTATTTATTTTCTAACATATATATATATATATCTACAAGATTATAGCCATATCGTTTATTTATTAATATTTATGTATTGTATTGATCGTGCCGTAATTTATTGAATTGTTATTGTCATTGTACAGATTTGTTTACTGTAACTTATTTTTATTGAACAGTATTAATATAATTTTCTACAGTTAAATAACAACGGATAGAAACTACTATTGCGTTAAATGATTTATAGTTTTAATTTTTTTTGTTTAAAAATAAAAAAAAACTGCAACACAATTGTTTATAGTCCTAATATCTATTTGTTTCTTTTTTATCTGGTCATCTTAGCATACCAACCTTTATTATTATATATAAATACGTAACAATGATTAAAAAGACTGAGTTGCATGTACATATTAACAAATCTAGTTAAAGCACCTGTAATAATAATAATTAGTACTATTTTTTATAATATAAATAAGAATAAATTATTGTAATGACTATTTGTATTCTGCATTTGATGTAGCCAAAAGGCAAAATCAATAAATAAATAAAAAAAAATATATAATACAGTTTTAAAGTTTAAAAAAGTGTTTTAAAGATTTAAGTGTGTTAACTAAGTTTAATAGTGCTGCATATCAATCAACACTTAGTTTGTACTGACTATTTGGACATTTTAAAGCATTTTTGTGTTCTAGGCTAACCTTTAAAATACATTGGTAAGTTTGACTTAGCCAAAATATAAACATTCTTCAAATCAGCTGAAGAGATTTACTCTAATTAAAAGTCAAAACACTATTATTTGTTAGTCAACATGGCTATAATAAGTATTATTCAAACCAGGTCTCAGAAACTGAACGAATCAAAAATTTCAACTAAAATAAAATCTTCTAAGGTCGAATCAATAGAACTTCAAGATAATTGGCTTCATGACAAATATATAGATATTTATTACAAGGCTTTTTCTGCAGAAATTTCTAAATTAAGAAGTGATGTTTTACTTGTTGATACCTCAACAAGTCAACTATTAAAATGCGGTGATGATTCCCAAATTAGTGATGTTAGGTCTTCTCTCTCATTAGAATCATATTCTTACATATTCTTTTGTTTAAATAGTCATAGTGAGTATGTGAATATTACTGAAGGAATAGAAGATCAAAGTTATAGCCAAGTTAAAGGGTCTCATTAGAGTGTACTACTCTTGAATACAAGTCACAAACAATTCTATCATTTTGATAGTATTAAAGGTAACTTGACACAAGCAGTTAAACTAGCAAAGAATATCACTCCAGAATATGGGGTTACAGAAATGGATACATTGCAACAGTCTGGGTCTTTTGAGTGTGGAGTTCATGTCATTGTTAACACGAAATATTTACTCAACCTACTTAGTAATGGCGACATGACTATGAACATACTGAACTGTATAAGTACTGACAGTGTTTGTAAAAACCTAACTCAAGCTGTAAGTAAACAAGACGGCCTTGAGGTTGAGAAACCAAAATCTGACTTGTCTACATTTGTTCCTGGTTCAAAATGGACAAAAGTACGATCAAACCAATGCGTTCAACAAACTGTAAAACCAAAAGTGAATGACTGGAGAGTTAGTCAGTCAAAACCAACAGCAGTTAAAACGTCAAACTATTACAGTATTTTGTCCAAAGAAAACGACTCAGTTGAACAGGACTTTACAAATGACATTGTACTATACCCAACAAATGACACCACCAAGAAGTCGAATAGCAATAAGAAACTAAAAAACAATAAAGCTAAACCAAAACTGTCCCAGAACAATTCTGTTAAGATACACTTTAAGTCTGATCCAAGGTTGAAAAGAGATGCCAAGCCAAAATTTCATTTGATAAGTGACAGTCACGGCAGGAAACTACTTCCAAAGCTTCAAGAAAAACTAAAGAACTTCACTGTTACTGCAGATGTTTACCCCGGAGCAACCTTTGAACATTTAGTTTCACAAGTGCCCAGTGTTACCAAACAGTTTGATATGGAAGATATATTAATGGTAATGGGTGGAACAAATGATGTCGACGTATGCCGCATCTACAACATGAAATCCAGCATTCAACATCTTTTAATGAATGTGGACAGTTGTAAAGTTATTGTATGTAGTTGCTGTTCCTTACCGGTACGACAAGTCTTGCGTCAATCAAATCATTAAACAGGTTAATGAAGACATAAGAATTGAGATAATAACCACTGAAAACTTCAGTTAATCATTTATGCCACTATCTAAACTAAGAAGGAAAGACTACACTCGGCATGGGCTTCATTTAAATTGGGATGGCAAAGAGAGCCGTTGCAATGAAATTCAACTTCACGTCCAAAAGACATGCAGCAGATGGAACTCGGGGGAAAACAACAGGGAAGACACGGATTACCTGAACATTTCAAGGGAAGACATTGAAAACCAATTATCCTATATCCTCCCAAACGAAGTCAGCAAAGAAGATTTAAGATTGACGAGTCAGGACGACGGAGCTTCCATTGACACTGCACCAACCCCTAGATGCCTCATGCGTTATGAAAGTTTTGCTGAAGCAGTCAAAATCACAAACAAAATTAGTAGTAATGTAAACATTGGAAATTCTTTTTTAGATTTAACAACCAAATTAGGAAACAACACATGACTAGGCCGCCACTAGTAGTGACAGATATACCAGTAAATTCAGATAAAACTATCAAAATTCTTCACCTAAATGCTCAATGTGCTACTAATAAATTAGATCAGCTCGATATTCTAACTTTAGAGTTGAGTCCAAATGTTTTTGTTATAACCGAACACTGTTATAATAACATTTCTAGCAATTATTTTAAATTAAATAACTATAACTTGATTGACATCTATTGCAGAGAGACTTGCAAATTCGGAGGAGTAGCAATATTTGCTGCCACTGATATCAAATGTGAACAAATATCTCTTAATCTCAATAGAGAAAAACATTTTGAACTTTCAGCGGCCAAATTATCATGTCTATCTAAAAAAAGGGATGAACATTTTTTTATAATCGGCCTATATAGATCACCAAGTGGTGACAAAAACCTTTTTTGAACAATTAGAATCGCTCCTTAATGTGCTTTCGAGTAAACATGTACAATTTGTTATATTGGGGGATTTCAACATTGATGTTTTGAATACTAACAACATCGATGTTAAAATATTTCGCGATTTGTTACTTTCTTTCAATTTAGAGTGGAAAATCAATTCCCCTACAAGGGTTACTGCGATTTCTGGTACCGCGATAGATAATGTGATTTCTAATATAAATTTCCCCTTAAAAGTACAAATTATTGATGCAGCCATTTCAGATCATTACGCACAATATTTGGAAATAAGTTGTTTGAATGTGGAAACAGATCCTCCTAAACATACTACCAAACGCATGACTAAGCCACAAAATTTAGCTACACTAAACGCACTTTTACAATCTGAAGATTGGTCATTTTTAGATAGCCTTGTAGATGCTAATGAAATGTATACACATTTTCATGATACATTTATTAGTCATCTGGACAGAGCATGCCCCTTTAAGACCAGTATTGAAAAAAACAGAAGAAGGAATTTAGGATGGATGACTAAAGGTATTTTGACTTCTAGAAACAATTTGAAATATTATTCGAAAATATACTTAACATCCCAAGATATTGATTTCAGAGACTTAGTTATTAGTTACGGACTTTAGTTAGACTTAGTTGTTACGGACCATAAAGAGATATCTAACTTATTCAATACGTTTTTCGAATATAGCCAGTGGTGATACTAAAAAGATCTCTACCTATCACTCTGGGTTAACATCTAGTTATAATCCAGCGTCCATGTTTTTATCGCCTATAAGTGAACTTGAGGTCTTAAAATAATCCAAAATTACCTCCCAAGAGATCTACTGATATATATGGGATTTCATCATGGATAATAAAACAATGTTACCCATACTTGATTCAGCCACTAACAAAGTTAATTAATATTTCCTTTAGTAACGGTATATTCCCTGATAGATTAAAACCATCTAAATTGTTCCCATTTATAAAAAGGAAGCAGTTTTGAAATGACAAATTATCGTCCTATTTCACTGCTCTCTGTCTTTAGTAAAGTGTTTGAAAAAGCTTATTTGGCTAGACTTAATTCCTTTATTTCAAACTTTAACATATTATCTAATGACCAATTTGGATTCAGGGAAAATAGATCTTCAATCGACGCGATCAATAAACTGGTAGAAAAAGTATCGGAAGCATTAGAAGAAAAACACAAAACTTTAGGAGTTTTCTTAGATTTGTCTAAAGCTTTTGACTGCGTTGTTCATTCTAAACTTATAAACATTTTAATGGAAAATGGTGTTAGAGGGTTGCCTCTTTCCTGGCTTGGTTCCTATTTAAATAATAGGTATCAACAGGTACAAATAGAGGATTCTCTCTCTGCTCCTATAAAAGTACAATGTGGCGTTCCACAAGGATCGGTGTTAGGGCCAGTTCTTTTTCTAATATATGTAAACAAATTAAGTTCGATCAACGGAATTAAAACAATTGTTCAATATGCTGATGATACAACGTTGATTCAATCGGCATCAACAGTTCAATCTTTAGAGGAACAAACATATGTATCGGCAAATGTTTGCATGCAATATTTTGAATCCCTCAATTTAAGAACCAATTTTGTAAAACAAACTTTATTACTTTCGACATTGGTAGATCAAATAGAAAGGAAACACCATTGGTTCTTTTAAAAACAATGTAATTGAAGAGGTTAACAGTGTTAAGTTTTTAGGCCTGAATCTTGACAGCCAACTAACATGGCATTCCCATATTGATTTTGTGAGCAAAAAATGGGATCTAGTATATACCTTTTAAGACATTTATCCCAGTATTGTACCCTAGAAATTTTAAGAACTGCTTACTTTGGCTTGATACATCCTTACATGTCGTATGGCATATGTTTTGGGGAAACTGTTCCAAAACTAAAACCATGCGAATATTTATTCTTCAAAAATCCGCTATAAGAATCATGTGTCGACTTGGCACCAGAGATTCTTGCAAGGACGCGTTTCAAAAACTAAAAATTATGACCCTGCCATCTATATACATTTATGAAACGATAGTTTACTGTCTTTCAAAATGTCGTTTAATCCAAGGACACGAAATTCATTCCCATGAAACAAGATTGGCAAACACATTTCGAACTAACCATCATAGATCTGATGTTTATTCCAAATTACCGTCTCAGGCAGGAGTTAAAGTTTAAACTATAAAATAAGCTTCCAACAGAGCTAAAAAATGTTGAAAGCTTTAGTATTTTTAAGACTAAATTAAAAAGTTATTTACTTTTAAATTCGTTCTATTATCTATAGCGTAGAAGAATTTATTGCTGGATCTTAAATTATTTAATAGTTATCTGTCCCTACTCGTGGCACTAAGACCATAAATTTAAGTTAATTATTTTATAAACCTTTTATATACCTAGTAGTCTTTCCAATGGGTAGGCTTTTTTATATTGTAAATTAAATTATATATTTATATTATAAATTATTTTTGTATTGCCAAGACAATGTTTTTGTAAGGCTTAATAAAACAAATAAATAATACGAGTATATCAACAATATGAAGATTAACGGAACCTGTTTTTTGAAGTAATTATTTTTAATTTGATTTATGAAAATATCCAAACAGACGAGTTTGTAGTTAATTAATGCAACAAAGAGTAAATTTTATTTTAGTTTCGTTTACAAGGCAAAAAAATTCATATGCTTACATTCTAACTATTTCGACTTTGCTGAAAAAAAAACACTGCACGCAATTAAGCAATTCAAGTTTTTTCTTTGACTGAAAATTATACCACACTCTCAGTATCATTTCATTGTAAAGACATTTAATTAATTTTCAGAAAATATTTCTTACAATAATTTGATTTTCAGTGCCAACTGAAGTTCCTGGGCTCAGTTACCTGAAGCCGTTAAAAACCAACACAAGTGTGACCGTCTTTTGGGAGCCAGTAGTCGTCTGCACAAGTTTCCTGCAAGGATACAAATACCAACTGACCAAGGTAAACTATCTGATAAATTTACAATAAGAAGAGTAATGCAATTTATGTATACAAGTTTTTCAAAGCTCTAAATCATCCTCCAATCTTCAATTCTGAAAGTCAAACCAGGTTTTAAGAGGATTGATCACCCCAGAAAAAGTTGCTAAAAACATGCTCTCGTGATCCCCTGTTTAGGATGCTATTACTTGGTTAAGAGATGAGACAAACTATTTCCCATGTTCTTAGAGATTTTCTTTCGCCAAAATCAGCGAAAAAACGTTGAAAATGGTTAAAAATAAGCTACTTTAAAAGTGTATTACATTTTCCACAATCAGTTTTTGCCTTTTTCGTGTATAAGGAACATAAAACCACTCATACCCTATAATTATAAACCCGGATTTGTACGTTTCAGTTCATAAACAGGTCGGCCGGAAACAGAGGACTACGAAACCATGTTTTGCCCTTTTTCGAATGAGCGGAGCAAAGTTGGAATATCGATACTGCCACTTCTCTCAATCAATTGAATCCTCCTATAATATTGGGAGATCAAACCATTGAAGAGGTCGAATCAACCAAGTTTCGAGGTATGCATATAGACAGAGCGTTAACGTGGAGTAACCACATAGATGCAATCTGCTCGCGAATATCTTCCGGTATTTTCGCTTTACGAAATCTGTCTAAAACCTGCCCTCAAAATTTACTATTAATGACGTACTATGGACTTATATTTCCTCATTTAGCATATGGAATAGCTCTTTGGGGAAATAGCTCAAGAGCGAACAGCCAAAGAGTCTTTATATTACAAAAAAAGCAATTAAAATTATATTAAAGCTAAATTTTAGAGACTCATGCAGAGAACTTTTCAAAGCATTGCAATTGCTAACCCTGCCTTGTCTCTATATACTTGAAGTGGTATACTATTATCGATTTAAATGTCAACCACTTCAGGGTAGAGATATTCATGAATATGAAACAAGAGGTAGGGATTTTTTTAGAACTTCGCAACATAGGACGTCCGCGTACGAAAAATTTCCCTCCCAAGCAGGAGCTAAACTGTTAAATTACATGCCTCCCCAGATTGCCACCATCACCTCCCCAGAGCTGTTTAAGCGTCGTTTTAAACAATACCTAATTAATTTAAGTTGTTACTCTGTGGATGAGTTTAAGGATGGGGTTGAAATTTAAACTTGTGAACTCGGTGTTTTTGGAATATGAAATATGTTCTTAAAAGTGTGAGTGGTTTTTCAGGATAATATTGTAACTGTATGAATGTAGTAATGTGTGTGAATGTTTTTCTTTCTACCTTGACTTTTGCAATGAATTGTAAAGATTTTCCTGCAATAAACAATATTCTATTCTATTCTATTCTCTTGACTTGCAAGGTCGGCGGCACGCGCGACTCTTCAAAGGTCTGAGCCAGGCAAGACAACCGTACTAAAGCTGATGTTTTTGAAAGAGAAGGTAAACTTGGATTTCTACCTAACCCTCGTCCACAGCAGAGAAATAATCAACACTCCACTATTTCAGTGATAAACATGGGTTCTTGCTTGATTGACTAATCCTCTTAACGTACATACTGTTATTGTGATTTTAAGATAAAACAGGTAAATATTGTCTTGTCTAACGAGAGGAAAGAAGAACTACAAAAGTTCTCTCTGATCCGCATAATCAATGGTTAGAGGTGACTACGAATATCGAACCCGTGCCACCGGAGTGAAGAGCTCCAGAGTCGCGAGTGATACCAATCTGCCAATTGTCCTACTTTTGAATTGATTGTGGTTTTAATCAAGTTATTGATTTTGCTTTTGGGTTCTAAATGATCATGAAAACATAAGCTGTGATTTAAAGTATTCAGCGTAAGCAGAATAGTCAAACGCAACCAAACAACATGCGTGCACATTTCACCTGAAGACGGGATCAAATTCCATATCCCGAAACGTCGTGTTCTTCTTCAGCAACATTGATATGTAAGTCTGATTGTTGTTGTGTAGATTGAGGAAGACTCAAACATCATAGCTGACGGGTTCACAATCTACACACGCGCGAGTTTCCACAACTTGACAGCGGGAACGCAGTATGTGGTGAAAGTGTTCATCAACAACATGGTCGGCTGGAACCCCGAGTCCTTCCTTTCGATCAATGTCACTACCTCAGCTAGAGGTAAGTTGACCGTATGAAAGTGAGCTTTTTTTGTTGTTTTTGGACAACTTTCTTCGCCACATGGACCGCCAGCCAAGGACAATCTTAGCTAGGCAAACTCAGCCTTTCTAGGCTTTTTGTCGGAGTGGGAAGGATATAGAACACGGTAAGGAAGGGAATGGGTCTGCTGGCATCATGCTTGGCCGACTGATTGGCCACGATGGGGGATAGGGATTTTTTTGCTTCAAAGAGGTCTTCTAGATCCAAACCGGAGGTCACCAATAATGTTCACTCTCTCTTCAGTCAATTGACTCTCAAGAGTGAACCTTCTTTGACGTCTCCCCAGATAATCCTTTTCTTGACCCATAGAAAGGAAATGTCCAACTGAGTAGACAAAACCTACCCTTCTTTAAAACATGATCTCTCTTTGCTGCGCCCCAGTATCAGGTTATATGCACAGGTAAAAATAACAGTCATATTTCCACGGGGGTATAAACTATAAGTGAGCTTACTTACTATCTATATTCAAAATTGGGAGCTTTTATTCAAACTGGGTCAACACGCAGCAAAGGCGTGAGGGAGGTGGACTTTCTTTGCTTAACTGGAAATCAGGTTTAAAATACCACTTCTCATATATAGTTTATTTTTAATGATAAACTTTTCTTGAAAGAAACATTAGAACTTTATAAAGTAATCTCATGAAGTATTTGTTGAACAACTTGTCATTTCAAATAAATTGTGGCATTTTAAACCTGATTGTAATATTTAAATCTAAAACACCAGTTGAGATTTAAAGAACGTTTCTTTGAGTCATTGATTTAATGTTGAAACTCCCTTTCTTTTGAGGTACCACAAGGGGGTGGGGTTGTATTTAAAAAAATTGAGGAGGCCCTTCCCCCCGGTTTTGGGTTGGGGGTAGGTGACGCAGAGTGCGCCAAAACAAACTTTAGGATTCCATAAAAACATTCCCCAAAGTAGTTTTCAACATATTTCCTTTGTTAATAGTTAAAATGGGGGGCGGACATTTAGAACTCAACTAAAACAAAACGTGAACTATTTTTTACCTCTAATTCTCTAGTCCCGGAAGTTGAAGAAAATTTTAGAAATATTCTTCCTGGTATTGAAAGTCAAATCCGACAAGCTTTCACTACTAGGCTTCCCCTTATGCGAAGAAGGGATCCGTACATCGTTACGGCATAGACAAGAAGATTTAGATTTTTATGGTAGAACGTCTGAAAACTCTGCCTAAGCAAGTGGCTTATTTTTTACTTAAAAGCTGTCTTGGCATACCCAAAGTGTTATACGCAATAAGAACAACGCCAACATTCAAATATCTAGAAGACCTTCAGAACATGGACCATTCAATCAAATCTGCTCTTGAAGACATTTTGAACGTGAGATTATCAGAAGAACAAATGCATCAAGCAAGACTCCCAATAAATCTTGGCGGTATTGGAATACGTAAACTTCTGGATCTAAGTCTCCCAGCATTACTCTCGTCATGTGCCGGAGTGATGCCTCTTGCCTCTATAATCTTAAATATTCCTGTTGAAGATTTGGCATTAATCTCTTGGCAAGACGGCATTAAAATATGGAGCATAAACCAGCAAGAATTACCAACAAACCAATCTGTTCAAAAAGACTGGGATGAAATAGCTCTGAAAAATAAAATGGAATCCAACTTCTACTTCGATAATCCTTAAGATTTGGCAAGACTGAAAGCACTGCAGAATAAAGAATCTAGTGCTTGCTGGTTACATGCGTTTCCCTTGAAAAATATTGGCATGTTTATGGACGATAAGAGCTTCCAAATTTGCGTCCAAAGATGTGTCTATTATTTCTACGACTTTTACTTTTTATTATTTCTTATATTTTTTCACATTATTTTTATGTACTATTAAGGCAAAATATATTGTCTTCAACAACTATTTGAACTCAACTTGTGTATTTCCAATTCGAATTATTATAACATTTTCCAAACACTACACGTGTTTAAATAAACTGTTACTATCCAGTGCCAGAGGCTGTGCGCAACCTGACAGTGTACAAGAAGGGACGCAGCATGTTGGGACTGCGTTGGGCGGAGCCGAGGATCCTGTATGGTCAACTGGAGTCCTTCGTCGTACAGTACAAGTGTCAAGGACAGCAAGCGACACGTGTCATTGTGAAGCCTACTTCTTGCACAGTGTGGCCACAACTGTACTGTCACACCCTGGAGAACTTCAAGTCTAATCGCAACTACACTGTCGTGGTTAGTAAAGTCGAGTTTTACAAACCGAACATTTAATTTATTAGCGATTTTCCTGTGGAAGAATGATATATTATTCATTCCGTTAGCGTTGTAGGACACAGACCCGGGACTAGGAATTGACCCCCAGATTACCTTTTGGAAATTCGTCGACCCCCCAGCCGCTACTGATTTTAACACCTACTCGTAAAATATTTAATCTTAAGGGTCCGCCTGAGCTGCTCGGGAGTCGGGAGAGCGTCGTTGCAGCTGAGCTCAAAATACTCCGAGGGAAACATCACAACCCTATAACAAAATCCCACTGAGTATTTTGAAGAACTTTGTCATTCAAAGTAAATTGTATGTGAAATGTGATATTTGGAACCTGATTTCGTGTAATCTTTCAATTAATACTGTATAACAACAAAAAATGAGTCGAGATTTGCTGTGCATTGTTAAACGTGATTCGAAATTCCCTTTACTTTGAGGTGTCACAATGGGGGTTTATTTAAAAAGTTTTGGGGGCTCTCTGGTGGGTGGGGGTGGGTGACACAAAGTACGTCAAAACAAACTTCAGAATTCTATAAGGAGACATTTAAAAAAATATTTATTAAATACCCTAAGAGGTTTGAAAAATATTTCCTTTTTCGAAAGTTATGGGGTGAGGGGCAGTTCAAACTCGCCCTGTATAAGTTTAACTGTCAACTAACACTTGTTCACAGCCACCTGCTAGTAGTTGGCTAGTTCTAGATTTATGTGTTCCTTGTAGATACATTGCTTGTTTATGTTTGACGGCCGGTATTCATAATACGAGTAGACTATGTTCTGAGGATGATATAGGTCTAAAGCGGCTCAGATAGTTTCAGTGATCATCTGATGATACCCGCATCAACTCTCACCATCGTTTAGACATATCAGACCATCACCTGCGTGGTTCAGAAGTCACGTTAAGCCGTTGGTCCTTGTATTTCCATTGGTCATTGGGCTATTAATTAATGACCCATTCTAAGGAAGAGTCGGCCTTAGCTTGTAACAAGACTATACCTCATAACTCATTACTACCACTCATCACACTCATCCTTCACCACATATTTCCTTAAAATATCCTCATGAGAGTGGTCAGCATCTCAAATAGTGATATAGTGATTTTCTACTTGCCACATCTTAAAATCTTTTGGAGTTGATGTCAACAAAATGGGGATCAAACTCAGCGAACAAAAGTAACACAAGAGTTGCTTAAAATACCATTCCACAACCATCAAACTAACAGTTGAAGCTAAACTTTCATTAAAAACAATCAAAATAGCAGAGTAAGTTCTATTGGATAGCAGATTACAGTATATAACTAGTTATTATACCTTTTAATTAACTGCAGTAGTTTCCTTCAGTTTAAGTATAACTTTAAATACTTTAATTAGAAGACATGAATCAACATAACTTTATTACAACTCACACATTAATAATGCTTGACTACAAGAAAACAATATTAAACATATGACTCTTGTTGTCTTTGAGAGAGTGTTCAGGAACATAAATAATATTATAATAAATCTAACACTCCCCCTCACGAACTCAAATACAAGTTGTCAGGTCAGTCCGATTAAACATCTCAGCTGTCCAAGTTTGGGTCCTGGTAAAGGTTTGGTTAACAAGTCCGCTTCCATCTCTCCTGTAGGTTTGTACTTGATTTTTATCTGGCCTTGAAAAATGGTGTCTCTGATGAAATGTTCCTTTATACTTATGTGCTTTGATTTTGAACTGATGATTGAGTTTTCTGCTAAGTTCTTGGCAGATTGATTGTCATTGTACAATGTGATTGTGCCAAAATTCCTTCCCAAATCTTCTCCTAGTTTCTTCAAGTGTAAAGCTTCTTTTGCTGCTTCGGTTAAGGACATAAATTCAGCCTCCGCTGTTGAGAGAGCGACAGTCCTCTGTTTTCTCGATTCCCAGCTGATAACTGCACCACCATATTTGAAACAGTAACCAGTGTATGATCTTCGGTCATGTTCTGAAGATGCCCAGTCTGCGTCCGCCATTCCTTCTAGTGGTTTGTTTGTCTTCTTAAATCTCAAAGACAGAGATTTTGTTTCTTTCAGATATCTGACGACTCTCTTTGCTGCTAGCCAGTGTTCTTGTTTGAAGCATGAGTTGTACTGACTCAAGTAGCTGACTGCATGAGAAATGTCAGGTCGGGTTCCAACGGCTAAGTACATTAGTGAACCGATTAAGTTCTGGTATGGGACACTTATTGTTTCTTTGTTTGAATCCATACTCAGTTTGATTCCAGGTTGTAAGGGTGTGACGGTTGGGTTACATTCCATCATACCGTATTTATTCAACAGATCTTCAGTGTACTTCTTTTGAGATACTAGAATTTCACCATTCTTGTGTTCAAATTCAATTCCGAGGCAATAGTGAAGGATTCCCAAGTCTCTCATTTCAAACGATTCTGTCAGTTTCTTTTTCATTTCAATTATTTTCTTTTGTTTAGGAGATGCGATGATAATATCATCTACATAAACAGTAATTATGACTCTATCTCCCCCTGAACCCTGAACGTAGACACAAGGATCTGCTACTGATGCAGTGAAACCAAGTTCTTTCAACTTTTCATCAAGTTTTAGAAACCATTGTCTTCCGGCTTGTTTCAATCCGTACAAGGATTTTTTTAATCGACACACTTTTTGGGTTGAAGATTTTCTTAGTTCTTCTAGCATTTGTTTTGCCATGTTGTACATATTTTTATCATCTTTTTCAATTTCTTCCATCATTATTTCTTGTAGAAATCTTTCAATCCCTTCAGGTTTTTCCATATATATTTCCTCTTCTAAATCACCATTCAAGAATGCAGTGTTTACATCCATTTGGTGTAGTTTGAAGTCTTCCTCTACCGCAAGTCCGATGAGGAAACGAAGAGAGCTGAGTTTTACCACTGGAGAATAGGTTTCATTGTACTCAATGCCTGGTATTTGATTGAATCCCCTAGCTACAAGACGAGCTTTTCGCCTTTCAATTTCACCGTTTTTGTTGTATTTATTGGTCAGTATCATTTTTGAAGTAATGATGTGTTTCCCTTCTTTCTTGTCAGTGATGATCCAGGTTTTGTTTTTCAGATGAGATCTTATCTCATTTTTTATAGCATTTAACCATTCATTTGCATTTTCACCTTTTAAAGCTTCGTCCATGGCTAACATTGACATGTCATAATCTTTAGTCCATGATGGAGCTTTTCTATTTCTTTGATCTCTTATTTCATTTTCTACTGGTATGTTATCATTTTCTTGTACACGGTCATCAACATCATTTAACTCAACATTTTCATTTTCTTCTATTTGTTGTTCATCGTGAACATTTTGTTCCTCGTTATCATGTTTGTCATCAAAACTCATTTCAATGAAGTTTCCATCATTTTTATTTTCATCCGTTTGTTTGTTTTCCACTTCTTTTGTGTTAAACATTTTATCGAGAACCTTTACATCTCTTGATATGACTACTTGTCTTTGGCGTGGTATCCAAATTCTGTAGGCCTTTGAAATTTCCGAGTAACCGACAAATATTCCAACATCAGTTTTTGGATTTAGTTTTCCCTTTCTCCTCTTGTTCAGAACAAATGCTTTAGTTCCAAAGATTTGAAGATGGCGTACAGATGGTATTCTGCCTACCCACCTTTGGAAAGGTGTTTCCCCATTTATTGATTTGCAGGGAGAACGGTTGATTAGATAATTTGCTGTGTTGACAGCTTCAGCCCAAAATGAATTTGGCAAGTTTGCTTCAATTAGTAAGCATCTTGTTTTCTCCATTAGCGTTCTGTTCTTTCTTTCTGATATAGGATTTTGTTGAGGTGTATAGGTCGCTGTTAAGCGCCTTCTAATTCCACATTTTTTCAAATAATTGTCAAACTCCTTCTTACAGTATTCTGACACTTCATTATCAGTTTGTAGAGCTTTTAGTTTTTTGCCTGTGGAGCGCTCCATTTAATTCTGAAATTCTTTAAATTTCTCAAACACTTCATTCTTTTAAGAAATACACTCGACAGTATCGAGAGTAGTCGTCTGTAAAAGTTACAAAGTACTTTGCTCCGTTGTGAGATGGGATATTTACAGGTCCAAATACATCTGAATGTATTATTTCAAGAAGTTCAGTTGTGCGCGGCTCTTCCCTTTTTGGGAATGGTAGCCGAGACAATTTTCCTTCAATGCATGTCTCACATTCTCTTATAGTTTCATTTTTGTCAAAACTTAAACCTTGTAGTATTTCTTTGTTTTGAGCTGTTTTCATATCATTTTCATTCATATGTGCTAGCTTTTTATGTCATTTCTTTTAAACAATACATCAAAACCGTTATCAGTTATTTTGCTGATTGATAGTAAGTTTGTTGACAGTTCTGGTACATGTAATGTTTTGGTTAAGTTTGATGTTCCTATCTTGTGATCAAGAACAATTTCACCAACTCCTTTAATTGAAGCGGTTTTTCCTTCAGATGCAAGCTTTATCTGAGAATTACCATTGTAGGTTTCATTCAGATCTTTAAACATCGATTTTTCTGCACACATGTGAGAAGTGCTGCCACTGTCTAAGCACCATTTTGTTTGGTCTTTTACAGTGTCACTGTATAACTTTAAACAGACTTCAGTTTTAAAAGTTGATTGTGGAGAGATTTTGTTACTTTCGTCTTTTTTATTAAACTTTCTAGTTGATTCTGTGTTGTTGTATCTACACTCATTTGCTGTGTGATTCAATTTGTTACATTTGAAACATCTTAGTTCCCTTTTTGTTTCTTCTTTTCGTTGAAAGTTGTAGTTCTTTTGATTTTTACCATACCTTTTCTTAGTGTACAGAGCTCCTTCATTTGAGTTAGACTCATTGTTCGCTCTACGAGCTTCATTCTCCTCCAGTATTTTAACTTTTAGCTCATCTGGTTTGGGTAATTTGTCCCTTGTTTCGATAGCTATGCGGAAGTTTTCAAAACTTGCAGGTAAACTGTAGAGTAACATTATGCTCATCAAGTCTTCATTTATTTCTACATCCATCTCTGACAGTTTGTTTACTGTGTCACTAAAACTATCTAAATGATCTTTAAGATTATCATTTTCATTCATTTTCTTAAGAATCAACCCTTTTAATAAAGAGGCTTTTTAGGGCAGGTCCTTTACTTTGGTAAATACCTTCCAGAGTTGACCATACTTCATGTGAGGTTTTACAGTTCTTGACTTGTTTTAGTTCAGATGGAGAAATGATAAGGAATAAATCAGATCTTGCATTTAAGTCATATTCTTCCCATTTGTTTATTTGTTCATCATTGGCTTCAGGTTTCTTTAATTTACCACATGCATAATCCCAGAGTTTGTTTTAATTAAAATAGCCTGAGCTTGTACTTTCCAGGTATCATAATTGTCTCTATTTAAGGGTTGGATGTGAAAATTAGATGAAGTCATCTGAATTTTTATTTAGCAGCCTAGGTTTATGTAAACAAAGGAAAAAATACTTTTAACATAAACTGAAAAAGAAGACTGGTCCCATAACCTATTGGATAGCAGATTACAGTATACCTTTTAATTAACTGCAGTAGTTTTCTTCAATTTAAGTATAACTTTAACTACTTAAATTAGAAGACATGAATCAACATAACTTTATTACAACTCACACATTAATATTGTTTGACTACAAGAAAACAATATTAAACATATGACTCTTGTTCTCTTTGAGAGAGTGTTCAAGAACATAAATAATATTATAATAAATCTAACAAGTTCTCACAACTCCTAGTTCAATCCAAAACAACTCCTCTGACGAATGTAATTTCGTACACAATTTCAGTGGCTAATTTGTACAGTGTTACAATCTGTTACCCTCTCGTGGAGACACTCATGTTGCTTGGTTTGTCAGGTGAGCGCTCGAAACGTCGAAGTGAAGGAAGATGGTGACATCTCTTCAGTCACAGAAATTACTAAGGAGGGTGGTAAGTTTTCACAATCCAGTCATCAACCGATCTCAATTATATGAGGAAAGAATTATACATTCTATTACTCGTACAATGTTAAAAAAATTTTACAATATAATTTTACAATGTGTAAAAGAAGCCTTCAGCTTACACAGTCTCAATTTAAAAAAAAAACTTTATACAAATTCTCGAAAAGAGCCTTACATTTGTTAAAGAGCTGACAGCTTAAGAGAATGCACTTGAATCCTGACAGTGATCCCTCTTAAATCCCTCTCTCATAGTGTTGAAAACATATTTTAATTGTAAAAATAGTTAAAGTTTAATTTATATTTTTAATATTCCTAAACTCATGATTAACTTTAATGTTTACAGTTGGCTAAGATCATTCTGGAAATTTTTCAAGCTAAATTCAGCTGACTGTATAAGAAAAGCATTAAAACAAATTGTTGATTTGTTACTATGGTGATTGTATGAAATTGTTATTAATGTGAAATAAAGTAATGCAATTTTGAACTGTGTAAGAAACGAGTCTTGAGTCCATTTATTAATCACTAGACAAACAAGGGATTTTTGGTATTTAATATCTTGGCGTCCAAACGTGTGGCAGTGTTTGTTTTTAATCAAATATTTGTCTAGTAATCTTAGATAAATGGAAGTGGCATTGAAACTGAGGTCCACTATAAGGGGCTCGTTCACAAAGGTGTACAATGCTCTACAGACACATTTGTTAGAGAGAAACATGGAAGAAACAAAAGCAACTTTCAGTATGTTGGAAAATAAATGGATCCAGATCCAAGAAAAAGATGAAGAAATCTTGAGGCTACTGGTAGTGGATGTAACGCTTACAGTCGAAGATTTTGAAAAAGAAGATGAAGTGAATTTACTTCAGTATAAAACCAAGTATGAAATGATGAAAGTAAAAATCAACAACCTGGAAACTGCAGCAGGTAACAGAGAAACAATCAGGGGTTTTTGATGATGATGAGAATTCTGTTCTGAGCACAGGTAACTAGATAGCAACTTAAGACTGCCTGCTATCAAATTTGATACATTTGGTGGTGACTTGAAAAACTGGCTACCCTTTTGGGGGCAGTTCGAGATTATTCACAAAGATGAATGATGAATCTATACCTACTTTTCACAAATTTAGGATTTTGTCACAGTCACTGAAAGAAGGATCTAGGGCTAAACAGGTAGTAGACAGCTTTCCTGTTTTAAAGGAGATAGACAACTACAATGCTGCTGTTGAGGCATTGAAGGAAAGGTTTGGTCGTGAGGATCTACTCATTGAAGTGTACATTCGGGAACTTTTAGAAATGATAGTACAGAATTCTAAATCATTCCAATTGTCCTTAGCGGACTTGTATGATAAACTGGAATGTAAATTTCGCTTCTTAGAAATACTGGGTGTAACAACTGGGAAATCAGCAGCGATTATTTGTCCCTTATTAGAATCTTGCATGACGAAATCATTGTTGACTTCGTTCAGAATGAAAGAACTTAGGGGGATTGCGGATATCAGAAGAGCTTTTTTACAGATTGGTGTAAATCCTAAGGACAGGAAGTACTTGAAGTTTCTCTGGAGAAAATCTGATGGAGATTTGATCAGTTTTCAACACAACAGAGTGGTATTCGGTTTGACATCTAGTCCTTTCCTGTTAGGTGCTGTAATTAAGTATCATTTGGAGAATGTACGGGAAAATATTTTGCAAGGAAACTTGAGTTATTCTCTAGCAACTGTAGACACATTACTGAGATGCTTCTATGTAGACAATGTTGTAACTAGTTTGGATTCCATTGATGACGTTGAAACCTTTCAGAATGAAGCTACTGCTATTATGGCTGAGGGTAAATTTGTTCTCAGAGAGTGGGAACACACAGACTTTCAAAGCAGCAAAGACTTTTCTTCAGTACTGGGATTGAAATGGAGTAGCAACAATGACATGTTAGCTATAAGTACTGAAAATCTGAACCTTTTCCAAGTAAAGTAACTAAAAGGGTAATTTTATCAACTGCTCACAAACTATTCGACCCTTTGGGAATAGCGAGTCTTGTGTCTATCTGCCCAAAGTTGTTGTTGAAAGAATTGTGGGAATTAAACGTTGATTGGGATGATGAAATACATGAACATATCCAGGTTAGATTCCTAAAATGGGCCGATGATTTGAGATACCTATGTAACGTTAGAGTTCCACGCTGGCTACTTATTCCTAACATGATTAAGTATCAGCAGGGAAATCAGCAGCGATTATTTGTCCCTTATTAGAATCTTGCATGTCGAAAGAATTCCTCAGGGTATGGCAACGTAGTTACACTTCCGATGATGTCAAGGGTGCTGAAAAAAGGCTAGGAAAATTTAGGGAGTTTATCAAAGCTGAAGTTCAACATGAACAGCGTATATCATTAGCTATGACAAAATTTGGTATAGCTGACAATGTTAAGGAACAAAATTTGGTTCCAAAAATTATGAAAAGACTTTCAAAGCAGCCCCTGTACAAAAGAGAAAAGACACACCTGCGGCTATTGGCTTACTAACTGCCCAAGAAAGTAGACAAGCTTGTATTTTTTGTGATTTATCCCACAACAGTACTGATTGTTTCAAAGCTCGTGACATGACGTATGAGGACAAATTGAAACGTGTAAGGGATTATAGAAGCAGCTACTTATGTTTAAAGGGGTCTCACTCTTCAAAACAATGCAGAATTAAGACATCTTGTATGATTTGTGACAGGAAACATGCAACAATCTTGTGTTCTAGTTTCACACGCAACAAAACTCAGTGGGTCTGAAGTTTCTAACCAAGTTTCAGGTGAACCCAGAAAGAAAGAAGAACCTGTAAATGTGACAACCACAGCGAGTGTCACTTGTGATACGACAGTTTTGCTACCTACAGTAAAGCTGCAACTGAAGAATAGTAATGGGAAGACCTGCGTTGTTCGTGCAGTGATCGATACAGGCTCGCAGCGGTCGTACGTACTAAACTCTACTGCGGCTAAAATGGGATTCAAGGATAACGGTAATGAAAAGCTTTGCGTATCTCTGTTTGGAGGTAAGAAATCAGATATAGCTCACCATAAGATGTTCCTGGTCTACTTATGTAGTCTAAAAGGAGATTATGAATGCTTGATAGACGCACTGGGTCAAGACATGATATGTGGTGACTTGCCTACAGTTCCAAGTGGTCCTTGGATTGACGAGATGGTTGCTTGTGGAATCGAAGTGTCTGATTTGTTACATGACTCTGGCCCTGTAGAACTGCTGTTGGGTGCAGACGTTGCTGGTACTTTGTTAACAGGGAACGTAAAGAAACTATCCAGTGGATCATTAGTTGGGATAGAAACCTACCTAGGTTGGACAGTATCTGGAAGGATACCACTTCAGAATCGGAAGAAATTGACTGCAGGTACATTGATCACAACTAACATGTTTTGCGACAACATGAATGTTTCAGACTTGTGGAGACTTGATTTGATTGGGATTGATGATACATCAGTCTACAAAACCAAGAATGGAACTGAAGCTGAAATTAATGAGTTTTTCTTAGATACAATAACCATAAATGAAGATGACAGGTACGAAGTATGTTTGCCGTGGAAACTAAACCATTCACCTCTCTCAGCGAATTTTGAGTTGGCTTCTAAACGCTTGGATTCAACAAGACAGAAACTACAAAAGAATGGGTGTTTAGTAGAGTATGATACTGTTTCAAGGAATGGGAAGCTGAAGGAGTTATTAAGGAGATACCGGTTACAAATGAAGGCCACTGTTTACCTCATCATCTCGTGGTGAAACTAAACAGCACAACACAAGTTCGTCCTGTATTTGATGCTTCGGCACACCAGAAAGGGACTTGTAGTTTAAATCAGTGTCTAGAAAGAGGTAGTAACTTAATTGAACAAATACCTTCATTGTTGACTTCGTTCAGAATGAAAGAACCTGGAGTGATTGCGGATATCAGAAGAGCTTTTTTACAGATTGGTGTAAATCCTAAGGACAGGAAGTACTTGAAGTTTCTCTGGAGAAAATTTGATGGAGATTTGATCAGTTTTCAACACAACAGAGTGGTATTCGGTTTGACATCTAGTCCTTTCCTGTTAGGTGCTGTAATTAAGTATCATTTGGAGAATGTACGGGAAAATATTTTGCAAGGAAACTTGAGTTATTCTCTAGCAACTGTAGACACATTACTGAGATGCTTCTATGTAGACAATGTTGTAACTAGTTTGGATTCCATTGATGACGTTGAAACCTTTCAGAATGAAGCTACTGCTATTATGGCTGAGGGTAAATTTGTTCTCAGAGAGTGGGAACACACAGACTTTCAAAGCAGCAAAGAAGACTTTTCTTCAGTACTGGGATTGAAATGGAGTAGCAACAATGACATGTTAGCTATAAGTACTGAAAATCTGAACCTTTTCCAAGTAAAGTAACTAAAAGGGTAATTTTATCAACTGCTCACAAACTATTCGACCCTTTGGGAATAGCGAGTCTTGTGTCTATCTGCCCAAAGTTGTTGTTGAAAGAATTGTGGGAATTAAACGTTGATTGGGATGATGAAGTACCTGAACATATCCAGGTTAGATTCCTAAAATGGGCCGATGATTTGAGATACCTAAGTAACGTTAGAGTTCCACGCTGGCTACTTATTCCTAACATGATTCGAATGAGTATTCATACGTTTGTAGATGCTAGTGAACAGTCCTACGCTACAGTGATTTTTGTTAGAGTGGAAAGCGAGTATGAAGTCAAGGTTCAACTAGTGCAATCTAAAACCAGGATCGCGCCAGTGAAGAAAATAACGATACCCCGCCTGGAATTGTTAGGTGTAACAATCGGAGCAAGACTTTTTAGTAACATCCGAGGATTTTTCGACAAGAATTGTGATGTTTATTTTTGGACAGATTCTGCCACTGTTTTGGCATGGTTGAATCGTAATGAGAATTGGTCTACCTTGGTATCAAACCGAGTAAACGAGATGAGGAAGTTGACCGATGTGGAACATTGGCACCATGTACCAGGTAAATTGAACCCTGCCGACCTTCCTTCAAGAGGATGTTTTGGAAAGGTTTTGTCAGAGTCAAATTGGTGGGAGGGTCCTACATGGTTGTATCTACCTTCTACAAACTGGCCAACATCTGACTGCGATTTTGATGAAACTTTGATAGCTTCGGAGAAGAAGAAATTCGTTGTATCTGTAACGATGACTTCAAGTAATGAACCACAAAATGATTGGTATTACAAGTATTTTTCCCAATACCTAAAAATAATAAGAATGGTTGCTTGGGTGGGAAGATTTATAGCAAACTGTTAAAATGCAATCGAAGATACTACTCTGATGAAACGAGATCAACTAACAGTAGAAGAAATAAACAATGTAGAGTTAAGGGTTTTGAAGATGGTACAAGAGGAAACTTTTAATGGCATAGAAGATCCAAAAATTACTTCCCTTCAACCTTTTGAAGACCATCTTGGACTAATTCGCTTCAGAACCAAAGTTTCACACAGAGTTGACAGCCTGGACTTTAGATTCCCCATACTATTACCAAAGGATCATCCAGTTGTGTTTTGTTTGTTACGACACATACATGAAAAGGAATGTCATGTTGGGGTGCACGGGTTGTTAGGAATGACTAGAGAAAGATTTTGGGTGATTGGTGGCAGAAGAACCATGAAGAAAGTAATCTCAAGTTGTGTGATATGTAAACGACATAGTTCTAAGCACTTGGATGCTCCAACTGCTGCACCACCTAAAGATCGAGTGCGTCAGGCTTCAGCGTTTGAAGTTGTTGGCGTCGACTTGGCTGGGCCTATATACCTGAAAGATGAGAAAAAAGCCCGGATTTGTCTTTTTACATGTGGCGTTTACAGAGCTCTTTACTTAGAACTCTTAACGTCTCTGACCACAGAAGATTTCTTGCTGGCACTTCGGAGATTTGTTGCACGTCGAGGGCGACCTAACACAGTCTACAGTGACCAAGGAACGAACTTCAAAGGAACTGACAATCTGTTCAGGAAACTAGACTGGAATAAGGTGTTGGAGTACTGTGATGTGAATCACATATCTTGGAAGTTTAAACCTCCATCAGCTCCATGGTGGGGAGGATGGTAGGAGCGACTCGTTGGGCTCACCAAACAGCTCCTGAGAAGAATACTCAGAAGATCCACAATGGCTTACATTGAAATGGAGACAGTACTTTGTGATTGTGAAAGTGTTTTGAATTCACGTCCACTGACCTACGTTGTGGAAGGATCTTCAGAACCTATATTCATAACTCCGTCAATGTTCATTGAAGACATCAAGGAGGCTGGCTTGCCAGAACTTGACACTTTGGAATCATCAAGCTTTGACAAAAAATGGCAACATATGAAGAAGTTGAAAGAGGAATTCCGAAACAGATTTCGTAATGAATATCTAGGATTGCTGAAACAAAGAGTTGAACTGACGAAACAGAATAAAATTGACGTTGGTGACATAGTATTGATTGGAAGCGACAACTCCAAGAGGATGAACTGGCCATTGGCACGGGTCATTGAAACTATCCCAGGAAAAGATGGAGTGACTCGTCTAGTAAGATTGAACACTACGAATGGAGAATGCTTACGACCAGTTCAACGGGCTTACCACTTACTCGAAGGTTAAGACATACAATTTGACAAAGAGATATCATCTAACAAGAAAACCAAAAAGTGACTGAAGTTTTTTCCTTTACATTAAAAAAACTGGTGGGAGGATGTTGAAAACATATTTTAAATGTAAATATAGTTAAAGTTTAATTTATATTTTTAATATTCCTAAATACATGATTAACTTTAATGTTTACAGTTGGCTAAAATCATTCTGGACATTTTTCAAGCTAAACTCAGCTGATTGTATAAGAAAAGTATTAAAACAAATTGTTGATTTGTTACTATGGTGATTGTATGAAATTGTTATTAATGTGAAATAAAGTAATGCAATTTTGAAATGTGTAAAAAACGAGTCTTGAGTCTATTTATTTATTACTAGACAAACAAGGAACCTTTTGGTATTTGATACATAGTTAATCCCTTCTCAACAATAGAAGGATCGCCTTGACAAATATCCAGATTGAGTTTTAATTGTGGACTTAACATCTCTTAGCAACTCAAATACGGTATGTAAGTGCCAAGATAAACATAATTGTGGTGTAGCCTACAGCAACTGTAATTTGCATTGGTAGTCGGGCTATTAATTAGTGACCCAATGTGGAGAACAGTCGTCCCCAACGTGAATGATAATTTTTTATGATGGCCACTCCCCCTGGTTGGGAAGTCATGTTAAGCCGTTGATCCATTATATTGGTCGTTGCACCATTAATTAATGACTTGATCTGGGGAAAAGTCGGCCCTAGTTTGTAAGAAAACTACACCTCATCATCCACTCATGACACATCAGTCCATATTCACCTTAAAATACCCTCTAGGAGTGGTCGGTGTCTCATAGCAAAGTATCAAAAATGTCCTTGAACGTAAAGCCTTGCTTGTATAGGATATAAAAATTGACAGGCTGTTTAGTTGTGCTATAAGTAAAACAATAAGCGCACCTGTGTTTTAACTCACTAAACATTTGTTTAGATATCTGTATTTGCAGTTTGTTGACTATGAAACAAATCTTGAACATTTTATGTTTCCAGCTCCTACGGTTCCTCAAAACCTGACAGTGCACAACAGCTCATCTACTACCATAGGCTTGAAGTGGAGATACCCGGACATGGCCAACGGTATCGTGAGATCCTTCGTAATCACGGTAGAGGAGACGGAAATGTTCGACCAAGACGCTTGCTGTCAAGACTTCCCTCTCATAGAAATAATAGTCAAAGAGGAGCTAGTTGTCTACTCTGTTGAGGTTTGTACTTTTCTATATATATTTATTTAATTTTAAACGTTACATTAGGACGACTCAAATGGGACTTAAGTTCGCTGGCTTTAGCCTGCACTCTGTTGGCATCAACCTACAAGATTTTGAAAATTACGGAAATAGAGGACAATTATGGTGTATTAAAATACCATCTGTCAAATATTAGCAAGTGGCGCACCTACTTGTATCAAAGGAAAATAATTTTAAAATTACAGTTGGTTGCCACCAGGGCTTAGCAATCAAATGACCTTAAAGTGAATTACCAGTAGTGCCGTTTGAGCTGTCCTTTTATAATGTATGTTTTCAAAAATTCACACAAGCACCCTATGGCAATTATTATTACATCGGTTGCGCACTCAGTTGGAATTAACCTAAATTGTGACCCCTGCCTCAAAGTAGACCCTTGAGAGTTCTGAGTCTGCTTTGGCCTGAGCTCTAGCGGAAGATCTTTTCAAACTATCGTGTTAATAGGACAGTGATGTCACTGTACATTGTGAGATTGATTACAAACATGTTTGTCCACTAGATATCAGGGCTACGCCCGGCAGCCACCTACTATGCGAGTGTCTCGGCCAAGACGGTGACCATGGGGCCTGCCCAGTCGCTCATAGTTAGTACCAGACCCCCTCACTTGCCCGTGAGGGTGCTGCCCTCTCTTCAACTGTTGTACGAAACATATCTCCCATCTGTAGAGAGAAACATCACCTGGCTCTCCCAGGAAAACCTGCTTGAAGTCAACAGTTCGGATGTGTTTTCGCCTCTTATCAAGTGAGTTTGCATTATCATTGGTTGGACTATCGGTGAGGATCTTTAGGTTTGATTCTTTCTCACTTTAAGCTTTCTTTGACTCAATGTTCTCCAATTCTTCACAAACGTGAAGAAAGTGTGTACAGTATTAGATATTGTATGCCACGCCAGTTTGAGATGGTTTTATGGGTTGTTACGAAACTCAGTTTATATTTTTGAATAGTTATACTTGTTGTAAATGTACAGGTGAATTTATAACATATTTGTTTTAAAACGTTGAAATTACGAGTATCTTAATAGGTAGAATAGGTTTGTTCCTAATCAAAATACTCGTATGATTGAATATATCTGCCAAAGTTTCGGATCTGTTAAAAATCTGTTCAGAATTTTACAAATTAAACCTTTTGATTTATATAAACCCATCTCTTAAGGAATCCGCTGGATACAGCCCAGCGGCCTCTGTTTGTAATAGGGAATGTAACATAAGAACATTTGCAAACACCGTTTTAAGTAGTTGATTAACGTACCAAAATAAGAAAGGGGTTTCGATATAAGCATAGAGCTGCTGCATAAAAAACCAAACACGTAAAATTTTCTTGCTAAAAAAATAATTATTATTCCTTTTCAAAGAAATAATTATGAATGTAACATCCGTGTCAATGGAACGGGGTCGAATGTCAAATCAAGACTGTAAACGGAGCGAATAAGAGTAAAGAATTGCAAAGGAAATTCGATTAATTCATGCTTAGCTGCGTGTCGGCCTGGTTTATTTAATCAATTATGTTAGTTTTGTTTTGTGTCAACAATTTTGCTATCGCAAAAAAAAAGTTATATTTTAGTTATTTTATTATTTTATCATAAAACTTATGAATTATTATAAGTTAATAGCCTACTTACATAATCCCACTGCTCATTATATTTGACGATCTTCACTTTCCTCGATGTCATCCATGTCACTGAGGCAAGTCTCCCCTACGTCACATCGTCCGTTGTATATCTCTGGTCACCACTCTTCACCGCCAGTCTAAGTTTCGCAGCTCCTCGGAGTTGACTGGTCCCTTGATCCATCCCTGATAACCTTGCCGTCACCCTGGACAGAGAAATAGTCATCCGGGTCAGGTGACCTCCGGTTTTTTTAACGAGGTTGATACTGCTCCGACTCCTCCGTTGATACTGCTCCGTTGATGCCAAGTCCCGGGCTCGTCACCGTCTTAGCGGAGTTAAAAACTAGTTTTTGTTTTGTTTTAGAGGTGTGAAAGCCAAGAAAAACATACCTTTCCCGTGAATCGGGTGCGAAGTTACCCGGTAGCAATCCTCGGTACAAGCCCGACCTCATTGACGCTCGTTTCAACCGACCAAGGGACCTAAAAGGGTATTGTCAACGCATACTCAAGCGTAAAAAAGACGGGTAACCACCGGGTAACCACGGTGTAACCTCCCTTAACCAATGGACCTAATCTGGTGTTATTAGCGGACGTTAGACCTCAGCGGGCTGAGAATTGCTACTGAACAGTGTGTTATCTTGATTTGCCATGGAAATATTATATGTTCCATTGTTAATGTTGGCCTTTTAATTTTTGAAAGTATGAAGTTACCATAGCAATTATGTGTTATATTGTTGATTTGAATAAGTACAATAAAGGAAGTAAATTATTTACTCCAACCTGACTGCATTAACACAAAACCAAGTGTAAAAGTGTCAGCACCAAGGCTGTCCAAAAGAAACTCTCGCAGCACTTAATTTCAATAGTTTTGTAATTGTTGTAATTATTGTAACGGAGAAGTTTGGTGTCATATATTCTAACCAGTTTACAACAGCTGGTACTTTTACAATGCATACTTTATTTTCCCTGTTATTTTTTTATAATAATTAGGCCTAAGTTTACAAGTCTAAATATAGCCAGCCGACACGCAGCTAAGCACTAAAGCACCGCTGGCGCTGCTGCGTAAAGCGAATTTTCTTATTAGTACATAAGTACGTCTGTAATAATCGACCTTTGCCCACATCTTTGTATTACGGGGCTGTCCGTTACGCTCACAGCCTTGCTTCGGCCCAGACTTACATGGTCTTTAGTGGCAAGCTATTATCGAATTTCCTTTGTTCATTCATGTATTTATATTTTTATATTCTTGAGTATTTATGCCGTCAGCATGGTAAGACCTAGACCCAGGACCATGGAATGAGCACCAACCCTGACCACCAGAACAAGTTTTGAACATTTTTTCAACACTTTATATACACAGGGTCAGGCAAAAGTGTGAAAACGTCGTTATAACTTTTTAAACAGTTTTTTCAGCGCAACCGAACTCGTAACGTTTTATTAGAGGAAACAAAAGTACCTTTTAATGCATACTGACACTTTGCCCCAGTTTTGAAAATGGGGGATTGGGGGAGTAGCCCCATAATTATCATAGGAAAGCCCCATCGAGTGACACCTCATTTTGAAGGTCATTTTCTAAGACCTTCAAAATGACACCTTCTATTGCGAACAGCCTCGTAGCAGTAGCATCCGTCGTAATAGAAAAGAAAAATCCGAGTCCGAAGACTGAAGCGAGGCGTGAGTTGAGCGAAATAGAGAAACAAAATGTAACAGAAATTCGATTCGCTCATGCCAGCGCCACTTTTTTGCTTAGCTGCGTGTCGGCCGGTTATTTAACTACTTATTTGCCTTATGTTACCAGAAAATGATATTTTAGACAGTTAAAAACTACTGTAACCTTTTTATTTCCATAGAACTCAGCTTGTGATGATGGTTTTGAACGGTACTCATCCCTTCTCCAGTACGAACACTGGAATGAAAGACAACCAACAGCTCTCTGCCCTGCTGAAGAGTTCTATTGGTGGGCAGTTTTATTTCCTCGCCGAGTACAACAAGGTATGTACGATTTACAGGTGTAGTCTTTATCATGCGGTTTCTATTTCAGTGCCGGAAGATAGAGACGAAACTCTCTGAACATGTTATCTTTTGCCAATTTATCTACAAGGAGTCCCATAAGTAAAGTTCCAGACTCTGGGTAAAGGTTGTATGGGTCAAAATGAAAAGAAATTCAAGAATACAAATTTTTCCAAAAACGCTTAGTTAACCAGATGTTTGCCATTTTATATTTGTCCCTAGTTATTTATTATCTCCTACACTACTTATCGGATTTGACTTAAACTTAGCATACATTTGTGCCTTAGTAAGACCATTAAGGGAAAAAATTACCAGCATGATCTAAGTTATCATTTTAAAACGCTGGCTATTTTATGGTATTCTTGGCGTTACACCTTAAATAGCGAATAAACGGAGAGTTTTACGATAAAATGTACAAAGTACCGTTTTGTAGCATATATTTTTATTACCTATCTATCACAAGTTCAAAGAAATTGATTAAGAATCAACAAAGTTATAAAGGAAGTTCTGGCTAAAAACAGACAACATTATACCGTACTATCTTGATATTTACCAACAGTTTCCACTATAACTTTGTTGATTCTTAATTGATTTATTTGACCTTGGTGTCAATAGATAGTTAATAAGATTTGCTACAAAACGGTACTTTGTACACTTTATCGTAAAACTCACCGTTTATTCACTATTTAAGGTATAACGCCAAAAAATTCCCTAAAATACCATAAGATAGCCACCGTTTTAAAATGATAAATTAGATCATGCTGGTTGTTTTTCCCTAAATGGTCTGACTTAGATACAAATTTATGTTAAGTTTGATTCTAATCCGATAAATGGCGTGGAAGATAATAAATAGTTAGTGAAAAATATAAAATGGTAAATATCTGGTTAACTGCGCTTTTGGAAGCGTTTTAGTATTTTTATTTTCTCTTCATTTTGACTCATATAAACTTTTCCCAGAGTTTGGCACTTTACCTATGGGACACTCTGTATAATACCTTTTAGAAGGTAAGAGAGTATCCATATATTTGATAAATTTTCACATAACAGTGCACACTCTGTACATTGCTAATGGAAAATCTAATCAAGTTGATATAATGTTCCGATATTGTCTATTGTGTAAGTCAGTTATCAACTGTCAACTATGTAGACAATCAACTGGAAGCCAACTGGTGGTGTTGTAGGTGGCATCAACATCGTTGGTAAGTTGATCAGATCAATTTTCTACATTTCAACTGTCAACTTTCGTTCAATTGTTTCCCTATACATTACTGATATTTCTACTTTCAACGACGCACACCTGTTTCAGTATAAACCTTACCTCACCTAACCTGAATTCTGTCTTAAACTGTCGCGTGGGCCAAGATAGCCGTTTCATTCTTTTAAATCTCAGCCAATACTTCAAAGTAA
This sequence comes from Matsumurasca onukii, assembly GCA_018831715.1. Classification (NCBI taxonomy): domain Eukaryota; kingdom Metazoa; phylum Arthropoda; class Insecta; order Hemiptera; family Cicadellidae; genus Matsumurasca; species Matsumurasca onukii. Next base: position 25,013,093 of record CM032059.1, on the reverse strand, counting down.
AAAATTAGGATTTCGACTTTGCTAATTGTAAATTTAATTAAAACGTCGAGTTAGAAAGTCAGTTTTGAAGGTAACTCTCCCAAAAGCTTATTTCGATGGTGCGATTTTACTGGTTAATAAACTAACCTAGAAATCTATAAAAGGAAGATTTGAACACAATTCCGTGAAAATTGGACAACAAATATAAACAGTTTTACTATTTGAGTAAGGAGGTTGTAAGAAGCTAAAAACCGCAAAACCTTTTATTCTACTACGCTTCGTTCTACGTGGCGCTTGTTACATTGATAAATAACCTTTTTAAATTAGGATATATTCCTGATTAGGGCTCTCAAACTCAAACTCAAATTCTTTATTGTCGATTAACAAACAAGCATGACAAAGTCAAATTTTACAAAGCATGGATTTAATTAAGTTATTACTTGCTAATGTTACATCTAAAACTTAGAACTAAACAATTCCTCAAGACTATAAAATTCCTTTTCAATCAGAATCATTTTAAGATGCTTTTTAAAATATTTAATTCATTTTTCAAAGTCATTGGAAGGTTGTTGAACATTTTAATGGAGTTATACAGTGTCTGGTGCTGATAAAAAGTGGTTCTGTGTTGAGGTAGTGCCAAAACATTGGAACGCCGAAGACTGTACTCTGAAGGAGAACAAGTTGGGAACAAATTACAATTACTTTTTAGAAAATTCAAGCAACTAAAAATATAAAGACAGGGAAAAGTCAACATTTTGTTTTCACGGAATTTATCACGACAGGAAGAGGCTGTCCCAAGGCCAAAAACAATTCTAACAGCTTTTTTTGAGCTCTGAACACTGTCCTAACCTTTGAGCTATCGAATCCCCAAATGGAAACACCATAATTCAAAATAGGGAAAAAACATCCATAATATGCCAACAGAAGTAGTTTTTGATTGGAGAAAGAAGACAATCTTCTCAGAAGGAAGATAATTCGATTGAGCTTTTTAAGAACAGAGTCAATGTGCTCATGAAAATTGAGATTCGAGTCAATTATTACCCCTTAAAAGTTTGTACTTGAGGATGATGTAACTTCAAAGTCCCCTAGAAAGATCTGACTAATTTTCTTACTCTGACAATTTCTTAAAGTAAAATTTACCGCCCTAGTTTTTTCAAAATTAATACACAAACGATTCTCTGATAACCATTGCAGGATAGAATTTGCTTCTATAAAGACGTCTACCTCCAACTGTTCAAGGGACTTGTTAGCAAGACCCAGAGACGTATCATCCGCAAACAAAAAAAGATTGGATTTAGACACGCTTTTTGCGATATCATTAATAAAGAGGAGAAACAAAACAGGGCCAAGGACAGATCCTTGTGGAACACCAGAGAGCACCGTCAACCTTTCGGACTCCTTCACCAATAAAATATAAAATACTGATGTAGATTTGAAAATGTACAAATTTATTCTTCAGGAATTAATATTACCTCAAGAAACTATTCTGTTAATGTTCCAGGACGGTTTGCTGTCAGATTCGCAATGGGGACAAGAAGCTCTGCCTCCGGGTGGTTTAGAAGAGGGGTTGGTTTATCAGCTGTTGGCTGTTCAAGTCACAGACTACACAGGAGTTTACAACATCGATCTGCGTTACTCTACACCATTTGTGTATCGCAAAGCTAACTAATATTGTACTTGCAAGTTGTTGTGTTAGTTATATCAAAGATAATGTTATGATGAGTAGATGCGCGTAGATGCCAAATGGTTGAGGCAGCTAAATCAACATAGTTCGGTAGTCCAAGCACAGATAGCGCTGCGAGCGCTACCGTCTCTCGCCGTTTTTCCCCTCCCTCGGCTCCACATGCTTTAGTTTGTTCTATGTCCAATGACTTAGATGTGACTAAACCGTGCGATTTTTGAGAACGAACAAACTTGCGCGTGCGTCAGTGGCTTTACTTGGAACTCTAAACGGAATTCCCTCCGTAGCACTTTCTGTGCTTGGGCTGCCGCTTTTCCTGCCTCAACCATTCGGCATCCATGCGCAATCTATTTAATATAACATTATCATGGATTATATAATCAGTAATTTAAGTAACCATCTCTCAGTGTACTTTGTGTGGTTTCCCCACTCAATGGCGTCATAAATAATAAATAAAAAACTTTATTTCGTCAAAACAAACACAATGTCATTTCAATATATTTTTATAACAGATAATGTAACTTTCAACGTCACAACATGTTAACAGGTTTTAATGAAGGAATTGTGACTTTGAAAGGTACACTTGTTAGATGTTCAATACAAATTCCAGAAGGCTTCTCATGAAGAAATCTTCAATTCAAAAAAAAGAAAAGAAAAGGAGTTAAAGTTGTTTTTTCACTTATTACAATAAAGTCGACTATCAATCGAACAATCAAACCTCATTTATTGTCAAGATACAGCCACAATATGTATATCACAATCGTCACACATACTAGAAATTGATTATTACAAAGAAACTTTTTCCAGAAATGTTATAATTTACATAGTTTACTTTGAGCTTTTCTTCCACTTAGTCCATCAAAACCTCCTTGAAGCTGCAGTACTCTTGGTATGTGAGGCACTTCTTCAGTTTTCTTCTAAATGTAGATGAATTGATGGTAGTTCTTATCTCCAGGGGCAGTCTGTGAAGAAGAAACGAATTTAACGCGTTTGTCGATGAGGATGAGGCAGGTCTCCGCGTCGTGTTGGATATCTGTGTGTTTCTCCGACTGATTGAAAGGATATTTATATTCATTTTAGCAACTGATTTATAACATGATTATTCCGAAGGGGCAAACTCAAAAACGATTGGTCAAATCACCCTAGAGGTGGGAAGCTCAAGACTGAAAACCGTTTTGTTCTACAAGGTTTATTTGGAGTACACATAAATAGTTATATTTCCAATAAAAACCCAATGGTTTAGGTGTTCCTAAAAATTTTAAGAATAAGTGGAAACGTAACATTTTGTTCAGGAAAATAACAAAGGGATTGACATCAAGACTGCAACAAAGCTTTGTGATAAACAACGGAAACCTGAAAAGCGTTGATGGAAACCATACAATCTTTTTTCTTGTAGGTTATAAGTTGTTGACAAAGAAATACGTCATGACTTTTTTTGTTCTTTTCGTCAAGTAAGATGCGTCAAAAGAAAAGCCACTCAATTCTGGGTCTTTGGGGAAAAAGGTCGAAATGTGTGCTTTTGTTTGCGGACCCGTGGCAGGTAGGATTTGTGCGCGACACCGGAACTCATTACGGGTTCGATCCCCGAAGTTCCCACTTACATTTGTAAAGTTATTATTTGGTAAAGCTAGGTAAAGAACGAGGTTGAGTAGTGGAGAGGACTGTTTAGTCCTACCTTCACCTTGTCAAACAAGACAAACCTTACCTTGTTTTTCAATAATTTTGGATGGGTTTTTCCAATTCAGGCTTAATCTGATTAAGGATTATCGAAGAGTGCCTATAGAAATACTGCGCATTTCAGAAGATTAGTTTTGACTTTTAGAGTAAACCTTTTTTAGAATTGTGTTCATGAATCTTAGACTTTAATTCTCAATGATTCATTAACTAGTATTGACAGTTGCGTATAATGTGAACACTGTAGGCGAAATAGCTAATCAAGTTGCTAATTCACAAGGTTTGCAATATTTACATGTGTGCCAAAAGTCAACAAAATAAAATTGACCGAACTAAGACGGCGACAAAACAGTTTTTTCACAACCATACTGGTCTGGGTATTTTGAATTCATTGGATTTAAGTATTCATGTTGGCTACATTAACATAAGCGTGTATACAAAACTTGATCAAGATCGGATGACAAATACAGTTTATACAGCATGAAATTCCTTTCAGTTGGTAGGTGGGGAAAAAGGGGACTTCCGGTGGACTAATTTTTCTGCTTAATGAATTTCTTATTTCCCCTGGTTTTCCTGTGGGGGTGGGTGACGCAAAGTACGTCAAAACAAACTTCAGGACCCTATAAAAACATTCTCAAAAGGGTGTTTCAAAAGTAATTGTAGGCGGGGGGCGTTTAAAACTCACATTTTATATATTTGATATCAAAAAGGGTGTTTTATAATATCAATGTCAAAAGCAGAAGACAGAAGAAATATAACTAAGAGTAAAGCTGCGAAGGTTGGTAAGACAGACGAGTAATTGGTTGTCCGGCCTTGAAGAACCCTTTTAACATCATCTTAATACAGGGTGAGTTTTAAATGCCACCCCCAACCTTGACTTTTGACAAAGGAAATATTTTTTTGTACACACACCCGATGATGGAGTCAACTCCGAAACCGGTAGTGTAAATAAAAGTTATACAAAGGGTACATAGTTTTCACTTTTTTTTTCACTTTAATATTTAAACCCCTTTGGGGAATGTTTTTATAGGATTCTGAAGTTTGTTTTGACGTACTTTGTGTCACTCCCCCCCAAATCCGGGTAGAAGGGCTCCCCAATTTGATTAAATACAAAAGCCCCTTGTGCCACTTCAAAAGAAATTGAGTTTCAACACAAATTCGACGACGCAAAGACATTTATTTTTAATCTCGACTAGTTTGTTTTGTTATACTAAACTAACGATAAAACAAAATCAGATTTAAAATTCCACATTTGACATACGTATTATTTTTGATGACAAAATGTTCTTCAAAATACTCTGAGGGAAACATTACAACCCAATAACATAATCCCATAGAGTATTTAGAAGAAAACTTTCTCATTCAAACTGAGTTTCATAAGAAATGTGGCATTTTTTTCATCTTTAAATTGGTAAAACAAAAATAAAACGTGTAGAGATAAAACATTTTCCTTTGCGTTGTTAAATTTGTGTTGAAATTTCCTTTCTTTTAAGGTGCCACAAGAAGGGGGTTGTATTTAAAAATGTGGGGGCCCTGATCTGGATTTTGGGTGGATGACGAAAAGTACGTCAAAACAAAACGCGACTCTTCAGAATCCTATAAGATTTTATAGTATTTTTAAAACCCCCCCACTATTTTCCTTTTCAAAAATTAAGGTGCCCCCCTCATTTAAAACTCGCCCTGAATGTATACGTAGTTTGTTCGTACCCATCTTTTAAGTTTGAACTATTTTATATATATATATATATATATATATATATTTAACGGACAACACAAGTCTATAAAAAGAGCTTATATATATATTAATATATTAATATATTATATATATATATATTAACAGTATTATGTAGCATTCAGATTAAATTTTCTATGTTATTTATGCGTGCCGATATGATCTCCAATAAATATTAATTTGATGGGGTGCACAGTATAATTGGAAAAAGCGATGATTACATTAACAAGAAACCACTGGTGATATTAATAGTTTTCTTCGTTGTGAGTTTTGAACTTTTAAGTGAAAGGTAAATTATTTAGGGTGAACTGAAAGTATAGATTGGCCGTTTTTATTGTGAATAAAATCTGCAATACAAACTTCAAAATACTGTACTTCTAAGATCCGGTAAATTATTGAAGGTGCAGATAACAAATGATGCACTTTACCCCAAAAATGGGGGAGCGAAGCTTTTTGGTGAGATCCTAGCAGTAAATAAGAAGATCAACAACTTCGAAGGCCCATTCTTCTGTGTTCGTCGAGAAGGCCTCACAGATTCAGAATTCAAACATTAATTTAAAAATGGTCGGAGAAGTAGCCCCGGTTAGAGAAGTTCATGGTAGGTCCGAGGATGGCATCCGGTGTAGGCGTTGTTCTACCAACGAGAATTTCGTAATTGAAAAACTGCCACCCGTTCTTGGACCATGTCGTTTAAAGCTCTTCTTTGCAACCAAAGAGATCACCGAACTCATCGCTGATGAGTTTAGAAAGAAGAACAATGTAGAGGTCTATAAAGAGGTCACTGCACTTGCAGACGGGGGTTCTGCACGAAGGGGTGATATAATTGCTGTGGACACCAAGAAGAATACTGGACTAATTATGGACACAACAGTTCTATTTGAAAATAATAAAGACCAACCAAAAATTTTCCGTGAAGAAAATCGAGCTATTTACAATCCCACAATCAATTATTATTCCTCCAAATATTAAATTAAAAACTTTAGCTGTTGTCACTTGTGTGTTCGACAAACGGTATTACTAAAGTTTGTTAAGTACGAGTCAAGTTACTAAATACTTCACGCCAAGGTCTTGCATTCAATTGAAGCACCAGATGCTTCACGTTGATTGTGTTTACTTAGATGGTTTACTCAGTCCTTCTCGTTAAGATGGACGTCGATTTAAGTGCGAAAATTACTTAGGATGCATTTACTTACAGAGTATTAAACAATAAGGAACTATTTGATGGGTAAACCACATGTGGTTTGTATTACAAAGCTCCTTATTGAAAACTATCCATGAAGATTTAACAGTTACATTATTGTATCATCTCCATTTTCATATAGGTGAACACTAAATCACTACTGTTTTTGAGATGTCAATCACTCTCATGAGGGTATTTTAAGGAAAATATGTGGTGAAGGATGAGTGTGATGAGTGGTAGTAATGAGTTATGAGGTTTAGTCTTGTTACAAACTAAGGCCGACTCTTATGGCGTTTCAACGTGACTTACAAACCACGCAAGTGATGGTATGATATGTCTAAACGATGGTGGGAGTTGATGCTGGTATCATCAGATGATCACTGAGACTATCTGAGCCACTTTAGACCTATATCATCCTCAGAACCTGACATCCATGAAGCTGGATTACAGGACCACGCCACGAGTCCAAAAAGAACACAAAAAGACATTTGTACAATGACTTTTATAAATTATTATTTTGATAAATAAATAAATAATTAGTTCAACTAAACTTTGTCGAAATAGCTATGGGGTTTATGAAGAAGATTGAAAATACGTCCATGAAGTTTTTAGCGAATTCGCTTAGGAAATGGAGCTATTCATTTCACACGGCTCGGTCCAAAAATTTTCCTGTCAAATTTCTTTCAGTATATAACTAGGCATTATGCACAAACTACATCTGTATACTCGTAAACCTAGTGTCCATAAAGGTCCAACCTCCTGCCCTTAACTTTTGAATTAATGGAAAGTTTTAAAATACGCCAACTCTTAATATATGCCACAGTGCGTTTAAACATTTATAATTATTCAAAAGATAAGGGGGGAGAGGGAATGTTTGGGCCTTTTGGAAGCCCGGTATATAAATAAATACATGTGGGACCACTCTGCACATCGCAATTTTGCCACACTTTCACGACGTGTTGGTACAAAATGTTCCTTTATTTCATTTCATCACCTCTTCGCCTGTGTAAAAGTTACCCTACAATAGTTAATTAATTTAGAACTCTTTACCTTCTAAACCTTTCATGTTGAACACATCAATTATCTCAAAAGTCAAGCACATCAGAGGGAGTTACAGGTTACTGGAGCGCCCGCGGCAGTCAGTCGAGCAGTCGGAGCACAGCTAGTGGTACGAGAGGTACACGACTCACGGGGCAGCCGGCCTGAGGCAGAGCCTCAGCGGCCACAGGCTGCCCACCGCATGTCTACCGCAGACGCAGCAGCAGGACTGGGGGCAGAGCCCAGCAGTCAGCACGGAGGGTACAACCACAGCCACGAGTTGTACGTGTATAGCAGTCGCGCGGCAGTCGAGCAGGAGTCGGGTACTCGTAGCGCAGCTAGCAGCACGGAGAGTGTCGAGGTGACACTGGTACAGGATCGTCCCCGGGAGTCGAGACATCGGCCGGGGTGCGCGCTTCCGTGATACGGTAGAGACTGTATCCTTTGGTACCTATCCTAGGGAGGATAGTGGTGTTAGGAGCGTCTGTCAGAAGATTGTGTAACGCGAGTGTACTTCGTTTAGGATCGATACCACGTCAGGTCGGTGGTGTCTTCAGGTTAGGTTTATGGTCAATATAGTTGTGTTTATTCATCTGAAGTTGGTGTTGTGATTGCATCCCTCAGTGCAACCCCCAGATACCCCCAGCAACTGAGGTAGTGCGAGAGACGACACACAAGGTAAGAATTCACCTCTCACATACTTTTAGGGATAAAAGAGCCAAGCGAGTAAATAAAAGTAAATGTTTAAGAGTGGATATAAGAGTAGTTTTAAGTACACGAGGAGGTGTACGTGACAGTAGGTACCGTTAATATAATTAATTCATAATAATAGTTCATGAGTCATGACACCACACTGAAGTTGGTTCAGCCAGGTGAAACTTGGCTTCTTCGGTAGAACAGTATATTACAGTAGAACTAATGACCTAAGTTTGTGAGTAATTTCCGAGAACGGAGAAACTTTATCGAAGTTCATATACGACCCTTATGTACATGCGCTTAATGTACATAGGCATATGGTGATGATATGTATATGATGATAGAAACACTAGCTCGTCCCTTCGGTAACAGCTTTAAGGTGTATACTTGACAGTCTAAGTTTTTCGGTGTGACGAGTACATTTCAAACATCGCCGACACGCATCCAAGCGGGACAGTAAATCCTAAAAAAATGTCTTGTAACGAAGGAAACCAACCTATTTACACCAACCTATTTGCAAAATTGTGCCACCACAAAATTTAGGCCGTTAGATAGTTGGTAGTGAATTTAAAACGTTCATACAAATATATTGGAGTTTTAGATAACATAATTTAATGTAAATACAAGAAGTGTGTAATATTTTGTGTTCTTTTCATTTTAAATAATCACATTGATAAACCACATATTGACTTACCTGTTCATCATAGTTTAAATAAAATATTAATCTAACACAATAATTATGAATTCTTGAAGAATAATAAGAACTTGTAAACAAAAAATACCAAGTAGATGGAATATGGTGATTAGCTCCAAAACAAACCGTTTACAAGTACATAGAACCTATGCCAAGTACAATAAAGAAAAACGAATATCAATCATTTCTACGACATCTTTTCAGAACACCTGAAAACAGAATAAGCAGGAAGATAATAGAAACACTGTGGAGTAGTAAGAGCAAAATTAGGTGGATCACTGAACTCAAGGAAGACATGAGAGACTTGAACAGAACAGTAAGGGATCTAAAAGAACCAGACACCCTGAACATACTGAAAGGCAAACAAACAAGACTACAGTTAAAACAGAATAAGCAGAGGACAGAAAGAGTGGTAACGGATGAAGAAAGAAAACTGCTCTAAGAAAGGATGAAGAAGTACTGGACTGAGAAATAGTAGAAAGACAGAAACAGCAACTGACTAAAATGGTCCTATGTAGGCCGTAAATTTAAAATAAAATAAACATTTTGAGCACGTTCTATTTTGTTCGATAGCTCAACAGTCATACAATAATTGATGACGACATCACAGTTGTTGAAGTGAGGCAGTACAAGAGTTTTAACAAGCGTTATTTTAACGTTTAGTGGCAGACTTGTTAAAACCTGCTAAAACAAGTTAACACAGGTTAAATATTTTGTTACATATACTTGTAACTTCTACTTAAACACAAATTATTTAAATCTTGACAACAAAATACTGGCATGGATTTATTACAGGAAACGAAGGGAGCTGCCTGATTTAGTTAAGCAATTAGCGAGGAATAGATTAAATTAGTTTGTGAACAAGGAAATTAAGTGAAAATCATTGAAAGTAGGTTAAACTAATAGCCGTTTGAAAACCAATAGTTAATAAAACCGTTTGAATAAACTAATAGCGTTCTCGCACGATTAGTACATGATTATACAGAGTGAGTTTTAAATGCCATTCCACATTAACCTTTTAAAAAGGTAATACTTTTAAAACCCTTTATGGGATGTTTTGGGTCCAGAAGTTTGTTTTGACATACTTTGCAGCACCCTCCCCCACCCAAAAACTGGGGGGAGGCCCTAGAAGCTTTTTTAAATACAAACTCCTCCCTTTGTGGCACCTCAAAATAAAGGGGATTTTAATGCAAATCCAACGACGCAAAGAAAACTTTTAATCTTGCCTCGTTTTTTTGTAATCATCAAAGATTACAAGAAATCAGGTTTCAAACGCCACATTTCACATACAATCTTTTAATGAGACATTTTTCTTGAAAGTCTTTTGAGGGAAACATTACAACCCTATAACCTAATTCCATAGATGATTTTGAAGACAAGTTTGTCACACGAAAAATTCTTTTTGTGTAATGTAGCAATTTTTAACCTGATTTCGTGTCATCTTTAAATAAGTATTACAAAACAACGAGTCAAGCTTGATAAACAATTTTTCTTTGCGTCATTGAACTTGTGTTAACATTTCCTTTCTTTTATTTGCCACAAGAGGGCTTATTAAAAAAAATTAGGAAGCAAGCCTCCCCCAGTTTTTGGGTGGGGCGTGGGTGACGCAAAGTACATATACAAACTTTATAATCACATAAAAACATTCCCTATAATAATTTAAAAATGTGTCCTTTTTCAAAAGTTAAGGTGGTGGGGGACATTTAAAATTCACCCCGTATACAGCCAGCGTAGTTAAAAACAAATCATTATTTTTATTTTTTCCACCCTCATAATGACGAACCCGAATTCCAATCCCTAAGTGTTCTCAACCTCTTCACTAAATCAATAGGCGGTTTCGAAAACTAACTTTCAAACTTAAACTAACTAGGCTAGTCAAATTAGACAAAAAAAGGGCAGTTAGAGGAAAGATTAGGCACAGTCCTAATTCTTTTTGATCTTTATGTTTTCGAGGTCGCTGAACACGAATTTGAGGTTTGCTGACAGATATTTTGGCCGGAACATTGTTTTTTTTGGCAAAAACAGTGAAAATTTTGTACTTGTTTTAGTCTTTGGCCTAAATCTCAGTAAATATGCATTTTATCGAAAAATGCGCCCAATACTAAATTAAAGGTAAGAAGACTTACCACAAGCTTTATATTTGACACTTTTTCCTCCGGCCAATATTTACGCCACTAGAGCACATGGAAAACCATGCAAAATATTTCAATTATTGAAAATACGCCATACTTTGCTTTTTTATCCGGCATTCATGGAAACAAGCCGTGTTACAATAATTTTGACTATTTATAAGCAATTTTACAGGTTGGACATGACACTTTTATTTTATACTATAACACTATATATAGGTTCATAAGTCAGTTGACCGACATGCACTCAATGAAATGCATGACTGTTAACTGACTTATGGGCCACCCTGTAGTTATATCGTAGGGATCAAATCGAGAACAAATCGACGTAGTAGTATAAAACAATGTCAGATTAGTTTTGTCTACTCAATACAATTTTTATTTGAAGAACATTGAACTCAATAAAATACACTTAAAAATACTCCGACTAGCACAAGCTTTACCTATATTTGACTTTAATGGTAGAGAATAATTAGAACAAAATAAAGCCCTTTCTTTGAAGGTGGACCAGAGATGGGAAATTTTTATGAAAAGAATAAATATTATGGAAATAGTTGTATACTAAGAAATGATAACACATTGGGAATGTGGTGGTATTTATGTAAGTAAGAGAAAATGTAAAAGCAATTGTTGGAATATTCAGGTAATTGAGTATTTAAGTATTTTCACATAGCCTTTGGCAGGGTGTTAACCATACGGGAATTTTGGGAAAACCGGAAATTATACGAACATTTTCAATATACGGTTGAATACGAGATTATGCAGGAACGTTTTCTGAACGCTGGACACCCTGTTTGAGTACTGGTTTCCTCGTCTTCTTCCTATGCTGCCAAAACCTCTTCACCGCTCTAAGTTTCCTACCGATGAAGAGGTTTTAGCAGCATAGGAAGAAGACGAGGAACACCAGGGTAGGTACAGGGTGTCCAGCGTTCAGGAAAAACAACGTTCCCTGTGTATGACAATGACAAAATTCTGAATCAAGAGATTATTTCTATCATTGACATATTTTCTATTTTTGACCGACTTCAGTGAAACGAGGAGGTTATACAAGTTGACTTTGGGCGATTTTTTTTTTTATGTCTGTTCACGAATTACTTTTGAACGCGGGCACCGTTTTACACCCAGTTTGCTTTGATTGGTAGATTTTAACTCCATAGTGGTCCCATTTAAAAATTATTTTGATCGGACTTATATTTCTATATAAAAAACCTCAAAAAATCTCAAAACCCCGTGTACTTGTTGCGTGTTTTGCGTGGTAAAAACACTATTTCGAACCGGAAAGGATTTCTATAGCACTATTTCGATGTAGAATTAAATTTTCAACAAGGTAGTAGTCTTAAGTTCTTCTAAATATTGGGTGTTGTTGAGATAAATAGATATTTTCGTCTAAAAATACTCGAAAAAATGTCTTTGTTTGTATTTACAGAGTTCTAGACGCCAAAATATACACTTGACCAAAGATTTGAAGGAACTTTGTGCCCGTAAAATTTAATTTTCTTTCAGAAAATGTATATATTTGCTATGATTACACTCATATTAACCGAGCTATGGCCTCCTACTCGCTAAAAAGCACGTTATTTTTATCGTGTCGTATTAGTTTTATATCCATAGAAACTTTATTTTCAATATAATAAACGTGGTTATGATAAGATTCTGTGCATAGCTATGTTCTTAACAAAAAAACGTATTTTATAGCTTTAAAACTTTTTATAGATTCTGCAAACAAGTATAAAATGTCCAAAATGTCATGCTGAAACGTGTACTCCATGCGTCTTAGTGGTATAGGTCTCGCTTTGGAAGGTTATAAAAATAGTTAAGGTACAAGACTAATTAAAATTGAATTTTCTACAACGTGGTTTCCATAAAATGTTTTATAAAATGTTAAAAAACGATACATTTTACGCAAACACGGGGTTTTTCCTGAATTTAAGCTGATGATGTTATCATTTCGATGTGATGGATGTATATGATATGATAATGGTACCGTTCTGTCCAGAACATAACCTACTCCCAAATTGTACCCCTGATACGTTTAAAAATAAGTATATTTCTGGAGAAAATTTCAAAACAATCAGACACTTTAAGGGTAAGCGTGAACTACTCGTAAATCTGAACTGCATTTGTGTTAATTTCAACATTAATAAATTATGTACATTACCGTACAAACAACTTTAACTTATAAATAGTTCAGAAAATAGCTCGCCCGACATATTTTAAAAACTTTTAAGTTAAAGGAAAGGCAAAGTTAGAAAACACAAAAGTGACAGCAAAATCAATCTCTACTAATTTGCCTAAAGGACGACGCGTTACTATGAGCAATGTAAACGGCGGCTCATAATATAACAAACTTGCTAAAGGAAGAGCAAACTACTCATAAGTCATAAGGATGCGGGCCGAAACCTAACTAAACATGATCTTGTGAACTGGCAATAAGCAAATGAAAGGCCAGCAACAACGAAGCGTCAATGCGAGTGGAGCGAACCACCTAGTCCTTTTTAGCTTGACCAAGCACCGAAACTACATTTCAGAAGTGAACTACTCCTGCGAGCTTATTATTAGAAAAAGACCGAAGGCTTGTAACCAACGAGCCATAAGCCAAATCGTCACCCTGATGTCCCATACCCGTTCGGCCAAAACGCTACCGCGAGCGAAGCCAATCACTTAATTGATCCTTCGAGCAAGCCATGGGAAAAGCAAACGGCCAAAAAAATATTGGAGTCGGTGCTGCTTCTTCTTAGATAATATTGTTCAGCAGCACCGACTCCAATATTTTTTTTGCCGTTAAAGTGAATGAAGATTATAACAACTTCTAAATTGTAGTCTACAATATGGCAAAATAGTGTGCTTTATTTGATAGTAATTTTATATGTATTAGCAAAATAATATTTATTATATTGGTTACCATGAAATACTTACAGCTGTAATATCTTACTGTAGTGTAATGGATAAATTATTGTTTGTTCGCGTAACACATCAGTAACCCATTGTTTATAAATGTATCATGTAAAAAAAAGCAATACAGGATTGCATTACCCAATTATTTCACACTTTTTATAGCATTTTACTGTTGGATTGTTTTTGAAGTCGGTCCAATTTTTTTGTTAAAAAGTGTTTATTAATATACTGCTTATGTATGTATGAAATAACTGATCTTACATGTATATAAAGCAATTTAATAATATATATGAGGGGGTACCCAAAAATAACGGGAATTTCGTTATAAAAACCATATTTTATTATTTTTTAACTAATTTACATGTAAACTCCCCATTTAGTGTAATGCATTTGTTCATTCGATGCTCCCATGGTTTTAGGCACCCCTCATACCCCTTAGTCTGAATGCCTGCACGCTTCAACCTCGTTTGCCTTTTCACTCCTTCATTTTCGTCATAACGGTGATGTTTTATGTAATTTTTCATTATGGGGAACATAAAAAAGTCGCGTGGGACAAGATTTGGCGAGTATGGGTCGTGGGGAAGGGTGGTCATGCTGGTATTGGCCAAAAACTAGCGCACTGAGATGGCTACGTGGGCAAGCACATTGTCACGATGAATGAACCAATCTCCATATCGCCAAAATTTAGGTCTGGAGTGTGTTGAAATTGCTAAATTGAATTTTAATACACTCCAGACAGCAAAGAATCCTCAATGGTCCTCCGACGGTCTTCTTGCAATATTGACGGTATTTTCTGAACAATTTCACCAGTCCGAGAATTTGAAGGTCGTCCAGGAGGAAGCTTGTCTTCAATCGACATGGCGCCATCTTGAATCTGTGAAAAATACTCGTTACACTCTGGTTTTGCTCAAAACATCGTCTTTGTAAGCTTTTTTGATAATTGCAACCGTTTCTGACGCGATCTTACCGAGAAAAAAGCAAAAACCTCACTGCTGAACATTGTCTATTTAATTAAACCATCAAAACAAAACGAGGCCGAACAAAAACTACTTTTAGAAAAACGCACACAGCTCCTCTTCACAGCCTCTCAGACTGGCCACACCGAGTGCACTGAACTCAGGAAGAGTTGGTCTTTCAGCCCCTATCGGCCAAAATGTGAACTATGCACTCCCCAACTCGCCATCGACCGATTCCCGATACTTTTGGGTACCCCCTCGTATACTAATAATTGTACTAATTTGATCAAATATTATAATTGTACAAATTCACTAATTTTTTCTAATTATTCTCTACCAATTAAGTCAAATATAGGTAAAGCTTGTGCTAGTCGGAGTATTTTTAAGTGTACTTTATTGAGTTCAATGTTTTTCAAATAAAAATTGTATTGAGTAGACAAAACTAATCTGACATTGTTTTATACTACTACGTCGTTTTCTTCTCGATTTGATCCTACGATATAACTACCCATAAGTCAGTTAACAGTCATGCATTTCATTGAATGCATGTCGGTCAACTGACTTATGGGCCACCCTGTATATTATAGTATTATAGTATAAAATAAAAGTGTCATGTCCAACCTGTAAAAATTGCTTATAAATAGTCAAAACTATTGTAACACGGCTTGTTTCCATGAAAGCAGGATAAAAAAGCAAAGTATGGCGTATTTTCAATAATTGAAATATTTGGCATGGGTTTCCATGTGCCCTAGCGGCGTAAATATTGGCCGGAGAAAAAAGTGCCAAATATAAAGCTTGTGGTAAATCTTCTTACCTTTAATTTAATATTGGGCACATTTTTCGATAAAATGCATATTTACTGAGATTTAGGCCAAAGACTAAAACAAGTACAAAGTTTTCACTGTTTTTGCCAAAAAAAACAATGTTCCGGCCAAAATATCTGTCAGCAAACCTCAAACTCGTGTTCAGCGACCTCGAAAACATAAAGATCAAAAAGAATTAGGACTGTGCCTAATCTTTCCTCTAACTGCCCTTTTTTTGTCTAATTTGACTAGCCTAGTTAGTTTAAGTTTGAAAGTTAGTTTTCGAAACCGCCTATTGATTTAGTGAAGAGGTTGAGAACACTTAGGGATTGGAATTCGGGTTCGTCATTATGAGGGTGGAAAAAATAAAAAATCTAACTTTGCTAATTTGACTAGCCTAACTGTGCACATTTATAATGTTGTTCATACAAAGAGAGATAAACATGCTGAAGACGATATTGGATTCGAGCATGTATATTGAGCAAGCACATGCCAAGAGGAGCACATGAATCAAAGGAGATTAGCTCATACCCGTGATGTTTGATCACTGACATATTATACAGGGTGCCCCGAACTGCTTAACTTCTGAGAGGCAAGATCTGAGTGTGGTACGATGGAAGTGTTAAACTATTATTGCGAATTTTGTCAGAGTTTTTTGGTAAACCAGAAGAGCATGACGTTTGGGATCTTGAACGTGATCCCGCTTTCAGGCAAACAATAACCTAAAACATAACACAATACATTAGAAAATGAATTACCCTACAAGTAATCATCGTAAACTAACCGGTCATTGAAACTAAAAACAAGATGATTTTTCCTTTTTTTTCTCCTTAGTTTATTTAATAATTTTGAAGCAAGTAGCCTAGAAAATAATGCATTAGGCATAAACACTTTAGTAAATAAAACACATTTAGAGAAACCAAGAATGTCCACGGCCAGTGACAGCTGAATCCAACTGACTGGCTGGTGGAAGCAGCAGACGACCAATCACATACGTGTAACACATTGCATGAGCTGTGGAAAAAGGACACAAAATACACAGCCAATAGCGGAGAAAAATTATTTCGAGTTTTGATGAATGAGTATTTTCTAACAAAAAAGTTAAAACGTCTAACAAGGATTTACAAAAAGGATAGATAATGTTTGCAATACCATTTTGACTTGAAAAATTCTACCATTCATTGTTAACCATAAACTTCACAAAGTTTTAACTTTGCGGAAACGGTTGTAAATCATGGGAAACTTTAAACAACTAGTTCAGGGTTTTCTCAAAATCATTCTTTCTTTTGTTCAACGCCGTATTTACCTTCTTATTAATTAAAATCACGAGAAAAAATTACCAGAAAGGTCTAGTTTCTTATTTTTATCTGGCAGCATTTTCTGGCATTTTGCGCACGTAACTTTAATATGGAATTTAATTTTCAGACGTTTTGGAGATTTCAGACTTAATTAGGCAGTTAGTTGACGAAATGGACGCCTGAGAAGTTCATTATTAACAACGGTGGCAAATTGTTTAATATTGTGGACTTATTTATGTTTAATCCCGGTATGAATGGTTGCGTGGGGTGGGAGGGAGGGAGGTCAGTCTGCTTCATGGGGTAGAGGTGGAGGGGTTGGTTAAGAGGGTGGAAAAGCGCATCACTTACAGCTCTCAGTGTTCGGCCGACCCTCGTACCGTTCACTCCCGTGCCTCATCACCATTGGTAACGCGTCGACCTAGAGGGTACGTCAGCATATGTCAAACCTATAACTTTATTATTTTAGTAATGTGTTTTCAAACAAGTAACATGCTTTAGGGCTATCAAGTCTATTTTAAACTGAAATTTAGATTAATTATAAATGTAATGTTGACTAGTGTTATTTTTAATGTGGGAGTAAAGGGAAGGAAACAACATGTGAAGTACAACTCAATATAGAGGATACTATCGTAATACTAAGCCGAATAGATGTATAGGATATTTAATCATAACCCTCTCGTGTTGATGCAAAACCTTCCCGAAAACAATGTTGTAAGATTCTATTTTTCAGTTAATAGATTTCATGTGACGTAAACTTTTTAAAATAAATAATATTTTATTTAAGTAAGATACATCAAACAATGACATACAAGTATCTTTCATTACAGTTGTAGAAACTCGTCTTGTCCAAGAATGTGCCTTAATTTACTAGAAACAATGTAGACTAAATGTTAAGTTTATATTTGAAATTAAATTGTTACTAATTTATTTCGCCAGACCGGAACTCTCTAAAAAAGTTTACATGTTGTGTACATTAGGTTTGCACGGTGAATTAGAATAAGAAACTTAATTGTCCTAAGAACATCAATCAAACGTGTAAGCAATAATTACAATTGTGCTTCATATATTTATTAACAATAATAACATGTATAACATAATAAAAAAATTAAAACCAGACCAGCACGCAGCTAAGCGCTAAAGCGCCGCTGGCATGATTGAATCGAATTTCGCCCCTCCCCAGTGAAAACAGTGTAATTATTGTAAATAGTGTAATATATCACTTTCAAGTTATAAACACGGTTTTTTTGTAATCCTACGAATAACTTGAAACACGCCCAGTATAACTGTGACTGTTTCAATGGTAAGAGGCCTTCTTCTCCGAATCTACTACTCGGGCTCACATTTAACAAGGTCTGAATGGATTAGAGCCGGCTCAAAACCACTTTGTACATCAAAGCGCAAACTACACCGTTGTTAAGCTCTTCTCAATTAACGGTCAGAGTAAAGCTACATCTTCACTTTTGAACAACTGCACTAAAGGGTCAAGGCACCTTTTGATACAATTTGGAACGTAGTCTCTCGCTTCAGTTTCAGTTTTTGAGAAAACGTCGCTGTCAGAGTAACACTGAGCGTGGTTTAAGTTGTTCATAGGATTATACAACGAATGAGCTATAACATAATGTATATTTGTTTCTTTTAAATGCAGTAAATCAAAGCAATGGTGAGAATATATAAATTGTTCTGAAAAATATTGTTCAATGAGAAACGCTAGAAATAAAGGCATCTTTATTTATTTAAAAAAATTACTCAGATAATGTTTTTTATATTTAACTGGCTACAGTCCATTATACATGAGTTTACATCAGCGGATTTCATGATGTGATTCATTTTAGTCCAGAGAAGAATGGGGTTATACATTTTGGAACATTTGAACAATCAGTTTTGGATCTTGTATATCTTTTAGTTTCTATTTGTTTTCTTAGAATCTTCTTTGAATCTACTGAACTACAACCGATGTTAAACAAAAAAGAAAATTTGTTTTACAACAACTTCTCCTTATTAAATTTGATGTACAGTACTATGTGTTTTCTCACTATATTAAGCACAGTAATAAATTAGGACTCTCTCTGAAATATTCTGAGGTAGGACTTTCTACCTCAAGGCTAGAAGTTGAAATGTTATTTCAAAATGTATCTGAGCAAGTTTGGACTAAATACTAATGATTTCTTTGGAAACCCACTTGTTTTCTTCGAACTAAGATAAAATTAATGATTTGAATCCCTCATTAAATTTGAGTAAGAAGCTCAAACTCTCTGAAGAGTGTCGATAGTGATTACGAGCTCGTGGTTTGGAGGACTTTAAGTGGGGCTTAACTGTTAATACTATATAATACTTGTTTTTAGACAATTTTTACTTAACTCAAACATAGCGTTATCAAAATATAAACGACATATCATTTTTTACAAAATGTCAACATAAAAATATGGATTTATTTAATTTATCTAAAATCTAGGGCCGACTGTTCTCCACATTGGGTCATTAATTAACTCTAAGGAAGAGTCAGCCTTGCAGAAGTTGAACTATTGTTGCGGACATTTTCCATCGTTAGTGAACAAAAAGGATCACGACGTTTCGGGATCTGCAATCTGATCCCGTCTTCAGGTGAACATAACCTAGAACATAACACAGAACATTAGAAAATGAGCTAACCGTAAGTAGTCAGCGTAGCTGACCAGTCAAACATTACCAAACAACATGTAGCTGTTAAGTCAAACAACAAATTAAATCTTAGAATTTAGGAATAGCCTAGAGAAAACAAAACTACAATATTACAAACACAAGCCACACTATTGAAGTAAACAAGTCACCGGAGTAAATTCAAAACGAATGACAAAACACGTCTACTAACTGAACGAGCTAACCCTAGACTAACAGGTTGGCCGGGACAGGCCAATCACACACACACTAGCAGCAGGCTAGCCAACTGTAACAAAGAAACACAAAAATCCCAATTTATGCACAGCCAATGGGAGAAGGGGGCGGCTTACGTAAGTTAAGTTCTCTGTGGCCTGTTTGCGTCCTTAATACCATGCTATGAGTTTTTTGAGTTCTTTCTTGTTGAAAATTTACTTGAATATTATGGTTGTCCCTACGCTTAAGTTCATTTTTAATGAGTGGTAGCCAGATGGTTCTATTTCAACTGAAGCTTGACTGATTGGACGGTCTGCTAATTTTATGTATGAGGCCTCGATTATTTTTCTTTTTAAGAAGTGAGGTTCCCGATGTATTATACTAGCCTCATTCCAGTTCATTGCGTGATTTTCAGCCCAACAAGTTGAGCAATTTTGGACGTTTCTGTTAAACCCTTTCGCGTGTTGTCTTTGTGTTCTTTAACTCTTATATTTAATGGTATTTTTTTCTCACCTATGTACTCCCTATCACAACTACATTTAATACTGTAATTATAGTTTTTAGATTTTTGAGTGCCATTTTTGGGTTTAGTTTTGGGGGTTGGCCCTCTGGCTACCGTGATCCTTTTTGTTCACTAACGATGGAAAAAGTCCGCAATAATAGTTCAACTTCTGAAATCCTCCCATCGTCAACAACAAACTTCAAACAAAGAGTCGCCTTAGTTTGTAAGACAAGACTACACCTCATAACTCATTACTACCACTCATCCTAACCACATATTTGCCTGAAAATACCCTCATGAGAGTGGTCGACATCTCAAATAGTGATTTATTGAATAGCCATACGACTAAAGGAACCCTAATTTCTATGTTATTATAAAGTTTTAACGCCAATTTTGCACACAAGACGCACTATAGATAAGTCTTTTAGTATATGTTAACACAAATTGGTTTTATTGCTAGGCCTACCAAGTGTAGGAGTTTAAATAAGTAAATGCATTAATTGTCAAAATATACATAAAATACTGTTTTTGACATAAAAGAAAAAAAACTATGGCCAATAATAAGAATCAAGTAACGAAAACAATATAATCGTACTAAGCCGTTTCTAACCATTCAATGGTTCTGAAACGCTATAAAACATTGTTGATTCAAATAACTTTTTAGATTTCTTTTGAATTTATTGGCGTTGCAATTTTTTATGTCATTTGGGAATTATATAGTTTTCTGCCTGCTTCAATTAGGAGTTTATCGAATATATGAAGTGTGTGGTAAGTTGGTCTAATTAAACGGTTTCTAGTGCTGTGTGCATAGCTTTGATCGACAAACGAGATATAAAGAACAATATCGTCTCAAGAATGTACAGGGATGAAAAGGGCAGTATTGATAACGTGTTAAAGGACTCTTTGCAGGAATCTCTATATATCACTATATCACTATTTGAGACGCCGACCACTCTCATGAGGGCATTTTAAGGCAAATATGTGGTGAAGGATGAGTGTGATGAGTAGTAGTAATGAGTTATGAGGTGTAGTCTTGTTACAAACTAAAGGCCGACTCTTCCTTAGAATGGGTCATTAATTAATAGCCCAATGACCAATGGAAATACAAGGACCAACGGCTTAACGTGATTTCCGAACCACGCAGGTGATAGTCTGATATGACTAAACGATGGTGGGAGTTGATGCGGGTATCATCAGATGATCACTGAGACTACCTGAGCCACTTTAGATCCTCAACACCTGACCTCCATGAAGCTGGAATACAGGACCACGCCACGAGTCACCTTCTTTTGTAATACAATTTGTTAATTTCTTCCGGACCAGTTTTTCCATAAGCAAATTCCATAAGAAAGATGGGGATGAATTATTTCATAGTAAGCCATTTTTAAAATATCTTGGGTACAATTTAAATGATTGTTTCTTTCGTTCAAAACCCTTTGGAAAACTTTTTGCAAACCAAGTCAATATGGTGATTTTATGACAGCTTGCTATCCATACAAAGGCTTAAGAGACGGTTTATTTGTGAAGTATTGTGTTTGAGTATTTCCAGTGATACAGTGTCTGTGGGTATTTAAGTCCAACAAAGGGATGGGATGGGATGAAGGGGATGTTTGCTTTCTCAGCTTGGAGACCTCATTATTACAGACCAGGATTTGTCTCTGCAATTTGGTTCTTGTATCCAAAGCTCTCGGAGGACTTTATATTGCACACAAGTCTGAAAAATAATATGTATCAATTCTCCCATGTCCAGGAATAAATTGGAATAGTTGTTTGTCAAGGTTTGGTTTAATTTCAGTTTGCTACTAGATAAAAAACCTCTTTTTATTGTTGAATTTTTATTGTTTATTAGTTCATATTTGAACTAAGTTCAGTTGTCAGGCGCTCTAAAACTATATGAACTGAAACCAATCTATATTTATTCAATTCATTCATTTTCCGTACAACATAAGAATATCATAAAATTTTGAAATTAAATGAATAAAATGAAAAATGGCTTTATTAGGCGAAGCTAAGACTAACAAGTCCTCTCTTACACTTAACCTGCCTGCCTGATTTTGAGGTGTATATAGAAAGTTCTTAAATGGTACCATTTCATATTTGTCGCTTTTCAAACAACTAAATTCGTATTTTTTATGTTGATAGTTAAAGTAACACGCTTTAACCGCCATATTTGTCAGGTTAGTAAGATTTTTCGGATTTGTATTACACATGCTAACCAACATTTCTCAACATCGGATCAAACACATAAATAGAGTTTTTAGACTTACCAAACACCCTTTTTGGTGCAATCGGCCTATATTCCCCTCTTCTTTGTGTGGAGAAAAATTCTTCCCGTTTTGTTTTACAACTTTTATTCTTTATAGAAATACAGTATATAGGCGTTTTCAATATTGGTTTACTGAAGGAAATTTACTACGAAGTAATGAACAATTTTATAGAATTTACAGCTTCAAACCCCTAAGTGTCCTTCTAACCTTTGTTATTGTTAGGTTCTTAACCTTGTCATTCTATTGTATTCGGACGAATTAAGCAAATACTGGAAGTTATAGTGATACAATGTACAGGTAATTTAAATATTTACGCCGCCAGTAAATCGAATCAAAGTTCAATTATAACCAGAATTTTGTAAACAATAAACAATTAAAACATAGCAGCGTGAAGTTTGAACCAACATTCCCAGTTCTGCAAAATGAACCAACGGTTGTTTCCTCTGTTCTGCTGTGATGGAACAGCAAAAGGAAAGCACACCGGTTAAATAGATGAGACCAAATATACCTACAGTAGGCTATACGAACAGCTGAGCTAATTGTACCGTGTGCAAGTGCATTTCATAATCTGTGGTTTACCCACCCCGTCTCCCCGCAGTTGTGACGTCACTCACCCATACTCAGCTATGGCCGATTTGGTTATTTATTGAAAAAAAATTAAAAATTAAAATGTCCTTAGGAAAAATAAGATATTCATACCGTCCCAGACCCAGGACCAAGAAATGTCCTCAATCCTGACCCCATGCAGAAAACGTTTTAAGATTGTTTTCAAAACTTTATTAAGATATAAAACCGTATATATTTATATAGAAGTTTCTTCATGTTGATGAGCCACATGACTTTTTATGGATATACCAGAGTGGCTGGTTATCAGTGTTAAAAAATTCGTCTGGGTAAACAAGATAATAAATGTGACTTCAAAAAAATAATGAAGCTACTTTTTTCATCTTTATAAAATTATTAATTCTTTTAATTTTGAACAACAGTTTATTTAACTTAGTAAGATTAAGATAAGTAAGATTTAAAAAATGCAATTTGGTTTATTTTTGTAAAAATTTAATGTAGATTTCAAAAACTACCATGAAAGTAGGTCAAACCTACGTTAAAGTTGTGACTTTTGAAGTTGAATGTGTAATTTCACTGAATTTTTCAAATTCAAGAAAACATTGAATAACTATATAAGTTTTTGAGTGGGATTTTTTAAAATATTTTTTTGAAGTCACATTTACTATGTAGTTAACCCAGAAAACTTATTTAACACTGATAACCAGCCACCCTGGTTTTAAATTTTAAATATAAAATTATATTTAAATATGTATTTATGTCTGTACTTTCTACAGGTCACATTTTTGACCGATTTTCATGAAATTTGGTACAAATGTTCCTTTTGTAAATATCTTGGTCAAGCTCGTTGGCCAGCAAAATCTGGCTACCGCAACCCCTTTTTGAGAGGACTTTTCACCAAAAAAGAGGTTCTAATGGCATTAAAACAGTAAATATCGTCTGATTTTAATAAAATTTAAAAAACCTTTACTTTGCTAGTATTCATCAATATATTAAAAATTATAAAAATTCGTCAAGTCATTGCAAAATGGCAGCCAGAAAAGTGATTTTTTAGCTATAGCATCGGCATGACTGGTGCAATTTTATTGCAATTTAAAATGTGATTTCATTTCATAATATGTAGTGTATCATACGAGCATTTTGGACTTAGATTATCTCCACTATAATATCTAATATACTATGTAAGTACTGCTGTAATTGGATGCAATCTGTTTTACAGCAGGTAAAATGAACAAATAAATAAACATCTAAGAAAAACGCCAGTAGATCTGAGGCTGAAGGCCGAGGCGAGGCTCTGAGCGTAGCGAACAACCTCGTAACGCTCGTGATTATACGGGAGGCTAAAGTGAGTTAGATTAACAAATTGCAAAAGAAATTCGACTTTACTCATGCCAGTTTTCGACATACTCATACAATTTCATCGGAAAAAGAAATAGAAGATATTGTTTAAATGTATTTTCCCAGGGTAACCGCACGAAATTCTAACCATTGTTCGATTAAACTGAGTAATAAACTGGTATCATCTGTTGTGGTGATTAAATTTATAACTGTTTCGAATACTTGAATACTTGCTAAATCTCATTTTATAATATTGAAAATATTTCAGTTTGCATGCTAAAATTCATTTTACCTGCACCGTTGAAGTATATTACACGATTGTCGAAATCATTGGTTAAAAGTCTTCTAAGGAAACTCTGTAATAATATAGTTTCTGAGTTTAAAATATTGTTGCAAATATTTTCCATCGTTTGTGAACAAGACAGTACGACGTTTCGGAATCTGCGATCTGATCTCGCCTTCAGGTGAAAAGAGCCATGACACAAATCAGTTGTCAGCGTAAACAGTAAGTGATCAGTGAACAACCTAAAGTTATCAGCGTAAGCTGACTAGATTTGGAAACGGCTTGTTCTTCTGGTACACCAACGATAAAATGTCCGCAGTAATATTTAAAACTTAAAACTCCTCCATCGCCAACAAAAAATCAAGAAACATGATTTGTTCTATCAAAAACAGTTAAAACTTAAAAGAAAATAGCCAAGAAAACAGTTACTACCAACACAAGACGCACTAAGAATCTAAACAACAACCAGAGTAAATTGGTTTGAAGGCATCAGATTGCAGATCCCGAAAGGTCGTGATATTTTTGCTCACCAACTATGGAAAATGTCTGCGATGATAGTTCAACTTGAGATTTTTTAAAGTTAGCTTTTTTTAACCGACTTCCTACGCAAAGAGGATGTTACACAATTCGACGTGGGACTTTTGTTTTATATTTTAGGACAAGGCTTTAAATTACAATACATTGATGGCCAATCAACAATCATTTAAATTCCAATTTGTATTGAAGACCATATGTTCATTCTAGAAGATTGCAAGGGTTAACTCTATTTGCAAAGTTATGATTTGCACAATCTACAAGTATTTGCTAGAAGCGGCAATCTCAATATTCAATACGCTTCAATATTCGTTAGTCAAGAAACTTTTGAAACGGGATTTAAATTTCTTTTGACATTCAGTGGGGATCTTAGATAAACCTTTAGATGTGTAAAGCCAAGAAACTCTACGAGGAACGTCTTTTGAAAAGATATTGTCCTTAAACACGAATAAGTTGTAACGTAGTGATAATAAAAATTAATTAAAACATACAAATTAGAAATTCATCGAATTACTTTGATCGAATTACTCTGCTGACGGCATGAGTATTTAATTTTTCCAGAAGAAATTCGATCAAACCACAAACTCAAAAGGACTCTCCACTACAGCACCGACCACTCTCAGACTTAACATTAGCTGTCAATATTTGCCTTTGTGTTATTGACAGTAAGCGAGCAGTCACGAGTAGATACTGCTATAGCGAAACCTTGGTGAGTCGTTTCCAATTCATAGTTTTAAATAATGCTGTATGGTTTATTGTGTTTTAATAATGTATTAAGTCATTTACAAGTATATCACTATATCATGATTTGAGATGCCGACCACTCTCATGAAGGTATTTTAAGGCAAATATGTGGTGAAGGATGAGTGTGATGAGTGGTAGTAATAAGTTATGAAGTGTAGTATTGTTGCAAACTAAGGCCGACTCTTCCTTAGAATAGGTCATTAATTAATAGCCCAATGACCAATGGATATACAAGGACCAACGGCTTAACGTGACTTCCGAACCACGCAGGTGATGATATGTCTAAACGATAGTGGGAGTTGATGCGGGTATCATCAGATGATCACTGAGACTATCTGAGCCGCTTTAGACCTATATCATCCTCAAAACCTGACCTCCATGAAGCTGAATTACAGGACCACGCCATGAGTCCCAGTCAATAAATGAGATGAAGGGTTAAGCGGCCGGAGTAATGATTACTGTGTCAATGAACTAATTACGCTATTTGGCAACTCATTTTGCAATCGAGTATCCTCAGTGGACATGCTGAGTGGTAGAAATGAGCTAAACGTTTGGCACTCTAAATACCTTATTGACGCAGTATCGGCCAAAAGCTTTAAATAATAAATTTAGAGGTATACTCGTAGTTTTATACTTATATTTAAGCGTATGTTTTCAAGTATACTTTGATTTGAGACACCGACCAGTCCTAGAGGGTATTTTAAGGTGAATATGGGATGAAGGGTGAGTGTGTTGAGTGTTTTAGATGGATGATGAGGTGTAGTTTTGTTACAAACTTGGGCCGACTGTTCCCCAGATTGTGTCATTAATTAATAGCCCAACGACCAATGGAATGGACCAACGGCTTAACGTGATCTCCGAACCACGGGGATTGGCCATCGTGAAAGTTATCACCGCGCCAGGGAATCGAACCCGGGCTGATTTGGTGCAAAGCACACACTATACCACTGAGCTATGGCCTATACATTACTAGGACAAAAGTCAATTAACAACACAAAGCAAAAGTCGCAAATCAGTAGTAGATTTTAAGTATTTCAGTTTGAATAAAATTAACTAGGCCAGCCACGCAGTCAACAAACCCGCATCAACAAAAGTGCAAGTCCCAAACAGGTAGAATTATCTCGGGATAATTTTGTTATTGTTTCTAATTAATTTAGTTAATTTTGTTACAGTAATATTAGAATATAGTTAAGTTACGTTGTAAATTTTGTGAAATTGTTGAGTACATATATGTTTTACGAATGTATTATATACTGTATTGTTGTATTGGGAAGAAACAATAAATTCATTCATTCATTCAGTTCATTAGGATTAAAAGGAGGTTAGGTTTCACTTGTTAACGGGGGAGTTTCTGCACCTATCGAAACGTTGTGTGATCTATTAGAAAAAATTATTGAGCTAATATAATGACACTGGTAAATTTTCAACTATCTGAAATATTTGAATTGTTTGAAGTTTTCTGGTCCTTTAAAATGTAATTGTTAAGTTAAAAAAAATATTTTTAAAGTTCAAAATTGCTTGTGAATTGAATCTAACCTGCAAAATATTTTATACAGGTTTGTAAACGTAGTTTGAGTTCAGCTTGTAGTCTGTGTCACTGATGTGCGAGCAGGCGAGGGTGACGGTACGTTGAATTATGTGAAAAGTGCGAGTCAGCTGATTCAGAATATTCACTGAATCTATTCACGATAAATTACTCGTACTGTTAGAGCTAATTTGATGAATAAGGCTTAGTGAGAAATAACAGAATATTCCAAAGGCGATATTCTAATACTTGACTATAGGGAAAATACTCTTGTTATTTCAAGGTGCTCCGGTGACAAAGTGCTGGAGTAAAAATACACTCCGGAAAGCACTCTTAATAATAATTAATCAGTGTTTTAAATCATTCACCAGACTTACTAGCAGAATTTTGTTATTACAAATTCCACCTAGGAAGATACCAAGACGAATAAGTAATTTAGAGGGATGTTGAGTTGCCTCTTTTTACCTAGTTTACATTCAAATGTTAAATAGGTTTGCACCCAAAAAATCGATTTTTTGGTCCGATTTTGATGAAAATTGATACAAATGCTTTTTTTGTAAGTCATAGGTTAAGTTCGTTAACCAGCAAAGAGCGTTTAGTAATGTACGTTTTTTACGTTTCGTACGTTCTTTACGTTTTTTGTGGGTAAATGGAAGAGAGGACTTTAAAGTCCTAACTTCACCACCAATGAAGACGCTTTTCTTTTTATTTCATTTCATAACATTTCATATCATTTCGTTTCGTTTTGTTTAGTTTCGTTTTGTTTTGTTTCGTTTCGTTTGTTTCGTTTCGTTTCGTTTCGTTTCGTTTCGTTTCGTTTCGTTTCGTTTCGTTTCGTTTCGTTTCGTTTCGTTTCGTTTAGTTTCGTTTCGTTTCGTTTTGTTTTGTTTCGTTTCCTTTGTTTTGTTTAGTTTCGTTTCATTTAATTTCAGCAAAATCAGCTCATTGAAAGTGGGTTTTGATAGAAACGCCCTCCCCCGAAAAGGGTTTTAGCCTATAAGAACTGTATTTTTGATCGGATGTCGATTAAACTTGCTATACACATTTATAGCTCCACAGCTAACATGCGTACTAAAATCAATGAGAATCCGTTCACGTAGACGGCGGTAGCAAGATGGCGTAAAACAATTTTACAAACAGCAGTACTTTTGCACTAAACTGCGGAAGGTTTTCTATGGAAGCATGTTAGTGCTCCAGAATATAAAAACAAAAACGTTGTGTTGAATTAAAAAATATTAATAACAAATACAAGGGTCTATGTTTTTTAAAAACTAATTTTAATTTTAGAATAAAAACTTTATTTTTTAATGAAAGAACACGTTTACAGCAGCATCAATAGATCAATGGATCCAGAAAAAATAATTTAAGCACATTATCTAGCTTGAAACACAGTTTGCAGTTTTTCTTAATGTTTTTACTTATGTTATAAGCCCTACCTGGAGGACCCGTGACCACTCTATCCAGAGAAAGTGTATGAGTTGTTTCTCTGAAACCACTGTGCAGCAATGGAGGTCTCTGGTGTCTTTTTTGATACATCTGAGATTCCTTTCTGCAACTAGTAAATACTCATGTGTTTTAGTAAAACACACAGTAAAGATGTTATTTTTATTATTAACGAAATAGGTTCTTAGCACAGTATCATACATATACAAGGGAAACATTAAATCTTATAACAAAATAGCTTAACTGGCGTGTACTATTATGTTCTATTAATAACTATTAAGTTCTGAATTAGATATTTAAGAATAGTACCTAAAACATAGTTGTCGTAGATAATTATTTTCGTTATAATTGTTCATAACTTCTCAAAAGCTGAACGATTTGTATAGTGGTTTCCCAAGGGAACCCCGCAATTCTTGTTTCGAACATAAAATATAAGTACAAACAAGTAACATATACAGGGTGTCCTATGATTAAAGTACCAGACTCTGGGAAAAGGTTATATGGGTCAAAAAAAGAGAAAATCAAGAATGAAATTTTTTTCCAAAAATGCCTAGCTAACCAGATATTTGCCATTTCATATTTTTGTCACTAATTATTTATTATCTCCCACACCACTTATCGGACTTGACTCAAATTCATCACAAATTTGTATCTAAGTAAGACCATTTATGGAAAAAAACTACTGGGATGAACTAACTTATCATTTAAACGGTGGCTATTTTATGGTAATTTTAGGGCATTTTTGGCGTTACACCTTAATTGGCGAATAAACAATGGGTTTTACGATAAAATGTAAAAGCTACCGTTTTGTAGCGAATTTTTTTACCTATCTATTGACATCAGGGTCAAAAAATCAATTAAGAATCAACAACGTTACAGTGGAAACCGTGGCAAACATCAAGATAATAAGGTGGAAAGTTGTATGTTTTCAGCCAGTTTCCCCTAAAACTTCGTTGTTTCCTAACAGATTTTTATGACCTTGGTGTCAATAGATAGGGAATAAAATTCAATACAAAACGTAATTCCTTACACTTTATCGTTAATCTCACAGTTAATTCGCTATTTAAGGTGTAACACCAAACATGTCCTAAAATTACCCTAAAAAAGACACCGTTTTTAAATGATAAGTTAGATTGTGATGGTAATTTTCTCCCTAAGTGGTCTTACTAAGATACAAATGTATGCTAAGTTTGAGTCAAATCCGATAAGTAGTGTGGGAGATAATAAATAATTAGTGACAAACATAAAATGGCGAATATCTGGTTAACTAAGCCTTTCCGGAAAAAAGTGCCAGACTTTTCCTAGAGTCTGGCACTTTAGTTATGGGGCACCTTGTATATTTCCCCTAACCAAGTCCATACATTTTCAACAGCTTTTCTAACGTACAGATAAAGGATAAAACAATACCACCATTTTTTATATATGCGTTATTGTAAGCCTACTAGAGCGTACGTGTACAAATAAAATCATCTCATGAACTTTGATTTTTAGCCTTGAAAGTGAATTTCAGTGAATTTCAAGTGTCTAGCTAGTCTGAAAGTGGGCTGAAACGTGTACACAGAGTCTGTGAATGTGTGGGTGTGTATGTGTGTGGTACGTCACACTGACACACATGCCACGTGACATGTATCCAGAGGACGTGACGTCACGTGGTTCAACATCACGTGTCACATGTATGACGTAATGACCTTAGCTATCGTGAGCTAGAGGTGATCTCAGGGATCATCTGATGATATCCGCATCAACTCCCACCATCGTTTAGACATATCAGACCATCATCTGCGTAGTTCGGAAGTCACGTTAAGCCGTTGGTCCTTGTATTTCCATTAGTTATTGGGCTATTAATTAATGACCCATTTTAAGGAGGAGTCGGCCTTAGTTTGTAACGAGACTACACCTCATAACTCATTACTACCACTCATCCTTCACCACATATTTGCCTTAAAATGACCTCATGAGAGTGGGTTCCCGGAACAGGTGCGCGTGCAAAAGCAATCTGTTCATGAATCGAACTCCAATCTGTTCAACATAATGTTGGCGCTTCCATAGATGTAATATTCCGGGATTCACTTCCTCATCGTTGGTTTTTGTTAAATAAGTAATTGAAGTTTATGCTGAAATCGTTTAGCTGGAACCTTTAGGGGATCTTTTGGAATTGGAAATTTCCTAATTGAAATTGTTTGTGGAAATTCCTAACTTCATCTAGTTAAAAAAGAAAGTCTAGATATAAACACAGATCTTATTTTACTTTGTTTGGCCCCGAGAAATAATGGACAAGCGTTTATACCCTCTAAACTTTGCGATGTTAATGCAAGTTTGATTTAATTGCACGTTATGAAACGATTAAGTTTGATCAAGCTATTTAACAACCAGGCCGACACGCAGCTAGGCGCTAAAGCACCGCTTGCATGAGTGAATCGAATTCCCTTAGCAATTGTGACTTATTCGCTACGCTCACAGCCTCGCTTTGACCTTCGGCCTCAGACTTACGTGCTCTTTTACTGCATGTTTTATTACATATCTTGAAGTTAAAACGTATTCTAATATTGATTGAAATCGGACAACTAATAACGATTTTATGGCAAAAATAATTTTTTTGGTCGCCAAATTAAAAACAGTTTAAATTATTTTTATAGTAATGTTTATAGTACATTTATTAATACCTTAAAAATAATTTTTTTTGAAAATTCATAAAAATCTAATGAGGTTTACTGTTTTTACATAATTAAAACCACTTTTATGACCTAATCTCCCCTCCAAAACAATACTCCCGGTAATCCGGGTTTTCCTGGATAACTCACTTGACTGAGATATTTTCAAAAGGGTCATTAGTACCTAATTTCATAAAAATCGGGCAAAAAATGCGACCTGTAGAGAGTACACACATATATACATATGTATATGACTGGGACTCGTGGCGTGGTCCTGTAATCCAGCTTCATGGAGGTCAGGTCTTGAGGATGATATAGGTATAAAGCGGCTCAGATAGTCTCAGTGATCATCTGATGATACCCGCATCAACTCCCACCATCGTTTAGACATATCAGACCATCACCTGCGTAGTTCGGAAGTGACGTTAAGCCGTTGGTCCTTGTATTTCCATTGGTTATTGGGCTATTAATTAATGACCCATTTTAAGGAGGAGTCGGCCTTTGTTTGTAACAATACTACACCTCATAACTCATTCCTACCACTCATCCTTCACCACATATTTGCCTTAAAATGCCCTCATGAGAGTAATCGGTATCTCAAATAGTGATTTAGTGATGAATAGGTAAAAGCCAACCATAACCGTGGATAGAGAAATTGCAGAAATATTAACTGGTTTTTAATTTTTGAATCACTATCAGCTCATAACCAAAACAGCAGAGCTACTTGAGCGTAAGATTCCTTGCGTGTAGAGGCTATTAAATAATATTTTAGTGCTAAGAACTCAGCACTGGTGTCAAAAATGTAAACGTGGTCTAACAAATGACTGTAGTTCACGAGCGGTCTGTCTGAGTGGCGAACAACTACAAAACCTCACGTCAACTTTGTACACGCCTGTCTTAGAGATTTTCCAAGAGTAAAGAAGAAACAAAACATGGTTTCAGAGCTCTAAAATAAGTTTTACTTGTGACAATGTGGCATTTTCTAATAATAAATAAATATTTTATTTCGTTAACAAAATACATTGTATAGAATTCGTCAGGTTTTAAATATTTTAAAAACTAAAATTTTGACATCCTTACATTGAGAACCCATTCATACATACAATTTTTACAGTCAAATCGGCTCATTCATTCGAATTCTCCCACTTAAGCACCCGTAGGCCGGTAGCCATTTCTCACTAGGTTTCCCATTGGTGTGCCAAGAACTCGTCTGAACTATAGAAAGTGTTCGCGGTCAAACTGCTTTTAGACGAGACTTGAACGCCTGTGGCGTTGGAGCACATTTTATCGAATTTGGCAATTTATTGACAAAACGGGCTCTTATCTGAGAAGGCAAATGCTCGTAAACCACCGTTCTGTGTCAAGAATAAAAGTCTGGAAAGGTGTGATATTGCGCAACAACCCCACTGAGCCACTCTGTAGATAATAATGAAACAAATGTCGAAAATCAGTTTTCAGTCGGCAACAAAATATATTGACTTAGTTCAGTTTACAGTTAAATAATTTTAAACTCACAGTACTCACATAGTCCAGTTGCGTGGTCCTACTGTTCCCCATTCCTATAACTCAAATTGTATGCCACAGCGAAATACATCTCTAATTATTATTATACGCCCTTGCACAAATTATTTACATGTATATTAACTTCTATAAATCATTATTCGGATACTAAAGCAACAATGCCCCATGTATCGTCTATGCAGTGAATGTCGTGGTTTTAACGATCGAGGTTTGGTCGAGGCAGCATGTCAAACAGTACTCATGGGACTAACTTCCGCCCACAAATAGTAATGGGATTTAATCGAAACAGTCGAATCATTCGATAATTTGTGATGATCAATCACAGTCGATACTGCTTATGTTTACCGGGCATTTTCGTTTTCAAGTCGTTTTCAAAATACTACCCAGCTCAGACACTGATAAAGGCTGATCTACCCACATTTTTGTACGTTTTAGTGTTGTAAGGTAGATTGCCAAACATTTTTCTATAATGTTTATTCTCAAAAACAGGCAGTGCGAACAATCGCAAAACTGCAGTAGATAGAGTCGGGAAGACCAACGTTCACAAGCTTGAGACTTTTGACACTATCTTGTCTCTGTATTTTGAAATATTTCTTTTTCATAAGAAAAAGACATCTATATAGGCAAGTAAAATTAGCGAACTAGAAGTCACGGTAGTTTGTTTGGCAGGAGTTAATTTTGTCAACATATTTAAAAATTCGAACAAGTGTGCATCAATGCCGAATACGTTTAAATTCGTCTTAAGCAAGTTTTGCCACGGAATCATTTTATTGTTCAGACGAGTTTGTGGCACACGATTGGGAGACCGTACGAACAGACTCACTGAGAAGCGGCCAGACGGGTAAAGTTAGAGAGAATGGAACTTGAATAATTATAACTTATGTATGTTTGATTGTGTTCTAGATGTGTGTGAACACATCATTTAATCAATAAACACCGACGATTGAGATACACGAGTCTATTAGAAAAAATCAAGTTTATTTATTTACTCAAGCAAAATGTAGACCGAGTTTAGCTCATCAACGAAGCTTAAATTTTCCTCTAATGAATGTAGCCTGCTCATTACATTTTGTGTTCTCCAAATTTTATTAATTTTAAAGCATGCCGTCGGTTTGCCATAGAGCTATGGCAGTTTCATTCCGTTTGTAGTATTTAAAAAAAATTGAAAATGTCTTAACGAAAAAGAATTATTCTTTCATTATAATAAATTAAGAAACCGCAAATTTTAAAACTAGCCATAAAAGAGCACTTCTACAATATATCGACAATAGTGGCTCAAACGTCTAACATTAAAAGTAATAAAAGTCGAAACTTTCAGTTCGAATGAGCACAATCGAATGAAACATAAGAACCGAGTCTTCGAGTAGAGGATTTATTCAATTGTACAATACCGAGTGAGTTGTAAGGTTAGTTATTTTCGTCTAGTGTCTTTGTAAACCAAGTTTCTATAGTGTCAAAAAAATATTACATAAACTATTTATGGCAAGGAATACTTTCTTTGATGTATTCGTTCACAAGTTGTCACGCACCACGTAAGTACAAATAAATAAATATATCGCCATACTTATACTTTTTACGAGTTAATTGCTTTATCACCTATTTATAAAAAGTATCTAAAGATATCAATCCTAGAAAGACGTGTATATGAAATGTATAGAACAATGGTTAAACGTATTCTCTATGCTAGCAATGACTGCTACCTATTATATTTTTTAACCGACTTCCTACGCAAGGAGGAGGTTACACAATTCGACTTGAGACTTTTTTTTTTCTTGTATGTTTGTACACGCATAACTTTTTAACGCGGCTACCGTTTTAAACGCGGTTTGTTTTGTTTTGTAGAGGTTACCGCTCCGGTGGTCCCATATAAAAATATTTTGAATCAAACCTAAACTTCTATATAAAAAAAACAAAAACTCCAAAAAAAACTAAAAAATCCCTGTATTTGCTGCATATCTTGAGCTGTAAAAGCACTATTTGGAAGTACATAAGGGTTTAAAATACACAATTTCGATGTAGAATTAAATTTCCAACAACGTGGTATCCTTAACTCTATGGAATCTTTGGTATCTGCTGAGATAAAACATATTTTATTCAAACATTATATGCAAATCTTTCTTTGTTTGACTTTATACGTTTATAGAAGCCGAGCTGTACTAGTTATCAAAGTTTTGAGGACACCAAGTGAGGGTAAAATTTAATTGTCTTTCAGAAAATATGGTTTGTGAATATGGTATTCCTTATATTTACGGAGATACGGCTTCCTTCTCGCTAAAAAACACAAAATTGTAAGCATTTTATTAAGTTTCAAAGCCATAACAGCTGTTATTAGTTGAATATGTTATAAAATAAGACAGCTGTTTACTTACTGTATCCTTGGAAACGTAGGCTAGTAAAAGAATAAGCTCAAAATTGACAGCTTACATTAATTTCTGCCCAGTGCTCTGAATGTCAAAGTGAAGAAATTCCGACCAAATAATTAAATTGAAATTATTACTTAAAAACGGTCGGTTCCAGAGCAACAAGAGATGTTTTGATGGTTTAAAAGGTGATAATCTATTATACAGGTAGACTTGTACATTAATTTATGGTAAAGCTACAACTTATGGGTAAAACATGACTTTGAATGACTACTGTTTTTAACCGACTTTCTACGCAAGGAGGAGGCTACACAATTCGACGTGAGACTTTTTTCTTATATGTTTGTACACGCATAACTTTTGAACGCGGTTTGATTTTATTTGTAGAGGGTACCTCCACAGTGATTCCATATGAAAATCTTTTGAATCAATTGTAAGCTTCTATATAAAAAAGTAAAAACCCTTATATTCTGTATGTTTTGCGCCGTAAAAGGGACTATTTTTAAGCAAATAAAACTTAAATGACACTATTTTGGCGTAAAATTAAATTGCCAATAACATGGTATCCTTAAATTCATGGGACTTTTGATTTCGGCCCAGATAAAACATAATTTGTTCTAAAAATACATGAAAATCTTTCTTTTTTGTCTTTACAGAGTTATAGAGCTATACATTGATCGAAGTTTTGAAGATACCTAGTGAGAGTAAAATTTAATTGTCTTTCAGAAAATATGGTTGGTTAATATGATATTCTTTATATTTACGGAGCTTTGGCCTCCTTCTTGTTAAAAAACGCAATATTTTAAACATTTCTATTAAGTTTGAAAGCCATAGGAACTATTTTTGTCTATATATATTAAACATGGTAACAATATCATTCTGTGTATACCTATATTTCCTAAAAAAGTATAATGTATAACCCTTGAACACCCTAATCAAACGTCCAAAATGTAATGCGGAGTCGTATACTGAGCTTAAGTTGGTGGTTTATAAACGCAATATTAAAAATAAGGATACCAAACTAATCAAAATACAACGCATGTAATATAATGCCTACGAGTATAGAAACAAAATAGCTATTAGGAAGCGCTACAAAAAACAGCAGAGACAGATCTGGGCATCAAAATTGGAACAAAACTAAATTTTTTGGCCTTTGCAGATGATGTCACAATATTCGCAGAAAGACTGGAGGATGTAGTTATACTAACAAAAATATTTATAATACAAACCGCGCAGTTATGACTAGATATAAACGATACGAAAACTAAATATATGCATTTTACATGACATCCAAATCAAAATTTAGACCCTTTACACATGGATAATCATACATTTGAACAAGTAAATAGTTTTAAGTACCTAGAAGTAATTATACGAAATGAGAACACAGAAGAACCGGAAATTCAAAATAGATTAAACCTAGCCAATAGATGCTTGTACTCCTGCAACAAAGTAATGACTTCAAAATTACTACCCCACAAAATTAAATTTAGGCTATACAAGACCATAATTTGCCCAGTTCTTTCATATGGATCAGAAACATGGAAACTAAGAAACAAAGAAGAGAAGAAACTTGTTGTTTTTGAAAATAAAGTACTTAGAAAAATATATGGATCTACATACGAGCTAGGTGAGTGAAGAAGGAAACACAACAGAGAGTTAAGAGACCTGTATAAAGCACCGGACATAATCGGCGAAATACGATGCAGACGACTGAGGTGGGCTGGACACTTACTAAGAAGGGAAGAGGGATACTGGCTGCAAGAAATTATGAAAGGGAGGCCTGAAGGTAGAAGACCTAGGGGAAGACCAAGACAGAGATGGTGGAATGAAGTTTTGAAAGACATGAGAAGGCTTGGAGCTACTGAGGAAGACGCTGAAGACCGGTCCAGATGGAGGGGATACGTTGGCGCGACTAAATACCAACTCGGACATAAATGACCCTGGGAGTAAGAGTAAGTATAGAAACAAAATAATATTTGTTAAAGTATTTATATTAAATATTGTTTTATTATACTCGACAAGGTTATGGCTTTATTAAACCAGTCGCAAATATACATCTTTGAAACTGGGTAACACTATGTTTATTTTCTTTGAACCTCATATAATAATAACATCTAAAAAACATGTTTAGCCCTGTAATTAGAAATTTAAATTTTCTAAAATTTACGCAAAATGACGTATTAATACACAAAGGTACCAATTAATAACGTAATTTTGCGTTTAAAGTTTTACTTTGATGTAACGGAAATGATAACTAACCGGTCAGTACAAAATGAAATTGTCTCCAAAATGATACCCCAGATAGTTTTGATACTATGTATGAAGATTTTAATTTATCAAGTTTGTTGCCCAAAGGTCGAATTGCTCGTTGACTTTTGGCAGCGAATGTGTTAATTCTAACGTTATTGAACCGTTAACGAATTACACTGGAAAACAATAGACTTTTCACAAAAAAAGGCCCCAACTTGGTTCCTTTTATCTTTAAGTTGAAGGAAAACTAAAATTAAGAACCACTAATGGTTATGACAAAAATAAACAGCACGACTAATTTGCGATACTATTGGCCAAAGCATGATCATGAGCAAAGAAAATGGCCCTTAGTATTAAAATTTTACAAAAAGAAGGGCGAAGTACCCTAAGTCGAACAGATTAAGGCCAAAACGTCACTGTAAACGAAGGTACCGTAAAAAATCTTGTAACCTGTCAATAAGAAAACAAATAACCTTCAACCAGCAAAAAAAGCGCAACTGCGAGTGAAGCTAACAATCTAGCCATTAGGAGCTTGACCAGGCACCAATACTACATTAATAGAAGGGAACAGCCTAATCCTGCTAGTTTTACCGCCACCTTGAATAAAGCTAATTCGTTTTAGCTAATTTTAGCCGATTTTTTTGAGCTAGTCATGAACAAATCCAACAGCCTATGTTCTGCGAGCTTGGCCTTAGTAAAGCTATCGTGGCCAAAGGACTTACCGCCACCCTGATCCATGCGATTGTTCCCACACCATGATAGAACCGCTACTTTGAGAGAAGCCGTCGAAATTTTGACATATACACTTACCAAGATCTCAGACAATTAAGCTAAACCAGCAATAACGATCAAGATGAAGGGCTTGGAGCCCAAAGGCTGTTGAGGGGACCACCTCAAACTGGCTGAAATCTACGTTTGTTCAAAATCATTTCATGTAATTATTAAGTTAAAGGTACATGATAAAGTTGCTAAATTCAAAATATCTAACTAGGTTCAATTCCGAAGAAATATTAGCTCTTTGACCTTATTTCTTTTAAATTAACTAGCATACTCGTATCATATCATTCGTCTAAATAAAACTAAAAATTGTAAAATAAAAAATTTTTAATAAAAAAAGTGAACCGACTTTAAAAATTTGTTTAATGAAAAGCTCTAAAAAGGGAAAAATAAATTTAAATGCATAATATCACGTGTCTTAGTCTACTATAAATGTATTTAGTCACTGCTACCAAACTTCAATAAATTACAAAATGGAACTTCGAATTTCTTGTTTACACAATCCATTGAAATTCCCCCAACCATATTTAGTCTTAAAAGAAGCTTACTATGACTTAAATGTTTCATTTCGATGAGTGAAATATTGGACTGGCTAAAGGCTTTAAACTCAGTTACCACTAGTATAGTCAACGTTGATCCATA
Source organism: Matsumurasca onukii (assembly GCA_018831715.1). Lineage (NCBI taxonomy): Eukaryota > Metazoa > Arthropoda > Insecta > Hemiptera > Cicadellidae > Matsumurasca > Matsumurasca onukii. The sequence goes on along the minus strand of CM032059.1, from coordinate 24,974,084 downwards.
CACTATGGAGAAAATGTCATGTCAATTTGAAGTCGGCGCTGCAATATTTCCAAGAACAATTTCTAGGTCAGCGCCGACTTCAAATTGACATGACATTTTCTCAAAATGTATGGATCAACGTTGACTACTGTGGTAACTGAGTTTAAAGCCTTTAGCCAGTCAATATTTCACTCATCGAAATGAAACATTTAATCATAGTAAGCTGCTTTATGGTTGGGTAAGACTATGGTATTTAGGTAAGACTAAATATGGTTGGGGAATTTCAATGCATTGTGTAACAAGAAATTCGAAGTTCCATTTTGTAATTATTGAAGTTTGAGCAGTGACTAAATACATTTATAGTAGACTAAGACACGTGATATTATGCATAAAGTTATTCCTTTTGCTTTTCATTAAACACATTTTTAAAGTCGGTTCACTTTTTTTATTAAAAATTTTTTATGTAACATATGATTGAAACATAACTAAAACATTATTTACACTTATGAGCCAATATAGTGCCGAAGTTGGCTCTGTGTCATTTCGTGTTACTGTTTTTGTGCTACCTGCCTGCGAGGTTGGTAGCGTTATTCCGTCGACAACGTCTCTTTGTCGTTCTCTCTGTTCTGTCACTGTGCCATGATGGCGTATGAATAATTTTTGTGTCCGTCTGAATCTGTTTTCTATGTTTAAATTTGTCAGTTTATTGTTGTTCTACTGTCTTTTCTCAAGTAATATGGACTAAACTCGCGCCTGCGGCGCTCGCTGGGGGGCCTACGGCCCCCCAGACCCCCTTCGTGGTCGCTCGGATATAATGGCCTCGCTTCGCTCGGCGTTTGAGGTGATGGGTGTCAAACAAACTGTGGCCTCGCTGCGCTCGGCGTGCGTGAATGGGGGGTATCTAACACACCGTGGCCTCGCTTCGCTCGGCGTGCGTGAATGGGGGGTATCTAACACACCGTGGCCTCGCTTCGCTCGGCGTGCGTGAATGGGGTTTCTAACACACCGTGGCCTCGCTTCGCTCGGCGTGTGTGAATGGGGCATCTAACACACCGTGGCCTCGCTTCGCTCGGCGTGCGTGAATGGGGGGTATCTAACACACTGTGGCCTCGCTTCGCTCGGCGTGCGTGAATGGGGGTTTCTAACACACCGTGGCCTCGCTTCGCTCGGCGTGTGTGAATGGGGCATCTAACACACCGTGGCCTCGCTTCGCTCGGCGTGCGTGAATAGGGGGTATCTAACACACCGTGGCCTCGCTTCGCTCGGCGTGCGTGAATGGGGGGTATCTAGCTCACTGGGGCCTCGCTGCGCTCGGCGGCCGTGGAGGGATCGAGCTAACTTAGTCGCTTTAATTTGCAACATATTACTAAAGAGCAAGTGTTCAACTCATACTTTAGGTGAACTATAAGACGCGAGAACAAAATTTAAAACTGTTGCAAAGTGGTGAGCAAAGTAGCATATTTGAAACTATTGCTTATTTTAAGGATGAAGGAAGCCAGAGAGGATAAAATGCATAGGACCAAAACGTTAGATCATCAGAAGCCTGACTATGAAAATTCAATCCATTTTAGATAGGACTTACCGTTCGTCCACTAGATGTTTTTGAGAAAAGCATGTTTTCCGCCATTTTTATTTTGTAGAGCTGTTAAAGTTTAAAATTTGGGGTTTTGGAAATTTTTCCGTCGGTGAGTTAGTGAAAGGTACCTACATACCAAATTTCAAGTTTCCAGCTCATCTAGAAGTGCTGCTGGCGTCAGTACACTTCGTTAGGTATAGCATGGCCTTGAGATTTCCTGGTGGCCGCTTATGGCCCTATAGCCCATTTCCCCTCACCGTCCATGCTTAACCTACCACATCTTTATTAATATAAAAAAAGGCCATTTATAATGTCAAGAAGCTCTAAATATCTCGTTATAGGCATTTTCAACTAGAAGTGACAAGACGATAAAATGTATAAAATTATAATTGTAAGCTAATAATAGACTACAACTTGGATAACACAAAATAACATACAAATATATGATACAATAACAAATAAAACTACTGCTTAAAAATATATTTTTTAAATAACAAGTGAAGGGAACTTGACGTTGGTTGACGAATGAAGTTAACTTGATGTTGAAAACTGCAGTGTGTAGAATTTGAAACTTATGGTTTAGGGTTAAAATATAGAGATAAGAACACTCTGGATCAGGCTGCCAACTTTCAGATATATAAGGAGCAGATGAGGAAAACTTGACGCTGGTTACTAAGCGGGGGAACTTGACTGTCAAAACTGTAGAAAAGTAATGCAAGCTTAAGAAAACTTGACGTTGGTTGACGTTGACGAAAGAATTAAGCTAACTTGATGTTGAAAACTGCAATGTGTAGAATTTGAAACTTACTGTTTAGGGTTAAAATTATAGAGATAAGAACACTCTGGAACAGGCTGCCAACTTTCAGATATATAAGGAGCAGATGAGGAGAGCTTGACGCTGGTTACTAAACGGGGGAACTTGACTGTCAAAACTGTAGAAACATAATGCAAGTGAATGGAACTTGACGTTGGTTGACGAAAGAAGCTAATTTCAGGTTGAAAACTGCAATTTGTAGAATTTGAAACTTTCGGTTCAGGGTTAAAAATATATGTAACTTGAGAAAAACTAGTGCCAAAAATGAGTCTTAATTAAGTTAGAATGAAAAACTATTTCTACTAAAATATAGAAAAAACTAATTTTTTCAAGAAGTTTTGGTGGCGTCAGTAAGAAAGATGTAGGTCGGGCTAACTTCACGTCTAGGCAAACATCTTCACTTTAACCTAACCTAACTTATTAGCAATAATACCTTATTCAGCCTTTAGGTTAATTTGAAGTGGGTGACAGAGACTATCGTCTGCCACAGAGTGCCGACGCTTCCGCTCGTAAAAAAGTCCCAACTTTAAAGCCACTTTTAAATATGTTCAACATAGAAAATAAACTAACCTAGTAAATTAATCCTCATTAAAAAAATAATAAATTTCTAACCTATTAAAACATTGTACAAATGGAAAGAACCCATTATAGACAAAGTACGTCGATAATGTGTGCAATAGTATCTATATTACACAAAAACAGGACCTAGGCCTAATTTAAATATTAAAAATCTGATTAAAACCAAGTAGAAAGAAAACGAATTAGTCTGTCCCAAAATTAAAACAAATAATAGCCTACATAAAAAAGTTACGGGTAGTCTAACGTAAAATGTACGTTAATCCAAGCAGAAAGGAAACTAATTAAGACGGGTTTAAAATTAAAATATATATTAGCCTATATAAAAATTACTTGTCTAACAGAACATAGACCTAACCTTAATTTTACAGACATATTTAAAACCCAACAGAAAGAAAGGAAACAAAAGTAGGACTGTCCTAAATTAAAACATATATTAGCTACGTAAAACGTTACGTGTAGGTTATAGGCAGCCTAATGTAAAATGTACGTAAGATACTCAAAATTGTATAGCTCGAACGAACAATGTGTGAAACACCAACATCTAAATATTGTCTGTTCGTGAGAAAATTGCTCTAGGAACCAGCAAAGCAAATTATAAAAATACAGATGCTGAAGAAGTGAATGCGCTTATTGGAATGTTGCTCTTGTCTTCGGTCCTGAGATCAATAATGAAAATATGACGTCTCTTTTTCAAAAGATGAGTTCAGTCGCCCAATATTTAGGGCAACCATCTCTGAAAAACGTTACAAAATATTGATAGCTTGTTTACGTTTCGATGATGAAATCACACGAGAAGAACGAAAACAGAGTAAGAACGCTGCTGCAATATCTGAAGTATTTAAAAGAGTAATCACAATAACCAGGTTTCTTACTGTCCCTCAGCATACATACCGATTGATGAAATACTTGTTCCATTTCGTGGAAGGTGTGGGTTCAATTTACCCTGTTATGTATCAAAATACTGTCAATAGCAGTTCCAGTTAGTATGAGAACAAATCAACTGACCAGTTCCAAGTAATAGTTCCACATAACAGTTCGTATGAGATTCGATCCCACTGAACAGTTCCAAGTAGCAGCTCAAATAACAGTTCCACAGTTCCAACTTTAAAGTCACTTTTAGCCACTTTTAAATGAGTTCCGCGCCTCAAAACAATTTTTTATATGTATAGGGGTCTTTTCCACGTTGTTCTAAATTAGTTTTAGCTCATGACAAGACAAGTCACTATACTGGAGTAGTATCAAGATGTCGGGCTAACTTCACGCTTGTCTTGCAAATAAATTCAAAATTCACTGTCAGTAACACGTTTTTCAGCAAATGTGTACAATTTGGAATTTTTTTCGCAGCATATTATTAAAGGGCAAGTTAAACTCATACTTTAGATGAAGTTTAAAGCTTCTAAGCCCTATAATACCGGAGAAAAAAATTAAAAACTGTTGCAAAATCGTGAAAAAGTAGCAAATTTGAAACTTTTGCCCTTTTTGAGGGTGAAGGAGGCCAGATACGACAAAAAGTCATAGGACCAAAACGATAGAGCGTCTAAAACCTGACCATGAAAATTCAATCAGATTTCAGATAGGACTTACCGTTCATCCACTAGACGTTTTTTTAAAAAACATGTTTTCCGCCATTTTGGTTTTTAATTTTTTTAGGGTGGTTAAAACTGAAAATTTTGGGTTTTGGCAATTTTTCCGTCGGTGAGTTAGTGAAAGGTACCTACATACCAAATTTCAAGTTTCTAGCTCATCTAGAAGTGGGTAAACATTTGTATGAGTGAGTGAGTGAGTTACACAGAGGGTTGTATATATTATAGATTTACACTCACCAGCCAAAGGGGTAAGTTTTCTTTGTGTTTTACTAAAAGGCCAAACCACGTTGGTGACTAGGCTATTTTGTAGGTTAGTGTCCTTATAATCTCAATCCAGTATCGAGTCTTATATATTAATTCGTGCGATTATTTTCTAAGTAATTTTACAAGGGTACTGTTTAGTAATTTTCACCTTTTCTTTGTTTGCTCTCAGAGATAGCTCTTAGACTGTTTGTCCAAGTCCATACTGAATATTGTAACCTACAAAGCATGAGTCCATTTGCCATTTGTTATTATGTCTGTGTCTGCAATTTTTGTATAAACACCCAAGTTAATTTGTCAAGCCATTCTGGGCTAAAATTGGTAGTAAAGAATGTTGTGTAAGAATAAGGCCATAAACCTAGCCTGAATGTAACTTAAATGTAAATATGATTCTCTGTAACGGCTGAGTTATGAAGGCTATTCTTTCGTTTTAAACCCCTACGCGTGTTCGGTTCTCAAGCTGTCACAACTCTGACTTCGGACTTGTAAGGCATTGGACTACAGTTTGTAATGGGTTTCGTTCTGCTTTCCAGAGGCTCACGGCTTAGGCCGAGACCACATGTACGAGTCCTAATGTGATCTTTGGACTAAAGTGGACAGCAGCTACGCAGAGATGCTGAAGTACTGGATACTAGCGGAAAGACTGACCGACCATCGCTTGGATGTATCGAGGACTAGCCCACGCAGCTCACTACGCTGAACTGCTACTACTTCTGTTCAGCTAAATTGCCAGATAAGTGTAATAGTGAATATGCTCTGGACTAGAAAGGTTTCACCAAAGGAATTTCTACTTCGTCCCCTGCGAACCTAGTGACCCAGTGACTTGCGCGTAGCTCCCGTAACTCAGTTGCTTTGTATTTTTGAAATGTAAATTTGCTTAAATCTAGTTGAGAACTTTTTCCTAATTCGGAACTCCGGACCTGGTCAGTCCTAGAGCGTTACCATTATTAAATTTCTAATTTCTGGTTACTCTTTTCCAAATTGACGTCACGCCAAAATTTTCTCGTTTTGTGTTTCTGTGTCATGTAAGTTAAATGTGTGTTATGTAAAATTGTTCTTGTGTAAGAGTTTCATGCTAAACTATTTAAAAGCATTCATTAAACAAATTCTAAGGTATTTAAAAATAATGATAGGACTAAAGAGAGCTAGAGTACTAAATGTACTTGTCAATTTTGCCCAACTCTAAAGGGAACTTTTGAGGGAATATTGTTACCGTTATTGTTAAAGGGCTTTCTTAGTAATTTGTGTGACATAAATATATATACATTTTTCTATTAAATTTTAACTTGAAAAAACTAATTTACTAGTCCTTTTAAATTTATATTGAACATTTAAAGTTTGTAATTCTCTTTGTAATTTTGTTGAAGCTGTACCCTTGCTGATTCATTATGATGTGCACGCTGTATTTTGGTAATTGTTATTTTGTGATTTATGCTAGTGTATTTTTGACTTTGTCTGGATTTATGGTTATTGTTCAATGGATTGTGATTATTGAGGTTTTGTTTAATAAACTTTGTTCTCTAGTTTTTGTGTGGTTCTTTTTATGCCCGGGTCCACCGTTCTATTTTTGGGATTTCAGCCGTTCACGCTTCCCGAGGGCGGCTGGGTCTCACTTAATAATGGTATTCCATCATTAATGTGTAAAACTTCAATATGGATGTAAGCATAGAGTATTTATTATATAGATGTAAAAGGTCCAATCAAGTGTAAAATTAATGTTGATAGGCTAATCCATTTTTATTCCTGCGTATAAGGTAATGTTTAGTTTTCTAAGTAACCTATGAGAGTGGTAATAAACACCTTGATAAGCCTTGCTGTAACCCTGTTTAGATTACCAACATAAACAATATCCTAGTTTAAAGTTTGTTGTTGACGATGGGAGGATTTCAAAGTTTATTCGACATTTTCCTTCGGATAATGCGGATGATTATCTTGCTCACTAACGATGGAAAATTTCTGCAATAATATTTTAAACTCTGATAAACAATAGACCTCAAAATTATACAAGAAAAGTTTAATCTTTCCTTTTGAGTTTGAAAGAAAAATTCGAAATGTTTGTGCGAAGAAAGTAGTAGAAAAAACATAAGCACTCGTCATTTCAAAAAATATTTCAAGCGAAAAATTGTTAAACTAGTGTAACATTGTTTTTAAAATAACCTTTCAATTCCTCCATACAGTAAAAAACATTTACTTTTAATATGTGTTTAAATTCTAATCCGACTTATGACAATTTTGATTTTTTTTAAACAAGCTGGGTGAGTGTTTTATAAATTATTGTACAATTGTATTATTGTATAAAAAGCTGTCTTGTGATGGGGTATTGGTAAGTTTACTCTCACTAATAAAAAATTCAATAATGCAGCTGTTATGTACGTTCGTTTTAGAAGATCATTGGAAAACCACTGACTTATGGAATTTTGTTCCTGAAACATATCAATCTCAAAAGACTCTTTTCATAAAAACCAACACCTCGTTTCGCGTAACTAATAGGATATTTCAGTACTAAAAACATATTTGATATAACAGTAGAATATTTCTTGACTAAAATAACACAACATATTTTATCGTGCTTAAATCAAGCATTTAATTTAAGAACCTGCCTGGATAACGTGATCGAATTGCGAACTTGGGAGAGTTGAAGACGACAGGGTAGTGATTAAATTCCAGCGATCATGGCCAAGTTAGTTGCACACAGCTTATCAATTTAACTGCCGTTTCTAGATTGTACGAAACAAACAGCAAACTTTAAAATAAAAACATGTCCAAAGTGTAGCCATAAGCGCGACCGTGAATCCCAGTGAATTTCCTCAAAAGGTTATATAGGTTGAGTTTTAAATGTCCCCCACCTTAACTTTTTGGAAAAGGTAATATTTTTAAAACCTTCAGAGGTTTGTGTTGACGTACTTTGCGTCACCCACCCCACCCAAAATCCAGAGTGTAAGGCACCGTCAAATTTTATAAATACAAACCCCTCCTCGTGCACCTCAAAATATGGGAAATTTAAACACAAATTCAACGACGCAAAAAAACTTTTCATCGCGACTCGTTTTATTTTTAAACCAATTTAAAGATTTCACACAATCAGGTTTAAAATGCCACATTTCACATACAATTTATTTTGAATGTTCTTCTAAACAACTATGAGGGAAACATTAAAACCCTAGTATTTTGAAGAAAATGTTGTCATTCAAAATAAGTTTTATTTAAAATGTGGCATTTTAAACTTGATTTCGTGTCATATTTAAATTGGTATAACCCAAAAATGGGTCAAATTGATATAAAAACCTTCTTTACGTCGTTGAATTTCTGTTTAAAGACCCTTTTTTGAGGTGCCCAGGAGAGAGGTTACCTAAAAAATTTCCCAAAGTGGTATAAAAAGTGTGTCCTTTTTCAAAAGTTAAGGTGGGGAAAATATTTAAAACTCACCCTGTATACGCCACAAAATATCCAACAAAACTTCATTTGGACAAAGATTAGCATGTTTTTTTAATACCTATCTAAAATAATTGGACTATAAATCACTATTTGAGATGCCGACCACTCTCATGAGGGTATTTCAAGGCAAATGTGTGGTGAAGGATGAGTGTGATGAGTGGTAGTAATGAGTTATGAGGTGTAATCTTGTTACAAATTAAGGCAGACTCTTCCTTAGAATGGGTCATTAATTAATAGCCCAATGACCAATGGTAATACAAGGACCAACGGCTTAACGTGACTTCCGAACCACGCAGGTGATGGTCTGATAATTATGTCTGCACTAACGCTTCTATTTCAAATTCAATTATGATCTTTGTTTAAAGCTTCTTGTTGAAGATAGGAGAATGAAAAGTAACCCAAAACATAAAACAGAACATTAGAAACGAGCTAGCTTAAAGTGACCAGCTCGATTACTTTAGGCTAGCTTGTTTTCTAATGTTCTGTTTTATGTCTTAGGTTACTTTTCACCTGATGACGGGATCAGATCGCAGATCCCGAAACTTCGTGATTATCTTGCTCACTAACGATGGGGAATGTCCACGATAATAGTTTAAACTCTGAATTATGTTTTCCTGTTAACTAACTCCAGAGAACTGTGCGAATAGCTTTGAATTCTAAATCGGATTTGAATTCTAGTGATGTCAGGGACTGAGGCAATTTCCTTAACTGTCACGAAAATATCAGATTAATTTCCGTTATCACATTGTCTTCCTGGACCAACAACCTGTGATATGTAGATATTCTTGGTAGTAAACTATTCGTACCTCGTACAAGGATAATAATATATAGTATTTATATTCTTTTTGTAATATTTCCAGCTTGTTGATTTAAAGTCACTACTTGTCAGTCACATGTTTCGGATAAATATTCAAACGTAAGTACTTATTTGAAGGCATACGTTGGGTCGGATGGTGTAGTGGTCAGCATAACAACCCAGCAAGCGGGAGACTCGGGTTCAAGTCCCTATTCAGTCCAATGATTTTTCTCTTCAAATATATTTAATAATAAATTAGCTATTTTGCGTTTACACAAATTAGGATAATAATATTATAATTATGTATAAAAAAACAGAGTATTTACTTATTTTCAATTTTAAGCTTAAGTGGTTAGTCATAATAAAAATTGATTTTTGGATTCAACCACTGAATAATGTTTTATTATATAAAATATAACAAAAACAAGACGTTTCGTCTACACTGTGGTAGACATCTTCAGTTTTAGAGACGAAGAAAAGTTAAAACAAATGTATAAAATGAAAAAATATAAAATGTATAGGGAGTATAAAAATTTATATAATTTAAAGAGTATTTACTTATTTGTTAATACAATGTCGAAAATTTGCCTACCTATGAGTAATATGAGTAATATGTTTTATATTAGCGCAGTTTTGTTCAAAGTCGCCCTAAATCTTCGCTGCACTATATAGTCACTAATTACTGTACCACACCACAATTTATTTGTTTAAATATGAAAACATGTCAAAATTTAAATCACCAAATCACTATTTGAGATGCCGACCACTCTCATGAGGGTACTTTAAGGCTTATCTCCTTTTAAAAAGTCCTAAAGGACTTTAATTATGTGGTGAAGGATGAGTGTGATGTATGGTAGTAATGAGTTATTAGATGTAGTCTTGTTACAAACTAAGGCCGACTCTTCCTACGAATGGGTCATTAATTAATAGCCCAATGACCAATAGAAGTACAAGGACCAACGGCTTAACGTGACTTCCGAACCACGCAGGTTATGGTCTGATATGTATAACGATGGTGGGAGTTAATGCGGGTATCATCAGATGATCACTGAGACTATCAGAGCCGCTTTAATCCTATATCATCCTCAAAACCTGACCTCCACGAAGCTGGATTACAGGACCACGCCACGAGTAAAGCACAACATTCAAGTTTTTTTTTTTTCAAATAATGAAGTTGACAATGAGCACTTATGTTGTCATAAATGTAAAAACCTTTTCAGAGCCCGGATGCAGTGGATGGGTTTTAAGTTTGACGCATTACAATAAATTGTACAGCTGGTCGAAACTGCACCATTTTTGTGAACACCCTGTATATTTCCTTACAATGAAGTACCGAAAGTGGCACTTTTCCGGCGCATAACAAAAGTTCACATGTAAGGCGGAGTTAAGCACTGGAATATATATTGTTACGTGTGAGGCAACAGTGAGCACGTGAATAATTTATTCATGCTCTGAGAAAGACTCTTTTATGAATGATACTTCCCATGTAACTGCGAAATTACACAGTTTCGATAGTAAAAAATGTGTCGTTATTAAAACATGCAGCAAAACCATTAGTTCTGGTAGAGGCAAAACACGTAGAATTTCAGTGCGGAAAATGAGAAAATTTGTTTTTTATTTTTTATAAGCAGTACACTTGTTTTGAATTTGTATAAACAGTATACTTGTTTTTTTCAGAAAACTTTCTCACTTTCGAGAAACAACAGGGGACATTTTAGTAAAATGAGAAAATAACGTGGAACGAGCTGTTTGCTTTATTAAATTTATGTATAACATTTTGAAAAGCAGTATGATGAAAAAATGTGAATTTAATCAAAAGCTACCAACAGCACGATTTGGCATTTTTAATAACACTGTCTACTTAGCAAATGTGATTAAATTTATTTTTGTAGTAGTATAGGTTATATTATTTCATTTAGCTAAGAACTAAGAGTGTCAATTACTTAGAGCCTATATTGAAAACCTGATATCAAAGGCTCGCTCTGTTAGAAATGTCAGAGTTTAAAAGCACAGAGTTCATTGAAATTTCATCAACAGGAAAAGTGTCTCAATATTTTATGGACTAAAGACAAGGAAAACGTGCCAAATGCATCAAAAGGCCTCTAGATTTGAAGATGTTAAATAAATAAATAATTTACTAATTCACCATGAAACATGTATTTCAAACTTAATTTTTGATTGAAGCTAAAATGTTTTATTCATAAACAATACATTCATAAAGGTCTCATTTCTTAATTATTCCCAGTCTATTTCATAACTGTCTGAGAGATTGCGTGGTCTTCCAAACATTAGCCATAAACTTGTCTTAAAGGTTAGTAGGGCCTATAGAAATCCGCAACCATGACGACCTTTGAACGTGTTCAGTGTTGAAGCAATTCATATTGTGTTTAGAAGCTTGTTGAGAAAAAAGCCTGTGAAGGGAAACGAAGTTGAACTACCGTTCTGTCTCCCAGCTCAGTAGTTCTCCTCACCTTTAGTTTCATATTTTATATCATATTATCATGTATTTTTTTGTAGCTAATCAAAATCTTCAAAATTTGGAAATAGAGTCATACATAGACCTCAATATTTTGTTCGAATGGATCCAAAACAATGGCTTGAATATAAATTACTTTAAATCTATTACTAAATAAATTTGAAGACAAAAATATTTGGACCGAACCGATCTACATATATTGAATTTTTTCACCCTACGCACACGCAGAATGAGTCAAAATTAAACGTATTTATAGAAGATAATGTTATAGAACAATCTACTGAATGGAAACTTTTAGAAATAACCTTAGACAAAAATTTTAGTTTTCAACATCATATCAACATAATCAGTAACAAAGTTTCAAGTGCAATTTAATTAATCAGAAAAATGTCTTCCTTCTGTAACTTATCTGAACTCCTTCCGTTCACAAACTCTGATCATTATGTACTATGAACTTATCTTCCTCCACTTAACATATGGAATAACAATTTGGGGAAGATCACCATTACACCATTAGTAAAACATCTATTGATACTTCAGAAGTCGGCTTTTTCAGTCAGATTTTTAGGAAACCACAACGTTACTCCTGTGTCAATTTATTTAAAGAAAACCAAATTTTACAATGTTCTCTTTATACATCTACGAAAGATTAATATTCTTTAAAACAAATTTAAAATCCTTTTTAGATCAAAATATACTAGAAAAACTGAAGACTTGTGGTCAATTCAAAATTCCAAATAATCTAACTACGTATTTAAAAAATTTCCTATTTATAATATGATTAAATTATATAACAACTTTCCAAATTCTATGAAAGAAGAAAACAATATAATTAAATTCAAAAGAAACTAAAATCAAAATTACAAGCACGCGTATACTACAATTTCGAAGATTTAAAAAAATAATAATTCAAGATTAGCAGTTGAGACAAAATTCAGAGTGTTTAATTATTTTTATTTAGCCTTATATATATTGTTGATTGTCAATGCAATTTCTTGTTCACGGCAATAAAACTATATTTTTTATTATCAGTGTATAGTCATAGGCTACTTCTTACGAGATCACATTTTTTTTAATTATTTTTTTTAATGATTTAAAACCGAACGTTTAACCGTAGTTAGCCACGGGTGTTAAAACTGAATGAATTGTTAATATTTTGTTTGGTTTTCAGGTGTATGAAGAAAGAAAATGAACCGTACCATCGTGTTCTGTGCAGTCTCATTTCTTCTGAAACTAACCGCAGGCAATGATTTGTTGGACAATTCAGGTAAAGTTTCTCAGTTGTTAAGGCTAGCTGTGGGTGGGGAAAAGTGACAACGCAGACCAATGAATATCCATCATAAATAGTATTACTTTGCAAGTATTATAGTTAGTTTAGAAATCGATTACGTTTCATCACTAAATCACTTTTTGAGATGCCGACCACTCTCATGAGGGTGTTATAAGGCAAATATGTGGTGAGGGATGAGTGTGATGAGTGGTAGTAATGAGTTATTAGGTGTAGTCTTGTTACAAACTAAGGCCGACTCTTCCTTAGAATGGGTCATTAATTAGTAGCCCAATAACCAATGGAAATACAAGGACCAACGGCTTAACGTGACTTCCGAACCACGCAGGTGATGGTCTGATATGTCTAAACGATGGTGGGAGTTGATGCGGATAATTTAAATAGTTGCTGTTTGTAAACAAACCGCCATCTTGGGTTCTGTTGGAACGGACTCTACTGAGCCGGGTGAGGGGAAAGTGTACTGGTGAGTGGTGGGGGGCTACGTCAGAGCTGTTTATACTCTCCTCTCCGCGCTTCATGCTAATTGGTGCGGTCTGTACGTTATTGAAGTTATTGAGGTAGCAGATTATCTGGCTTGAGAACCCTTACTACACCACTAATTTAACAGACCTTCTGTGGACGTGTTCAGTTTCTTTGGTTGCTGTTTGTGTTCTTTACAATTAGTTGTATAATTTCAAGGCTAGTTTTTAAGCATTACATATTTTGTACTAATAAAAAAACACAAACAGCTTACGATGATTACTTTAGGATACGTTGAAAACCTTGCAGTTTGTCTTATTTACGTATCTTTGTATTGTGTATGGTTTTGTGCTAGATTATATGATTGTATATTTTTTCTAAACAACAAAATGTATGTTTGACGGGTCAGCTTACGCTCCTATCCTCTATGATTACTTTAGGATAGGAGTTTTGTGCTATGTTTTAAGTTACTGTTCAACTGGCGACGAGATCACACTGCAGATCCAGAAACATCGTGTTCATCTTGCTCAATGGCGATGAAAAACGTCGGCAATTATATTTCAAACACAAATCCTCGCATAGTCAACAAAAAACTTGAAACAAAGGACTACCGACTCGTGTGAAAGTAACGTGTATTTATTTGATGTATTCGCAAATAACAAGAACAATACTCTTTGTCCCTGAAAGGCATTTTACAAGAGACTTTCCTCGAGACGTATGTGTTTATAAACGTCAAAGTGTCGACAAAGTTAGGTTCCGAGAAGAATTCCATTCTTATTTTCTTTGCGATTTTAATACTGTTCGTGTTGCTCAAGTTATTGCGGAAAGACTGGTTTCTTGCTTTATCATACAGCAACTACATAAAACTAACAAAACACATAACAATAATTATTGTATCAAATCAACATGGTCCGTGGTTTGGAGAATAGTGATAAGTACGATAGAAGGTATTTTGCACGTACATTTAAATAGTATTTAAAACAGTTCTAAGCTTAACTGTTGAACGTGTAAATTAAGAACTGAGCTATATTAATTGTTAGTATATTAAAACACCAGTTATATTGCTGAGTTTAAACTAATATGTGTTACCTAGCAAGGCCAAGACTCTGTAATTCATTGATAATACACGAATTGAAAGAAAAAACACAGTCAAAAACTTTGGGCTAAGACACTTATCATAGTTTTTATATATCATAACTAATTGAATGATAACGATTTGTCTTAAAATAAAAAGGTTGTATGTGAAATATGGCAATTTAAACCAGATATCCTGTGATCTTTAAATGAATATAACAAAAGAAACGAGTTAAAATAAAACCTTTTTCTTTGCGTCGTTAAATGTTTTGTGAAAAATTCCCTTTCTTTTGAGATGCCTCAAGGAAAAAGGGGTTTGTATTTGAAAAGGTTTGGGTGCCCTAGGAAACTCTAGGGTCCTATCAAAACATTCCTCACAGGGTTTTACAAAATATTTCCATTTTCAAAAGTTTGGGGGACATTTGAAACTTACCTTGTATATACAGACCGCTCCAACTAGCATGAATCCCGCAGACGAGAGTATAAACAGCTGTGACGTATCCCCACCACTTATCGGTACACTTTCCCCTCACCCGGCTCAGTATATTCCGTTCCAACAGAATCCAAAATGGCGGTTTGTATACAAATAACAAATAGTTTACTTATCTTGATTCTTTAACATAAATAGTTATTTACTTTGATCGTTTGAATTCAGTTTGGTTTATTCTGATTCATTATTTTTAACGGTTATTTTGCAATAAGTATTAAAGCTAGATCCAAACTTCTCTTTAATCAGAAGAACAAGAAGATGAGGTTATATTATTTGTGTTTGTTTTGACTGGAGAGTGCTTCCAGGAGGACTTCGTGCCGGATTGTAAATATACTGTAAAATGCGAATTGACAAATAAGGAACAGTACACAGCCTAGTACTAGTAATAGTGTGTAGCCATTGACTGGGACTCGTGGCGTGGTCCTGTAATCCAACTTCGTGGAGGTCAGGTTTTGAAGATGATATAGGTCTAAAACGGCTCAGCTAGTCTTAGTGTTCATCTGATGATACCCGCATCAACTCCCACCATCGTTTAGACATATCAGACCTTCACCTGCTTGGTTCTGAAGTCACGTTAAGCCGTTGGTCCTTGTATTTCCATTGGTCATTGGGCTAATCATTAATGACCCATTCTAAGGAAGAGTCAGCCTTAGTTTGTAACAAGCCTACACCTTATAACTCATTACTACCACTCATCACACTCATCCTTCACCACATATTTGCCTTTAAATACCCTAATGAGAGAGGTCGGCATTTCAAATAGTGATTCAGTGGCAGAAAATAATATACTTAGATTATAAATAAATAGTGAATCGTCAAATACTAGAGCTTTATTATTTGTAACCAGTGATACAGTTGACGTGTTTATGCAACACCCACTATCTCGGAATGTAAAAGTCAGACTTTCATCTTACAACTCCTTGCGAAAGCGGCTCATCTATTTTTCAATTCCATTTTCCATCTCTCCGCGCAAGCTAAGCCCATAAACATCACCTGTATAGACTCACCACAGAATTTGCTACTTCCTTAGAAAAGCTAAGTAGTCGCAAAAAGAAAATTTATGCTTTTCAAGAAAGTGTTGTACTCAACCAAGCACGCCATGTTCAGCCGTATTAATGTAGCTGCAGCCGTAGTTGTTCACTATCACTATTATCACTATTTAAAATGCCAACCACTCTCATGAGGGTATTTTAAGGCAAATATGTGGTGAATGATGAGTGTGATGAGTGGTAGAAATGCTATATGAGGTGTAGTATTGTTACAAACTAAGGCCGACTCTTACTTAGAATAGGTCATTCATAGCCCAATGACCAATGGAAATAGAAGGACCAACGGCTTAACGTGACTTCCGAACCACGCAGGTGATGGTCTGATATGTCTAAACGATGGTGGGAGTTGATGCGGGTATCATCATATGATCACTGAGACTATCTGAGCCACTTTAGACCTGTATCATCCTCAAAACCTGACCTCAGTGAAGCTGGATTACAGGACCACGCCACGAGTTTCAGTCATTTACTAAGTTGCTTTGTGCCGGTGTTATATTGGCGTTTGGTATCTCTTATTTTTATCACTAGAGGATTTCTGACTAATTTTCTTCCTAAGCGTCCACATTACATCGTAGGACAAGGCTTTCATAAAGTATAAAATTTATTAAAACAAACAAACCAAAAACTCATTTAATGCATATCCACAAGTGCTACCGTGAAGTATAGCGAATTTCCTGAAATTAAGGGGTAATTTACATCGGGAGTGTACTTTTATTGCCCCAAAAGTGAGTTTTATAACATCAACCGAATCTTGGGGGAAACGCCCCCACCTCTTCAATTTTTTTGGCAAAAAGGTAAAGGTAAAGTTTGTTTAACGTGCGAGGTAAGGGGAGGTTACAAAGTCCCCTATACCACTCAACCTCGACCTTTACATGCGTCACCGCAAAGTCATTTTACAAATGTAAGAGGCTACTGCGGGATTGAACTTGCGCCAGCCGAGCGATGAGTTCCGGAACCGCGCACGATTCCAACCCGCCACGTGTCCACTGGCAACGAAAATGAATAGCTCTATTTCCTATGGAAACTCACCAAAAATGGTATATTGTAACACTCTCTTATCTTGCTGTATAACTATTTGTACGTAAATCTTCTAGGTTGAAATGTTTTACACAGCTAAAGATAATTAGCATAGCTTGATAGGTACGGTCTTTTAAAATTTAAAATTAAACTTTTTTCGGACTTTCACTATTTTAACGATGTATAATATTAATTTTATTTTATACGCTCCTAAAACAGTTGAGTTGATGATACCCGCATCAACTCCTACCATCGTTTCGACATATCAGACCATCACCTGCGTGGTTCGGAAGTGACGTTAAGCCGTCGGTTCTTGTATTTACATTGGTCATTGGGCTATTAATTAATGACTCATTCTTAGGAAGAGTCGGCCTTTGTTTGTAACAAGACTACACCTAATAACGTATTACTACCACTCATCACACTCATCCTTCACCACATAAGGTAGAGTCGGTTCTTCACCACAAATTTGCCTTAAAATACCCTCATGAGAGTTGTCGGCATCTCAAATATTTAATAAAAATAAAACAGAAGTAACTTTATACTGCGTTCTACTATGTTATCACCAATGACACAGGTCATCTGCAGAGGATTTTATTTAAATTATGCCACAAGAGTGTGTATGTTTTGTTTTGGACTAAACAAAATAATTTAGCAAATACAATAAAATTTAGTAAAAAATACAAGATAGAAGAAATACTTTGTATTATTTAACAACAGCGATGTAACGAACGTTTATTCAACAAATCGTTTCGTTGATGTAGATCTCACCACAACCAATAGTTGTAATGGGTATTATCGGATCCTGTTATAATCACATGAAGCTAACAGCTGCACAACATGATAACGACGTTGATAGATACATCTAGGTAGAGTGTCGTTGTTGATGACACTGATATGTCTGTGTAACCGACCCTATTCACAAGTGATGTAATGGCACGTGTGCAAAGCAAAGTGATTTCTTCGCTTACATTTATGTACATTTTGGCATATAAGGGGTAGTACTTCCACCGACCGTATCTGATAGAGTGTTGCTAAGAACACAAACTGGTCTTATAGAAGTCTCCGTCACTAGAACTTTTGGATTATCCAAAAAGATTTCAAAATAGTCAATACTCTGTAATGGTTTTAAGTACGTTTTTAGTCCGTAGAAATTACACGTATGTTAGATCACCTATGACTTACTCAGTGCTATTTAAACATACGTACTCATTTTAACGCTGTGTGGACTTCATTGCCTTCTTTAGGATCTGCGATCCGACCCAGTCTGTAGACCGAATGTAACCTAAAACATCACAAAAATTATTAGAAAATAAACTAGTCTAAACTAATTAAGTTGGCAAGTCACACAAAATCGAACAACGTGCGTTACGATTTTTATAACAAATGAAATATTACATGTATAGCCTAGATAACATGCACTTTAAATTAACAGTTTAACATCATCTTTTGTAAAATAAACCGTTCATTTTTACCTAATTAGAGGTTTTAAAACACGAAACCAATTTTGTTTACTTTACCTATTGAAACCGTGATCTTAATCGTGTTACTGCCTATGATGTGTCTGTCATTTACTATATATACAAAACGGGTTTGTAGTTGTATCTAATGCCTAGTGGTTACCCAGTATGTTTACAACTCATCTAGGGTTCGAGAGAGATTCTGACAAGTAACAGACCGCTTGCTGTGAATGTATCAGACCGTTCGAAGAACTTGTTATTACGTGATTGTCTGCGTTTGACGCGACCATTGTCAATTGTCACGACGATTTGCTGTTATGTAATTTACTGGATTTTGTTATACAGCGTGTTTGAAAAGTCCCGTGACAATAGATGGTAGACATTTAAAGTTTGGTGTATTATTACTATACATATAAACTACGTTCAGACCCACGAGGCGCCACTAATAAAAGCTTAAAAGATTTAAAAGAGAGCATATTGGCAAGGTAACAGTTCTTCCTGGTCATTCTGATCGGATATTGATTAGTTTTAAACAAATCATTTGAAAATTGAAGGGATGTTATGATTTGAATAAATAGATATTTAACAAAAACGACTTTGTTTCATAAACATTATTTTATCAGGGTTTTTTTTTTAAATGTATTTATTGAATTCTAAAGAGGTCTGCATGTATTTTAATAATAAATGTTTACTATCCTGAGGTCTTTCATACCCAATTATGTATAATCTGTGTTGTAATAAACTGAAGAAAGATTTAAATATATGAAATATAAATGAGTGACAAATATATTTGTTACAAATGATGAAACATATGTTTTGAGACATTATTATAAAACCTGTACTTTAGTTTGAAATCCGACCTATAGAGAGCTCACACTGTACGGATGGAAGAATGCTCAAACGTGTTCTGCCGGGGATCAGAATCAGTGCTCATTTCATAGTGTTTTCCTATAGAAGTTCGCTAAAAATCACGAAAGTCAACACATGTTTCTTTAAAAAAGAAATTGTACTGTAAATGGTTCTGTTTTTGCTTCTCTTAAAGCTAATCAAACCCTCTTGCTAAAAAGGTGCCTTTCCTATAAACCCATTAAAAGGTCACGTCATGTTTTCTCTACGCTTATTACGCCACCGTCGAGCTATTTTACTGAACGTTTAATTTTAATATTTGACTGAGACTCGTTGCGTGGTCCTGTAATCCAGCTTCATGGAGGTCTGGTTTTGATGATGATATAGGTCTACGGCAGCTCAGATAGTCTCAGTGATCATCTGATGATACCCGCACCAACTCCCACCATCGTTTAGACATATCAGACCATCACCTGTGTGGTTTGGAAGTCACGTAAAGCCGTTGGTCCTTGTATTTCCATTGATCATTGGATTATAAATTAATGACCCATTCTATGGAAGAGTTGGCCTTAGTTTGTAACAAGATTACACCTCATAACTCATTACTACCACTCATCACACTCATCCCTCACCACATATTTGCCTTAAAATACAATCATGACAGTGGTCGGCATCTCAAATAGTGAATAGTGAATAATATAAAGCCGTATACTGAAGTACTTACCTTCAGAATAACGTGCAGTCTTCAGGGGGCTATAAAATATGTCCAATAACTGTAAGAAAAACGTGCCCTGAGGTAAATATCACCTCTTTCAAGACTGCAAACGACCTAAACCATCTCATAACTTCTAACAACCTTTAAAAAGGTAGTGAATGTCATTAAGGAGACTCTATCGTAATATTTTACGTGTTTATAGTGAACACGAGTGTGTACATATAATGAGCGTGATAATACTGTATTTGGGAAAAAACCTTTGGTTATGCTGCAACAGTATTAAGAAATTGAAGTTTCTAATACTATGAGAAACTCGAAATAAGCATATGGGAGTTGTAAGAAAAGGAATCGTTTAGCACTTACTTCAAACACTAAACGACAGCAATATTTATTTTCCGCCTTCCCCGTTCAAAACATTCACTAAATCACTATTTTAGATGCCGACTACTCTCATGAGGGTATTTTAAGGCAAATATGTGGTGAAGGACGAGTGTGATGAGTGGTAGGTGTGGTAGTGGAGTGTGAATAAGTTATGAGGTGTAGTCTTGTTACAAACAAAGGCCGAATCTTCCTTAGAACGGGTTATTAATTAATAGCCCAATGACCGATGGAAATACAAGGACCAATGGCTTAACGGGACTTCCGAACCACGCAGGTGATGGTCTGATTTGTCTAAACGATGGTAAGAGTTGATGCGGACTATCTGAGCCGCTTTAGACCTATATCATCCTCAAAACCTCGAAAACCTGACTTCCATGAAGCTTGATTACAGGACCACGCTACGAGTCCCAGTCGATACTGAAGAAAAGTTCCATTGATGGTTAGTTTATGAATGTTGTTGTGTAGAATAATTCGTTGTGTTTATGTTTTAGATCTTATTGTTATTTAAAAAGTAACATTTTTAGATATTATAATACAATACATGAAACGTAATTAAATCTTTGATTGTTTTTGGTACAATAATAATAATACTGTTTTGTCATTAAAACACCTGCTGCATTTAAATCATCTGTAAAAATAAAACAATACAACACAAATAAAACAAAACTTTCTGGTACACAACAACATGATTTTATTTTGGCAAACCTATTTATTTCTAAATCTGTCTGCAGTAAATTGATTGCCCTAAATTGATTCTCCTGCAGGGATGATGAAGACCCATTCCGTGAAGAGAAGCTTTGACGGAATTTTAAAAATGTACCATCAGTAGACTGTTTAAACTAATTCAAAAATAGTAAAAATGGTTTGGTGTGCATAGTTCTAATGAAGGGAGACGGAGTTGCAGAAAGAAACTGTCTAAAGAAAGATTTTCGTAAGGAAATATTGAAGCATTACACCAAAATAGAATATACCGAAAACTCTTGTGCTTACGGTCTAATGGAGGAAGTCGTAAACATCACTGGTACCTTATGTTGGTGCAATTCGTACAACTGCAATAACCTTGAACTATCTAAATTAGCCGTGGTCAAACTATCACAATTTCTCTAGTTTTACTTCTTGCTTTATTGTTTTTTTGTGCTTAGAAACGTTTACATTTGTGTGGTTTTTCATGTACATGTGTTTCTGTATATGTTGAGCTATAATGTTTTTGTTTGAAGAGTGATGTGCTTATATAATAAAACCTTGTAATGTCTAGTAATTTAACTTGTATTGTACCTATTACTTTCATAAAAATCTTTATTAACCTTCTAGAGGGCACATAGGTTTGTAAAATGTAGGCTGGAGGTTACTTCCGGGTCGGTTAAACCCTTAGTGAAAATGGAAAAACATCTTTGTACTTACAGATGTAGAGTAATTAATTGTGTTTATGTATTAGATTTTATTGTTATTTAAAAAGTAATATTTTTAGATATCATTTAATGTACGGTACATTTGTATTTAGCTGGTACTGTAGGAAACCTTGTAGATATTGTGTATAGGTGTCTGGTATGCTAGCCTTGTTGCCAAGGGCTTAGCTTGCCAGTACTGTATATAGCTATAGTAAGGGGTCATAGGGGGACAGATTGGTTAGAGACAGATCGTAGAGGGGTCTTGGACGGGTGTTGCGTGTGTTTGATGTTTGGGGCATCGGCTACATGGCTTTTGAGCGAGCCGAGCTTGATGGTGTTGGTAGGGTACGTTTTGTTTAGTTTAGTTTCTTTGTATTTTAGGTTAAGCGTTAGGTTTTGTTTGTATTTTGTCTGATTTAAAGGATAAATATGTAATAATAAATAGTATGAGATAACCTTACAGTAGTAACAGTTTAATAATCCGAGTTACGACTAAAAATGCAAGACAATGACGCTTTTCCATTGTTTTGCATTACGCTCCCAAATATGTGGTATAACGATGCTTTCCCGTTATACTACAGTTGTCTTATACATGTGCATTAATATAAAAACTTAAGTTAATATGAAATGTTTCATCCAAACCGTTGCCGTTTTCGCATTTTGATGTACTAACCACATTAATGAGTTTCAAACTTAGAGAACAATAGTGACTACCGTACCATAGATTCAAGCAAAACTACCGATATACCTCGCTAAATAAAAAACTATACTCAAACTAAACTTGACCTTACACGTACTACTGTACATAGTTTGAAAGACTGGTGGAGTGTGTCAGCTATATATTTCCATGTTACATCAAACTCCATTCCAGCATCAGAACACGTTTTGCTGAACGCTTATTGGATACTAACTCGGTATTACGTGAAAGTAGTTTTGGAAAGGCTACTTTGGACAATATTGGGAATCTTCAGTCAGGTAGGGATGACGTCCTGCTTTTAGATGGAGTGTGCATAATATTATCACACTATACGATCGTAAAACATTTTAATCAGTGGGAAAAAATAAAAAGATCAAACTAGTTCTGAAGTCTTATCTAGTTTTTATTAAACAAACAAGTATTACAATTTAATGATTTCCTTTGAAAGCATTGTGATTCACTAAGTTAACAACTAAGTTTCGAGCACAAAAAGCCAATTTTAATATCATTATGAAGAGCTTATTTTTAACTAACGGGTAAGCCTGGAGCTTTTAACTATAACTTTCAATAAAGAAACGATAAAACGAAAATGTTTTAATTGAATAAAAACGTGTTTAACTAGACTTAAAGAAAGGAAGAAACAATTTATTTGATTGGATCTCGGTATTTAATTGCCAACACTGTTGAAATGCAAACGGATTTACTAAGGTCATTAAGCTTGACCATTAGGTCAAATTAAAGCGGCCATGCGTTATTTTAGCGTCACCAAATCATTGATTTTGCCATTTCAAAACGATGTTTGCTGGTACATGTGAGTATGTGTGTTGATATAGCCACAAGCGCTAACGTGAATCCTAACGAATTTCCTGTAACGGGGGATAACTTTTGCGGGACGTCCCCTTTTGGTGGGGAATTTTCCCCGAAAATAGGGGTTTATGATTTAAAAACTGCATGTATGATCTCATTTTGATTCAACCATGTATGATACCATAATTAACATATGTACCTAAAATAAACCAGATCAGACAGGCTAATTTGACGTCTCGTCCTATGTGGCAATAGAAATAAATATCTCTATTTCCAATAAAAATTCACTAAAATCATATTTTATTGTTTATTGCAAACCCATATTACTTGTGAGACAATACTGCTTGTAAGTAGTTTCCTTGAAAGTTACAACTGGAAATGTTCCAGACCAACTTTACTTTAGGGCTGTTTGGTGAACACAAACTTCCAAGCAACTTTGTCTCCAACATATGGCAAAGTGGTGAAGAAATATTCGCCTCAACAGGTCTGGTAGAGATGAAATATTCGTCCAACAAGAAAATGGAGTACCTTATTTGTCTCCTGATTAGTAAAAAAAAGGTAAAGTTTGTCTTCTTTAACGCGGCGAAGTTAGGACTACTAAGCCCTCTCTACCACTCAATCTCGACCGTTACTTAGCGTTACCGTATCGTCACATTACAAAATATGTAATTTGTGACTGCAGATCGAACTCGCGCCAGCGGAGTGATCAGCTCCGGAGTTGCGCACGACTCCAACCCACCACTGGTCCGTTTCGTCATGAGGAGGAACGTAAGGCCTGTCTCCACCCACTTGGGGTCCTCACCTTCGCAGATGACCGAGGCCAAAATCTTTCGAGTTCTTCTTGACGCAGCCTCTTGGTCTGGCACTAAGATTGGCCTCCGTCTCCAGCCGCAGAAATGTGCCACTATGTACGACAGAGCTACTGCACTGATATAGTTAAATTGTAGTGTGAGCGTGTCGGCAGGGTTCCGTACGGAACAGACACTAGAAGCGACCACCGCGAGGATTGCGACCGGATCTTTGGGAGCCTCCTTGCATCCTGGCTTTACGGTGCAAGTTCCTTTTTGGTCCACTAGCTGGAATCCAACCTGATGCCGACCATGATGAAGAGGACAGCTCTCGAGAAACTCAATAATATCTTGAAAAGGGCACCGAGACCCTCAACTTGCCTTTTCTGTTAGCGTGGATCTGGTATACATCCCTCCTTTCGAGGGTAAGGGGGAAAGGTCTTCTTACCTTCACCGATTGGCGGACCTTGCCTCTGGCTCAGCGGTGTGTCTGCAAAGTATCAGCAGGAGCAGAAACGCATGTACTTCAAGCACACATCCGTGTTTGTATTTAATTTTCTCTATGTAGAACCTTTCGACGCCTTGATCAATCTGATGTAAACCTATTGTCATATTGACGGCTTATTAACATACATATCAAATATATATATAAGAAACCACCCCTTCGATCACACGAACCATTGACTCTGAGGTCCCGAGCCCGTGAGTACTTTAACATCCATGAAAGGTCTCTCGTGTGACCATTAACCGAGAACATTGAGCTGGCCACCTCCACACTCCAGTATAAAACCAGGCCGACACGCAGCCAAGCACTAAAGCGCCGCTGGCATGAGCTAGTTAAATTTCCTTTGCGATTTGTCACTCTAATTAGCTCCGTTCACAGCCTCGTTTCGGCATTTGGCTGTTCTATTACCACAGGCGCTTCGGCCTCACCTTGGCCTTCTGTGGGACCAAGGGCGTTACCTCCGGCCTCAGCCTTAAGTGGTCCATTATTACGGGCGCTTCAAGGCTGTTTGCTACGCTCACAGCCTCGCTTCGGCCTTGGGCCTCAGACTTGCGTATTATTTTACTGCAGGTTCTATAACACACCTTGAAGCTTTACAAAAGTTCAAATGTCGTTGAAATAGGACGCTGTAATAGCGAAAACCCACTTTTGGCCACCATTTTTAAACGACACAATGGAATCAAAATCGGATGAAATTTACTGTTTTAAAGCTTTAAACCCCCTTTTTTTAGAACCCCTCTCCGCCCTACAGAATAGGGGGGTTGCGGTAGGCCAATTTTTCTGGCTAACGAACTTGACCGAGATATTTGCAAAAGGAACATTTGTACCATATTTCATGAAAAATTTGACAAAAATGCGTCCTTTAGAGAATACACACATACATACATATGTATTTTAAGTGTGAAAAAATGCTCTAAACGTGCTCTGGGGCTAGGATCGATGCTCATTTCATGGTCCCGAGCTGGGTCTTACCAAGCTAACGGCATGAATATAATTATCATTATTCCAAAGAAAATTCGATAATGGGAATCTATTACAATTACAATACACCTCCACGCCAATATCTGCTATGCCCAGTGAACAGATACAACACTCAGACAACCTTGCCATTGATAAGCGCTTTCCACTGAACTCAGAACTGCATGTTCCAGAGAATACTTCATTGAATGGCGGTTCTGTGTGAACAAACTTCCACACAACTTTGTCTCCAACAAATGGCAAAGTTATACTCGTACTTGTCTCTTTAGAAAGCCAAGTCTTTCTCTCTTCTGAATGTAACAGCATCGAAACGTGCGTTTTCTGCACGTTGTTGTATTTAGTACTTTTGTGGTTAGTGGGCTCAAAACAGTGGATTTGTAAGTGATTAAGATAATACGTTCTCCTCAGTGAGACCAAAATATTTCGAACCTATTATTATGATTTTTGACGCGGGTGAATAGGAAGAAGTCAATTATACAGAGTGTCCCATAAGTAAACTGCCAGACTCTGGGAAAAAGTTTTATGGGTCAAAATAAAGAGAAAATTTAGAATACAATTTTTCCAAAAACGCTTAGCTAACCAGATATTTGCCATTTTATATTTGTCACTAATTATTTATTATCTCCCACACTACTTATCGGATCTGACTCAAACTTAGCATACATTTGTATCTAAATAAGACCATTTAGTGAAAAAACTACCAGCATGATATAACTTATCATTTTAAAACAATGGTAATTTTATGGTTTTTTAGGCATTTTTGGTGTTACACCTTGAATAGCGAATAAACGGTGACTTTAACGATAAAATGTATAGAATAACGTTTTTTAGTGAACTTTATTACCTATCTATTGACACCAACGTTATAAAAATCTATTGGGAAACAACAAAGGTTTTGGGGAAAATCTGGCCGAAAACAGACAACTTTCCACCTTATTTTCTTGATGTTTGCCACGGGTTTTACTGTAAATTTGTTGATTCTTAATGGATTCTTCAAACTTGGTGTCAATAGATAGGTAATAAGACTTTCTACAAAACGGTATTCTTTACATTTTGTCGTAAAACTCACCTTTTATTCACTATTTAAGTTGTAACGCCAAAAATGTCCTACATACCATAAAATAGCCACAAATTTATGTTAAGTTTGAGTCACGTCCAATAAATAGTGTGGGAGATAATGAATAAAATTTAAAAAATTAAAAATGGCGAATATCTAGTTAACTAAGAGTGTTTGGAAAAATTTGTATTCTTGATTTTCTCTTAATTTTAACCCATATAACCTTTTCCCTGGCACTTTACTTTAGGACACCCTGTATAGTGGTTTTGTTTCAACTTTATTTGTAAACAGACATTCAAAGGTGGTTTTATATAGCTTAACTACTTAACTTGTCGAGTAGATGTAGCTAGTGTATTTTAAAAGAAGTTTTCCAACATTGCCATCAAACACTTAAGCACTTTTGCTGGGATCTACTTAAAATCACAAAACTAAGCCCCGCACGGGGATTAGGCAACTTTTAGTACTGTTAATATTTTATCTGCAATAAGTAGCCTTTTGAGCTTTCCATTAGCTGTGGTTGGAACCTTTTGACAATGTGTGTTCAACCACGTCTCTAAGTAATTTGTATCGAGTTTCCTTGTGGGAAATGAGATATTCATGCCGTCAGCATGACCCAGGACCGTGAAACGAGCACCGATCCTGACCCCCTGAACACGTTTTGAGCATTTTTACAAGATTTTATAATATTAATATGTGTAATCCCTACAGGTTGCATTTTTTTTAAAGATTTCTCTCTTCTTCAGATGAGTTTACAGTGATAGTCTGAGAGTCGAATAAATTATTGGTAGAAACATGACGAGTGTTCGGTTCTCACTTTTTATAAAAATCCATTGAGTAGTTTTAAAATTACGGATATCAACGTGATTTATTGCTATAACAGTGGAATGAGCCCACTTCCAATGACATTTGAAGTGCTTTTGGCTTTCATGGTATGTAGTAAAATATGGAGAAAAAGATAACATAGGGGAGTTGAGATGTTTGTAATTTCTACAAGTCGCATCTTTTGTCTGATTTTCATAATATTTGGAGCTGTCCCCTTTTCAAATATCTAGGTCTAGTTCAATAGCCAGCAAAATCGGACAACTGAAACCCCCATTTCGGGAGAGTTTTCACCAAAAAGCTGTTTTAGTGATCTAAAACTAAAACTAGTAAATTTCATTAGACTTGTATTAAATTTGAAATTAATATTTATTTCATTGCTACCCCTCAATAAACCAAACATTATAAAAATACAATGAATAGTTTCAAAATTACGATCAAAAACGTGATTTTTCGTTATAACAGTGGAACGAGGAGCCCACTTCAGATGACATTTGAAATGTGCTCTCCTTCCATGGTGTACGTAGTAAAATATGCAGAAAACGATCACGTTAATCTGAGGCCGAAGCAAGGCTGTGAGAGGAGCGAACTTTAAATAAATTCTTTTGCGAATTAAGGTAACAAATTTCAATGGAAATTGCTTCAGCCACGCGATTAGCTGCGTGTCGGCCTGGTCTAACAGTTGTCGGTGTTGATGTTGCAGACAGCCTGGTGGAGTGTGGCAGCAACTCGACTGCTGAGATGTTCCACTGTGACGCTGACACCTGTGTACCGCTCTCCGCTGTGTGCAACGGCATAGGGGAGTGTCCTGGCCAGGAGGACGAGTCTGTCCAGCAGTGCGGTGAGTAGAGACCAAGAGAACCCTTAGATGTTTAAGAGTATAACCACCGTTATATGTATAAGGGGTTTTTGGGTCAGCCTTGGTGGTAACAGCAGAGAGAGCCTAAATTTGTTCGCGCAAGGAAACGTGACACTGTGCACCAAACGACTGGCTAAACAAGGATGTCCAGTAGTGGTCCAATACATTGAGAATTTTATCACACATTGGACAATGAATAATCCTGTCAAACGAGAAAATCATGCTTGGGTGTAACAAGTTTTGAAGAAATAAAAAATTTATATCCAAATTAAAACCATATACGGTTGTAGTTTCCCAACTATGAACAGTTTAATCTTGAATTTAAATGCCACAAACAACCAGTTGGGATTGTATCCCTTGTAACTACAAGCTACAACTTTTCTTGGTTTCTTCATTTTCCCATATTAATAGTCTACTAAAACTACTTTCATCCTTTCCCAAGCTGAAATAGCTCTACCAAACCATCTCCGATACCAGAAACCAGCACCCGCTCGTCTGGACAACTTCCTTTCTCATGGTGTAACAGTCGCCCTTTAGACCTTCTTAGAACAATCATTCTAAACCATGAGAACAATCAATAGTCGATGTCAGCAAGAAGAATCTGCAACACGTGCAGTCCACGTGGACTATCGGTTATTATTTGAGCACCAATTAAAAATCACATCTATTCACATAGTCACGCCTATTTAGACCTGATTGGCGGAAGTGGTCAGAGGTGTCCAGCGGAATTTTTTCCACCCGGAGGGAGCGGACATCAATTTTCCACAATTCTTCAATCTTTCAACACTGCTGCCTCCGTGGTGTGTTCACCCTGTTTTGTTAAGTGCGCGAGTGCCTAAATTCACTATGGATTAATTGGATATTCCTTAAATTAAGTAAGTGCAATACCATCTCGTATCATAAAATGTAAACTTGGCCATTCTATTTAGTTTCTTGGATAACTAAATTATTTAAATTCAAAACAACTTTAACAATTTCAATTCCACAATGTTTATCACTCCAGTGGTAAACAGTATGTTAGCCACAAGGCTCAAACTTACTCAATTTGAATTCAATGTTCTTGCAATTTCAGTATTCTTGTTTATTAATCTTAATTCGTCAATATCGTAAAAAGGTTATTGGATCTTGAAAAATGTGGACTTGATATGTGCTGATTGAATTGCCAATTCTTTTCAAACTTCTTAAATTCAAATGAATTGAACTGGGTTCCGCCGTCAGACAAAAGCGTCTCAGGAATACCGTGTACAGAGAACCACTTCTTAAGTTCACCTATTATTGTTTCAGATGTAGTAGACTTAACAGCTACAAAGTCGAAAAATCCAGAATACGAATCAGCGATTATTAAATAATCTTTACCGGCTAAGTGGTATAAATCAGTTCCCACTTCCATCCAGGGTCTTGTTGGGACTGTTTTTTGTATAAGCTGATCTTCGGGACTGTCTCTTTTCAGTTTGTTGCAAGTTTTACAATTGTTGATGTATATTTTAATGTCGTTTGTCATATTTGGCCAAAACACATGTTCCCTTGCGACATTCAATGAAGCTTCTATACCTCTATGGGCTAGATGAATATGAGTCAAAGTGAGTGGTCGCAGTGCAGGAGGTATGAGAACTCTTTGGCCTTTAAATATTAAATCGTCATGAACAGCCAACTCGTCCCTGTAACACCAGTATTTTTGTAGCATATCTGGAAGGGTCTTTCTATTGTCAGGCCATCCCTTTATTATAACTTCTCGCAATTCTGATAGTTCATTGTTATTTGAAGTCATTTCTTGAGCCTCTTCAAAACGTTGTTTTGACAAAACAACCACTAAATCAACATTGAAAGATAGTTCTTCTTCTTTAGCTTCAACGTTTTTACAATCACGGCTT
Source organism: Matsumurasca onukii (assembly GCA_018831715.1). Lineage (NCBI taxonomy): Eukaryota > Metazoa > Arthropoda > Insecta > Hemiptera > Cicadellidae > Matsumurasca > Matsumurasca onukii. The sequence continues at coordinate 24,944,034 of CM032059.1, read as the reverse complement.
AGTGTATCCGCAATAAACAAATCTTTTCCTTTTTTGTAAATGATTTTGGGCTGATAAGGAATGATCTCCATGATTATTCTTCTCAGCCTAGGAGGAGCATCGTACAAAGGTTTCCTAAAGATAGATTCAAGGGGCTTATGATCTGATTCGATGATTAAATCAATTGATCCCCATATGTATTCATGAAACTTTTTACAAGCTATTGAGATAGCTAGTGCTTCCTTTCAAGTTGACTATAGTTTTGTTGAGTCTGTGTTAGAGACTTTGATGAGTAAGCTACGGGCTGATTTTCCTGAAGTAAACATGCTCCGACTGAATGACAACTTGAATCAACGGACAAAGTTATGGGTAGCTTTCGATCATACAGTTTTAAAAGAGGAGAGGAAGAAATTATTTCCTTTAACCGTTTGAAAGAAGTATCCTGATTGAAGTCCCAAAACCATTGTGAATCTTTTGTTAAAAGCTTTCGTAGTGGAGCTGTTATTTCTGACAGATTGGGAATAAATTTTCCAAGATATGTGATCATCCCTAGAAATCTATGCAATTCAGTTGCGTTTGTAGGAGTCTTCAAGTTTTTGATTGCTTCTATTTTAGAAGGATCTGGTAAGAGACCTTCACTTTTAATTATATGTCCTAAAAATTTGATTTCAGTTACTCCAAAAATGCATTTGTCTTTGTTTAGCTTTAGGTTGGCCGCGTTCAAAGCGTTCATTACTTTATTCGTACGATCTTCTAAAGTATCTTTTGTTGTTGCGTGAATTAAAATGTCATCCATTGCAACTTCGACACCATCTATTCCGCTAAGTATAGAACTCATTCTCTCCTGGAAGATTTCCGGTGCGGATGCGATTCCAAAAGGCATCCTAAGATAAGAATACCTGCCCCATGGCGTAGAAAACGTCAAATATTTCGATGTATTTTGTGTAACTCTAATTTGCCAGAATCCTTTTCTGCAATCAAGTAAGGTAAAAAATTTAGATCCGTTTAACTTTGCAGCAATTTCTTCAAGAGTTTGGAGAGGATAGTGCCTCCTTCTTATGTTTGTATTCAGGTCAGTTGGGTCCATACAAATACGAATTTTGTCCTTTTGACGAACAACTACCATAGGTGAGACTGATGGAGTAGGTTCAGTAGTATGTTTTATTATTCCAAGTTCAACCATACTGTCCAATTCTTGTTTAACTTGATCTCTTAGAGAGAATGGGATACGCCTTGGAGGATGAATTTTTAGATTAGGATTACCGCCCGACAAGCGGGAGACCCGGGTTCAAATCCCGGTTCGGTCCAAATATTTTTGTCTTCAAATTTATTTAGTAATAAATTAGCTATTTAGCATTTATACAAATTAAGATCTATATATATATATATATATATATATATATACTTCAGACAGGAGTTCTTATATAACCAGTTTATAAATTATAAACTGAAGGATGCACAATCGTTTTCTTAACAGTAAGACACACATAATGCTTTTTGTGTTAAAAATTGTTGTACGTAAACTTTTTTTCGGCCAGAGATAGTAGTTTATACTGATAACCCAATGAAAATGGTTGTAATTATCCACCAAAACCAGATGAAACCAATTCAATTCGTCTAAGGGAGGGGATCGGACATCAATCTAATAAAACCCCTAACTTTAAAAATAAACTTTACTTTCACAAATTGTCTGGAAAAGGGTTTAAATTTTACTTCCGTAAAAGTTCGTATAGATTCCCATAATGCAATTTCTACCTACTAGAAAGGCTTTCAATGATAATCTCGAGAAGTAGTTATTTTTATTTTCAAAACTGAATGTAATAATAAACTTTGCCAAACGACACTGCAAACTATTGTAAAATAAAACATGATAAAATAATGTATAAAATTAAAAAAAACATATAAAATAAAGCATATTATGAAATATATAAAATGTATAAAATAAGATAATCATGGAACATCAACATTTAGAATATAAATTGTGTTGAATTATTTTATGAGATCCTTTAAAAACTAGTGTCGTTTTTAATTATGAGGAAAGTAAATATTGAAAACTACAGTGTTTAGTTGTTCAGAAGAGGAAATTAATATGAGGCAGCTGGTGTCTAATCAATCTCCTTGTACAGAATGTTACTTGCTTATGAGAAAACGTAATCTCAGCAACTCTTTTCAAGCGTGAACTCTTTACCGGCAGTTGAATGAAAAAGCTGACGAACACTTTAATAAACTATCCAAGAAATTAATCTTAATTGTATTGGTTAAAAACTTAAGTTTCGTCCGTGTTGGATAGTTTCGTCAGTTAAAGGAAAGTTTCATGCTTTTGCAGTAAGTTTTCTTCTCAAAACCTTTGAGCATTATAGAGGAACAAGTGAATAATTGTTTCGCAATTAGTATTTCTTAAATATCTGTCATTTTCTGTTCGTGTTTGATGCATGTAGGTAGTGATGATACCACTTGTTTAACAGATGGTCAAAATGAATTATGTTCTCTATTTAGCCTAATATATTTTGATATTTGATCAAATAAAACAGATGCGGTAAAGTTTACAAGTTACTATTCTGTTACAGAACCTTATAAACTATAAAACTGTATATTTATATACTCCGTTTATATCTTATAAACTCACATATACTTTAGATATTTGGATAGTTATGGGAATGATTAGAGTACAGTTCGTCAGATTATGGCCGGTGAGATGGGATATAAGGCCATAAGCGGCCAGCAGGAAATCTCAAGGCCACCGGCCATGCTATATATACTTAACGAACTGTACGACTATTGACATAATGATATTTTAGGTTAGAAAAGTAAACAAATATTCAAAAAGCATTTTCAATGTTTTATTGAATTTCTTTAGGAACAATGAGATATTCATACCATCATCATGGTAAGATCCAGGCCCGGGGCCTTGAAATGAGCACCTATCCTAACTTCGAGAGCACATTTTGAACATTTTTTTAACACTTTATATACGTACACGAATATATGTGTATCATCACTAAATCACTATTTGAGATGCCGACCACTCTCATGAGGGTATTTTAAGGCAAATATGTGGTGAAGGGTGAGTGTGATAAGTGGTAGTAATGAGTTATGAGGTGTACTCTTGTTACAAACTAAGGCCGACTTTTCCTTAGAACTGGTCATTAATTAATAGCCCAATGACCCATGGAAATACAAGGACCAACGGCTTAACGTGACTTCCGAACCACGCAGGTAATGGTGTGATATGTCTAAACGATGGTGGGAGTTGATGCGGGTATCATCAGATGATCACTGAGACCATCTGAGCCGCTTTAGACCTCATCTCTACAGGTCACATTTTTGTCCAATTTTCATCAAATTTGGTACAAATGTTCCTTTCGAAAACATTTTGGTCATTTCGTTAAACAGCAAAATTGAACCACAGGAACCCCCGGGGAGTTTTTCAGCAAAAAAGGGGTTTAATGGTCCAAAAACAATAAAAGTTGTCCGGTTTGATGAAATTTGAAATAAATATGTATTTTTTATTGTACACACATGTATGTAAATCTATCAAGTCTTTTCAAAATAACGGCAAAAAAATGATTTTTCGCTATAACATTAGTGTGTGTTTTTATTAAAATTTAAAATACGTTTTTCTTTCATGAGATTTAGTATAATCTATAGTAATAAAACGCTTAAGTCAGAGGCCGAAGACTATAAACATTCGAGGCCAAAGGCCGAAGCGAGGCTATGAGTGGAGCTAATTACAGGAACAAACTGCAAAGGAAATATTATTCACCCATTCCAGCGGCGCTTTAGCGCTTAGCTGCGTGTCGGCCTGGTTTTAATTGGCTATGCCGTTTTGGAGATTTTTAGAAACATATACTAGTTTTGATAAATACGGTTTTGGAAACCAGTCCAAACTAAATACATAAGTTTGTTTTAATAATAAATTGTGTAATAACTTTACAACTGGGACTCGTGCCGTGGTCCTGTAATGCAGCTTCATGGAGGTCAGGTTTTGAGGATGATATAGGTCTAAAGCGGCTCAGATAGTCTCAGTGATCATCTGATGATACCCGCATCAACTCCCACCATCGTTTAGACATATCAGACCATCACCTGCGTGGTTCGGAAGTCACGTTAAGCCGTGAATTTCCATTGGTCATTGGGCTATTAATTAATTACCCATTCTAAGGAAGAGTCAGCCTTAGTTTGTGACAAGACTACACCTCATAACTCATTACTACCACTTATCACACTCAGCCTTCACCACATATTTGTCTTAAAATACCGTCATGAGAGTGGTCGGCATCTCAAATAGTGATCAAGTGATTTATTTCCGTGAATCCTAACGTTTCCTCACACGTTTTCTCTTGTGGTTTATTTTGGGCTTTTGTTTCTTACTTGTTACAGGGTGCCTCGCTAACGAGTTCCGGTGCAGCAACAGCTGTGTGGCTCTGGTCAAGAGGTGTGACAGAGAGAAGGATTGTAAACATGGGGAAGACGAGCAGGACTGTAGTAAGTACAACACAAGTATAGCTTTTGTATTGTATTGTGTAACTAGACTAAGATAGGTTTAGGATTGACTAAAGTTGTCTTAACTCTTAGGCTTTTGCGGCCGGTGTCATCACTAAACGTTTCGACCTCGCTGTGTCATCCTCAGTAGCTTGATGACTGGCCGAGACTGGATTGGCTGGCCGTGGCGTCTTCTTAAATACCCAATGGGTGGGGGGGGGGTCGTGCCACCTGGTATTTTTTGTTGTATTTTTAAAAGTGGGGGGCTGCTCCACCCCAGATTTGGGAAGGAGGGTGACGCAAAGTACGTCAAAACAAACTTCAGAATTCTAAAAACATTCCCCAAAGGGTTTAAAAAATATTTCCTTATTCAAAAGTTAAGGCTGGCATTTAAAACTCAACCAGTATAAATATAATAGAGCGATATAAATAAAAAGCTTTATTTTCTTCGTAAATTCAGCAATGAGTTAAGTAAATAAATAAATAAAATAAATAATAAATAAAAATGCCTTTATTACAACGTCTCTCAGTATAAGTATTGATTTACAGAGCAACTTTAGTCAACACTAAGGGTAAGAACAGTACAAGTAAGTCGCAGTCGAGGTGGAGGTCGCGGTCGATGCCACTAGTTAAGTCGATGCCGATGTACCCGCACATAGCAAGGAGGTCACCTGGGATGCTTAGTAAAGCTAGGGCCACTGTCCAGTGAGGTGTTTTCAGCGATTTTTAATATGTTTAGAGATTCAAGTGACGAAAGCAACGAAATATCAGCTGTTACTTAGTGGTGGTTGATAGGGACTATTCAAAATAGACGTTTTGCGGTGCACCCGATACATTTGAGAAGAACACGTTTAGGAGAGTAGATCACCTTTTCCAGGAACTTAAAAAGGACCCGGAACGATTTCAATCTTATATGAGAATGACACCTGAGACATTTTCATACATGTTGGGCACAGTACTTCCAATTTTGGATTGCTCCTTTTCATGCCATAACTTTCATCATACTCCAATTGGATGTGAAGAAAAGTTGGTAGTAACCATCAAGTACCTAACTACTTATTGTGTTGCCCGACGATGATAGCCTTGCTATCGAGAGGCCTCGCAATTAAATGATTATAAGTATTGGTTTTTGTTTTATTTCTATAACTTATAGCATAGTTATAGCATAGTGTTTAAAGTTGTGTTTGAAAAGTATCTAAGAAGACTATATGGGACTATATAATTAGCTGCTGTAAGGCAAAGGTGTGAATAAATTTTTAATAATTTAGAAACATAATAAGGCATAAATGTCTAATTTTTAAACCAAAGCAGAATGAAGACCCGTTTCATAAATTGTATCTATCGTTCAACTAAATAAACATGGGTTTAAACGCTTTGGTGCATCATGGCTATTGTTGAAATCAAAATTTTCAACAACTATTGTACCGTAATACAATTGATACATTATTATAGAAATATTCAAGAAACAACTGTAATGGTTTGAGTTAGGGTAAATCAGGAAGAATCGCGTGTCAAAGTTGTAGCGATGCTTACTATAATTGCTCATATCCATGTTCACGGGGTGGCAATTCGAATCACCTTAAACTTTCACTTTCAAGGGTGGCAATTCGAATCCACCCGAGTAGAGAAGTGTTTAGGGGGGAAGAGGTAGAGTGGCGCGAGTTGACCTTGAACGGACCAATCGCATCGAAGCATCGCTGTAGACCGCGCGGGAGGCATCCATGTAAAATCAAATTATTTGATTCTGAAAAGTATCGATGTAAGCCTCCTGGATGTCATCGCGCTAAACCTCCACCGCGACTTACCCACTGTGTTCGCTCTCAATGTGTTTGTTTTACATGGATGTTGACATCGACCGCGACCTCTACCTCCACCGCGACCGCGACTTACTTGTACTGTTCTTACCCTAAGATCCTGCTTCCGGTTTACACCTGTTGTCTGATTGAACGAAGTGGGTGGAGCCTGTTGATCGTTGTCGAACTGGTTGGCTATTTCCTTTAGGACTTGAAGAACTGGTTGCCAAGGTTTTGATCATTTTATGCTGTCTTCTTTATTAAAGTTGTCGTTATGTTTGATTAACAAAGAAGACAGCATAACATTATCAAAAGCTTGGCAGCCAGTTCTTCAGAAGTCCTATTGAAGCCAGCCAATCCAGTTTGACAACGAGCAACAGGCTCCACCCACTTCGTCCAATCAGGCGACAGGACCCCCCCACCACACACCCATTGGGTATTTAAGAAGTCACCATGGCCGGCCAATCCAGTCTCAGCCAGTCAACCAACTACTGAGGATGACTCCACAGCGAGGTCGAAACGTTTAGCAGTAATTATATTTCAACTGTGACGCGGTGTAAACCTTAGATCTTAGTGTTGACTAAAGTTGCTCCGTAAATCAATACTTATACTGAGAAACGCTGTAATAAAGGCATTTTTATTTATTTTATTATTTATTTATTTACTGAACTCATTACTGAATTTACGTAGAAAATAAATGACTTATTCACAATAAGTCATTTATATTGCTCTATTATATTTATACAGGTTGAGTTTTAAATGCCGCCCCAACCTGAACTTTTGAAAAAGGAAATATTTTTTTAAACCCTTTGGGGAATGTTTTATAGAATTCTGAAGTTTGTTTTGACATACTTTGCGTCACCCTCCGTCCCAAATCTGGGGTGGAGGAGCCCCCCCACTTTTAAAAATACAAACCTCCCTGTGGAACCCAAAAGAAAGGTCATTTAAATACAAATTCAACGACACATGAAGACTTGTTCATCTCGACTCGTTTTTTTGTAATACCAATTTGATAATTACAAGAAATAAAATTTTAAAAATGCCACATTTTACACACAATTTGTTTTTAATAACACTTTTTTTTGACAATTCTGTGAGAGAAACACCACAACCCTATAACATAGTCGCAAAAATACTTAGAAGTAAAGTTTGGCATTAATACAATTGTATGTGAAATGTGGTATTTTAAACCTGATTTCTTGTAATTATCAAATTAGTATTACAAAAAATAAGTTAAAATGAATAAGTTTTCTTTGCGTCATTGAATTTGTATTAAAATGCCCCTTCTTTTGAGGTGCTCAGGGAGGGGGAAGGGTTGTCCCTCAGTTTTTGGATAGTGGGTGGGTGACGCAAAGTACGTCAAAACAAACTCTATAATTTAATTAAAACATTTCCTAAAGGGGTTTAAAATATTTTCCTTTTTCAAAAGTTAAAATGGGGTGCATTTAAAATTCACCTTGTGTAAGATTGTTTGAATATTAGATAAATAGTTAAAAAATCTATCTGTTCATCCAATTGTATACATCTTGTAATAATAGATGTTCTTTTTGCCTATATACAATTTATTACTAAAGAGATTAGAAGTAATAATCCGGGACGGTGTAACGGCCGAAATTTGGTAGGGGCACAATTTCGCAAATAGGCCTAACGAAGTCGTTCTCCCTAGAACAGCAGATGTGGCAGGACTGGGCTCTATCGCCATGCCTAGTCTGTGCACCAGAAGCGACGGACAACAAACGACTTATAACCCCGTAAATAAAGGTTGTGCTGGTAATATTCATTTATTTCCCAGCTGTAACAACCACTAAAATACCAAACTCAACCGTAAATATCGTTTTCACGTAAATTACGACTAATTCGGGTGACATAACCTCAATTTCGATCTGACAATCTGTCAACTGTCAAAATGCTATCGTGCCTTTTTTTCCGATCTCAATACCACAGAGTACGCCGTAATAACCCAGTTTCGGGTGAATTTAGCCTCACGCATGGAGGTAAATTATGTCTAATTTATCGTATTTCACCGTGGTCTGTCGCTTACTGCCGCCGATCTCGCGAAAAAAGCATTTTGACAGCCGAAACGTCAAAAAGACGAGCCTTCCTCTCCCCAGTTTTTCAGAGAGTGTCAGAGGTGAAGCAACGTTTTTCGATTAGTGAATTTTGCTGATAACTTCTAAGGAAATTATTTCGCCATTTCCTTGGTAATTCGCTTCTTATAATCTAGTGTTAGTCTTATTTCTTTCAGGCTAATACTTTGATTCGACTAGTTTTGTTGTCTTGTGGATTTTATCCTCAAGACTTAGAAACCACGACTCGACCACGCTACCTTGCCCGATATAACCCGTCTAGTTACCGAAAACGGGTGATTCTGGAATATAAGGAAGAAGTTTCAAACCCACAACACTCGGGTGATACTAGAAGAAAACAGGGGAAAACTTGGCATTGACTTTCTTGTCAACCTGGTGAGCTTCTGTTGTGTCTCTAGTCTGAGGCTACAACCTCGCTACGACCCAAACCCCATCTTAAGGTGTTGTCCGTAAGTAGGCCTAGTTAAGCCACTTATTTTATAAGCAGGGTGCCTTAGGCAAATATTAAGTAGGATTTGCCTACTTGATCCGTCCGTAGAGACGCCCCCACCAAATTTTCTGAAGGCTATGATGACAGTTTCTGCTCTTTGAGCGATTGATAATTTTTAAAGTTCTGAGCCTTACGCCTAACCTGTATCCAGGTTAGTTCCACCAATACAAACGAGGTGTAATTTACTCATATTTTGCTCGACCCCTGGATCGCACCCAGCAACCGCACTGAGTGATTCCTGGGACCGCATCCGACTGTAACATTGACAAGTTTAAACCAGGCGAGGGCAGTCCACCCCCGACCTCGACTTTTCTGCCCCGCTAGGAAAAGTTGTCACATGTTTCTGGCGCCCGAACATAGGGACCTGAAATTGAGTAATTTAACCTGTTGAAAACTGAAGTTCGCTTTGGTGATTTGACTAGCCTGGAGGTTAATCAGTGCTCACAGCCTTTAGCCTTTAACTAGTAAATACTTGTGGTTACCTAGATATTAGATACACCTTATCGCCCAGTTCTGTAAACATTATTTTGTTGAACTCTTAAGGTCTTTTATCTAGGCTACGCTTCGTTCGCCCTTTGCTTCATCCTACTCTTTGATTTCGCCCTCGTAAGTGAGTAGCCTAAGCTTTTTCAAGTTTATCTGCTCAGTTCGACTTCATAGCCTACATTTAGTTCGGAGTAGTCTACTAAAATTTAGCTGATTTGGTGACTTAGGTAACCTGCACGTAGAGCCTACTTACTAGGTGTAGTGTAACTTAGTAGATTCTCTCTGAATTTAATCAAGCCTGTATTTTTGAAATTCTTTGGAGTGTATTAGCTGTATTTGGTGGTGTTTTGCTAGATTAGTACCGCTTTTGTTAGTTTGAATTTATTTTAACCTCTTTTGTGGTGAAAATTTAATTTTTTCTGAACGTCATGTCGACTTAAATAAATAAATAAATAAATAAATAAATATTTTATTGCGTTAAACATATACATGTTATGCAACCGTCATAGTGCTAATTATCTAAAATTTTGCATTCACACACATCGAAATCCCATTCAAACATACAGTATTTGCATTCACCCAATTCCCATTCACTCGAATTTGATCCACTCTAGCCCCTTGGTCCGTGGTCTGATCACGCGGTGCCCCAGTCGTGTGCCATAAACTCGTTTATATTATAGAATGCTTCTGCGACCAAAATTTTTTTCAAGCGAGTTTTGAATGCCTTTGGCATTGGTGCACTTTTAATCGAATTTGGGAGTCTGTTGACTAGTTGAACTCCTGCCTGTGAAGGCAAACGTTCATGAGCTACCGTCCTGTGTCTCCCAGTTCGGTAGTTCTCCCTGCCCCTGGTTACGTAAGAGTGGATATCACTCCCTCTTACGGGGTCGCATTTTTGTCTGAAAAAAAGGCAAGTTTCCAAAATGTAGAGGCAGGGTAATGTCAACAGTTTCAAATTTTTGAAGGCTGGCCTGCACGACTCTCTCCATTGCAGCTTTGCAATTGTTCTGACCGCTTGTTTTTGAAGAATGAAAATTCTGGAAAAGTTTTCGCTTTTGCAGCCTCCCCACAGTGCTACTCCGTAGGAGAGGTGTGGAAAGACTACTCCATAATATGCCGTCATCAGTACCTGAGTTGGGCAATATTTGGACTTCTAGCGGAGCTTCGTCTACGCATGCTGACTCGCCAGCTACCCGCCCCTCGACTTTGGAACCTTTAACCTCTACTGTTAACAGCCTTCCTCCAATGATAGTTTCAACAGCAGTTCAGGCTACGACAACGTCCACCGTCTCGACGCTCACTTATAGTTCGGCTACCTCGTATCATCTTGGTGGGCGCAGATACCCACTCTCGCCTTTAGATGATCAAAGAGTCGGCTGGATACATGAGTTGAGCAAAGATGACTTGATGGAAGAGATGAGACGCTACAACCTAGATGTCTCGGGCACTTGTCGTCAATTGCGGCAGGAGTTTTGTGCGTTTTGGAGAAATTTCGCCACGTCTTCCGACCAACAATTAGCTCCAAGCTCACAACCCCTGCAACCAGCCACCTCTGCAGGGCCATCACTACGGTCTATGCCGACTAACCATGTATCTTTTGCAGACGGTGCGCACAGGCCTTCTAGCCCGGGTGACTATAACCCGCAGATGCTTCGTCCGACAGTATACCAGGAGGAGTTTGACGGCGTAAGGAAACTTCTGGGACTGTCACCGAACGCTGACTCGGCGACCGTGCAACGCACTTTGGCAGCGCTGGTGGGAGGCAAGCCCCACTCTCGCACGCCGACCTCGCCTCACTGGCCGACCACTGGAGTTCAGCCTTCGTTTGGACCCAACCCAGGCGTCCCGACCGAACCACCTACTATACGGGAGGAGCCGACTCACGTCCTTCCGAGCACGCAACGGCTACCGGTTGACAACCCGCGTGCTGCTTCTGAGCAGGCACGGGTGTTTAACCCTCCGACTGCCAACCGCTACCGACCGCCAACTTCCGCCCATGGTGCACCGGAGACTACCAGGGTGTTGGTTAACCCTCCAATGGCCAACGACTGGTACTCTGAGCTTCAGCCACCTAGAGCAGTTAATCCCCCGACTAGCAGCCACTGGGACATTCCGAGGCCCCATCCGTACTCTGCGCCTGCGTTCCACCCTGCAGCTGCTGGACCAGAGGATGCGTATCGAGTACCCAGCCATCATGGTGCTCCTTATTTCAGAAACCATGGTGCTTACGAACCCGACCAGGTGGGACATGGCTTGACCCACTACTCGACTCGCTCCGAACCGCCCCTCCACCAGAACCGAGGAACTTCTAGGGAATTTTTGGCCCTATGTGACTTGGTGCGCAAATGGAATTTGCGGTTCGATGGGAGAAAAGACGCTGCTGCTTTTCTCGAACGACTTGAGGAGCTGATTGAGGCCTACGCGCTCCCGCCCAACGAAGTTTTGAAGGCTATGCCTGAGCTGTTGATTGATCGTGCAATCTTGTCGTACCGCAACAACAAGGATCATTGGTCTTCATATGAAAACTTCCGCCACGCCTTCGATCGACAATTCCTGCCGCCGACCTACGGAAAGAACCTCGACTCCGAGATTCGTCGGCGCACTCAGGGTGAAACAGAACTGTTTCGGGACTTCGTGCTCTCGATAACAACTCTAATTCGCCGCAGCGGGAACTACAGCGAGCAACAGAAACTGGATCTGATCTACGAGAATATGCTGCCACAGTATAAGATCATGGTGAGACCCCAGGACTTCTGCACGCTTACCGACCTGATGGATAAAGCTGAAAACTTCGAGGCTTATCTGCGGGCACGGAAAAACTATCGTCCGCCACCCTCTCCGGCCCAGGCTATGGTACCGTCAACTGCATTTCAAGCGCAGCGTAAGCAAGATCGCTTCGCCGAGCTAGCTGCTGTCGACGAGCTACTGGATTTCGACCCGCCTGACCAAACTGTGGTGAGTAAAACGGTTAAAAACCACGGTGGCCAGAGGAACCCGCCGACAAATCAGCCGAAGCCTCCGCAGCCGCCTCCCGCCTCGCCTCCGACTCGCCAGACAGAACCAAAACCAGCCAATCGACCTACAGTTTGTTGGAACTGCAACCGTAATGGCCATGTTTTCCGGGACTGCACGCAACCCAAAGTCTTACGGTGTTTCTACTGTAAGAAAGCAGGTCAAACTACCACTCGATGCCGATGCCGTTGGGAAAACTCCAACCAGGCTCAGAAGCCCAGAGGTCAACTGAGTCCTGCGCCAAACAACGCACAACCTCCGACGAGTGGAATTGCTGGCTTGACTACGTAAGAACCTTCGCTGGTGGAGTGAGTGACCGACACGAGACGCATGATATTCGACCCTTCGTTCCTGTCGTCTTGTTCGGTGTCTCTTTCGACGCACTGATCGACACTGGAGCCGTTGTCAACCTGGTGAGCGACAAAGTTGCCGATCACCTTTTTGTAAATGGTATCCAACCCCGATCAGTGCACATCAACTTGAGGATGGCTGATTCAACGCAACGCCACGTCCACGACAGCTTCCTCATCCTGCTCGAACTTCGTAACGCTCCGTATTCTTGCCTCGCCTACAGGGTGCCTAACCTCACGACCGACATGGTGCTGGGTATGACAACAATCAGTGAACTTGGACTGGTGCACTTCGACATTGACCTTCCGCCGCCACCAGACCCAGGGATTGATGAGGTTGACCTTAGGATAGCAACCATAAGCCACTCTACCGCCGATGAAGAAACTCAGCTTAGTCAATTTTTAACTGATGAGCTGCCACAGTTTGACGCTTTAGAAGGGAAAACCACAATGGCCGAACACGTGATCCGCCTCAAGGAGAATGTGGTGCCGATAAAGCAACGCTACTACCCACGCAACCCGGCGATGCAAGCCATCATCAATGAAGAAGTGGCAATCATGCTGGAGGATGGGGTGATCGAACCTTCCGACAGCCCATGGAGCTCACCGGTGGTACTTATCAAGAAGGCTACGGGAAAGTACCGGTTTTGCATCGACTTACGCAAAGTCAACGACTCGTCGATCAAAGACGCCTATCCTTTGCCTAGGATAAACGCTATCCTTGAAAAGCTTCGGCAGGCTAAGTACATCAGTACTCTTGACTTGAAGCAAGGATACTGGCAAGTTCCCTTGGCAAAGGAAAGTCGACCGATCAGTGCCTTCACCGTTCCTGGCTTAGGGCTATTCCAGTTCACGGTTATGCCCTTTGGACTGCACTCTGCCGGAGGAACCTTCCAGAGGTTGCTAGACCGAGTGATCGGCCCGGAGCTGGAACCCCAAGTGTTCGCTTACCTCGATGATCTAGTCATAGTATCTTCTACCTTCGATGAACATCTCGAGCTGCTCCGACAAGTTTTCGTCCGCCTACGCAACGCGCGTCTTCGCCTCAACCCTGAGAAATGCCACTTCTGCAAACGTGAGCTGAAATACCTTGGCCATGTTGTGAATCAAGAAGGGATTTCTACTGATCCGGAAAAGGTTCGAGCGATAGAAGAGTATCCCGTTCCGACCAACCTCAAGACTCTACGCAGCTTTCTTGGTCTAGCGTCTTGGTACCGGCGATTTATCGACAAGTTCGCCACCATTTCCTCGCCTTTGAGAACGCTGTTGAAGAAGGAAGCCAACTGGCACTGGGGTGAACCGCAAGAAACCGCTTTCCAGGACTCAAACGCGCCCTGAGCACAGCACCTGTGTTGGCCTGCCCTGACTTCTCTGTTCCTTTCACCTTGCAAGTAGACGCCTCAGCGACAGGTCTGGGAGCCGCTTTGACGCAACGCCAAGATAACCACGAGGTGGTTATCGCGTATGCTAGCCGCCTACTCTCAGACCCTGAGGGCAACTACACGACTACGGAACAGGAATGTCTCGCGCTCGTCTGGGCAGTAAGGAAGTTCAAACCCTACCTGGAAGGCTACCACTTCTATGCCATCACCGACCACGTCGCCCTAACCTGGCTGTTGAAGCTGAACGAACCTAGTGGTCGCTTAGCTAGGTGGGTGATGGAACTTCAACAGTTCGACTTCACCATCAAGTACCGTAAGGGTACTCTCAACCGGGTGGCAGACGCCTTATCCCGCCAACCAGTCGCAGAACAAGTATCGGAAGCAAGCTGCAACCCGACACTTTGTGTAGCGGTGGCTGCGCTCTCCGACACGCCAAAAGCTTCAAGCTCCGCATCTTTGCCATCCGATACTGGTGACCTCAAAAACCCAAGTGACCAAACGCAGGGTGCACTCGGTAACGAAGGATGCTGGTACGACAAGATGTTCGAGCTAGTCTCCAAGCATTTTCGACGATACTCCAACTATCGCATCTGGAATGGAGTATTGTGTCGTTCATCAAAGAAGGCAAAAACCACTGAGCTCACTTGGAGGTGTTGTGTCAAGGCCGACAGAATACCTGATGTCCTCAGGGAAAACCACGACGCCAGTACCGCTGGACATCTAGGGGTGAAGAAAACCTTGCACCGAGTCGGGACCAAATACTTTTGGCCCCGATGGCGAACCCAAGTGATCGCTTATGTGAAGTCCTGCCCTCAGTGTCAACTTTATAAAGTACCTCAAGTGAAACCAGCCGGTAAAATGTTTTTCCGCAAACCGCAAGGTCCTTGGTATACTCTATCTGCTGACCTTATGGGCCCGTTTCCGCGCACTACCAACAACCATCGTTACCTGCTGGTGGTACAAGATCTCTACACCAAATGGGTCGAACTCGCTCCTTTAGGGGATGCCACGGCAAAGAATGTGGAGATCAAACTGAGCGGAATCCTGCTACGCTACGGAGCTCCAGATACCCTGCTTACGGACAATGGTACGCAGTTCGTCTCGAAGCTATTTCGCCAGCTCGCTGAGGAGTGGGGTATTACCTTCCAGAATACCGCCCCTTATAGCCCGCAAAGCAACCCTGTTGAACGCGCAAACCGGGTGCTCAAGACGATGATAGCTCAGTACGTCCGAGAGAACCACAAGGCATGGGCCGCTAAGTTGGCCGATTTCCAATTTGCTGTGAACACCGCTGTTCACGAGTCCAGTGGATACACCCCAGCCATGTTGTGATTCGGACGAGAGCTGAAAGTTCCTCGAGCTGTGAGCGGACCATCTTTTGAGGCGACATCCGACCCAGTCGATACTCCGATGGATCAGGTGCACCGCAAACGCATCGAGGAGTTTAAGAGACTCTACGCCTCCGTCCACACCAACCTAAAAGCAGCCTTTAAACGTCAATCAAATTATTATAATTTGAGACGCCGTGACGTTGGCTTCAAGGTAGGTGACCAGGTGTTGCGCCGGATTCACGTTTTGTCTTCTGCCGCCGACGCAGTTGTCGGTAAACTCGCTCCTAAGTTTCAGGGTCCGTGTGTGGTGATAGGGAAAAAGGGTGCCAACATTTACGTGGTGGCCGACCCAACCACCCAGGAACCACACAACGTCCACGTGAAGGACCTGAAACCTTTTTTCGCTCGACTCCCATACGAATAACAGATTGCAACGACGCACTGACCGCCCCCGCCCACGCCAAGGGGAAACGGACAGACGTCAAGGGAGGAACCGCACACGCCAGAACCCTTCTCCCAGAAGGGTGGGTGCATCGTCCTCCTCAACGATCTCTGTCGGGACAGATCCTCCCACCGCATCTGTGACAACATCGACACAGACTTCTGTGAAGGATCGACTGACGCTGCCAAACCCAGGCGCGAGCCGGGTGAATCGAAGACCACCTCACCGTCCTCATCCCCCTACTGCAGTGAGCGGACCCAGGTCTCGTCACGCTGGAGAAGCTGCCGACAACCGTGACCGACCCCATGGCACTGTGAGAGCGATAGCCTGCGAAGGAGGTACCGGGGAACCCTGGGAGAACCTCACGATCCCACGGGCCGTAATAGATTGCCTTCGAACGCTTTACGACCGTCTGACTCCAGCGCAACGTCACAACAAGAGATGGAGGGTGTTCCTAGACGACAACTTCTTCATCCGCCTGAGACCTAACCAGGTCCAACGTCTACTTGACCAGCGACGTTAAGTTTCGTCCCCGCTTCAACCGGAGGCAACAGAATTTTTTTTTTCTTCTCCTTCTTTTTTTTTATCGTCCGATGTACCGGAGGGGTGTAACGGCCGAAATTTGGTAGGGGCACAATTTCGCAAATAGGCCTAACGAAGTCGTTCTCCCTAGAACAGCAGATGTGGCAGGACTGGGCTCTATCGCCATGCCTAGCCTGTGCACCAGAAGCGACGGACAACAAACGACTTATAACCCCGTAAATAAAGGTTGTGCTGGTAATATTCATTTATTTCCCAGCTGTAACAACCACTAAAATACCAAACTCAACCGTAAATATCGTTTTCACGTAAATTACGACTAATTCGGGTGACATAACCTCAATTTCGATCTGACAATCTGTCAACTGTCAAAATGCTATCGTGCCTTTTTTCCGATCTCAATACCACAGAGTACGCCGTAATAACCCAGTTTCGGGTGAATTTAGCCTCACGAATGGAGGTAAATTATGTCTAATTTATCGTATTTCACCGTGGTCTGTCGCTTACTGCCGCCGATCTCGCGAAAAAAGCATTTTGACAGCCGAAACGTCAAAAAGACGAGCCTTCCTCTCCCCAGTTTTTCAGAGAGTGTCAGAGGTGAAGCAACGTTTTCGATTAGTGAATTTTGCTGATAACTTCTAAGGAAATTATTTCGCCATTTCCTTGGTAATTCGCTTCTTATAATCTAGTGTTAGTCTTATTTCTTTCAGGCTAATACTTTGATTCGACTAGTTTTGTTGTCTTGTGGATTTTATCCTCAAGACTTAGAAACCACGACTCGACCACGCTACCTTGCCCGATATAACCCGTCTAGTTACCGAAAACGGGTGATTCTGGAATATAAGGAAGAAGTTTTCAAACCCACAACACTCGGGTGATACTAGAAGAAAACAGGGGAAAACTTGGCATTGACTTTCTTGTCAACCTGGTGAGCTTCTGTTGTGTCTCTAGTCTGAGGCTACAACCTCGCTACGACCCAAACCCTATCTTAAGGGTGTTGTCCGTAAGTAGGCCTAGTTAAGCCACTTATTTTATAAGCAGGGTGCCTTAGGCAAATATTAAGTAGGACTTGCCTACTTGATCCGTCCGTAGAGACGCCCCCACCAAATTTTCTGAAGGCTATGATGACAGTTTCTGCTCTTTGAGCGATTGATAATTTTTAAAGTTCTGAGCCTTACGCCTAACCTGTATCCAGGTTAGTTCCACCAATACAAACGAGGTGTAATTTACTCATATTTTGCTCGACCCCTGGATCGCACCCAGCAACCGCACTGAGTGATTCCTGGGACCGCATCCGACTGTAACATTGACAAGTTTAAACCAGGCGAGGGCAGTCCACCCCCGACCTCGACTTTTCTGCCCCGCTAGGAAAAGTTGTCACAACTTAAATCTGGAACTCTAACTTACCGAACGTATGCTGACGTACGCAGAAATGAAGATTCTAGACTTTTGTTTACAAAACAAATTTGTTACCTGGCGAGAAAAACCTAAACTAGTTTTCGCCAATATTTTAATAACAACCGTGTTCTAGGAAAACACTCGCATATGATTGCATGGAAAACAAAACTCACCGTCATACTTCGGCCATAATGGAGCGTTCACCGCTTCTTAAAAAATCGTAGCTTTCAAAAAATTAAAAAATTTTAACATTTAAATGCAACATAGCTTTTTGGTGATCTTACAAAATTGGCCTCACTAAGCTCACAAAGACGTACGAGGGATATACCTGTCAGGTGGAGCACCTTGGAAGTCTCTCACAGCCAATTAATGTACAGTCAGGAGTAAAACAGGGATGTCTCCTCTCCCCTATTTTATTTATAATGACCCTGGACTGTATGCTTCAAAGAGCAATAAACAGAAACAGATGAATAAGATGGGGACTCCAAGGTCGCTTAGAGGAACTTGACTTCGCAGACGATCTCTGCATCCTTGCAGAAAGCTACCGAGACATTGACATGAAGCTTAATGATCTACGCGCTGAGGCCGAAAGCATTGGGTTAAGAATCAATGCTAAAAAGACAAAAGAGTTCCGACTGAATGCAAGAAACAATGAAGTTCTGCGGCTGCATAATGAAGACATTGAGAGAGTGACGGAGTTCTGTTATCTTGGTAGTTTGGTGGATTTGGATGGTGGAACAGAAGCATACATTAAAAACCGGATAAAGAAGGCCAAGGGAGCTTTTGCTCAGTTGCGCCCAGTTTGGACGTCTAGACAAATCCTGCGTCAAACAAAAATAAGAATTTTTAAATCAAACATCCTGTCTGTCTTGCTATATGGCTGCGAAACCTGGAAGATCAACGAAGCCTCAGTTCAAACACCGCAAGCCTATATAAATAGATGCCTGCGATACATGTGAAGGATCTGGTGGCCAAACACGATAAGAAACGATGATCTATGGAGAGTTACCGAGCTGGAACCCATCAAGAAGCTTATAACAAGATGGAGGTGGATAGGCCACATACTAAGAAGACCTCAAAGTTGTATAGCAAGACAGGCACTCGAATGGAATCCGCAAGGAAGCAGGAAGCGTGGTCGACCAAAAAATACTTGGAGGCGAACCACTGAGAAGGACCTGGAGAGGAGAGGACTGACGTGGAGAGAAGCCAAAGCGCTTGCAGCGGACCGCGATGGGTGGCGGAATTTCGTCGAGGCCCTACGTTCCACCTAGGAATCAATGAACATAAGTCAAGTTAAGTCAAGCTCACAAAACTTGTCGGGGAGGTCCTAAATATACTCGTATTACATATAAATTGTTTGTTTGTGTTATTTTAAACAAATATGTTGACATATTGTGTATTACTATAATTTTTGGCGGTATAGGCAGGCATCTTAAATTATTATTAAACTTTTACATTTACAAAGATTTATTCATATACTTTACTCGTATTCCATACATGCTCAAAATAACCACCTAGTTATTATTATATGACATGAAAATACATGCATAATAAGCTACTTAAATAATGTACAACATTAACTGTATGACACAAATAATTGTTTAAATACTATACATTTTGAAACAACCTTCTTCCAATCCAACAAATCTACTGATAATATGGTGGCTTATCAATAATATGGTGTGTGGTTGACTCAAACTGATTATTATCATGCAATCAAAACATACGGAATCGCTTGGATAGCAATCCCGCCGTTACCAAATAATTCAGTCACATTTGGCGATATCAATGGTTTATATGGGACAATTACTACACTAATCGTCATAATTGTATTGATATGTACAGTCAGTGTAGGAACTGCCATTAGTTCAGATGTGTGTATCTAAAGACAACTTAAGAGGACTCCCATGAGAGCAATGTAAAAACAAACATTTTATTGAGACACTTCACGCCTACAATTTTCATCAGATCTTTTTGGAATAAGTTTGAGTTGAAAGAAAACAATGTGCAGCGGCTCCGCTGACCACTTCTTGAACATTTATCAGTTTACTATTGATAATAAGAAATTAAAATACTGAGTTTCTTCAGTTTTTGTACTTATGCCACGGTTTTATAAATGCAAAAATGGACATTCAGCTCAGCGCAGTCACTATAACTTTGAGTGCACTTTTAAACAAAGTTTTGAAAACTGTAGGCGTGAAGTGTGTAAAGAAAATGTAAGTTTTACATTGCTCTTATGGGACGAAATTAAAGTTCTCGGTCACTTCTGCGCACTCATAAATTGCATTTGGAGAAAGGGTCACAAATATAAGACGTGTTCTAAATCCTTTCATTAATGAGGTACTCGTCATTAATGAGGGAGTGGTCGTAACACAGTGGTGTGGTGGCGTGCACTAAAAGATCCTGGTTCTACTCCCGTGGCTGCAGTAGGCCCCCACCGTATCAACAGAGATTATGTTATCGTGATTTTATCACACTCACACTGCTCTTGACAAACGAAATTGCGAAAGTTTGGTCCACCAGCCGCGGTTGCTTGGATAGAGATCCGTTGAAACGCACAAGACGCTCTTGCAGTCGGAGGCTGCAAGCGTTCACTGTGACCACGAGGGGAGGAACAACAAACTTTCTAAATTTAAAATTCAGAAGTTAAAGATTCAAATAAATTTGTACTTTTTGAGTAATTAAATTTGAGTAATTGAGTGAAGAGACAATTTAGAAAAGTAGAGAAACTGGGCCGTAAAATAATAAAAGAGAGTGAGGGGAACGGACCCAATGGAGTTGCTCATGCGAGCGCTGCACATGGAAGAAGGCAGCTTTAGTGACCTAAGCGCACGCAAAAGTGGGTCTTCATCCTGGTTGGGTGTAAGGATGAGTGCTACCACTACCATCTGCTTGACCAGGAACAATTCAAATTTAAATAGCCTTAACTATAACTGCACGTACTTGTATACGGAGTGAGTTTTAAATGTCCCCCTCAACCAAACTGTTGAAAAGGCAAATATTTTAAAAATCCCTTTAGAGAATTTGTTTTGATATAATTCTAAAGTATGTGTCATAATATAATTCTACTTTGAGTCACCCACACGCCAGCCAAAAACCGAAAGAAGAGCCCCCAAAACTTTTAAATACAACCCCGCCCCTTATGGCACTTCAAAAGAAAGATAATTTTAATACCAATTCGACGACGCAAAGAAAGGGTTTTTATCTCAACTATGTATTTTCTTGTAATATCTATTTAAAGATTACAAGAAATCAGGTTTAAAATGCTTAATTTCACATACAAATTTTGTTTATCTTAACTCTTAGGCTTTCGCGGCCGGTGTCATCACTTAGATCTAAGGCTTCCGGTTGAACCTTAATAGGTCAGTGAAAGAGTCAGAAAAAGGCCTTATAAGTGCAGATGAACCACTTTTGATTAGTGGGTAAGATCGTTGTTTTATAGATAAAACAGGTTAAAGAAACAAATAAAATATTCATACAGTAAAGACTATACTCGTAATAAACGGTAATCTGGGATAATTTTACTCAAACCTTTTAAAACTTGTAATGATTTATTTAACTTGACAACAGTTTAAGGAATAACAGGATCAAGGTTTCTATGTCAGGATTTTGCACTAAACTCAAAGTGGAATCATTATCTTGTTTGCGTATCGCTCAGCGGAAGTTCCAACTCAAACGAATTTCCCTTACAACAGAGGTTTAACGAAGAGTGCAATGTTGTTAACAGCTTCAAACGAAGGAGATTACGCAATTTCATAGTTGCCTTTCTCCTACAGCGTGACAGAAGTGGTTACAAAGTTACCGATAACTTTTGTGATCAACAGATTTACTCTTCAATCTATACATACTGAGTTTTAAATGCCCATGGAATTTGCATAAATCTGGCATGGATATTTCTTTTAGAAGAACACCCACTAAAAACGTTTTGCTGTAGTTCAATGTGTTAGTAATAGGTTGGTGGGGGGGGAGGGGTGATTGACGTTTAAATTCCCGTCACTTAAATTACACAACCAAACAATTTAGCCTTGCAACTCAAATTTTCGCATGAGCGTTCCTTTTAGGTAGTTGGTACACACTAAGGACAACATTTCCAACTATACCGATGTACTAACTGTAAACAATAAAATCTGTAATCTAAGGTTTATTTTTTACCCCTCAATTAGTTTACTAGAGGAGATAATTTGTAAACTGCACGTAATAATCTACTATTGTTCTGCATAAACGTATTTGGATTTGGAAAAAACCTCAAGTTACAGAAACCTTTAGTATTTTAACTAAACCATTACAAATTTATATTTAAAAAATCATATTTCTCACAATTTAACCAATAACTCAAACATTCCTATAATAAATCTTTATATAAATAAAATTTAAAACTTAAAATACTAATTTACAGGATTTGTTCAGCCTGATGGAAAAGTCCGTCTAGAAATAAGGTAAAAGGGTGGGCAGAATATACTCTGTAAATTAATAGCAACTGTCGTACTATTCTAATAATTAACAATTAATACAGGGTTGTTAAAACGAATGGTGCAAAAATAAACGTGTGGTCCGCTTGTTTCCGCGATTTCAAACAGCTGATAGTTACGACAATGGAAAGGGTATACTTATACCTTTTTTGAAAAGATTGTATTTGATCTCTGATTCTCAGTTGAATACCATGAAGCCTGACAACAAGTCGATATAGGTTTTGAGGATGATATAGGTCTAAAGCGGCTCAGATAGTCTCAGTGATCATTTGATGATACCCGCATTAACTCCCACCATCGTTTAGACATATCAAACCATCTCCTGTGTGGTTCGGAAGTGACGTTAAGCCGTCGGTCCTTGTATTTCCATTGGTCATTGGGCTATTAATTAATGACCCATTCGAAGGGGGAGTCGGTCTTAGTTTGTAACAAGACTTCACCTCACAACTCATTACTTCCACTCACTCCTTACTTCCATTACTCCTTCACCACATGTTTGCCTTAAATGTTGAGAGTGGTCGGCATCTCAAATAGTGATATAGTGATACTGTACAAAACAAAAAAATGAGTTTTAGAGTTTGCGATGCGGTAAATGTTCATCGGATCTTTCATAATTCTTATTTAGAGTGGAGCATTGAAAATGCAGTTATTCCGGCAATTCGATGGGCAAATCTCTTTCGTACCAAGAACAATAATGTTTTAAAACAACTTAATCCAAGCAAACTACTCATTAACGATGAAAGGAAACTTCAATACGAAACCTTTTCGGGAAGAAAGCCATTCTCTTGAAACAAAGTAACTTAGAAGTGTTGAAAGAGCACTTGAGTGTAAAACAAAGCTAATGGCCGGATGTTACTTTAGCCAAAACCCTTTTATTTTGTTTTTTAATTGGTTTCTTTGGGTTTATTTTTTTTTCTACAATTAAAAACTACTGTAGCATCGTACAATGATAATAATCAGTCCAGGCAACGAACACAAAAAAATGCGTAGAGGAAAATCAATGGAACAAAGTTTTGACTTCATAACTTTGTCTCAACTAGTTGGTAGGTAAACATATCAAAAGTCCCAGCCCGTAGCTTTTTAGTTGAGGAGAGGGAGTCTAAATGTACCATTGTTTAGTTTTTTGTGTTTATATCTCCAAAACTACACGTTTAAACTTTGTAAAAATCATACAAAAAATGAAAGTGAATTCAATTTTCTACAAGTCCTATAGTTAAGGTTTTGGATATCTTGTATAGTTTTAGAGAGATCTGCTCTCAAAAGTCTGTAATTTTGAAGAAAAAGCATTCTTGCCTCACATATGAATATTGTGCCCTTTTTAATAAGGTAGCTCTTGGATGATTCATCCAAAGAATAAATTCCGGTCATAACAGGGTTGTAGGAAAATAAATTTCCACCAGAACAATGCACTGCTTTTCTCTTTTGTACCTATTTTCCTTCGAATGTCCAATATTAAGCGTGAAATTTGTAACCTTTCGTCAATTGCGACGAATGAATCTTTCAACTTTCACAGTTTTCTAATAATGTTATAATCTTAGAATATTTTTCCTTTTCGTTTCTTTCCTATATACAGTATATTTTTATGAAGGTTATGCAAAATAAATAATTAAGTACTCTAAACAAATTAAAAAATTAATATTTTAGAAATGTTTCTTACATTTGAAGATATATTTATTAAATATGACTATATTTTCACAAGAAGATTCGAGTTGTTGACAAGATCTAGTTTAATTTGAAAATACTCATAATTGTGTATAAAAAGTATCTTAAGTAAATTTTCAATTTATCATTCAGGAATTTTATTTGTAATTTTCAATCCAACATGGAAATACATAACTATGGTTATCATAATCGAAATGAATCGCCCGATCTACATGTATCAGATATTCGTTCATTTATAATAAAAGCATCTTTGATTGAATGATACATTTGATTATAGCTATGAGGAAATTATGTACACATCAGTTTGGGGCGCCTGCAGGAATTGAACGCAATACCCGCAGTACGGTAGTGTAGTCAGATTGCAACGCGGCGCCGTGCCTTCTCCGCCCCCAAGCGATGTGTGCTCCTTACCTGAGCTTTTACAGCAATTAACTCACAATTTTTCACGTGAATATGTTTTAAATGCTTTTATTTTATGGTGGATCAAAATGAAATCCAAATTACACATTTTTGAGAGCTGATATTTCGAAAACTATACAAGATATTGGAAAACAAGATATAGGACTTTTCATAATAGGAAAAGTTCTTTAGCTCTCATTTTGTATATCGTGTTTACATCGTTACAACTCATAGTTTTAGAGGTACAAGAAAAAAACCAAAACAGTTGTACCTTTAGACACCTTCCTTTCCACCGGCTCAAAGGCTGCGGGCGGGGACTTTTGATATGTTCACCTGCTAACTTGTCCAGACAAAGTTCCGAAGTCAAAGATTGTGTTCCAAACATTTCCCTCTACACCTTTTCGTTGCCTGGACTAAATATAATTTCTGCATGATTAATAACTATTGGACAGTGAGATAAAACACTTGACCCTCAAGGCTAACATTTAGTATTTTATAATTCAGACGATGTATGAAAGGATGAAAGGACGCTAATAATGGATGAAAGGTGGGAGACTGTTTGTTTTAGTTTTCTTTGTTTGTTGAATCTTACACTGAATTAGGCGCTGTTTGATTTTAATCGTATTAAAATGAAACACTTAGTACAGCGATACTCTGTATACAGCAGTTTGAGTAGAAGATCTAGACAGACTGTATACAGAAGCCTGTTTATACTGTATAAGATGTTTACCCAGCAGTCTGCTTGCTGCACCTTTTATTATTCAGTTCTGATCTTCCCTTGAAATGTTTTGCTTGCCCGGAACACCTTGCGACCTCTATGAGTAACCGCTGCCCTAGACAGCTGTTGTATTCTCAGTTAAATGTGGCTGTTATAGCGAAATATAACCTTTTTGGTCGCCATTTTGAAACGACGTAAGGGACTTTCATTGCTTTTGGTACAGATTAACTTCAAATTTCAGGAAAATAGGACGAAGTGTAGCCTACAGTTTTTAGATAACCAAACATACCCTTTTTTCGTGAAAAGTACCCATCAAAAGGGGTTTTCGTAGTCCGATTTTGCTGGTTAATCTCAATCGAGATATTTACATAAGGAACATTTGAACCAAATTTGGTGAAATCGAACAAAAAATGCGACCTATATAGAGACGATACACATATATAATACATATATATGTATATATATATTAAATTATTATATATATATATAATACATATATGTCCGTACACATTTATACAGGGGTTTTTAAATGTCCCCCCCCCTTAACCTTTGAAAAATGAAATTTGTTTAAAAAATACTTTGGGGAATGTTTTATAGTGATCTGAAGTTTTGTTTTGACGTACATTGCGTTCTTACCACCCCTTACCCAAAACCCGACGGGGAGGCCCCCTAAGCTTTTAAATACCCCCCCCCCTTTGTGGCATCTCAAAAGAAAGGGAATTTTAATACAAATTCAAAGATGCAAAGGACATTTTTTATTTTGACACGTTTTTTTGGAATAACCATTTAAGATGACAAGAAATAAAGTTTAAAACTCTTTATTTCACATACAAAAATTTTGTTATGACAATTTCTTTTTTCAAAATACCTTATGGAATTATTTTATAGGGTTGTGATATTTCCCTTAAAAATTTGTGATTTAAAAAAAAAAACTTGTCATTAGAAAAGATAGTATGTGAAATGTGCCATTTTAGAGTTGATTTCTTGCAATCTTTAAATATGTATAACAAAAAAAGAGTTGAGACGAAATGCTATTCAAGGGGGGGGGGGGTATTTAAAACTCACTCTAGTTTCAAAAATGCTCAAAACGTGTTCTGGGGGTCAGAATCAAATTGTTAGTGGAGGTTGATCCCGCACTACCGGAGTCCTGTTCTCCGGTGCCGCATGCGATAGCACCTCGCTACGAGTCTGTCAATACAACTCAAGGAAATAAAACGGAACTTAACATAACTAAACCAAAAATTAAAAGAAACACGTCTTAATTGGCAGTAAAGTTACGTCTTTAAATTATTCTCACCAATTAAACTATATAAAGAAAAGTAAGAAAAGACACTTAAGCTCCACTTCTAAAACATTATAACATTTGTGCTTTGTGCAAACAATATTGAGCTATAACTGATTCATCAATAATAAAACACATTTCAAATGCAAATGGACCCACTGACGTGTGTGTCAAACATATCTGACAAGTCAAATGAAAACCATCTGTGTGAATGAATAAACTACAGATTGTGATTACGAGTTATTTGACGTTTACGCGTAAACAAAATGTGGTTGTCTGTAATGGCAGACTTAATATTAAATAAATCTAATTCCTTAGTTAATACATAAATTACAATTATATTACCTTATCCTTAAATGAGTTGTAATATTTTCCAACCTATTAGCCTTTTTTAAAGTTAAGCATTTTTCTCAATTAATGTTCTGGGAAAATTAAACTTTATTTGCTGGATAGTAAGAAAAAACTTCTGATAATTGGACAAAAAGTGTATTTCCTAACTAGGCTCTAAAGCGCCACCTTTTGACACGAAGTCAAATTCTTTTGATCTTTTATCCTTTGGAAGACAAAATTTCGTAGTAAATATTTTGATTGATTTTTATTTCGTATTAAGTATTTTGTCGTTATGACTAATTTAATAAAGTCACCGTACGTCTAGGGAATCACTCGTTAGTTCAAGAGTGCAGCTAAAATATTTATTAAATACGATGTTTCGCAGACCGCGTTCTAATTCTGTTTTCATGAAGGGCGAAAGGGGGTAAAGGGGCGTGAAAGATGGTAGGCTACAAAAATAAATCCACCTTAACTTATAAACAGCAAACAGCAACTAATAAATGGTTAACTTAAACAGCTCTTTACCCCTATGAAGGATCTCATCTCAGGTCTTAAGCATACGTTACTATACGGTTTAACACGACTCTCTGTTTCAATTCAAAATCAATCAAGGAACTAGACTGTCAAACTTACATCTAGGTAAAAGATTGTAGTCTTAATGAGACAAATTCCTCTAATGTCGTAGACTTTCAAAATTAGCCTCAGGCATTTTATGTTACGAAATATTGCTTTTATGACGGCAACGCGAGTGAGTTTGATTACAATGGCACGTCTGAACAGCTCCATATGTTACCTTTGTAATTAAAATCACTCGCCCCGTGCCGTGTCCGGCGCACGGCGTAAAGTCGTACCGTCTGAAAGCGGCCTAATTGTACTTATTGGTTGATTCTTACAATTTTCTTCCAGAGTCGTACCTGTGTCCCAACACGCACTTCAAGTGCTCGAACCACTTCTGTGTGCCACTACACGCCGTGTGCGACTTCCACGACCACTGCGGCGACAACTCTGACGAGCGCAACTGTCGTGAGTATCCTACTTAACCTTACATGAGACGCAGGGGGGCATTCCTGGGAGAATTGGTGGAGGGTTTTTCACGTGACGTAGCTAATGACGAGACGTAAAACATCAGTTACGTCAATGTCTGCTTTCAACCAGAGTACTATACTCATAGAGATACAACATAGTGTACGATTCGTCGTGTACGAGATTACTCGTATTCTCTATAGACCTGGTATTACGAGTATATTAAATACTCTGTGGCCCTCGTCTACTACCTTGTAGTTGGTCTACTACTAATCTAACTTTTGAGCATTCGATCGTTCCGTGGTGTTTTGCTAGGCGGTAATCAAAATTCAGTACCTGTAGGGGATCAACTGCTGAAAGAAGTGGATCACACACAATTTTTAGGATCAATCATTATGTTGGGACTCCCAAGTTGATAAAGTTTGTAAAGAGATATGTTCTGGCATTTTCTTCTAAGGCAAAGGAAAGATTTATGTTCTATAGATACTCTTCAGATAGTTTACTATTAACAATCTCATTTGTCTTATGGAATCATATTTTTGGGTAACTGTACAAAAAGAAGGTGGCTAAGAGCACTTTATTCTGCACACATAAGCCATTCGTGTAATTTTCAATCTAACCTTAAGGGCTTCGTGTCGAGACTCCAAAATATTGATAACTTTTCATTGCCTTCACTTAATACGTTTGAAACGTGCTTATACCGAGTTGGCAAATGTAATTAAATCCAAGTTAATGATGTTCACTTTCACATTACCAGACTAAATGTTGTATACAGACAAGAAAGACATAGATTGCAAATATTCGAAAGATTGCCAATGCAAGCAGGTATCTTTTATGGTTAACACACAACACTAGCTTGAGAAAAAGGGAAAATAAATTAAATGATAGGTTATGTTTATCGGTTACTGAAAAGAATTAGTGACGTCACCACCTTACGTCACATGAAAAACCCTCCACCAGTGCTCCCCGGACCGAAATCCGACCCAGGGGCCACCGGGGTGATTGAGTCCCACTCAGCACTAGGAGGTGTCGGGGTGTACTTTCTTAGAGAACTCTGTGAACAAAATATCGGTTTTAAGCTTATTTTGGAGCTCTTAAAAAATACAATGAAAGAGCCTGTCACCAAAAGTCCGTAGGTCTGAAGGTGTGTTTTGTCATTTTCAAGCCTTATTTTCACGAGATTGAAAACTTAAGATATTAACTTAAGTCTTCAAGCGAGTCAGTTATCAGCCGATGAAGAACATAGGCGATTGCGGACACATTTCAAGTGACCACTGAACATTGACATATCCATAACGTTAAACAGAGAGTCTGAGAAAATTAGTTTCGATAACTATTTTGTTAAGGACGAGTTGTCTCAGTGATTGCTTTTTGAAAAACTACAGTTCAGGGCCGTGAGGACGTTTACGCGTTTGATTTAGCATTACTTGCTTTTCCATCTGGTCGTCCATTCGAAAGTTTTCAGACTTCATAAAACAAAAGTATTTTGTGAAATTTTTAATTTTTAATGTTTTAAATGCTTTTGACACATTTATTACTCGTTGTTACTTATGTGCTGCTTCAGTTATTTTACAGTTTGGACAGGATGAGTAGGATTATCTATATATTAAACAAATATGTATGAAAATCTAATGTCAGCCACTAAGACCATTCTATCAGGCGAATTTTCTTCTTTTCTTAAATAAAAGATATTTATGCATAGATTGGTCATCGAGCATAAAAAATCGCCTTTCGTCTTTCTCAAGTTATACTAAACAAAGGCTTTTTCCATGTGTTCTTAGCTTAGTCCTGTCATATATCGGGTTCTAATTGGAACACTCTAGTCTAAGAACACTCAGGGAATCATGCTCTTTCATTAGAGATATCATTCAACGTATTTAGTTACATCTTAGAGGAGTTATGCGGGGACAAACGATTTTTTTGGCACTGTTGCGGAGCAATACGGGTTATCTAGTTTATTTATAAAAGATGACTTATATTATTTGTTTATAAATTACTAGTTTATGCATTAGTTGTGTAACGTGTTGTTACAGCTCACAGGACGTGTTGGCAGATGGAGTTTACGTGTAACAACGGCAAGTGTGTGAGACCCATCTCTGTGTGCGACGGCAGGGACGACTGTCTGGACGGCTCTGATGAGGCTGACTGTGGACCAGGTAAACACACTCTGTCACTTGGTAGCTTTAACTTACCGATTATGTGAAGCGGAAGTCTTGTGAATGTATACCAGGCCGACACGCAGCTAAGCTTCACGCCGCTGGCATGAGTGAATCGAATTTCCTTTGCAATTTGTTACTCTGATTCGCTCCACTACAGCCTCGCTTCGGCCTTCTGCCTCAGCTTGGCCTAAAGTGTGACCACAGGCGTTCTTCCACCTCAGACTTTCGTGTTTATTTACTGCAAGTTTTATTACATATCTTGAAGCGATAACACATTTTAAATTTTATTAAAATACGACTACTCATTCCGGTGTTATAACGAAAAGTAACTTTTTGCCCGCCATTTTGAAATGATTTTCATAATTCTTGGCTTACAGATGTATGGCAATAAAGTACATATTTATTTCAAATTTCATCTAAATCGGACGAAATTTAAGGGTGAAATTTCTGTTGTAAAAAGGAAAAAGGGAATTCCCGGTAGCCCGATTTTCTTGGTTAACGAACTCGGCCAAAGTTCTAACAAAAAGAAAATTTTTATCAAATTTGGTGAAACCCGGACAAAAAAGTGACCGGTAGATATGGTGCACATGCAGACTACGAGACATCTGTATATCAAGTGAGATAAAATGTTCTAAACGTGCCCTGGGAGTCAGGATTGGTGCTCATTTCGTGATCCCGGGCCTGGGTTTACCATGCTGACAGCTTGGATATCTCATTTTTCCAATGTAAATTGATTAAAAAAGTGGACGTTGAAAAGAGATAGCCGACTGGGGATAGTTTACCCTTCAAGTGTCCTAGTGAAGGAGGGTGTTCCCCCTTAAAATAATATTTCATTCCATGAAAACTGAATTTGTGATCCGA
Organism: Matsumurasca onukii; assembly: GCA_018831715.1. Taxonomy (NCBI): domain Eukaryota; kingdom Metazoa; phylum Arthropoda; class Insecta; order Hemiptera; family Cicadellidae; genus Matsumurasca; species Matsumurasca onukii. Next base: position 24,913,359 of record CM032059.1, on the reverse strand, counting down.
TTTTATGAAACTTTGTATAAACCCAACATGAGTTTTCCGTAATAATAACCTGGGAGATAAAATGTTCATTTTCCAAACACCCTGAGTTTCTCCATGACTAGCTTCACCAACTCAGGCAGAACGCGTCACATGCTGTACGAGTACTAACTGAACTGGATAGAAATTAGCCATTTGTCACGTGTTCATCAACTATTGCCAGCGTAGAGGGTTTAATGCTACCGCCGGAAATGTATTAATCCACTCAAAAATACGATAGTAGTAGTTTTTTTATCTTAAGGCCACAAAGTAGTTGTTTTTTGCGAGAAAAGCAAAGCAAAGATTGCAATTTCCAGTTTTACAAATTTTTATATTTATCACACGAAAATAAAAATTAAATTTATAAGTTATATTAAATAAATAATTCAAAACGAATGTTATCAAAATGTTTATATTTTATGGACAACATTGAATCATAAACATGTTAAAATATATAACCAGGCCGACACGCAGCTAAGCGCTAAAGCGCCGCTTGCGAGTGAATCCAATTTCCTTTGCAATTTGTTAAACTCTTATTTGCTCCGTTCACAGCCTCGCTTTGGCCTTCGGCATCAACTTGGCCTTCAGTGTGACCACGGGTACTGAAATTCACTGTACGCTAAAATTTAGACAAGTTCATTTACTTAAATGTGTTTTATTATTTTTATAACAAGTAATAAAACATGTTGGATAATAATAACGAGGATGATAATAACAATAAATAACAATGAAGACATAGTTACCAATGATACACCTTAAACATAAAACCATAACAGTTTTGCCATTAACTCAGGAGGTGTTAGGAAGCTCAAAACTGCAAACCGCACCTTTCTATGACGTGTCCTTTTCTTTGGTGAGATGAATAAATAGCTCTGTTACCTATATTAATTTGTATTCGCTAAAATAAAACACAAAAAAGAAAGTGGATCATGTTGTAGTTTGTTTTGTAGAACAGTGCCACTTTGTTATGTAGACAACAAGGTGTACATAAAAAAACAGCTGTTTGGGGAACACAGTTTGAGAATATTAAAGGAAGCGTTTTGAAAACTTGCAGTCATTTTTCCTTTAATCCGGTTTCTTGTCGATGTGACAGTATTTAGGAGTAATGTATTTTATTTGTAACTGTAAAAAACTAAATTCAGATCTAAAGCCTACTCCGGTTTAAAACATGAATAAATGATTATTCCAAAATATGAACACAATTTTACAATAAATGAAAAACACTCTGGAATTACACTAACCACTTGTCAAGTATTGCGGCCGGTTTAACAAAACAAAAATGAACGATTTAACTTGTGAGTCCAGTCTTATCACTATACTGACTTACTGACTGTTGAGCCACACTCTGCGACGTCTGCTTTGCACTACAAGCTACTTAATTTAAACTTTAACATTGTCAGGCATCAAAGGTTACTTACATAATAGCTATATTTACATCTATATCTAAAAAACATATAAAATTATTCTCCATTAATAACTGAAAAACTATTCAACACACCAAGGAAATTCCAAGCTCACCCTCCGGACCAAGGCACCCAAGTGTTACTGGGCTGGACGCCAACACAGACGCTGCCTTTATATAAACAAAGGCAGCCGGCTTTTCGCCAGCCCGTACTGATCATGAATAAATAACCTAGGGCTGGAAACGCGAATAGCAAATCCCAAACCTACACAATTATTTGCAATAATTTATTTTAGAAACGAAACATCGTCGTAACAAAGTTACCAGCTTTTTACTTGTTTTAAAAATGTGTTAAAACTATTTAAAGCTTTGATTTCAAAATGCAAATTTTTCGGACCATTGTAGATAAAAGATTGTTTAAAGGAAGATTTGTTTACTTTGACAACTCTAAAAATTCTACATTCCTTTCGTTCCTTATAGGTTGCGCTGTCAGCGTTGTAACACCTCGCATTGTGTGGGGAGAAAGTGCTATTTGCTATTAATCTTACCCTCGTTGTGCTTAATCCCGGAACAGGTGCGCGTGCAAAAGCAATCTGTTCATGAATCGAACTCCAATCTGTTCAACATAATGTTGGCGCTTCCATAGATGTAATATTCCGGGATTCACTTCCTCATCGTTGGTTTTTGTTAAATAAGTAATTGAAGTTTATGCTGAAATCGTTTAGCTGGAACCTTTAGGGGACCTTTTGGCATTGGATATTTCCTAATTGGATTTTATTTTGTAAATTTTTAATTTCTTCCAGTAAAAAAAAGAAAGTCTAGATATAAACACAGATCTTATTTTACTTTGTTTGGCCCCGAGAAATAATAGACAAGCGTTTATACCCTCTAAACTTTGCGATGTTAATGCAAGTTTGATTTAATTGCACGTTATGAAACGATTAAGTTTGATCAAGCTTTTTAACAACCAGGCCGACACGCAGCTAGGCGCTAAAGCGCCGCTTGCTGTGAGTGAATCGAATTTCCTTTGGACTTTGTTACTCTAATTCGCTACGCTCACAGCCTCGCTTTGACCTTCGGCCTCAGACTTACGTGCTCTTTTACTGCATGTTTTATTACATATCTTGAAGTTAAAACGTATTCTAAAATTGATTGAAATCGGACAACTAATAACAATGTTATAGCAAAAATCAATTTTTTTGGTCGCCAAATTAAAAAAGTTTAAATTATTTTTATAGTAATGTTTATAGTATATTTATAATTACCTTAAAAATACAATTTTTTTCAAAATTCATAAAAGTCTAATGAGGTTTACTTTTTTTACATACATAATTAAAACCACTTTTTTGACCTCTTCTCCCCTTCAAAACAATACTCCCGGTAATCCGGGTTTTGCTGGATAACTCACTTGACTGAGACATTTTCTAAGGGTCATTAGTACCAAATTTCATGAAAATAGGACAAAAAATGTGACCTGTAGAGAGTACACACATATATACATATGTATATAAAATCTTGTAAAAAGTATGCTCAAGACGTGCTCTTGGGGTCAGGATCGGTGCTTATTTTACGGTCTCGGGTCTACAAGGGCCTTACCGTGATGACGGCATGAGTATCTTTTTTTTTCAAAGAAAAATTCTATAAACAATTTATTACGTACAAGGTACAGGACAATAAGGCAAGCAGAGACATTCGTGACACGGTAGATAGTTGATAGCAATAGATAGTGCTAACTAAACATTTTAAATCATAAAATTATTAACACCGATTGGGTCTCGTTCAATTATAAATTAAAGTTTAAACTAAGACTAAACTAGTATATTAAATGTCCAGTTGGTTTCTGAGTGACCAAAAATATAAAATTTAAATTAGTGTCAGCTGTGCGGAATGGTTCGGGTCGGTTTTTGCAACGGGTGGTGCAAGCAAGTATCTCAAGTGAGGGACAACATTGATTATACTTGTAGATACGAGCTACATTATTCTATCAGCTGTGCTTGGTACATTAATGATAAGGCTAGAGTTTATCTTATTCCAGATAGCAAATTTCCTTAAGAAAAATTAGCAAGTCGAAATAAATTGTCGATTAAATTATGCCCGCGATCGTGAATTGAGCGTCGTGTTGACCCCTGGACACGTTTAGATAATTTATTCAAAACTATATATGTACATGTGCGACGACTGCTCTTCAGGTTTCATGTATGTCAAATTTTGTCAAGAATCGGTAAATTGGCTTTTGTACATTTTTAAGTTCGATACCAGCTAAATCAGTTTTCTGGAAATAAGCAGCCTGTTTTGTTAGGTAAGAAACGTTTTCCAAAAAATATTGGATTATGTACGCTAAAAAGAAATTGCAATATTGATTCGTAATCAACCCGCCACCATCTTGGTCTGGCCAAACTGATTTTATATTTTTAGTACACATCACGGTAGCCCTTCTTACGTTCCGGAACGTTTTACTCGTCATTTGGTAATTTTCACTGTTTAACTTATTGACCTATCCTAAAATACTCTAAGATTGGAGTTAATTTGTAAAATTGTAGAACTTATTGTATGGTATTCCAAGGGAGTGTTTTAAAATAATGTATTCAAAACACTTAACATAGTTTAAAATAAAACAATGCTTTCATATTAAATGTGTCTAATGTTTTAATATTATGACAAAAAACAATTAAGTAAACATTATTTTGAACTCAGCCGCCTGAGTTAAGTACTGTTTTAAACATTCAGCTGCTACGCTGATTTACTACAAGTCAGTGTTAAAAAAAACAAACTCGTTGAACCAAATTTTAAATGTGTATTTTATTTGTTTATTTTAAATCAAATACACCATACTTATTTCCAACGTGTAGGTTGAATTTTGTTATGCCTGAAACAATGTTTTTGTAAAGGTTAAATAAATAAATAATAAATAAATAAACCAGCTGATTTCCATAATACAAAAAGATCATAAAATTATCTTTTTCATGTAAAGATATTTTTCTCTGTAGTAAGAAAAACATCATCAACACAATTCTTTATTTACCTGGGTGTGAAAGTAAAACTTTAGCACGTCAATACATGTGTGTAAAGCAGTTGTCTTCTCAAAACTAATAATGTACTTTACACATCCAACACATAAACAGCAAATTCATAAATACTATTTATTTTAAAGTAATAAATCTAGTTACAAAACGTTAACAACCTGTATTGAAACTAATATTTACGTTATTGCGTGCGAGATATACGACAGAACATGAACGGGAGCCAGTAAGCATTGATCAAATCACGTTATTTATGATGATCTGTCATAAAAGCAATATTGCAGTCTGCAATTTCATATCTGCACCAACACGCCCGCAGTTAAGCCGATTTGCTGAATATATTGATATAACTAATTATTATTCTATTTTTGAAATATTTTGTTAGGTATTGCCAATAATCTCCATTTCAAGAAATTAATTTTTATTCTGTTCATAAACATGGTATATTGTGTATTACGTGGTATTGTGGATTTGAGTCACTTCAATGACAACTTAGTACTCACAAATGGTGTATTTCTTCAGGACTTACTGTATATTATAATTTAAGTAAACGCTAAATTGAATTACTAAATATTTTAAAGGCACAATTTGTAATCCGGATCAAACAACGAATTTCTTTAGTGCTTACTGTTTATAGCATACATTTTAGTAAGTTTAGAGCCCGATTTTCATCAAAAACAATATTTAAAAGTATTTTTTGAAGTAGTGAGAAAATGTTGTTCATTTTCGGTGTGATTTGAGAGTAGATTATCACTTTGTAAATATCAATTTTGTGTCCTTTGCTGTTTACTGTGGAGTAAACTGGGACTGAAATGTGTTTTTAGTTCTAGATTTACAGATTTACTAAGACGCTTACATAAAACAAACTGCATAAAAAATGAAAAATGAAATGAATTGATTTTGCTTCTTTGTTTCCTATCGATCTAAAAAGGCACATTGTGTGTATCAAATTCTTGGCATACTAATGTGTATTATCTATTAGGTTAAAGTAAGCATTATACTTACAGATCAGTAATTAATATAGATAAAAGGTAAAATCAGTGCAACTATAATTGAATTAATTGCAAACCTTCTCGTAGAATGAAATCAGAAAGGCTTTTAGCGTTTGACAGGGACGCAATTAAGGGAGCCTGCTTTAGTTATTCTATTAAAATTCGTGTTTAGTCCTTTTTCTCTAAAAGCAGCTGTTTTTGCGCACATGTTACACTTTTAGTTATAAGGAAAAAGGTTTGCTTTGGTGATATTTTACTTCCTACGGAGAAAAGAACATTTTGATTATCCTTAGTTTGGAGGAACATCAGCTGTTTTAATGAGTTTGTTTGAATCTCAAAGCTGTTAGATCAGCTGTTTCTTTCAAACAATTTTAAACCAGACTACACGTTTTTAGCATTGTTTGTCTATTTATTTACCAAATGTATTTCCCAATACAGTTGCAGACGTTATTCTCAATCGTTATTTCAGATGTTATATCTGAGACGTTATTTCTCAATACTGTGTCTCAGACGTTATATCTGAGACGTTATTTCTCAATACTGTGTCTCAGACGTTATATCTGAGACGTTATTTCTCAATACTGTGTCTCAGACGTTATATCTGAGACGTTATTACTCAATACTGTGTCTCAGACGTTATATCTGAGACGTTATTCCTCAATACTGTGTCTCAGACGTTATATCTGAGACGTTATTTCTCAATACTGTGTCTCAGACGTTATATCTGAGACGTTATTTCTCAATACTGTGTCTCAGACGTTAAACATTTAAATAAAAAATGCTTCACTTCAGCTTTAGTGATGTGAAATTTTATGAAAATCGGACCAAATATGCGACTTGTAGAGAATACACACATAGCCTATATACACACATAATTTATACGAGTACATTATTTGTTTGTGCAACTCCGTATAGAAGGCAACATTGCAATGCCGAAATATAAGCCTTTTAAATTAAAACATTTGGGTTTAACTCATTAGTTTGATTGTGTGCACTTATTTTTATATATTACCTTGTCAAGGTCGTGCACTTCTCTTAAACAACACAAGTTTTGATGTTCTTACATACAAAACCTTTTATAAGACCCAATGGGATACTTAGTGTCTTAATCAGTTTATTCCAGGGTTTCAAACGTCCCGCCCAAAAAGTTTCAATGCCACTATGAGATGTTTTATTTACAGATGCGTTCGTGGAGTGTGGAGACGGTACCGCGGTTCACAGGTACCAGTGGTGTGACGGGCGACCAGACTGTGAGGACAACCATCGAGACGAGATCAACTGTAAGTGTCGATCAGATCTAACAACGCACCATGAATCAACACTTGACACCACTTGAACAGCTTTGACGTTTACACAGTTATACCTCGAATATTGTTTGGCCACTTCGGGAGAAAAACTACTCCCTACGTTTCGGACGGTTGGGAAACTTCACTCGTTGTCAAGGGACAAAGTTAACCTTACGCTACATTACAATAAAACCTAGTCTAACACAGCTACGCCCACGTGGTATATGAATAACCTAAATTACAAAGAATAAACTATTAAACGTTAAATAAAGTCAACCACCCTAGATAGTTAAATGGATCTCACCCAGGACGATCGGTGCAGAAAACCTTTCACTTCCACGCACACACAACAGCGGACCCGTGGCGGGTTGGAATCGTGCGCGTCCCCGGAGCTTATCACTCCGCTGGTGCAAGTTCGATCCCCGCAGTCACCACTTACATTTGTAAAGTGACTATACCGTAACGCTAGATAAAGGTCGAGGTTGAGTGGTAGAGAGTACTTTGTAGTCTTTACTTCGCCTCGTTCAACGAGATAAACCTTACCTTTACCTTTCAGAACAACGAAACTTCACAAAATTAAAACATTACTGATGAAAGTGGTGTTTTCATAGCAAAAGCAGCTTTTTTCCTCTCAAAAGGTTCCTTTCCTCTCAAGACCTATTTGTTGTTCCTAGGCGGAGTGTGTGACAGTGCCAAGGAGTTCACATGTCCCAGTGGGAGGTGTCTGCGAATGTCCCAAGTGTGTGACTCGCAGTGTGACTGCCTTCCTTCTCCCGAAGTTCCTTACTGCGCAGATGAGTTGCGCTGTGAACCATTCTACTCCGTCGTTGCTGGTGAGTATTGGGTCCCTCAAGGCTTTGAACTTGGTCCTCTAATGTTTATAGTCTTCGTCAACTATCTGACGTTGCAATCTGAGCAGACTAGTTCTACTTCTACAAGTGAAAGCGAGTGAATAGTGTCCCTCAAGGTTCCAATTTGGGTTCCATATTGTTTATGACTTTAGCTTCACCACCAACAATTTCGTCCAGAGGATTAGTATCAACTCTGATGTTCGGAAAATTTACTTAAACAATCTTCTAAGCATCCGTTTACTAAATGGCAAACGTTGTAAGAGGTTTAATTATGCAACAAATATTTACGAATTATAATGATTAAACCTTTTTAAATAGTAGCCTATTGTGTTTGTAAAACGCATACACAGCAGGGTTATATATTATTAAATCTAAGTACGTAAATAAATCTTGTCCATTGTTAGCGAATATGTTAGGGTGAGAGAGAAAAGTTAAACACAGCACTCTTCATGTCAGAGCTCTTTCCTCTAGCTGCTTTATCAGAATAAACTTTCCGATAAAATTTGTGTTTCAGTCGCATTTTGTTTTCTGTTTTCCTTATTTGGATATTAATGAGGTATACGTAAATGAACTATGTACGTAATGAGGTTTAAATTACAAGTTCATAACCAGTAAATGGTTATACCTTTCAAGTGAATACCTACGTAAAGCTGTAATCGAGTATTTTCAATTTTTCTTATATGTCGAGGAAAACTTTGAAATTATAAAGAAAACACAGATCTTTACTTTGAACAACAATTCTCCTCCCCCCCTTACCAGACTCCAGTACACCATTTTGGTGGAAACTTGAATTGAATAAGACCAGTATTGCGGCGGTCATCTCTAGTTGCGTACCAAGTAAGATCCTATCGTTGAAAATAGAACTTTCAGTCTTCTATGGCAATATTAATTCTGTGAAGGTTGACAATTCAGTCGATGACATTTGCCATGATTTTCAAATTATCAATTAGGTCAACCTGGTTGTTTTTCCAGTGTTTATATTTAGACTGCATGTCCTGTACAGGTGTGACGGTGTGCAAGAAAGGAGCTGCCTTGGCGTGCGCGGTGCCCGAGGTCTCAGGTGCTCTCAGCAGAGAGCGCTGCATCCGCCCTCAGTTCCTTTGTGACACGTACAACGACTGCCAAAACCTCTCTGACGAACTCGGCTGTGGTACGTAGAGATTGGACCAATCGTAATACAGTGCTGATCTGTTAAAAGTTTGCTAAATACAGTATGCGCCAAAATAAACAATACTGAAATTTTAAGATTGTATTTACTGTACTGTTAGAAAATTAACGGTACACTTAAAAGGATATAAAATATATTTAAATAAATTAATTTCACGTTTGATATGACTTCTGTTCAGTTTCAGACTCATACCGTGCTTGAAAATTTCGTATAACTTTAGTGAAGATGGGTTGTTTCATCCCTCTTACGTACTCAGTTTTTCTTTGCTGTAGTTGAATTATTGTGGCTAGTGGGTACTTCCGGAAAATGTTCATAGCCAACAATTCTTCTCAACGATCAGTTGCTTACATTCATTTTCAAAGAAGTTTGCCTCAAGCAACAACTTGCTGCAACACTCTCCTGTGATTTTCGTTCGTTCAGACAGTTTCTGGGAAACCTGAGCAGTGAACAGCCCTTCCGTTGGGTCAAAAGATTACCCGTTCCACGACACTTGTGAAAAAAGTAAGCACTATATAATTATTAGGTGGGTTTTTGTGGGAATGCTCTTGAAAACCTTATGCAGTGTGTGACAAACCGGGCCAACCCGAAGTCCAACTCCGTATGAGTGAAAATAATGCTCTACGATAAAAGCTTTTTCTGCAGTATTTAGCGACATGTCAGCAAAAAAAACCTCAGATATGAAATAAATAAAAGTCTTATAGACTTTGCAACAATCAAAAATTGTCACGGCTAAGCGACAAGGCAACAATAGCGTATTAAGTTCCAGTACTGTTTATTGTTTTGGCTCATACTGTAGTTGTTAATTTCGTGATTTTGTCCTAGAGCTGCCGAACGACGTGGTCAAGCTGGAAGAGTCCTTCCGTTGCCGTGACAACAGGACACTTCCGCAGGCTATGTTGTGTGACTTCCGGTCCGACTGTCTCCATGGAGACGACGAGATTGACTGTCCGGGTGAGTCACAGTTTTATTTACCGACTTCAGAGAAACGAGGAGGTTATAAAAGTTGACTTTTGGCGATTTTTTTATGTCTGTTCTCGAATAACTTTTGAACGCGGCCATCGTTTTACGCCCAGTTTGCGTTGATTGGTAGATCTTGACTCCATAGTGGTCCCATTTAAATATCCCTTTGGTCGGACTAATATTTTTATATAAAAAAGTAAAATACATTAAACAAATCTCAAAAAACCATGTTACGTATTTTATGTGGTAAACACACTATTTCGCACCAAAGATGGATTTCAATAGCACTATTTTTATGTAAAATGAAATTTTGAAGAAGATAGTAGCCTTAATTCCTTCGGATATTTGAGTGTTGCCGAGATAAAAAAATATTTTCGTCTTAGGCCAGCCGCACACTGGTTCAGACAAAGACAGTCTCAGTCAAAGACGCTTTTAGACGTCAGTCGTTTCTGTCTGTTTGACTTTTCTGACTGATCCTGTGTGTGGGGGTTTTAGTCGCTTTGAGTCATGACTCTCCGTAGAGAACATTGTCCTCTGGCTTCCCTTCATTCCCAGTCCAGCAGTCAGTCAGATTGTTGTATTTTGTATTAAGTGCAAGTATTTAATCTAACTTGAAGATGAACTTTGAAGAGGAGGAACACTAGCCAACAATTTATCGATATCCACAAAGTTTGTGACATTATCATTGTCAACGACCGTAACTTCTGACGACATGACTAAAACCAACTGCACTCAAAAACCTTGGTAAACTACTACGCAGTAAAATGGCAGTGAACAGCTGACTCGAAGTAGGAAGAAAACATCACGTGACAATGAGGGGATGTGGGGGCACGCATGCGCAGGAGGCTGTGACTGACAGTGTCTAAACGTTTTTGACTGAACGTGTCTTTTGAGGGAGCTGCGTCAGTCAAGGAAAAAACGTCTTTAGACGTCTGTTTGTGTCTGTTCGTCTTGTTCGATGCAGTGTGTGGCGACTCCATAGCCAATAGTGCTAAACACCCCCTTTTAGTCGCTATCAGTCAAAATGACTTGTCGTGACTGACCGTGTCTGATCCAGTGTGCGGCCGGCCTAAAGATTTACAGAGTTATAGACGCCAAACACATTTGATCAAAGTTTTAAAGAAACCAAGTGAGGGTCAAATTTAATTGTCTTTAAGAATATATATATTTTTAATCTGATAACATACATATTTACCAAGCTATGGCACTTACATTTTCAGAAATTCATGTAAGTTTTTCTTTGATCGTAAGTTTTTCTCAACCGTCTCGCTACAAGCAACGGGCCACCCAACACCCCACATATGACAACTGCGCTTGGTGTTTGCGTGGTGCTTTTGCGATGAAATTCGCAGCTGATTTCCCTATCCTATTGGATCTCTGTAGTAGCTTTTTCTCGTATATGTGTGAAAGTTCTCGCATTTATGTGGCCCTATTGAGCGGCAGGTGCACATCAAGATAATGAATAGGTTGAAAATAACTAACTGCCCTTTTACCCGACTAGTTCAGCCACACCAACGGACCACTCGCGAAACAATTTTACGATGCGTCAACTTCAACTCTTACAGTTTTCAAGTTTTACAGTGAAAATATTTAAAACATCACGCAAATGCAAATCCCCGCCGTAACTGATCTAGTGGTGTGTTTGTTGATGCTGGTGGTGGCAAATGTGTATGGATGTGGTCCAAGCGGTGATTTGCATTCTCCACGAGAGTCACTAATCCGTATCTACATACAGTCGATATCGATACACTCGTCACTGCATGTACATACACTCACGTATTTACTGACGTGAGAACGAATAACTTACAATTGCGTAGTTTTAGTTGCGCGGGTCGACAAAAAACATCGGGTGTTCTTTTTTGTTTGGTAAAATACACCACTAAGAACCAGTTTAACAACCAGTTACAGTGGTTGGAACAACTATATGTTATATCGGTTAACCTGTAGTTGTCTAGCAATAGTTAAGTGAGCTTGTTAGAAGTAACGGAAGATTAGCAGAAAAGAGATTCCCAGTTTTTTTTCGGCGTACTTTGCGTCATCTACCCCCCCTACTCGATAACTGGGGGGGGGGAGGGCTCTCCAATGCTTTAAATACAATCCCCCTCTGCTTTTGTGGCACCTCAAATGAAAGGGAGTTGTAATACAAATTCAACGACGCGAAGAAAAATGTTTTATCTCGGCCGTTTTTTGTAATATTTATTTAAAGATTACAATCAAGCAGGTTTAAAATACTACATACCACCTAAAAACCTATATGTCAAAATTGTTCTTTAAAATATTATATGGGATTATGTTATAATGTTGTAATGTTTTCTTCAAAAGATTTTCAAGAAACAAATTATTTTCATTTAAAAAATGTACGTAAAGTTTGGAATTTTAAAGCCGATTTCTTACAACATTAAAATGAATATTACAAAAACCGAGTTGAGATAAGACATTTTGCTTTGCGTCGTTGAGTTTGTATTAAAATTCCCTTTCTTTTGAGGTGCCATAAAGGTAGGGTTTGTATTAACGTAAATTTTAGGCACTTACCGGGATGCTATTCTCCTCAACCACATACTCTTTTTGAAGCTCTTGGTGTGAAACTTTGAAAACATTCCTTTTTTAAGGCTCTGACAAGTTGGCAGCCAAAAAAGATGGCGTCTGAAAATCTGCCCTTGTACTTAGCCGATACTTCGCACCATAGCGGCAAAACAGTTGCTCGGATCTTTAATGTGACGGAAAATCGTTAGTTTGGAAACAAATTTCCTACAACTTAAAATTTAACACTTTTCCCACCTCTGACGGGTTCGTTACTAGATCAGTTTGAAGTGAAATTGTCGAAATGTCAACATTTCACTGTGTTTGGGCTCTTAGTTACGGTACGTATCAACCCCCTAGACATATAAAAAGTATGTGTGTGTATAAAAGAAGTATTTGATTTTGGAAGAAACGTACAGAAAGTCACTCTATATTAAAGAAAGTATGGTTATTTGCATCTAAAGTTTGAACATTAAGTTATTTTCTAATAATTGTTCTCTGGTTATTACAACTATATCTTCCAAAATTATTGATCCTACAGAACTAGTGGGTAAAGCAAATTTGTCTTAATCATAAGCGTAGCAAATTCCCCCAAAATTCTAGGCCGCAGGACCGAGATAGGTTCCCTATAGGGCATGAAATTTGTAAATCCACCTCTGGAAGTTGAAGCCAGGATTAACTGAGTGTCCGGATTACTTCAACAGCGTTCTATATCTTTTGTACATAACGACGAAACAAATTCCTGCTGTAACTGATGGAAACAGGCTTTGCCCGATGTGTTTGTGGATAAAAGCTTGCGGGAAATGTGGGTGTGTGTGTGTGGGCGTGATTTAAAGCTGGGATTTGCAGTCCTCTACGAATTCCGCTAATTCTTCATCTGCATACATGTAGCGTGTTAAAAATGTATGGACACACCTCGATACGTATATCTGAACAACATATTTTGGGAATTTATACAAGCTCAACAGTAAAAACCCAACTTTTTGACACTCAGTTGGATCAAATCAAGTCAAAACTCCGTTATTTCAAAATAACTATTTTGGTTTTAAAAATAAATAACATTATTAGGCTGTCACATGATTGTTTGGCAGAATGTTTTTATCACAACGTCACAAGCAATCACACGTTCCTGTCTTTCTTTCTAAAACAATCACGCATGACAACTCACGGTTTGACAATAAAAAATACTACGGAAAAAGTCAACAACTATTTAAATGCTTGCAGTACTATATCCCTGATAATTTCTTAAAATTAAAACGGCCTATTTACAATCAATATTAATCATTTTGATAATGCCAGAAATGTTTTGTTGCTCATAAAACGTATTGAAAAACGTATTAAATCTTAATTATATGAAAATAGTTTTTGTTGGAAATGTTACGACTAGAAAACGTCTTCACAGATTTATTTCATCCTTTTTTAAGTTTTCTATTTTTGTATAAAAGGTGTATATGAGGAATTAAGAAAATCTAAGAGAAAATTTCAGAACACGTTGATAATTAAATTGTGCACATTTTACTGTTGTGCCTATTTAATAAACAAAGCATACAGCTGATAATTATTAATCGACTTCAATATTTTGTTGTGTGAACAGGACAAAGTGTGCTGTGTTAGCTAGTTTGAAATAAAATTGGGTTTGACAACAACACACATGTTTAGAGAAGGTTTTAACATTGTCTATTTTTGGTATCTAGGTTTGCGGCATTTAATTTAGTAGTTTGAAACATTTACAGTATTGTGGTTCGAAAACCAAGTTAGTGAAACAACATTTTACGATCCTCTCGATGGGCCTTTGCGTGCCTCTGAAGAGAAACACGTTGTGCTCAATGGGCCTCATGCTAATCAACTTGTACTATGGGAATATCTACATTAATTGTATTAAAATGATATTACTTACTTGAAAAGTCTCATATATACAAATGATTATTTCAATAGTTATAGAGTTTCAATCACACGTGTAATGTATCGGTTGAAATTGTGAAACTCGATTTGCAACTTGATCCGAAAAAGAAAAACAAACCGGATGAACGAGAAACCAATCACGCTTTTCATCTTGTGTCTCTATTCATAGAGGGCGGGATTGCCTTTCACGAAAAGAGACCGCAGCTTCGCTCCAAACACCCATCCTTTATTGATGCATACCCACCACGAATGCTTGTAGAAACGTGGTACATGTTCAAAGTGAATCAGCGTATTAGTGAAATTCACTTAGTAAATCAATTTTAGTGAAACTTGAAAGTCCGTAAACACGACTTCTTTTTTCTATACACTTCTATTAAATCATTATTTGAGATGCCGACCACTCTCATGAGGGTATTTTAAGGCAATTATGTGGCGAAGGATGATTGTGATGAGTGGTAGTAATGAGTTATGAGGTGTAGTCTTGTTACAAACTAAGGTCAACTCTTCCTTAGAATGGGTCATTAATTAATAGCTCAATGACCAATGGAAATACAAGGACCAACGGCTTAACGTGACTTCCGAACTACGAGAGATGGTCTGGTATTATGTCTAATCGATGGTAGGAGTTGATGCGGGTATCATCAGATGATCACTGAGACTATCTGAGCCGCTTTAGACATATATCACCCTTAAAACCTTACCTCCATGAAGCTGGATTACAGGACCACGCCACGAGTCCCAGTCTGTACATAGTAAATAATACAGGGTGACCGACCGTTAACTCATGACACATTTTTTTTACCTCATTTATAAAAAGACAAACAGGATGTATTTAGCTCTTTGGACATGCGTTGCAGAATTGTTTATTGGGTAAGAACACATTTCACTCTGCTGGCCGCCATTTTTCACTATACACTATTCCTCCATTCGGGCATAGCCCGTTCACTCTAAAACTGACTGTGGCTGGCCGGGCCTTGAAGGGTGTGGCCCTTACTTCCCTAGTTCTAGAATTTCCACTTCTAGAAGGTCACGTGGCTGTAGCTCAATAGCTTTTCTAGAACATTCCAGCGGTTTCTTGTCAGAAGCCTAAAAGTCAGAACTCCCAAAATATGATGGGCCGATTGACTTAAACAATTGTTTGATATTGTACTTGAATTATCTATGTGCATGTTACAGCACAGCAATGTGGGGTCGGAGAACGCAGGTGTAACAACGGTCAATGTGTGCTTCAACAAAGGTTCTGCGACTTGGTGGTCGACTGCCACGACAAATCAGATGAGACCAACTGTCGTAAGTAGCCACTTAACATTCGACCAGCTGTGTACCCGTGCTTCACTACGGGAAACGTGCAGCCTGAACCAACCATTGTGTGACAATTGCAACTGCTGGATTTGAGGCATTCCGTTTCTTACTGAAGCTTTAAATTTGTACAACTTAAAAGTCATCGCAAAAGGAAGTATTTTAAAATTACTAAAATGATGAGTTTAGCGGGAAAGCGAGTCTTTCAAAAATTGACATTCAGATTCAACTTTTTCATTTGAATACTAAAATTCCCGATTGTGTACTTTGAACGACCGGGATTTCAGGTTCAACATGCTGTTTGGTAGATATTTGAAGTAAATGAAAACTGAAGGTCTAATGCAATGGCGATCTTTAGCCAATCAAACAAGAAAATTAATGTTGTTATGTGAGGTTTGCTTGGACAGAGCCGGTGTATGCCAAGTAAAATCCCATCGTTAATACTGGGAATCTCAGTAATCTATGCAGCGATTCAGTGAAAAGATTATCGACGTGAGTGAATCATCAAGGTGAGTTCCACTAAACAGTCGCTGCAAACTCTACCACATAAGAGCTGAAAAGTTAAATAAATATCATTAATATCTAAGGTTTCCGGTTTACACCGCGTCACAGTTGAAGTACAAATACTGCTAAACGTTTCGACCTCGCTTTGGAGAGTCATCCTCAGTAGCTGGTTGATTGGCTGAGACTGGATTGGCCGGCCGTGTCGTCTTCTTATATACCAGGGTGGGGGGTTGTCACCTGATTGGCCGAGGTGGACGAAGCTTGTTGCTCGTTGTCGAACTGGATTGGCTGGTTTCAATAGGACTTCTGAAGAACTGGCAGCCAACTTGGACTGCCACCGGCCGTGAAAGCTTAAGAATAAGGATTAAACAAATATATTGGATTTCGTGTTTTAGGTGGCGTATTTTATTTAATTATTTTCTTTCACAAGGATGTACTTTTCCAGATGCTGTGAGGTGTCCGCAGGATCACAGGAAGTGCGGGGGAGGGGGGCAGTGCATCCCGAGGCAACTTTGGTGCGACTTCTTCATCGACTGTCCTGACGGCTCAGACGAGGCCAACTGCAGTAAGTAGAATTCGTTTTTAAATAAAAAGATTAGTTTTACCGGTACTGAAAAAGGATGAATAGTAAAGGAAAGGGGTAATGTAGCAAAAATGTATATATTTCGTTGAACGAGTATAACAAAACTTTCTCAAGATATGAAGAAGGAGGGACAAACCTATTTCCAGAATAAAACCATAAACATTACAACACATGTGTGTATTTTGATATTAACAACTTTTGTAACAAGTTAAAAAACATTACAAAAAGAAGAAGTAATAATAAAACAATGTTCATACTTACTATAATTTGTAAACAAAATTTTGAATGAAATTGAAAGGTTAAAGCTATCTAAATCTTAGGTTAATTCCATCAGGCAATTTAGCTCTTGAAACCTGTTGATGGGCAACTTCCATGTGGGTTAATGAAATGCGATTTGAATTTTGATATGGGTGGACACGTTTCAAAGAAAAACATTCATTAACTCCGGTTATGATCCATTGCATGGGTCGAAATTGGATTGGTAACAATTTTGAGATTAATGTGATTATTATTGTTATTTCTTTTTTTAATGCTTTTCAACTTGTTACACAATTTGTAATAAATAAATAACTGAATTCATTGCAATTTACATTTAACATATGTGTTGCAAAACAAAACAATAAAAAACAACACGTTGTAATTCATTCACACACATGCATGTCATTCATACGCACATTCACCCAGTTTCTGAAAAAAAAAGGTAAAATTATTGCTATTTGGATTCGAATGGTTTATTTGGTTTAGAAAATCAGCTATATCGTAAAATGCATGAGTTACTAAATAGTTCTTTAATCGCGTTTTGAACACATTTTGGTTATTTTCCAATTTTATATCCACTGGCAATGAATTAAAAAAATTTGCACCAATTTGAGAAGGTAGTTTACTAAATAATTTTGTTCTATGTTGCTGAACACGAAAATCGTTTCTGATTCTCGTTTTATGCTCGTGTATGGAGCTCCCTTATATTAAGATACACACAGGTTTTATTGTTATGTTCTGTACATAGGTTTGTTCTTCCTTCTTCTTCTCTTAAGAAGGAATTGTAAAAAAAATGAAATATAGAGTTTGTTTTTTGTTATATTATTATATTGTTATATTTTTATAATTAACCCCTTTCCTTTACTATTCATTTTTTCAGTAATAAAAATGCCTATTGGCATTTGCTTTTAAAGAATAAAGATAATTTTTATTTTATTCAAAATAAATCGTTGAAGAATCCATAATTTTTATTTAATTCACGCTTGCTTTGTTTCGAACCCAGAATATTTTGTTTTACAACAATAATTATTAATGCGGTTTTGGAATATTGTATAGAAGGGAGAACACAATTGGAAGCCTGGTTTGAGAAGAAATAGATTAAGCCCTGTTACAAAGTCTTTGTGCACTGTAACTTTGTTGTTTTAATTTAATTGTTCTCATTAGTAACGCCCTATTCTGCTTTCTTTCGTTAATTACACTCCATCCTAATCATGTGCCAGCAATTTGTTTAAACTGTAAAATTAATTTTGGTAAAACTGCTGATTTGCTGATTTTAATAGATCAGTAGACCTACGCAAAATGTTGTCAAAAATTAGGATTTTCTTTATGCCTGAATTCCGTACCTTGACAATGCAATAGTACTGTCGGCTTGGGTTCTTTGGTTTTTAAAGAGTATTTAAAACAGATACTTTCATTGTAGCTTTTCTCGTATATCTTCTTAAAACTGTTAGGTTGAGGACTTTTAAATTTAAAATATGTTCAGGTCAACGCGTGTAATTGTGTGATAATAAATACGCCATATGACTCAGGAGAAGGAAGTTAAAACTGCAAACCATTTTAAGGTGTTTCCTTCTAAAGGTCGGTACAAATGAAGAGGTCCAATTCTTGTAGAACTTTATTATGAACGATCCTGTAGGAACATTTGTTGACGCAACTTTACCTGCTACAATAATTTGTTTAAATTATTTAATTATTAAAGAAAATAATAAATTAATGTGAGTGCTGCAGTCTTTGATAACATACATTAACTGATTATAATAATGTATTATTATCGAATTTTCTGGATAATATGAGATATTCATGCCCTCAGCATGGTTAAGACTCATACCCGGGACCATGAAATGAGCATTGATCTTGACCTAGAACACGTTTTGAGCATTTTTACAAAACGTTACGTACTTACGTTTCTCTGTTAATACATGTCTCAGAACAACAAACAAAATGTCTGTAAAATCTTGAAATCTCTTAAATCTTAATCTCTTAAAATCTGTCTGTTTGGTCTTAAAATGTTTGTAAATACATTTTCCACATATTGTTATTCTTGTGTATTTACCATAGATATTAACGGCTTTTGAGCTATTAAACTTAAAAAATTTAATATGGCCACCAATTTTAAACCGGAAGTTAAAATGAGTTAAATTTAATTTTTAAATATTGGTTTTAATTATACTAACAAATGTGCAAAGCTTTTAGTTTATAACTTAATCGGCCTTAGAGATAAAACTTACTTTATGAAAACACAGACAGAAAACTAAGCGAGATAGGACTATGTGTTATAGGAAATGTTTTGTTCATTACGAGCTGATAAACCACCTGGTGAAGTTTGATCCCCTAATTACTGGACACCCTGTATATGTGTGTACTCTCTACAGGTCGCATTTGTTGTGTGATTTACATGAAATGTGGTACAAATGTTCCTTTTGTAAATATCTTGGTCAAGATCGTTATCCAGAAAAATCGGGCTACCAGAAGTACCCTTTAGGGGGAAATTAATTGGTCAAAAAGGGATGTTAGTTATCTAAATTCAGTAAATTTCATTCCATTTGATAAAATATAAAAAATATGTATTTTGATGGTATCCAGATAATGAAAATTCATTTAGTCGTTTCAAAATGGCGTCCAAAAGAGTTATTTTTCTATAACAGCGTTTTGAGTAGTCCGATTTCAATAAAACTTTAAATACGTTTTACCTTCACGATATATAATAAAACTTGCAGTAAAAAAACACGTAAGTCTGAGGCCAAAGGCCGAAGCGAGGCTGTAATAAGAGTAATAAATTACAAAGAAAATTCGATTCACTCATGCAAGCGGCACTCAGGCTGCGTGTCGGCCTGGTTAATTCAAATCACATTTCAGGCTTCTGTACTGCCGCCATTGTATCAGTCACTGATCAGAAGCTGCAAACAAAAAGTAAATTTGTGAACCATTGAACCGTTTCTGAACAGTGAGCGAGCAGGAGGGACTGTTTGTTATAATCCGATTCCGGCAGCAACTTCGACCCGAACTGCGGTGGCTTTAACTTCTGATAACTGACGGTTCTGATTTGTTCAACCGTGCTTTTTAATACGCTGTCATTTTATCTCAGTTAATTATTTGATCAAACTTTCTGGAACTTTATAACATAATGCTGAGTGGTCGCAGTGAAAGGCCTTCAAACTGTGTTTTTCTGTAAAGAGCGTTACACAACTCCTTGTACTTTTAAAGGTGTAGAAACAAATAATAATTATAAACACAATTTAAAAAATTATTTTGACCATATTATATGAAAAAAGTAAAAAAGGTAAAGTTTGTCTTAATTAACGAGGCGAAGTTAGGACTACAAAGTCCTCCCTACCTCTCAACCTCGACCTCGTAAGTGGTGACTGCGGGGATCGAACCCGCGCCACCGGAGTGATGAGCTCCGTAGTCGCACGAGATACCAATCCGCCACGGATCCGCTAAAGTGATTAAGTGGACGATTTAGGATGGCATTGATTAATATAATTTGATTTTAAAATGTGATAAGAAAAACAGTAAATACACGATACATAAATTAAACAAAAATATACAATTAGGGATCTTAGGGATTCAATGGTAGACCTAGTAGGATGAATGAATTTTAAATCTCAGTCTTATGCTTTGTGTATGATTGTATTATTTCATTTGAACTACAAATATAGACTATATGAACAACGTTCTGAGTTAGTAAACACCTTAAATGGCTTTGAGCTAAGCACAGGATGTGTTATTTTAACGTAACCCAATATTCAAACTATAGTAACTGTAGTTTTAAGCAATATATGTGCATAAGTTTGCATTACTAGTTTGTTTGCTTTTGTTCCAAAGAAATCTTGTTGAATGTCTACCACTCATTATTTATCTCAAATTTAAAATATGCTATACCCATTTGGGGAAGAGCTTCGAACTTAAAAACCTTATTTATTCTGCAGAAAGCAGCAATTAGAGCAGTTTTTAATCTAAAAGCTAGAGAATCTTGTGAAGAAATATTTAAACAAAATAAATTATTAACCGTTCCAGACATATATATTTTTGAAACAATAAAATTTGCCAAAGAAAATCCACAATACTTTACACTTGAAACAACAAAATTAAAAACCTGTAATATCAGACTGAAAAATGTATTAGAAAATATATTTCATAACAAAACCTTTTAAGAAAAACATTTGAAATCCAACGCCATCAAACTTATTATCAAATAACCTCAAGAAATCAAATTTGAAGGCAACTTTAAGAAATTCTAAAAGAAATTAAAAATTATTTAATTAGTAAGACACGTTACTCCATCAATGATTATTTGGAAGATTATGAAGACTACATTAGTTTCTAGTTTTCAAATTACATTGTAATTGCTCATACACTTTTATTGTCCAAAGCAATAAATATTTATTTATTTATTATCTATTAACTGGTATCTATTGTTGCAGTAATTGAAATTTTGATTTCCTAATTTGATGTTTTTAAAACATAACGCAATCTTGGCTTTTAGCAAAGATCAAAGCGTCTTTGTGGATGAAGAATACTTAAGAACAAGATGATTTTCTTTATGTCAATAGACGTTTGAGGTCCAGTTTATACGCGAGGGAGGATATTTGCTTTACATGTTTCGAAAATCTTAATGATTTTTTAGGGGAACTATCGAACATTTCTTCATTACAGTCCGTATTCTGTTATGTTTGCTGTTCCCTAAAATCTTTAACAAGTCTGTGAGTGCTAGACTTATTTGGAATACTTTACCTCAAAAACCTCTTGACACAAATAACGTTATCTTGGTTTTATGTATTTTTCAACAATAACCCCTCTTTGATCTGTACTAAAAACATGATTGTGTTTGTTTCACAATGACATCAAATTAAGAAATATGATTACTGCAACATACAGATCAGTTAGTATATATTGAAGCGAACAAACCAGTGATGCAAACTTATAAACATATATTGCTCAAAAGGGATGACTTACTATATTTTGAAAATTGGACTGCGTTTAAAGACTGTTTAAGGAAAGGCTAAGGAAACATCGCGACAGAGTTTGTTCAAATACCCTTACTGCAGAAACTGATGTGGGGTTCAATATTACACTCTTTAGTCTACATTCCTGTCTGGTGTCTTCTTTCAAGTCAGTACTTTCTATTCGGTTTCAATAAAGTATAGCACGATTTCATACAATATGGTGGTATTTTTTAACACCTTGCAAAATATATTAACTGCAAACGCGCAGCCGAGGACGTTAAACGACCGAGGTTCAAAAAGGCACTTTCAGGCCGAGTGATGAACGATACTATTTGTCATGATGCAAATAATAATGAGAAATAAATTTCAGTAAATGTTTTAATATTATAAAGAATTAATGAAGTAAACATTGTTTTGAACTCATCAGTCTGAATTATAATGTTTTAAGAAACAGCTGTTTTACACTGATTTACCATAGGTTAGTGTTGAAATTCAAAGAAATCAAAACAAACTCGTTGAACCAGCTGATGTCCATGCAACAAAAAGATCATTAAAATGATCTTGTCCTCTCTAAGAAAAAAACATCGTCAAAACGATACTTTATTGACCTGGGTGTAAAAGTGACACTTTAGCACTATCAATACATGTGTCCAAAGCAGAATGACAAAAAAACTCTTTTATACGCTATGCAAATTGTATATTAAACAGACAACGACAATATGAATGAACAAACTGTTAATGCTGTTCTATTTGTAATGAAATGAGAAAGTTGTTTGCTCTTTGTATCCTAAGCAACCTTGGTTAGTAAATTAGAAACAGCTGAATTAATTTAAATGTTTTCTGTGTTTATGTGCACAGTGAGTTTTACCAATAATGACAACATTTAGTTTCTGCCAAGTGACTTAAATGTCAAAGTAAAAAAATCTGACAAAATTATAAAACTAAAATAACTTTAAAACTGTCAGTTCTGGAACACTAGGTCGTCGTTAAGGATAAGGGATGTATAGCTCTATTATAAGAGTAAATCGTGTGTTTATTCATTTATTGTGTTGCTACAAAGTTACAGGTAAAAATTGCTTTAAATTGCCACCATTTTGAAACGGTTGAGCTGGTTAACGAACCTAACTAGAAACCTACAAAAGGAATATTTTTACCAAATGTTAATGTCATAAAAGTCGCACAAAAATGCGACCTGTACAGTTAACACGCATAAATAAAAGTTTTGCCATTTATCAAAAGGTGTTGGGATGCAAACAACTGCATACTGTGCTGTTCTAACGGTGCAATGAACAGTTTTATTCCCTATCGACATTCGCTAACAAACCTCTGTATACAAGAAACAGTTACGTTTATTTGGAAATTTGGCTTCCAACCCACCATAAAGATTATATTGGTGGGATTATATAACAATTTAAATGTCACAGTAGTTTTGTTGGACTGCAAAAACTGTAAATGAACCCTACATTATTATCCTTAAACTGAATTGTTTTCCTAGTGTAAAAACGTCCTGAGGGAAGAGGGTTTTATAGACTGGACATGTTTAGAATCAGGCACAGAATAGTGGTTTTAACCTGTTGCAAACTGCTAAGTGAATAGTGACATCAAACGCTGGAGCAAACAACAATAAAGCAGAACCCCTGCTTCCGGTCGTGCCTTGACAACAAACCCTGCTGCGCTCTGTGAACATTTCCCTCTAACACTCATGCCACTTTTTGTGTGTTTAACTTTGATGTGACATTGTTTTAGTTTGGGGTTTTTGAATGAGGAACACATTTCTCATTATCTCTGCATCAGACACTTCACACAGGTTCCCTTCATGTTTAAACCTGAGTTTTTAATATTTAAATTGGTACAACAAAAAAACAAGTCAAGACATTTTTGCGTCGTAAAATTTTTGTTAAGTTTCCCTTTCTTTTAAGGTGCCACAAGGGGGGAGGTTGTGTTTAGTAAATTTCGCCCACCCCCGGGTTTGGGGAGGGGGGCTGAGTGACGCAAAGTAAGTCAAAACTAACTTCAGAATCCTATAAAAATTCCCTGAAGGTTTTACCAAATATTTCATTTTTAAAACTCACCCTGTATATTGGTTTGAATTGATAAGTGATTTTAGGCACACATATTCTACAATTGTCTTCTGGAGCTCAATTTGGGTTGAAGTAAAGCCCGATATCGTGGTCAACACGTTCATCAAAAAGCAACCAAATCAAATCGACAACACAAAGAAAAATGGACTTTTTTGATTTCGAGTAAAAGCCTCTGGGTGTATCTACGATAAAAATCTATATTCCTACACTTATACATATACAATATTATTCATAAAGGTTGCCGTTTGACTCAGAATGAGGTTCAAAGTACTTTCCGTTTTGTACTACGACGTTTCTTTCTAAATGGCGATAGAAAAAATAGCTCTATTTTCTATGAAAATTCACTGAAAATGTGTGTTTGAAAGAGGTCGAGTTAGAGACGCGATGTAGAATTGAATTTGGTCCCCACAGTTAGTTGGGCTTGCTGAAGTTTATAAACTGGGAATGTGGCAATCCAGTTACAGTGAATTTGAACTTTACTGTATGTGCAGCCCTTTAAACTACCTTCACCACTGTGCTGTTTGTCTTTGTAATTTATTTATTTATTTCAACATTTTGTACAAACTGTGTTTAATCCAAAATATGGAACATAAATAAAAAATTAAATTTTACAAAGTTTTAAAGAAACTGAACAAAGTACCCAGTTTAAAAAAGGTATTTTTATTAATATCTGAGTACGATCAAAACTCGAGTGTGATAAGTTTTGATGTACTCGCCGAGATGATGGTTTAATAGCCGAAACCGGACGCGGGAAAAATACATTTTTTAAACTGGGTACTTTGTTCAATTTCTTT
This sequence comes from Matsumurasca onukii, assembly GCA_018831715.1. Lineage (NCBI taxonomy): Eukaryota > Metazoa > Arthropoda > Insecta > Hemiptera > Cicadellidae > Matsumurasca > Matsumurasca onukii. The sequence continues at coordinate 24,888,778 of CM032059.1, read as the reverse complement.
AGTCTTTGTAAAATAATTCTAATAACCCAAAGTGAGTCATTGTTTCAAAATAAATAAATATTTGTTGCTGCAGACAATATTTATAGCAAAATGAACAAATGAGCAACAAAATAATTGGCAGTAATTATATGGTATTTAGGTTGGTAAGTCCCTGGTAACTTGAAACTAAATAATTTAAACGTATGTTCATCAAATGTTTAACTAATTTTCATTTTGAACCTAGTGGATATTGGTGTAGGACATATGTGATTATCACTATATATCACCAGTTCAGATGCCGACCACTCTCATGAGGGTATTTTAAGGCAAATATATGGTGAAGGATGAGTGTGATGAGTGGTAGTAATGGGTTATGAGGTGTAGTCTTGTTACAAACTGAGGCCGACTTTTCCTTAAAATGGGTCATTAATTAATAGCCCAATGACCAATGTAAATACAAGGACCAACGGCTTAACGTGACTTCCGAACCACGCAGGTGATGGTCTGATATGTCTAAACGATGGTGGAGTTGATGCGGGTATCATCAGATGATCACTGAGACTATCTGAGCCGCTTTAGACCTTTATCATCCTCTATAAACCTGACCTCCATGAAGCTGGATTACAGGACCACGCCACGAGTCCCGGTCATTCCCTAGAATGCCAGAATTAATTAATTCTGCTAGAATTAATTAGGACTCTTGCTCACTGAATTTTCCCCGCACACTGCTGACATAAAGGCTGCTAGGCTGTTAGTGTAATAATTATTTGAATACTGACAGTTTTGAAACTTGTATTTTGTTAATACCACTATTAAAGAGAAAGAAAAGGTGTATCTTAAATTTTGAAGATGTCGGCGCGTTGAAGTTCTGGTTTTTATAAATAATTTATTGCCTCACTTGAAAAAGTCATCGCTTGAAAAAAGCAGACCATACTTTAAAATCATCTTAAATGCCACTCTACAAAGTAACATTTTGTGTTAAAATAGTTTTAATTTTAAAAATCATAAAAGTAATAGTACACCTTTTTAGTTTATTTGAAATACAAATATGTAAATTTGTAGACACAGGTCTGTAGAATAAAAAACATAACTTCGTTTGCTGTTTGGACCAGAGAGTAGAAAAAAGAAACTATCAATATTTGGCTATATTTCATCGCTATGTCCTTAAGTGACTGACACTTTTTGACACGAGATCAAGTTAACTGACCGTGGGTCAAAAAGACACTTTCAGGACGAGTGATGAAAGATACTTTTTGCCATGAAGCAAAAAACGTAAGAAATAAATATTTTTTTTTGGTATTCTGCTCTAGAAAATTCTGCTTTAGACGCATGCATTGACAGTGCTAAAGTGTCATATTTTCACCCAGATAAATAAAGTATTGTTTTGAAGACATTTTACTCCCTAGGGAGAAAAAGATAATTTTCCTATAATTTTAAAACCGAGTTATAGTAAATCAGTGTAACAGCTGTTTCTTCAAAACAATATAGTTCAGACTGCTTAGTTAAAAACAATATTAACTTAATTAATTTGTTATAATATTAAAACATTGAATGACATTTTTCTCATTATTATTTGGATCATGACAAAAAGTATCGTTCATCCTCGGCACGAAAGCAATGATTACTAATATGATTAGCAATCATTGCCGAAAGTGTCTTTTTGACCCTCGGTCATTTAACGACCTCGGCTGCGCTTCAGACGTTAACTTGTCCTCGTGTCGAAAAGTGTTACCTAGGACCTAGTGATGAAATATACAATTAACGTCCTAAATAAACTGAAAGTAAACATCGTTTTGACCTCAGCAGTCTGAATTATATAGCTGATTAAAACAAACAGTACGCAAATACATGTGTCTGTAGCAGATGCTTTTAGAGAAGAATGACAAAAACGTGCCGTTAGCAATCATGGCCGAAAGTGTCTTTTTGACCTCGGCTGCGCCTCAGGCGTTAACTTACTCGTGTCGAAAAGTGTCACTTTTTTGTGATGAAATATACTATTAACGTTACAAAGAAACTTAAAGTAAACATCGTTTTGACCTCAGCAGTCTGAATTATGTAGTCGTTTTAAAGAAACAGCACGTCAATGCATGTTTCTATCGGAGAGCAGAAAATGACACAAACTGTTATTGAACTGTTATATATAACTGTTGCAGCCAACGACGAGTGCAGTGCTGACCAGTTCCAGTGTGATAACGGCCAGTGCGTGGACTTGTCACTCAGGTGTTACAACAGTATGGTGCCTCGAGAAGGTTGCGCTGATAGGTCTCACCTAAAACAGTGTCGTAAGTAAAATTATTGATTTGTGAGCCTTTTTTACAACTTAATTTTCTTCTTTGTTTGAAGTTTGTTGTTGACGATGGGAGGATTTCAGAAGTTGAACTATTATTGCGGACATTTTCCTTCGTTAGTGAACAAAAAGGATAACGACGTTTCGGGATCTGCAATCTGATTCTGTCTTCAGGTGAAAATAACCTAAAACATAACACAGAGCATTAAAAAATGAGCTAGCCTAAAGTAGTCAGCGTAGCTGACCAGTCAAACTCTACCAAACAACATGTAGTTGTTAAGTCAAACAACAAATTAAATCTTAGAATTTAGGAATAGCCTGAAGAAAAGAAAACTACAATATTACAAACACAAGCCACACTATGAAAGTAAACAAATCACTGGAGTAAATTCAAAACGAATCACAGAACACTTCGACTGAACGAGCTAACCCTAGACTAACTGGTTCGCCGGTGACATGCCAATCACACACACTAGCAGCAGGCTAGACAACTGTAACAAAGAAACACAAAAATCCCTATTTATGCACAGCCAATGGGAGAAGGGGGTGGTGAATTAATTTTCTTGCATGACACTTAATTTAAGTGTTATGCAAAAAGACATTGGTGCATCCGTGGAAGTCAGAGGCGCAAACGAAACCGGGCTGAGGTAAACAAGGCAAAGGTTGTCTTGTTTAACGAGGCGAAGTTATGACTACAATGTCCTCTCTACCACTCAACCTCGACCTTTACCTAACGTCACCGCATAGTCACATTACAAATTGTAAGTGGTGACTGCGGGGATCGAACCCGCGCCACCGGAGTCGCGCGCGATACTAATCCGCCACGGATCTGCTAATTGTTCGGGAAAAACTGTTCTCAAAAGGCCTTACTAACTAAACACGTTTTTATTGGACAGTTTGTGGTTGCAACTACTTCAAAATTAAAAATCTAATAAGGAGCTCTACTAGATGTATTAAACGTAGTTTAAAGTTCAACTTGTTAATTCGGTTTATATTTCCGTTAAACCGTCTTTTATATAGTATTTTATACTTTAGATTAATATCTTCTTAGTGGCTCTTCTAATTGAAACTTTCAAGCCTTCTATTCTGATCCATCTACCAAACACTGAAAACGCAATTGAGGGAATTTAAATAATAACATTTCCCCAAGCTACAATTTAAAAAAATATAAAATTTTGACATTGGTAACGCAAAATCAACAGAAAATGTAAGCTATGTTTTGCTGCATAACTACTTGCGTTGTTCGTAGTGGACGTCTGATTTTGACTTTCAAATAGTGGGTCACATTTGCATCCAACCAGTCTGGATATACAGTCTGATGTTATAAATGTAAGGAAACAATTGAACTACCTCAAAGAGCTTTGGGTGATTAAACTTATCGAATTGTTAATGCTAAAACAATGTTTTTTGGTAGGTTGTGAATTTACATTGCCATTGGGCAACGTCTGGCAAGATCAACAAAGAAGATGTTTAACGATTTGTTGGTCATATCGGAAATCAGAAATCATTTTATTGGGCACAATTAACAAATACAATTGCATTAGCCAAGTCATCCTGCATTAAATTCTCACAAAATAGGCTCTTTTTTTAACAATATATATAATAAAAACCAAAACTGTCGTTCGACTTTATATAAAACAAAAAACTTTAAAATCTCAGAATATATTTCGGCAATGCCTTTTTCAACTGTAATTTTTTTTAAAGTTGAAAAAGGCATTGCCAAAATATATTCTGAGCATTTTAAAGTGTTTTGTTTTTTATAACAATATATATGAATAAGAAACAAATTTATGATGTGACATTATTTTGTAAACATAAGTACTGTATGTGAAAAGTGTTTATTTTTGTTATGGCTATGAAGAAGTTATGCAAATAACGAAATATAAGCCAAATAGTAGACTTGTTCTTTTTTATGTGTAACTAAAATATATAATATATATGAATATATATACACAGAAAAAATCCAGAAATTTAGCTAACACTTTCAACAAACTCTTGGACACTGTAACATGAGAGGTTCATTAGCCGAGTTTTGAGCATGTTTCTAAATTTCGAAGGGTTTGATTCAGAGACGCAACCGGAGACAAATTTAACCGGATTATGTTCAACCATAAGGGGGGGGATATCTCGGTCTCACTGTGGAGCACCATCTTCAGTCACTGATTGGCTGAAACGGAACTACTTCCTTATTGCTATCTGATATCATATCGGTGACAAGAATAGCGTGCAATAAAGACCTTCAGTCCTTTAATTTTATATGTCATTAATGTTCTCCCTATAACTTCCTTTTAAGGTGCAACCAATTGCTGGTAAAATTTCAAAAGTACGTAAAATTTACTATTAAACACAAAACTAAACGTTAAACAACGGCGTCGTTTTGAACACTAACAACTCTAATAAAGGGGCTATAGTACGTGTTTCCAAAGTTGACGCGGTTTTAAGTTCCTGAGAAGGTTTTAAGTTCCTATCCCCGCAAAAAAACTGAATTTTTTTTACAACTATATACGTTATTTACAGTAAAATATTGTCATCTTTATAGCCCACCGCTAAAACCTCCTGTTGTAAATTTACTTATGACACAAATTATTGGCCATTTAAACAACTTCATCAACTACATTATAGAACTACGTATTTCTGTTCGAAATCAAATTTGGGTTTGAAAGTCACCAAATCATTATTCTTACTAAAAACTTCTTTATATGAGAATTTTCTCTATTGGTATACATAATAAAAAATAGAACGAGAAATAAACGGGAATATAATTTCGTTATAAACACGTTTTATAACAAAAACTACCGCGTATTTTCTTGTTATATTTGTTATACATTTGTTGTTATATATTTGTGTTAGTCTCTCGGCGACTTTAAGAGTCTTCGTATATTCTCAAAACGTTACAGTTAGATTTTCAGACCTCTTGATTGTTGTAACTAAAATAAGTTTTGTTTACTCATTTCGACGTAAATTGTCTAAACAAACATGTAGGGTTTTATAATATTCCGTTCCACGTATAGACTTTCTAAAGTTACAAACAACCCTACATATATCTTTAATAACCGAAGTATTTACCAAACCATACAATACCACAAAAATGTATAAAGTATTAACATGTATTTTTATCAGAGCATTTAAGGAGTAGCAAACGTTATATCATCTTTAAAAAGGGTATCCAACTTGCTTTACGTTTCCCAAACGTAAAAGTCGTCTTTGGAACTGTCGCGTTTGAAGATAAATGAAGATAAAGTGGAGTAGGAGTGATAGAGACTTTTCCTCTACATCCTCAATACGTATGAAAGGAAGTCCCTCTCTGCTTCTGATAGCCTGATACGAGTAGAGTAAACATAGAGTTTAAAATTTACATAGTTTAAAATGAGTTTATTTTATCGAAATACAAACCTGTATCTATAGAGTAAATGTCAATGTAATATTTGAAGTATTTGAAAGTGTTTATATTTACTGGTGTACATGGAAAAGTACAATAAAGTGAATACACTACCAAAAAGTATAATTCTCACCCTCCCCCTCTTATTTTTTGAATGGAAGCAAATTCTTGAAAGCGCTAAGGCATATTTTGTATTCAGAGTCAACTCCTTTTGCTATATTTTGGAAGTTAAAACATTTTTAATGGTTTTAATGACATGAGTTATTCGTACCATTATAAATGAGTGGTCACACAGTGGGGTAAATTTAAGATGTCAAAAGGTCAACCCCACTCCCCCCGTTTTGGGGTGGAGGGCTAACCCCCAAAATATTTCAAAACGTACTTCAGTTCCCTCATAAGGCATGTGCCAAAGCGAGTTTTAAAATTTGCGTTCATTCAAAGTTAAAGGAAGGTCGAGGCTTTTTAGATACTCAGTATAATAGCTTCAGCAGGATTATTAATTTTGTATGGTAATTGTGGAATGTAAAACAGGGGAATACGACAGACATTTGGTGGAAGAAAATCCTTCTTACGGGACAAAACCTTCAAAATATTATTTTTGGTGGTCCGATTGGCATTCCCTGAATTTTGATAGCAGAAAATAATTACTAAGTAAAGTAGCAAAATATTTTACATATTTATTACCCTTTTTGGTGTTCCTTTTTGAGCGTGAAACAGGAAAACCTAAATACCAATTATGCAGAAAATACTTGGAATAAAACCGACAAAATGGCGGATAATTATTACCACCCTCTATGTGAACTGTACACAGAGTGTTTATTGTTTGCTGATTGACTTTAATCTCTACTGATAATTGGTTTACTGAAATTATTCCACATAATTTGAGTAGACTATAAGCTTCGCGGATTATCTAGACAATTAAACACTAATTAGTGCTCCACGCTATTAAACGTATTATCAACGCTGCTTCAAAGTCCTTATTATTACACTGTAATGTTAACTCGTGCTATGCATGAAGAGGCGATGGCTTAACTAATCAAGTAATATGTAACGTGATGATATGAAAATGGTTAACCTCAAAATCTACCTGAAAGAACTTTTTAAAGTTTTACTGTTTCATCAATTCAAAGGATGGCATAAACAACTAGTTTGAAAATCACACTTCATTAATACACACACCAAAAAATTTGCAAAATGTTCATAACAATATTATCTACTTTAGCATGCAAAATTTGTTATACCTACTTCCAAATCAAGTAATGCATAAATCACAACTTCTTTGTGTACTAAAACTTGTTATCTAAAAGATTCGAAAATGTACACCAAACTATACCAACTAAAAGTGTACTTTCTAACCTCTTATTGTACAGTACTTTTAACTATGACCGGCCACCATTTTGTACCGTGTTCTTGGATAAAGTGTTCACTAAATTAATAAATAACTAGCTGCGCCAGCTGGGGCTTCGCCCCCAGACCCCCCGCCACGCTCGGCCATGCCGATGTTTTACCCCCACTTTTTAACCCCCTTCTCCCTCCAAACAATTTGGTAGACAACCAATACATTTTTGAAATCAGCATAATATTCCCTTTTTTTGATACCCCACATCGATTTTTATGATTTTTTTATTTCTTGCCCCCCCCCCAAATCCATATATTGTGTCCCCCGAACCCCAAAATCAGTAGGGGTCTTTGGGTTAATTGTATACAACTATGTGTCGAGTTTCAAACAAAATCCGTTGATATTTACTAAAAAAAAGAAATATAACATGGGGAATTGGGGACCTCAAAAACCCAATAAAAATAAAAAATCTATATAATTTTATTCGTTTGCCCTACCCCCCACACACTAAGGACCATTTCCATTCAAAAAATTCTGAATTACCCCAGCTAGATTCCGAGATCTCAACACTCCGGACAACCCTAACCGAAATACTAAAACAGTAGTATAGATTTGATGGAATTTGATGGAATTTCAATTTTATGAAAATTGAAACCCCGTTAGCTTCCACAAAAGTAAAGCCCAGGAACAAAACCCGATTACGTGTGAGTATCACAAGATTCCGCAAAACAAGTTATCTCTGGGGGAAATCTCTCTAAAAGATGGATCGTCTCGAAGAAACCAGACTCACGGTGGAAGGTGTCCAAGACAAATGAAGAAGAGGTGGTTGATGTAGAGCTTTGCACTCGGTTACTTACGAGCCAGATCAGCAAGGTCTCTATCTCTTCCTTCCACTCTATATCTATAAATCAAGATGAGATCTACGTTAGTATACGGCTTTACCAATTTCCCTTACCAACACTTTGGAAAAAGGAAAAAAATTTAAAACCGTTTAAGAAATGTTTTTATAGGGTTCTGAAGTTTTTTTTTGACGTACTTTGCGTCACCCGCCTACCCGGTTTTCGGGCGGGCCCCCGAGGTTTTTAAATACAACCCCCCCCCTTTTTGGCATCTCTTTCGTAATGAAAATTCAACGGTGCAAAGAAAACATTTTATCTTGACTCGTATTTTTGTAATACCTCTTAAAAGATTACAAGAAATAAGCTCTAAAATGCTTAATTGTATATATTTGTATATATATTTAACAGATTAAATATATATTCTTTTTGTGAATATTGACCAAAGAGGAGGTTTGTAAAAATTTGGGGACCCATCACCCCTATACAAGTCGTCTGTTTTCCCCAATGTTATTTTATTTCAAAGCACATAATGCACTAAAACTTAAAAATTAACAAACAATAAGAGAAGACTTAGCACACGGCTGACAGTTACCCGACCGACTAGGCTGGTTGGGAAAGGAACCAAGCATACGCCTGTATCAAGACCTTGAAAACTCCCTTGCGTCTACATTCTAGAGACATGTTTTTTTCACGTATTTTGCGGCACACACTCTTATGAAACCAGAAACAGGGACAACTACCGAAAGACACAGGACGGTCTCAACAATCGATTACCAAATTCGTTTAAAACGCACAAGTGCCCAAAAAAGTTCTAAAAATGGTTGTCCAAAGCTTCGGACGAGTCGGCGTTTAACTGGGAGATCTGTAATTGGCTGACCGACTGAATCCTTACAAATTATCAATGTGTCACACTGATTCAAGAACAAAAAAAGATGTTTACGTTTCAAATAAGTTAGTTAGACGTTGCCTATTCTTGAAGGAATAAGAGTACGCGAATGAAAAATTGGAACCCGTCATTAAAGTGAATGGATCAGGTTATCGTGGTGGATCGGTATCGCGCGCCACTTCGGACCTCGTCACTCCGGTGATGCGGGCTCGATCCCCGCAGTCACCACTTACAATTTGTAATGTGATTATACAGCGACGCTAGGAGAAGGTCGAGGTTGAGTGGTAGAGAGGACTTTGAAATCCTAACTTCGCCTCTTTAAACAAGACAAACTTTATTGATAAAACTATGTAACGCGTATAAATTTTTATTGGGCTTAACGTTGCATTGTAAAAATACAAAAATAGTTAATTTGTTTCAACAACTTAAGACGATTCATTAGTAGTTATTCGGATTTGAGAGATCCAAATAGAGCAAATGTTTTTGATTGAAAATAGCTTTGTACGTTATACAACATTTTAGACCTGGAAGTAGGATTTCGAATACTCAGTCTTTGTAGAATCTCGTTTCAAAGACGATAAGTGCTAATAAGTTGCACAAGGACAAGTGTTTGCTACTCGATTACGCACATAGCTTAAAACTTGTTCCAAAACAAAGGTTCTCATCTAAGACCAGCCCCAGAAAACTGAACTGCCACTGTCTCCTCGTGCCCGCCCTCTCGTCAACAAAAGTTTATCTTTATAATGGTGGTACCATTGGATGAGGTTGTTGGCCTCGACTCGCGGCGAACAAGCGTGTGCATGATGAGAGGGAATTTATATACATTACTTCGTTTTGTAAAAATACCAACTTAAGACGATTCTTTTCCATGGAGTGTCAGAGATTGCTTGAAACGCGTAAGCGTCTCCTCGTGGAACATTCTTTATATGGTGGTACTCACTCGTAGCGTGGTCCTGTAATCCTGCTTCATGGAGGTCAGGTTTTGAGGATGATATATGTCTAAAGCGGCTCAGATAAACTTAGTGATCATCTGATGATACCCGCATCAACTCCCACTATCGTTTAGACATATCAGACCATCACCTATGTGGCTCGGAATTCACGTTAAGCCGTTGGTCCTTGTATTTCCATTAGTCATTGGGCTATTAATTAATGACCCATTCTTAGGAAGAGTCGGCCTTAGTTTGTTACAAGACTACACCTCATAACTCACTACTACCACTCATCACACTCATCCTTCACCACATATTTGCCTTAAAATACCCTAATGAGAGTGTTCGGCACCTCTAATAGTGATTTAGTAATTAAGTGATGGGCTAGCACCTGTCGAGAATATTTGTCTTGTTTTTATATAATGCTAATTGACTTAATGGACGTTTTAGGAGAGTGGAATTGCACTGAAGAGGATCAGTTCAAGTGCCGAGGAGGTCCTTGTTTACACAGAGACTTCCTCTGCGACGTCAACATCGACTGCAAACACTCCTGGGACGACGAGGACGGCTGTCGTAAGTATCAACAGTTTTTAAAATGAAATTGAGATGTTTAATTAATTTTGTAAATTAACGCTGAGCTATGATTTTAACTGTAGTTGAAAGGTTTTCTACACATTGTATAACAATGTAATAACTGTAATCTAATAATATATACGGTATATAATTATAAAATTATCAAAAGTTGAACTATTATTGCGGAAATTTTGCATCGTTAGTGAACAAAAAGGATCACGACGTTTCGGGATCGGCAATCTAATCCCGTCTTCAGGTGAAAATAACCTAAAACATAACACAGAACATTAGAAAATGAGCAAGCCTAAAGTAGTCAGCGTAGCTGACCAGTCAAACTCTACCAAACAACATGTAGTTTTTAAGTCAAACCACAAATTAAATCTTAGAATTTAGGAATAGCCTAGAGAAAACAAAACTACAATATTACAAACACATGCCACACTATGAAAGTAAACAAGTCACCGGAGTAAATTCAAAACGAATAAAAAAACACGTCCACTAACTGAACGAGCTAACCCTAGACTAACTGGTTGGCCGGTGACAGGCCAATCACACACACTAGCAGCAGGCTTACCAACTGTAACAAAAAAAACACAAAATCCCTATTTATGCACAGCCAATGGGAGAAGGGGAGGGCTTACGTGAGCTAAGTTCTCTGTGGCCTGTTTTGCGTCCTTAATGCCATGCTATGAGTTTTTGGAGTTGTTTCTTGTTGAAAATTTACTTGAATATCATGGTTGTCCCTATGCTTAAGTTCATTAAGCGGGATTATAATTATAATATAATATATAAAAAATTCATTCTTTCATCTTTTTTGCAATTTATACATTAATTAATTATAGATGCATTTGGTTAGTCTTCACAAATGCTCTTACATTAAAACAACGCATGTTACTAATTTCATATTCTAAACACCGTTAAGTCCGCTACCAGGATGACCTTGATACAGAGAGTTCCTAGGATTTTAGTTATTAATATAATATGTGTGTAGATACCGAATAAAAATGTTAAATGTTTTTACAACACAGATATCAAACTAAAATTCGGAAATTCCTATTTGGTTTCAGCGTTCGCATGTTCCAACAGCAGTCCAGAGTGCGAGTGCAGAGACATACACATCAACTGTACCGACAGACAGCTGCTCACTGTACCAGCCGATGTCGAGAAGGAAATCACCTGGTTGTGAGTATATCAGCTGACAGTCTGACACCACAGATTAGGCACAGAGTTTGCTGTGCTAGAACCAATGTGTGTTTTAAAGACAAAAGCACGTTATTGTCAATTTGCTGGCATGGCAATAGTGTTTTATTGAAAATATTGGCTGGTTCTGTGTGTTGATAAACGAGAAACTTCACATATGTACCTAGTAGCAGCTCTGCCGGTGTAAAGTAATACATTGTTACATGGATAAATGTTTTACTGAACTGCATCAGTCAATCCTTTCTCAACCAACACGAACAGACTGCACACACAAAACTTAGTGTTGTAAAACTTCAAAACAAGAAACTTTTGCAAATTTTGGTTGGACTACTTAAAGTCTGTAAATGGTAAAGTGCTCATCAAACCTGTTGGATCCACTCAGTGAATTAGGTCTATTTTTCAAAACTTAAGAAAAATACTAATAACTTGTTATTATATGAACAAACTATTACTAGAAAGTGTTAACCCTAAAGAAATTAAAAGAACTGTTAATCACTCAAAAGGTCTTTGATACTGTAACATGCCTTTAGTAAAAAATACTTTTCAAACAAAACTTTAACTTATGCAGGTCTGCCTCTAATTTTCGACTCACAGAAAGTTGATTGAAAAGAGTTATTCCAAAGAAGTAAACCGTGTCCTTTTGAACGATTTATAATGTGGGGATATTCAAACACAAAGCGTTTTTAGATCTATAAAGAGACAACGAAAATAACGATGATGAAACTTAAATGGAAAAAGGAGAGAATACTTAGTGCCTAGTTTAAAATTAAACAGGAAAACAGGTTTAAGGTTAAAAATCCTGAGCATGAAACAATACTATTACCACCTCTTTACTCAATTCTACTACATCGGGGCCGTTCATATTACGAAAGGGACGGTATATTGTGTATTTTTAGTGATGGGGGTCAAAGGTATGGTGTAACGCTTTACTGTAAATTTGGTTATTTCCTATATTTGTTTTCTCCTAAATAGGTAAAATATTTTTTTGAGTTGTAATTTGTTGGCGGTGCGTTTCATGGGAGAAGGGGCTTTGGCATTGCGCTACATGAAGAGTCAGAAGCATGGAAAAAGTCTAAAGTATACTTTACTAATTTTCTATTCCAATCAGTTAACAGTTCGACGGTTAGCTGTAATAATGTCTTGGTAACATTTAACGCTCCCTAACTATTTCCCTTCCGCATTGTCGATTTTAACACTTATTTCTTCATGTTTCAGCCATCTCGGAAGCAACAGACTGAATGAAACACTTAATAATGAAACGTTTCTTCAATATGAAAGAATTCTTTACCTGTGAGTTTCCTCATTTAAATAATTTTCTTGAATGCAATAATAGTAATGGAAAACGTGTTTTAGACTATTATGTAGAATATTTATATTTATGGTTGAACACACTCAATTTCATCGTTGGTTTGACGTTCTGAGAATTTCTAAAACGTTCAGGTGAACAGTAACCTAAAATATAACACAGATCATTAGAAACATCTGAGCATTCTTACAAAACGTCCGTGTTTTGTTTCAAGTTACTTTTCACCTGAAGACGGAATCAGATTGCAGATACCGAAACGTCGTGGACATCTTGGAATACTCACGTAGACCACGTTTGCTCAAAACTATCCTCAGGAATTTATGTTTTGAGGAAACTGTCCGAATACTGCCCAACTCAGGTACTGATGTAGGCGTTTTACGGAGTAATTTACCCACACTTATCCTACGGAGTGACTTTGTGGGGAGGCTGCGCAAAAACAATTTGTCTAGGATTTTTATTCTTCAAAAACGAGCAGTCAGGATAATCCCCAAATTGCAAGGAAGAGAGTCGTGTAGGGAGGTAGTTAAAACCCTAAAACTGTTGACTCTACCTTGCCTCTACATTTTGGAGACGTGTCTCTTTTTCAAATCAAAAGGTAATACCATAAAAGGTACAGTCGTATACTCTTATGAAACTAGAGACAGGAACAACTACTGAACTGGGAGACACAGAACGGTAGTTCATGACCGTTTGCCTTCCCAGGCAGGAGTTCATTTCGTCAACAGACTACCAAATTCGTTCAAACATGCCCCTGAGCCTAAGGCGTTCAAAGCTCGCCTTAATACAATTCTTATTTCTCAAGCATTTTATGATACAGACGAGTTTATGGCATTCAATTGGGAGACCGTATGTTAAGCTAACTCATTAGGGGCTAGAGTGGTTACATTCGAATGTATGGGAGAGAGTGAGTGTAGAAAAACTGTATGTTTGAATGGGATTTTGATGTAAGAATGAAAAGAAAATTTTAGATACACAAAGATTGACGATTGCGATACATTTATTGTAAATGTCTGTAAGCAATAAAATATTTATTTATTTATCTTGCTCACTAACGATGGAAAATGACCGCAGTAATAGTTTAAACTTTGACATTCTCCCATCGTCAACAACAAACTTTCAACAAAATGGTTCTGAAATACCGATAAAAATGCACCGATATATACAGGGTGATTTAAAATAGGGCGCCAAATTTCATATTTAAGAAAATTTTCTTCGTTGACGCCATTTTGTATTTTTACTTAAAATATATCTCAGAACGGTTTTGCATTCAAACTTGGTATGGTATTTATGTAATTTAAGAAAAATAATTATGTCTTCAAACTATACAGAAACCAAATGGCGGCTGTTTAAATTTTTCAAATTGAAATACCATTAAATTGGCGCATAATACAAAAGTGAGTATTGTATTTTATAACTTTACATTAAGATACCAACTCATTTTTCCAAATGTTAAATTAAAATTTTCACTTTTTCGTCATTTACAACTGGTATTACCAGTTTTCATCAGAACGGTTTAACCGATTGCATTCAAACTTTAGGGTGTTTATGTGTCATAAGGTGAATTTAAGAAAAAACATCTTTCATAAAACCCATAGAAACAAAATGGCGCTAAATAACAGTTGTAAAAGGACGTAAAATATTAATGTAAAATTTGAAAGATGAGTTTGTATCATGTAAAATTATAAATACAACTTTTTTACTCTTGTAAAATTTTTTGTATTATGATGGTATTTTAATTTGAAAATTTAAATAGCCGCCATTTTGTTTCTGTGAGTTTTATAAAAAAAAACTTTTCTTAAAATTTACCTTATGACACATGCAAATAACAGTATTGTTATTTAAGACTTTCAAGATTTATATATATCAATAGCTGTTATGTATTGACTCAGTTTGGTATTAATTATTAAACATTATTTCATTTGTATCAAATCTATTTCTTATTAACAACAAGAATCACATAATAACAGTATTGTTAATACACAGCAGTAGCCATTCCATATTTTGTTTTGAAACTACTAGGAGTTAAAAACTATTTAAGTTTACGATTAGTTTAAGACTTTAAAATGGATTAAAATGTTCACAGTTCAGAAAATGTCTTTCTCCCAAACCATTAGAATTTCAGGTTTAAAATGCTACTAGATAAAGATAAAACTAATAACTTTCTAGTAGGGAAACTTGGGTCTAGTAATGTGGAGACCGTTAACGTAACTTTATATTTTAGACGAATGCATTTTTAAATCACGATTTGAAATCATAAATAATAACCTACACTCTTAAGGCACTGAAATCATGAACAAATACGGAACTGTACATCCATGTTTGCTTTATCAGGTAAGAGTTTTATTTCACCAACAAGTTGCTAAATTTGCTCAACATCATGCACATCCCGAAATTTCAGAAACAAGTTATGATGTTCAGATCAATACAATTGTGTTTGTACTTCTTACAGTTTAGTGTTTTTATTTAAAAATAAAATTAAAGTGTTCGTATTATCAGTTTTTAGAAGTATTTTTAACTTTTAGTTACGGTTATTTAATCATTCATGAATAGTAAAAATAGCAATGGAGCACCAAAAACAGATCATTTTGGAACGTCTGTCTTCTTGACTAACTGATCGAATATAAATACTTGTATTATCAGTTGACGATTGCAGTGTGACTAAGTTAACACTTTATACAGTACGAACGCTATGTTCCAGGGACTTGAGCAACAACAGTCTGCGGGAGTTGGTACCACTGACGTTCCGGAACCAGTGGCGCCTCACCGTGTTGGACTTGACAAACAACCATCTCAGTGTTCTTAGCAACGGCTCCTTCCATGGCCTATTCAGCCTGACTGCTTTGTAAGTCAACTGCTACCTTAAGCAAACACTGCTACAATAACTAATGTTGAGCATATCAACTGCAGTTTGCAAGGTGCCTAATAGAGGACTTTTCAAACTAACTTTACGATGCTGATATTAAATAATTGGTAAATCTTTCTTAACTATAAATTTTGTATATAACTAGTTGTATACTTATTTTAGGACGTTCCGAAATGCGTTTTGCTCTTTGTATAAGGTAGGTTTCACGTCTAAGTTGGCACGCTTTTAATGAGATATTTACAGTACTTGTCATATTTAAGGTGGTTCAATCGCCAATCGCGCAAAACTATTCCGCCAGGGCCGCGCCACCTGTAATCGACTATCCACAGTGTTGAGCGCTTGAAGTGCTCATTCGAATTATTCTCACTCCAGCCCAATTATCTGTGTGTTAGTTTAAAGAAGTCTCCCAGTTACGTACTCGTCTGAACTGCAAAATGCTTCCTGAGCTAGTATTGTTTTGAGACGAGATTTAAATGCCTTTGGCATAATAGCACCTTTAATCGAAATTGGAAGTCTGTTGACCAAAAGAATTCCCAAAAGAAATATGTATGTATTTGCCAGAGAAGGCAAACGTTCATGAATTACCGTCCTGTGGCATTACCTTGCCTCTATATCCTTGAAACATGTTTTTTTTATCCAAGAGTGACTCCGTAAGAGGTAGAGACATATACTCTTACGTATCGAGACACAGGGATGATTACCGAACTGGGAAATCATCCCTGCCTCTCGATACGTAAGAGTATATGTCTCTACCTCTTACGGAGTCACTCTTGGATAAAAAAAACATGTTTCAAGGATATAGAGGCAAGGTAGTGTCAACAGTTTTGGTTTATGAAAGCTGGCTTACACGATTCTCCCCATTGAAGTTTTGCAATTGTTCGGATTGTTTGATTTTGCAAAATAAAAGCCTAGAGATATTTGCACTCGACCAGCCTCCCCACAAAACCAAACCGTAGGTAAGGTGTGGGTAGACAACTCCATCATAGGCCGTCATCAGTACCTGAGTTGGACAGTATTTTGAAAGTTGTCTCAAGACACAAATGCCTGAGGAAATTTTGGAGCAAACATTTCAACTTCATAAATTGAACCAACGTCAACAACAAACTTCAAACAAAGAAGAATTTCACTTTTGTAATTCTCTACAGTTCGCATTTGTGAGCGTGACTTTCAAAGAACACTCTGTATTATTGCTTTCATAAGTTCACTAATGATGTAAATGACTTGAAGATGAGCCTTGTCACAAGAATTTGGAAAGGTTTTACTGTAGAATGCAGTCGATAACTATTTCCATCACGTCTCGTTTCGTATAATTTCATTTTGTCTTGTGCTGTTTATTTACAGACATCTGCAAGGCAATCAGCTGACG
Organism: Matsumurasca onukii; assembly: GCA_018831715.1. Taxonomy (NCBI): domain Eukaryota; kingdom Metazoa; phylum Arthropoda; class Insecta; order Hemiptera; family Cicadellidae; genus Matsumurasca; species Matsumurasca onukii. Next base: position 24,871,829 of record CM032059.1, on the reverse strand, counting down.
ATCATTCAGGCTTTCACGTTCTACGGACTTTACTCTCTGATTTCCTTGTAAGTATGCTAACGCGATTCAAGTGAATTTCCTTTGCAATTTGTTACTCTAATTCGCTACGCTCACAGCCCCGTTTTAGGCCTCAGCCTTTCATGCCCTACTACCACGAGCATTACGAGGCTGTTCGCTACGCTTACAGTGTCTTTTCCGTTTGCGGCCTCAGATTGCGTGCTCTATTATCACGGGGCTGTTCGTCACTCTCAGCTTGTTTAATTTCTTTCCTGTGTTTTCAAACCTGCCTGATTAGATTACTGGGGAATATGGCTCTCGACCACGTACACGGAAACTCTATGGTTTATTGTGCTGGCTCCCTGTTATCCTAATTAGGCAGCCCCATTCAGTTTGCTTACCAAGCTCGAGGCTCGCGCTACCCAATTCAGAAGGATGTAACTCCTGCCACTCACGAGACCCCTTCTCCTGGCCTCAAGGGACTCGATGAAAACATTTTTTGCAGTTTCAGGAGTTCGCTCACATAACCTACAACTATTATCTCTTGTGTGGAGACCCACTTTGACCTGTGATGTTCGAGATTACCAGTCTGATGTTCTGGCGACTAGGACTGGTCAGATGTTTAGTAAGTACGAGTATCTTTGATGGACTCTTGACTAAAGGTTTGGCGGGTAAGAACCATGGCAGCTGTTTCCGCTGCTCAGTGTGTCGCGCATCAGATAGCATAGTTTTGACAAGGGAGGGACTGATTCCTACCGCCGGGTCTGGACCGGCAAAGGGTTCAAACCTGCTTAGGCCGAAGACACCTGCACGGGATACCTTGTAATGTGACGCACATAAACTCCTAAATGTTTATCTCATCCTGTTGTAGAGACTTGCAAGGGCAAAGGATAGAAGTGGTGGAGCCAGAGGCGTTTGTGGGTCTTCACAGCTTGGCGAGCATGTAAGTATGATAATAACCACTTATAGTTTGATGTAGACTATTTCATTATTATTTCATGCAAATTGACCAAACCTATTTCATGTAAAAGACTAATGGTGAATAAAGTTTTATTTGATTTGATTTAATGTACTGACGGTTTTATACAAACTATTGAAAAGTTATTAAAACTTGCGTAACGAATGACAGAATAAGAAACAGTTTTAGAAATTCGTTTAACCTGAAGGTTGTTAAACTAGTTTAAAATACGAGTTTAACCAACCCGTAACAAGAAGCGTGTAAAAACTGTAGTTTTAACCGCTTGAATTGTTAAAAATAGTTCTATTCACTTTCACTGTTGATAATTTTGACATTTCCGAATACAGAAAATACAGAGTGTCACAAAAATGTGTTGCGTGCTATGCAGAACCGGATTTCACGTAAAAAGTAGGTCGAAAATGTCCAGTAACATTTTTTGATTTCGGCTTAGTTTAGCCGTAATCCACCATTTTTTATTATTTTTAAATAACTGGTAGTTTAAATCCCCTTTGAGATATTTTTTGTGAAACTTTGTATACACCTTAATCGATTTCCTAATAACATTTTCCAAAAATATTGTTTATCCAAATTATTAAATTTTAAAATGGCGCCATTGAAATATTTCAAAGTCGAATGGGGTCAAATTGCAATTTGACTTTGGAATATTTAAATGGCTGCCATTTTGAAATTTGGTAAGTTAGGTAACAAATATTTTTGGACAATGTTAATTAAGAAAATTTTAAGATTTATCCCAAACTTCACAAAAATATCTCACAAATTTTGAATTAATGACTATTTTCACAAATTTACAAAATGGCGGATTTGGCTAAACCAAACCGAAATAAAAAAATTGTTACTAGAAATGTTCTACTTACTTTTGCATGTAGAATCCGGTTATGCATAGCGCACTACATATTTTTTGTGACACCCTCTATAAACCTCAATAGTAATAGTAAGCAGACAACGTGCCTTAACTTGTACTTCCGGTTTGTAAGACTGATGCCAGCTGTTATGATTACAGTGACTTGTCTCGCAACCGGATAACACGTCTGACTCAGGACTCGCTACGAGCGATGACGTCACTACAGTTTCTAACTTGCACTTCCGGTTTGTAAGACTGACTGATGCCAGCTGTTATGATTACAGGGACTTGTCTCGCAACCGGATAACAAGCCTGACTCAGGGCTCGTTACGAGGGATGACGTCACTACAGTTTCTAACTTGCACTTCCGGTTGTAAAACTGACTGATGCCAGCTGTTATGATTACAGGGACTTGTCTCGCAACCGGATAACACGTCTGACTCAGGGCTCGCTACGAGGGATGACGTCACTACAGTTTCTGTGAGTACGTACGTCCTTAATCTGTCTCGTATTTATTTACTTATCATATAATTACTCGTATTTCTTCTTTAAAATATGTAATTTTGTAGGAAACTTTTATACTGACTATGAGTTATAAACGACCCCTCCACCTTAACTTTTGACAAAGGAAATACAGTTTTAAAAACTCTTTAGGGAATATTTTTATAAAATTTAAAAGTTTGTTTTGATATACTTTGCGTCACTCAGCCACCACCCAAAACCCAAATCCTTTTAGAATACAACACCCCTTTGTGGCACTTTAAAAGAAAGAGGATTCAACAAAAACAAATTGAAAGAACCCCGTTTTTTTTTTTTTGTAAAATTCATGTAAAGATTACAATAAATCAGGTCAAAAAAGCCACATTTAACACACAACTTTTTTAAAATTACAAATCTTACTTCAAAATACTTTAGGCTATGTGATTATGTTATATGGTTGTGATGTTTCCCTCAGAAGATTTTCAAGTATAGGAAAGTTTTTTTGTGTCGTTGAATTTGTATTAAAACTCCTTTTCTTTTGAGGTGCCACAAAGGGGATTTGTATTTTTTAAATTTGGAGGGCCCGCCGGTTTTGGGGAGGGGGGGTACGTCAAAAAAAACTTATAAAACATCCCCTAAAGCATTTTTACAAATACTTCTCTTTTCGAAAGTAAATATGGGGGGCATTTCAACTCATCCCTTATAATAAACCCCAAAGCTTTAAATTGTCTACATCACGAATGTGTTTATTGTGAAGTGCTGTAATATGAAAATCGTCGCGTGGATCACCTTTTAATTAATTATTCATCCCGGGGGGAACAGTTGGCTCTAGTTTGTAACACGACTACACCTTACCATTTATCAAAACACTCACCACCACTCATCCTGTATCCACCTTAAAATACCCTCTTAAGGCTATTTGTTAACTCTAAGCTTAGACGGAGATAATCAGTTGTTTACCATTTGAAATGTTTAATATCTTACAGCGATACAACGGTCTATACAGCCTTTTGGATTATTGAAAACGGTAAACTTAATAAGACTGTTCATTTTTAGTGATCTACTATATTTAACACTCATTTATTCTGCTAGTACAATAATAGACACATTTATACGTTGCAACGTAACCTAACCAACCCTCTAAAACTTTCAGTGTTTCTATTAGTTAAATTTCAGTTATTATCAGTAATTTATTGGTTATATTCAAGATTAAAAGTCAATTGAAAACGGCCCTAAGAGTGGTTTATGTTGCATGTCAAGTATCATGTACATACTCCAAATGCCAGCTTACTCCGCGACAATACGTTATTGTCATACATGACGAATAAAATAGGTCCGAGAATGGTTCCCTGCGGGACTCTGAAATGGATTATGCCTTACAGACAAACTATTTCTGATGATGACTACCTGGGTTCTATTTCTTTGAAACGATGCAATACTTTTAATAACCAAAACATTAGTGACCTTAAGAATTTTCAATCCCAAAAAATACTGTAATTTGGTTTAAAATGTTCTGATTGTAGTTGTTTGCTTTTCAAACGGCAATTATAGTAAACTTATGGTATTCTTGTAGAACCTTGCACTGAAGTTGCTCTTAGAGAAATTAATAAACACAATTTTAAATTATGACGTAATTTTAGACTTAAACTCATTCCGTCAGTCAGGATAGCTTTACGAAGATAGTCGGAAACAGTTCACTTTGGCTGTTAAATCAACACTGGAATAACAGTGTGAACACTTGATTCAGTATCAAGCTCGTTTTAATACAGTTATTGTTACAAGATTGGCTAGTTTTGTTAAGAGTTGATTAACCTGGAGACATTAATTTTGCTTAAAATACTGAGTAATTAATAAAACGTATGTATAATACCACGCAAAACTGCAACTGTAGCTTGTGTTTTCACTCATTTCTAACATTTATTCTAATTGAAAATAAAAGGTATAAAAGGTAAAGTTTGTCTTGTTTAACGAGGCTAAGTTAGGACTACAAGTCTTCTCTACCACTCAACCTCTACCTTTACCTAGCGTTAACGTATAATCATTTTAAAAATAAAAGTGGTAACCCACGCCAGCGGAGTGACCAGCTCCGGAGTCGCGCACGATTCCAACCCGCCACGGGTCCGCTACAAAATATACAAATAGTTGGAATTTGAAAACATAATTCCAAAACAACCACTATTACATTTGGGCTCGTAGCGTCCTGTAATCCAGCTTCATGGAGGTCAGGTTTTGAGGATAATATAGGTCTAAAGCGGCTCAGATAGTCTCAGTGATCATCTGATGATACCCTCATCAAACCCCACCATCGTTTAGACATACCAGACCATCACCTGCATGGTTCGGAAGTCACGTTAAGCCGTTGGTCCTTGTATTTCCGTTGGTCATTGGGCTATTAATTAATGACCCATTCTAAGGAAGAGTCGGTCTTTGTTTGTAACAAAACTACACCTCATAACTCATTACTACCACTCATCACACTCAGCCTTCACCACATATTTGCCCTAAAATACCCTCTTGAGAGTGGAAGGCATCTCAAATAGTGATTTAGTGATGTATAAATGGAACGGAGAACCAGAAGTTATCACAGCCAAAGCTGTTTGTTATGGAGGGTTTGTATTTGCAAGTAGGATTTGTGGGTCGAGGGCTTACCATGGTTTTGGGATTCAATCGATCCTATTTCCAGCGTGGGTTTCAGGGTGGGTTTCTACAGAGTGATCCAAAAGTACTGAATTGATAAACACGACAAATGTAATTATGTGTATGGAAACAATATTTTTATTTTGGTACATTAATGAATTTTGATCATAAATTTAAAAACTGTTGAGTTAGAAATCGTTGTTGTAAATTTTAAAATTGTATCTAAGGTTAAATATTATTACGAATGGTTTTCATCATTTTTCAGTGAACAAAAAGAACAAGACGTATCGGAATCTGGAATATGAACCCGTCTTCAGGTGAAAACGGAAAAGTGACCTTAAGCATTAGGAAAAGAGCTAGCCTAAAAGTAATCAGCACAATTGACCGGTCAACCACCACACAACAATGTTAGTTTTTGTGTGTTTTTGTTTTATCTTTTATCTTGTTATTAAATTTTATAACAATTAGTCTAGACAACAATACAATATACACAAAAAACTTTAAAAAGAAATAAATAGTTGACTGACTGAGGTCAACCGGCTACTGAGGATGACTCTCCACAGCGAGGTTGAAACGTTTAGCAGTATTTGTATTTCAACTGTGACGCGGTGTACGCCGGAAGCCTTAGATATTGACCCTGTATGCAGTTGTTAAAATAAATATCACTGTTTGCTATAGAAAATTTTCTAATAAACCCTTATTTCAAGTTTTCTTTGTAACTGGTGGTTTTTTCCTTTTCCCAGGAACATAAGTGAAAACAAAATCAGTGACATCGAGCACCATGTGTTCCACAGCACAGTCACCTTGGACAAACTGTAAGTAAGAATATTATTATTATATATCTTAAAATTTATAAACGATTTATCTTCTTATTTTACACATTGTGAATGTTTATTATTTGCTGATGATCTTAAATTGTATAAGTCTATAAAATGTCCACTGGACAATCAGTTATTTATTACAGGAATCAATAAACCAACGTCTATCTTGGTGTTCAAACAACAAGTTGAACCTAAACGTAAACAAATTTTTTCAATGACTTATTCACGGAAAATAAACCTCATCCCTGGTAATTACGTCATAAATGGCGTGCCTTTAAAATCAGTAGCCAAATTCAAAGATTTAGGTGTAGTTTTTAGTTCAGTGTTCAGTTTCAGTGATCATATTCATCATTTGACATCTGCTTCATAAAAGCTTTTAGGATTTCTGAAAAGAAATTCACGCTACTTTCATAGTGTTGAGACTATTTTAAAACTATACAAAGTACTCATGAGAAGCAAGTTGGAGTACTGTTTTGTTTTTTGGAATTCATTACCTATCATAGAGAGCGAAAAGTTAGAGGTAGTTCAAAATAAAATATTAAGATTTTTATTTTTCAAACAATATAACTTTTTCTGTCCATTTGATATGCCTTCTGTACACTTGAGAAATATGTTCCTTTTACCAACCTTATCATCAAGAAGAGAGATGTCTTTAATGACATTTTTGCATAAATTAGTAAATGGTTCGATAGATAGTCCTTATTTGTTGGGTAGTATATGTTTGAATGTTCTTAATCGTACTTTAAGAGATTTTTCTTTATTTTCACTACCAAGTTGTAAAACCGTCTCACATTATGAATTTCCTTTGTTTAAAGCCTTAAGGATTTTAAATGATAATAAATCCGAACTAGATATATTTTATGATAGCAACTATAGAAAATATAGCAGATAGAAATATATTATAGAAATATAGCAACCTTATTTTGTAATGTTATTGTTTGTCACTACTTATTGTAGGATTAAATTATAGTACTTTATTAGTTGTGAGTTAAGTGAAATTTCTGTTAATTTGTATAATTACATACAGTGTAAACTTGTGTCTTAGTTTGTATTTTAGCTGAATATGCCAGCAAACTGTTTATACATATAGATTATTTTAGATGTTTTAGAATCGACTTTCTGTACAGTCAAATAGTAGAAGTAACCTTAGATTTATACTTCAACTTGAAAATTTATAGGCTATTCCACGGACGATTGAAACGCTCTAAAGACGTTCTCTAAGAAAAGCTAGTACAGTTACTAAATCCATTACCTAGTGTAGTCTATACCGCGCGCCTCTCTGTGCGACCCCATGGACCACTCTGCACTGCGCACTATATGGCAACCGCGCTTGGTGATGGATTTGTAAGCTCGACACTGGCCCATCCCATTGGACCTCCGTAAAAGTTATGTTATCTGTGGAATCACCCCCCCCCCATCCCAGGCCGCTCTGAACTACGCAAAATATAGGCTAGCAACCGCACTTGGTGATGGATTTGTAAACTCTGATAATTGCCCATCCCATTAGACCTCTGTAAAATTTACATTAATTGTGGAATCACCCCCAGGCCACTCGGTACTCCGCACAATATGGCAACCACACTTAATGATAGATTTTTAAACTTCAACACCATTTCCCTATCCCATTAGACTTCTGTAAACATTATATTCTCTGTGGTATTACATTTCCCACGGCACCTTCTCTCGTTGTTTAGGGTGACCGACGAGTTCCGCTTCTGCTGCCTAGCGCGTCAGACCAAGCTGTGCCTGCCGCCGCCGGATGAGTTCAGCAGCTGCGAGGATCTGATGAGTAACCTGGTGTTGAGACTGTGCGTATGGCTGCTGGCAGGAGTCTCTACTGTCGGCAACGTGCTGGTGATCGTGTGGCGTACCAGATACAGCTGCTGCAATCAGGTGAACCCCGGCTCAGACTCTGACTCTGGCAGGACAGCGGTGATTGTACTCTTATCAACTCTCTAGACGTTGTCTCACTGTCTGTGTGTGTACAGTTCGTTTGGTATAGCATGGCCGGTGGCCCTGTAGCCCATCTCACCGGCCATGCTAAACCTGACGAACTGTAGTCGTCTGACCGAACCGCATACGGTTGAGGAGCGTGCTTTCAAACCGGGCCTTGTTGTTTTGAGATTTTAAAAATAATAATGTTTGGACAAGGCTCATTTTGAACACAAAAGTTTTGAATGGAGGGCCGTCGCTATGGTAGGAGGGGGCACGCAGAAGTTTTGATATTCATTTAGACACATGGGAGCCCATACTCGAGAGCAAGGGGGAGCACTGCCTCCCCCTGGCTTTGAGGAGAAATTATTTTTAATGTTTCACAATAAAGCTAAATTGAAAATATATATATATATATTAAAAAACAAAGTTGTCGTTCGACTTAATTATAGAACACAGAAAAACTTTAAAAGTGCCCAGTATATTTCGGCATAGCCTTTGTCAAATGTAAAAATATATATATATATTTTTAGAACCAAATATTAGTTGTATTATGTAATATCTAAAAGTCATGTAAATGCAGTTTTTGCACTTTATACAAGCAAGGGGTTGAACCCTCGGACCCCCTCCCTCCCCGCAGTTTGTTAGATCCCTCCCTGGCAGATACCCTATGGGCGCCCTTGTAGACTTAATAGAACAACTGGGTTTGAAACCATGCTCCTCAATCAGTGATCGATCGCGGAACAGTACAGGCTTTACATTTGCAACAAACTCTACACCGTGGTTCTTAATTCCTATCCAAACCGGAAGTATGTACATATACTTTGGATGATTATGCTAGAATAAGAGCTCGTTTATTTATTAACTGTACAAAATATGAATTTATTTTATAACCTCGGTTCCTTTGGTTATGAGTGTTAAAATCAGATTAATAAATATCTATTTTCCCAGTTGCAGGACCTTGTTTTATTACAGTTACCTTGGTTGAGGGCCTGTAGATCCTACGGTGCAGGTTGTAGTCTAAACACGTGTTTCGCAGCGCTTGTGCTGCATCATCAGTAGACACACTAAGTCACTATTTACATTGATAATATAACTAAACACTATTAAAACTAAGAAACTTACTTAGAACTATTTACATGGTCCACGGCACTTGTTCACTCGCGGTTTACGGGTGACGCGTTGGGGGGCCTGCCGCGGAAGAGCATATTTGCGGAGCGAGAGGGTGTGACTGACTGTAATATCAATGTAAATAGTGACTTAGTGTGTCTACTGATGATGCAGCACAAGCGCTGCGAAACACGTGTTTAGACTACAACCTGCACCGTAGGATCTACAGGCCCTCAACCAAGGTAACTAAAATCAGATTATTGTATTGAAGAGGTATACCGAACGTTCCAAAAGTCACTATCCATCATAAAGAGATGCATAGGTAAATAATATATGGCCAGTAAATTTTGAATCAACCTGTACATTTGTACATTTTATTTCTCGATAAGATGATTTTAATATTATATGACATCGATTAGATGAAGCCCCGTGTTGGCTAGCTTACAGTAATAGTTACTGCAACCACTGAATTTACTTAGTCTATTATAATGAACGATTGTCAAAAGTAAACAGTCCGAGACATCTCACCGTAGTGGGTTACAAACAACTATTACCATATGTGTAACACGTTTGTATAACATGTAAATTGTTAACACAATAAACTATTTATTTATGTAAATGCAATTTTACCACCAACAATCTAACCGTCTAATAACTATTTTTTGACCACAGTCAACTCTAAAAAATATTTGAGCTCATTAAAGGTTAAGGATTTTACAAGACAACCCGTCTATCACCCGCTTTAAAAGATCACCTTGCGTAGAATATACAACTTGTATAAAGTACAGTCCACAATGCTTTTTCACTTAAGAGGGGGCCGGATAGAGCCCGAACGGCGTTCAAATGGAATAAGGAATTTAACATGGGAAAATTTGCAAAATTTGTTTTACGTAGCTAATGAACTAAAACGTGGAAAGTTTTTCTCGGGAAGCATAGAGCCATTAGTGCTGCTGCATATGAAAATAAAAAATGAGTTTGGTTATAAAATAGAACTTTGATTACTGAATTTCGAGTGCAATGTTCTTATGGAAAAATCCTTTTAGTTCAGAAGTACAGAATTAATTTGATGACGAAAGTAAAAGTTTTAGTGTTTATATGAAGCAGTTTCAATAGATCTATGCTTCCCGAGGGAAAATTTTCACATTTAAGTAAATTGCCTAAAATGTAGTTTGCAGTTTTTATCCCATGCCATAAGCGGTACTCTGAGTTGGACCTGCGGCCGCTCTTAAAATATTGACGTACAACGTTGAGTAGTCCAAGTTAGTAGGCTACATTCAAACATGTTGATGGCTCACGACTGACAGCATTACCTTGCCTTAAGCCCTCTCTCCTGAACATGATGCTAGCTGTAATGGTCACAGGGTATGATGGTTTGACTTGGAACAGTTGTTTGGTGTCCAGGTTCACTCGTTCCTCATCACGAACTTGGCCCTGGGGGACTTCATCATGGGTCTCTACCTGCTGCTGATTGCTCTGGTAGACAGTTACTTCCGGGGCAAGTACATCTTCTACGACGCAGACTGGAGGTCGAGTAGACTCTGCGCTCTGGCCGGCTTTCTGTCCACCTTCTCCAGTGAACTGTCCGTCTTTACACTCACCGGTAAATTCCAATAAACATAGCCAAGCACTACAGTGAATCTTACCAAATTTCTAATCAAAGAGAAAAGTGTTTACTTATCTATTTTAACCCGTATCAGCCCAGATACTCTACATGCTGACATGCTTCACGAGTACTCACATTATCACAGTGTACTGTGTCCATATGGCAACTCTAGGCACTAACGGGTTAAATTAGAAGAAATGCTTTTATATATATAACTGTTGTCAGTTGTATTTGTTTTGTAATAAGAAAGTTATTTACTTTCTGTATTCTAGGAAACCTAGGCTAGTAAATTATACAACAGCTGATTTGAGTTAATTGTTTTCTTTTAAATACACAGTGGGTTTTAAAATTTACAAAATATAATTTCTGACCAGTGCTCTGAATGTAAAAATGTAGAAATTCTGACTAAATAATTAAATTAAAAGAACTTTTAAACTTTTTTGAAGAACTTTTTGATCGATTAAGGAGATAAATATCTATTATACAGGGTGAACTGCGTATTGATTTGTGGTAAAACTGCAATCTCAGAGGTAAAACAAAACTTTAAATGACCACCATTTTGAAACCGCTGATCCGATCCAGGTGGTTAAAGAATGTAATCTAAAGATTTACAAATAAAACGTTTGTACAAAATTTCATGAAAATCAGACCAAAGACCCGAGCTAGATAAACAAACTAAAGGCATTTAAAAATAAAATAGCAGAATTTGTGCTTACATTTACGGTGAGTTGGATTGGTCAATGTGGGGCATACTTGCATGGTATAAGTCGACGGTACCCTGCTCCTACTGTACTTCTAAATGTTCAGATAGGAGTTCTTTTGAAAGTTGTATGTCTTTTAATGTATTTCTTTTTAAGAAAAAATGATTCGATTTATTTTACAGTGATCACCCTAGATCGATTCTTAAGTATCAATTTCCCCTTCAAGGTGCGTCGCCTGGACATGACGCGCACTCGTAGACTGATGGCTCTAGGATGGCTCCTGGCTGGTTTCCTCTCAGCTCTGCCACTCACGTACATCCCTTACTTCCAGTGAGTTTGTTTTAGATTTCTTAGGCCTTCCTTAATCTAAGATATACCTAAATAAGAACAACTTTTGATTTGGTGCTTGAAAAGTGGTCTACCAGTTAGCCTGTTTCCAGCAACTTCTACGGCCGCTCAGGCGTCTGCCTCGCGCTGCACATCACCCCGGACAAGCCGAGCGGCTGGGAGTACTCTGTCTTTGTCTTCCTGTTCCTCAATTTGGCTTCCTTCAGCGTCATCGCTGTCGGCTACATCTGGATGTTTATCACGGCACGCACTACACACCTGGCCGTGGCCAAGGATAGACGCAACACCGAGTCCTCTATGGCGTGGCGGATGTCGTTACTGGTAGCCACGGATGCTGCATGCTGGGTACCCATCATCGCTCTGGGGCTGGGCTCTCTCGCTGGCCTCACGGTGCCACCCCAGGTTGGTAGATAAGAAATTATGTATAAAAACCTACGGAAGGTAGGTTTCCGTGTTAGAGCTAACTAGAGTGCGTCAAAATACCGCTAGTAGTTTTACAAAACCCTAGTCCACTAATGTATACAGTTTAGGGAGTAAGCCTTTGTTGACAAACGACACACACAAGTCTAATGTTGTTTTAAAATATATAATTCACCACAACCGTCAACTTGCAAAGGTCAAAGAAACCCTACCTGTATATGAACCCTATTCAACTCTAAATTGAATTAAAACCCCTTTACTTCGTTGCTTATTCAGCTTAAGAGTATTCTGCCGAATTGCTAAAGTAGGCTACTCGTAGTTTTGGTTCATCTAGTACTTTACATTTGAACCTTTACACTGTACATATCCATTACGTTTCTCTTACAATTGATGCACTAACTATCTACGAATATAGTGGTGTTCAACCTTTTCTATTTATTCCCACTTCATTATTTCTAGCTTGCATTCTACATAAAAGCTTTCTCTATCTGTAGTAAAACAACTACAGAAGTTTTATAATTTTGAAATTGTATCCTCATGCCCTTTTCAAGTACAGGTTGGTTCGGCTATAAGTACAATGGTTTAGTAGATGGATTTGCTCGGCTGGACCAGATCTAATTTTCTAACTGCAGCAGGAAAAGAAGCCCACACGTCTTTGGGAAGGCCGAGAGTAATCGTCCTATCTCACTCCTCCCCCATACTACTCCTTGTTTAGAAACTCAGCTAATAGGGTGAAATGGGGTTGCCTTACATTACAGCTGATGTGACAGTATGAGGATTAGGCGTGAAATGGCCGAACTGAAATTCTTACCAAACCACTGCACTTATAGCCAAAAAATACAATATACAGGAAATATGCGAATAAGCATTGTTTTATTTGAATAATAGTAGTTTTTTTGCTAAAGTCTGTTAAATATTGCTTTGTCTGCAGGTGTTCGCCTGGGTGGCTGTGTTCGTACTACCGCTGAATGCTGCCATCAATCCTGTTCTGTACACTCTGTCAACGGCGTCATTCCTTGGCCAAGAACGTCGTAGGTTCCTCAACTTCCGACGTTCGTGTCGTCTCTCACGACACAACTATTCATCGACCATTCCTACAAGGCCATATGGTAGGACATTAGCGATGTTTGGTCAACATTTCTATGTACAAAACGATTTATGCCTGACTTGAAAATTATTGTTGGCTTGCTTTTGGCCTAGACGTTTAAAGACTAGCCTAAAACTCAATGATTTTGTTAAGTGGGTATATTTTTCCTTTTTTGGACTATCGAAGTTCTACTAAATCACTAAATCAATAAATCACTATTTGAGATGCCGACCACTCTCATGAGGGTATTTTAAGGCAAATATGTGGCGAAGGATGAGTGTGATGAGTGGTAGTAATGAGTTATGAGATGTAGTCTTGTTACAAACTAAGGCCGACTCTTCCTTAGAATGGGTAATTAATTGATAGCCCAATGACCAATGGAAATACAAGGACCAACGGCTTAACGTGACATCCGAACCACACAGGTGATGGTCTGATATGTCTAAACGATGGTGGGGGTTGATGCGGGTATCATCAGATGGTCACTGATACTATCTGAGCCGTTATAGACCTATATCATCCTACTTTGACTTTCCCACTCATTTTTTAGTTTCATTCCATATTTCCATTCATTATGCAGAATTCGATACATACTTTAAAAAGGATGGTTGTCATTCCAACCCAAATACAAAGGAACCCACATCATCCATTGCTTTAACTCATGTAACTGAACACTAGGTTGCCAACGTTATTTCTAATCTAAAAGCAAAAAAGTCCTGTGACATCAACGAAATGTCTGTATGGATGCTAAAACAGTGTTCTAAACACATAATATACCCCTTGACATATTTGATTAATTCGTCATTTCAGCAAGGAGTATTTCCAAATTGTTTAAAATTAGCCAAAGTTGTCCCTATTTTTAAAAAATATGATCCAACAAATACAAATAATTACCGACCTATTTCTATTTGCCTGTTTTCAGAAAATATACAAAAAGTTATTTTCGGAAAAACTTATAAGCTTTTTAGAAAAACACAAACTACTTAGTTCCCAACAGCGGTTTCCAAAATAACAAAGGGACTATTGATGCTTTAACTAATCTCATAGAAGACGTTGTCAATGGCCTGGAGGGGCTAGGACATGTGCTCAGTATATTTCTCGATCTCTCCAAAGCTTTTGGCTGTGTGCATCATGAGATGCTGTTGCGCCAGTTAGAACACAATGGCATTCGTGGCTTACCACATAAATGGATTGCATCTTACCTAGATAATAGGGAGCAGTGCGTAGAAATTGAAAACCAATTTTCAGAAAAATCAGTATACAACATGGAGTTCCACAGTGATCCATAATTGGCCCCATATTATTCCTAATTTATGTAAACAACTTACTAAGTTCAATCACAAATGGGGATGTAATACAATTTGCAGATGATACAAATCTTCATTTTAAAGGTAAAACTATAGAAGAACTAGAAATAAATTCTGTCTTAGATTTGTGTTCATGCATTCAACATTTTGCCAAACCTCCAAACAAATTTCTCAAAATCTAACTATATCTATTTTTCCCTACGGGAAAACGAAATAACAAGCCACCCTATCGTTCAGGTGGATGACATCTTTTTAAAACAGGTGAATCTACCAAATTCTTAGGAATTTTTATTGATCAAGGATAAACTTGGAAGGTTCAGGTTAACGAAACATGTAAACGAGTTTCCTCAGGAATTTTCGGTTTACGCGTTTTATCCAAATCCTGCTCTGTTCAAATTCTTCGAATAGCTTATTTTGGACCAATTCTCCCTCATCTGTCATATGGAGTAAGGTTGTGGGGAGGATGTCCATAATACAATTTGAGAGGCTATTTAGGCTGCAAAAAGAAGCTATTAGAATAATTTCGAAAGCAAGTTTCAGGGAATCATGTCTAGACATATTTCAAGGAATAGGTTTGTTAACACTTCCCTGTCTCTATATCTTAGAAGTGATTTTGTATTGTAAAACTAATAAAATGTTGGTTCAATCTAAAATCACTCATGATTATAACACAAGAGGAAAGAACCACTTGCAAATTTGTCTAGATAGAACATCTAAATTTTAACAACTACCCATGCAAGTAGGTATAAGACTCTTCAACCACCTTCCTAAAAATTTGAAAAAAATTAAAAATACCAAAATTTTCAAATCTTGAATAAAACGGTTGTTCTTAAGCAAAGCTTATTACTCGGAGGATGAGTTCATAGATGATCTTACGGACAAATAATTTCTTTAAATCTTATTTTAATTCCTCCTCCCCTAAAGCCAGGTCTGATGTTAAGTGTGAATGTGGAATGAGTGTGAAATCATGTAAGTGTGAGTGAGTGTAAATGTTTAATTTTATTATATTGTAATTTGTGTGTTTATATTTTCATTTTGCACAATATTTCTTATTGTCTTTAGCAAATATATTATTGTATTTTAAAGCTGAGTTGTAGAATATAAATAGAAAGGAGTAGTTAAAATTAAATGTTCTTTTTCAGACTGCCCAAGATCAGACAATAACACATGTTACAGCCTCATCAAAAGAACGTCGGTCAGGTAAACATAGACCTGATCATTTAACCCTAACATGTTTTTTTCACATTAGCTACCTAATTGATGAGTTAGTTTCAAAGCAAATCTAATAGAAACCATACTTATATTAATTTATGTCCAACAAAATCAGCGCAACTCATGTTTCACCGTTTTCTGTCAAACTTTTCTCTTTGTTTAGGTGGAGTCAAAAGGTCGACACTGCTGTAATAGAGCACGGAGAGGTGGTAACCTTGAATCCGCTGAATGAATGACATTCGTCAACGCCTCTTTCCCCCACCCATCACACAAGCACGCACTCCACCTGTCGCAACCACCTATACGACTGAGTGGGCTAGAGTTGGGGTATATCTACTAGTGAGGGGTTTAGGAGGTACAGTTGCGAAAAGAGGAAAAACCTGCTGATTAAATGTGTCTATACTTGTGTGTTGTTTGCTTAATTGTAAAATAACGAAAGGAAAACTGAAAACCATATAAGGGATAACAGAAAGTATAAGTTACTTTAGCGTAACAATGAACTTATTAACTGATCTAAATAATATGTTTCTGAACGCTTACTTAAGGTTGTAAATGCCATCAGAGCACGGCAGGTAAAATCCATTTTAATAAGCCATTATAATTAAGATAATTATAATTAAGTTAAGTGTATCTGTGATAATAATAGTGATGATAGTTGTCTAATGACAAGTGAGAAAGCCCGGTTCTACTCCCATTCTTGTCCACACAATTTGTCTTCAAATTTCTTTAGTATACCACTGTTGTTTACATTTTGTGAATTCGTAAAGGATTTATACACCAGTTTTTTAAACTAATTTAATTTGGAGGTGAGTAGTAAATGGTGGCAGTATGGCGCACTTTGAGATTATAGCGCCATAGCGCTACTTTGAGATTATAGGATTATAGCGCGCGCGTGGCCTTTGGATTTGAGCGTCAGTTGGAGATGGGGATCATCTCGATCAAACCAAGGTACATACAGTAAAAGCGAAATCGCAAACTCGAAGGGTCGATCTTGAATATCTTGAACTGATGATCGACTCCTCGGCCCCGTCCCGGGAGATTGAAGCGTTGCATATTTGTACCGAACTATCGAACTGCCGTGGAAATAAATCTTCCTTGAAAATTAGGAGCTGAAACTTTAATTTGTAAATATTCCAGTGTCCGTAGGCCACACCCTCTTTTCTCCGAAATCTTATTGGTCAACCTATATCGTAAGCACTGATTTACTTCCACTGGTAGTCCAGCACATCCTCATCTCCAACCGACGCTCAAGTCCAAAGGTTGCGTGCGCGCTATAATCCTTCAATCCCAAGTGCGCTATAGATCCCAAATTCAAAATGCGCCATACTGCCACACTACATACTACTGAGGTCATCACCGTTTTATAAGACTAAAATAAAACTATATGAAAGCAAATCATGTTTTTTGTTATTGTTTGTTTTTTGTTGTTTTAGTATTATCACTTAGCTCAATGCATGTACCTGCAAATGAATTATCTCGTACATATCCATATAACTGTATACTTTTTTAAATTATGGTCTATTTGATCTATTTAGTAATTAAAATTATTTCTAAATCACATGTTTGAATTTTACTTTTATTTGTCAACAATTGTATACAAATATTACATTGTTAGAAATGGTTTGCCTGCCGATGACAGCGTTGCTGTTAAATGCGCTTGTGCATTAAAAAATCACTATACATTGACCTGTTTTGTAATTTTAAATATTTGTAAAGTATTTAGAACGTTGTCTATTTTTTATGTTCGACGACAATGTTTTAACAAGCCTATATTTGAAAGTGTAAATAATACTGTAAATTATTATTGACTACTGAAAATGTAAAATAAAACTTATTTGATGTATCGAATTGCCTCTTTCAATACCTTGTACAACTATCTTCGTGTACGTTATTTTCTCGCTAAAATCAAAAATACCTCTTAAGAATCAAAATATTTGTCTTATACCATGAGGGAAATAAATTTGAACTTTTACCAGCAATGTTAGTGAGTATTTGAAAACACATTTGTAGACTCTTTTAAAAGAAAAGGTAAATATTACAAATTTACAAATCGTTTGGACTTCAACCACCTGTAATTGTGGAAACAATGCTCGTGAAAGATTTACTCGATAAAGGGTTAAAATATTTATTTATGTTTTAATATATTCGACAGGTAGCCCCAAGCGCTAGACATGCCCTTAAGAGTTAATGGTTTCGCAGTATTATCACTATAAAAATTATATCACTGTTTGAAATGCCGACCACTCTCATGAGGGTATTTTAAGGCAAATATGTGGTGAAGGATGAGTGGTAGTAATAAGTTATGAGGTGTAGTCTTGTTACAAGCTAAGGCCGACTCTTCCTTAG
Source organism: Matsumurasca onukii (assembly GCA_018831715.1). Lineage (NCBI taxonomy): Eukaryota > Metazoa > Arthropoda > Insecta > Hemiptera > Cicadellidae > Matsumurasca > Matsumurasca onukii. The sequence continues at coordinate 24,854,008 of CM032059.1, read as the reverse complement.
AATGGGTCATTAATTAAATACAAGGACAACGGTTTAACGTGACTTCCGAACCACGCAGGTAATGGTCTGTTATGTCTAAACGAATGTGGGAGTTGACGCGGGTATCGCTTTAGACCTATATCATCCTCAAAACCTTACTTACCTTCATGAAGCTGGATTACAGGACCACGCCACGAGTCCCAGTCAATCTTAACCAGAGTCTGTCCGAATTCTGTCAAAATGTCACATTTTCAACATTGCTGCAAAACCAGGCCGACACGCAGCTAAACGGTAAAGCGCAGCTGGCATGAGTCAATCAAATTTCCTTTGCAGTTTGTTACTCTAATTCGTTCCGTTCACAACCTCGCTTCGACATTCCGCCCTACCATTACTACGGGCTTTACTAGGCAGTTCAATACGTTCACAACCTCGCTTCGACATTCCGCCCTACTATTACTACGGGCTTTACTAGGCAGTTCAATACGCTCACAACCTCGCTTCGACATTCCGCCCTACTATTACTACGGGCTTTACTAGGCAGTTCAATACGTTCACAACCTCGCTTCGACATTCCGCCCTACTATTACTACGGGCTTTACTAGGCAGTTCAATACGTTCACAACCTCGCTTCGACATTCCGCCCTACTATTACTACGGGCTTTACTAGGCAGTTCAATACGCTCACAACCTCGCTTCGACATTCCGCCCTACTATTACTACGGGCTTTACTAGGCAGTTCAATACGTTCACAACCTCACTTCGACATTCCGCCCTACTATTACTACGGGCTTTACTAGGCAGTTCAATACGCTCACAACCTCGCTTCGACATTCCGCCCTACTATTACTACGGGCTTTACTAGGCAGTTCAATACGCTCACACCCTCGCTTCGGCCTTCGGTCTCAGACTTATGCAAGTTTTATAGCATATAATGATGCAACAACACATGCGTAATTACACTGAAATAGCACTACACAATTTGATTATTAGTTATTAGGACTGCAAATGTGTCCAAGAACAATTTCTGGGACAGCGCCGACTTTAAATTGACATTAAATTTACTCCAAAATGTATGGATCAACGTTGCCTAGACTAGTGGTAACTGGGTTTAAGCCTTTAGCCAGTCTAATATTTCACTCATTGAAATGAAACATTCAAGTCATAGTAAGCTGGTTTTTGAGACTAAATATGGTTGGTGGAATTTCAATGCATTATGTAAACAAGAAATTCGAAGTTCCATTTTGTAATTTATTGAAGTTTGGTAGCAGTGACCTAATACATTTGTAGTAGGCTAAAACACGTGATATGCATTTAAAGTTATTTTCCCTTTTAGAGCTTTTCATTCAAACCTTTTTTTGAAGTCGGCTCACTTTTTTTATAAAAAATCTTTTTTTAATAAATCGGACTACTCAGTCCACTGTTATAGCGAAAAATCACTTTTTTGGCCACTATTTGAAACAACTTGATGAAATTTCATAAGTTTTGATATATTGAAATAACAGAATACCTGATGAAATGACTGCTTCTAGACCATTAACACATCTTTTTTAGTGGAAAGTCTCCCTCAAAGGTTCCAATTTTACTGGTTTACGAATTTGACCGAGATATTTACAAAAGGAATACTAACCTATGTAACACATTTGGTGAAAGTCTGACAACAATTGCGACCTGTAGAGATGATACCCATATAAACAATTGAACATATGAACATAAAGTGTTGAAAACTGCTCAAAAAGTTCAGTAATAATTACTGTTATTATCTTGTAAACGCATACATTATTAAAGTTCTTCTCAAACAGCCATCGGGCATTAAACTTTAGGAGTCTTGCAAGGAATATAGATAATTTAATATCTAGGAGAAGTTTTGATAAGTATGTTTCTAATATATGCAGTTAGACGAGTACATAAAAGCATATTGCTGCCTTGGGTCATGTTCTTTGACGTAGTTGCTTCTCAAACTGTAACCAAACAGTGAATACTGTTCTCCATCGAATGTAATACATTTTACTCCAGCAATAGTAATGGACATTAAACTTGAGCTCGTATCAAAAGACCTTACTTTAAGAATAGTAAAAGACAATACTTTAAATTTTTTCATAACGTACAATGTTATATGTATTTGGTTTGAATGTTCCTTTTGCAAATCTCTAGGTTAGGTTTGTTAACTAGCTACATCGGACAGTCCGTTTCAAAATGGTGGCTATTCAAAGTTTTGATTTACCTATCGAATTGTAGCAATACCATAATTTAGTACAAAGTTCAAGTGCACAGTAACTTTCGGTTATTTTGTTTGTTGTCCCATAGGCCTACGAGCAATGTTTAGCTGATTCTTGGCGGACTGGTATCGCGCGCGACTCCAAAGCTCATCACTTTGGTGGCGCGGGTTCGATCCCCGCAGTCACCACTTACAATTTTTAATGCAACTAGTACGGTGAAGCTAGGTAAAGGTCGAGGTTGAGTGGTAGAGAGGACTTTGTAGTCCTAACGTCGCCTCATTAAACAAGACAAACTTTACCTTTTACAAACATTGAGTATTTTCTTAAAACATCTCACGCCTACAATTCTTATCAGATCTTTTTGAAATAGTTTTTATTTGAATGATGGCAATGTACATCAGTGACTCCGCTGACCACTTTTAAAAAAATTGTATGAGTTTTCAATAAAAACAAAAGATTCAATTATAAAGTGTCTCGAAAGGGGCACGATTTTATAAATGAAAATAAAGGAAATTTGGCTCAGCGGAGCCCCTAAAACATTTAGCCTAACTCACCATAAAACAAAGTTTATTTCATAAACCCGATAAAAACTGTAGGCGTGAAGTGTTCAAGACAATGCAACACAAACACATTGAAAAATGTGATGCCCAAACAACTTGTAAAAACTGATCAAAATGACTTGTCAAGAACCATTATTTCCCTACAAATAAAATACAACTCGTCATTACATTTGACTACAGCAGCTGTTTTTAGAATGAAATTAAAAAATTACCTGAAAACCAATGTTTAAGTGGACGAGGTCGTAACTTGTGTTTTAGTTAAGAGAAGCGGTGTGCTGACAACAAATAGAAGCTGAAACGTTTGACTAACCCAGTTTAATGCGAGCTTTCATTAACCTGTTTGTCTAGTGTAAAGTCTCTTGTTCGGTGGTTTGTAGTAATGCAGGCCTTATGCAAGTGCTAATACAGCTGGTTTGCATTTGTAAGGTAAAATTCATGTTATAAAATTGTCCTGAGATAAATTAATCTTTAAAGACGTCATCGATTACAACAGACTTGGTATATGAGTATAACAGTAATGAATTCGGGGGTAAGTATAATTGTTTATAACACACGCTAAAGTAGTTTTTTCCTGCAAGAATGTATTAATTAACTAATTTATTTATTTAATTCTACCAAGGGCCCTATAAGGTATCTCCCAGGGAGGCTAATATACCGGGGGGTTTGGGGGTATGGAACACCTCCCCAGAAGGAGGAGGAGGATGGTCCAAGGGTCCTCCCCCGAAAAATGTAAAATATTACCCATGAAACACGTGTTTGTGCATTCCGGAAGAGTAATGAAATGAAATGGAATGGAATGAAATGCTTCTTAGTGCTGATCATAAAACTATAACTGTAACATTCACCACTAAAGGTTTATGTCTTTTTTAGTCACATGGATGTAACAACCCGTTTAAACGAACAACAGTAGTACTTATAATCTAGTTCTTCCGGTTCACACCGCGTCAAACATCATAATAATTAGGGTGAAATATTTTGGTCTCGCTGTGGAGTACCAACTTCAGTCACTGATTGGCTGAACTGTTTCAGGGATTGAAACAGTTCAGCCAATCAGTGACTGAAGATCCACTCCGGGTGTGAACCGGAAGAACCGGATTATAGTTGTGACACCGGCCGCGAAAGCCTAAGAGTTAAACGGTAGTACTTGTAGAATTGTACAGAATTTTGATGTTCATCGATATGATATAGTTTTGACAAATTAACTAAAACTTAAATGAAAATATTGTATACGTAGGTCTTATATTTTTGCGGAAATATCTAGGTATATTAATATACCATTATATGTTGTACTTTAAGTAGTAAAACAAAAGAAAAAAAGGTTACTTAATATTACAAATACCACAAAAAATATTATTACCTTAAGGATTTAGCCGGTGAATTTCTGTAACTTTTGTAGGTTCTGTTTTAGAAATAACTTTGAAAAGCTTTCCGTGTTTCAATGAAGATACTCAAACTTTATAACAGGTTTAAAACTTTAACTTATCTTTCAGGCTTTAGACGAAGCTTTTGAAGCATAATACTTTTCCACGCTTTTTACACTTGAACAATTTAAGAAGAAATTAAACACATGCTTCACGGACTTAACAGTTAGTAGAATGTCAATAACCAAATATTTACTAATTTGATCATCGAATTTAATATCTTTCGCCTAATTAGCATTTTTAACTCACGTCATATACTAATGTGAAAGGTAAACAGATTTGTCTTGTTTAACGAGGCGAAGCTAGGACTACAAAGTCCTCTCTACCATTCAACCTCAACCTTTACCCAGCGTTACCGTATAGTCACATTACAAATGAAAGTGATGACTCCAGGGATCGAACCCGCGCCAGTGGAGTGATCAGCTCCGGAGTCGTACACGATTCCAACCTGCCCTGTGTCCGCTGACCAAGAGATGAAAACCATTTTCTACCAGGAGACAAAAAATGTACAGCATTTTTTCAAGGTACCAACCGTGTAAGAAAGGGTCAGTAAAAGCTTTGCAGTCTTGCAAGTATGTGTTTTCTGTATTACTTAAAAATAGCATAAGACATAACGTATTAAAAAGGTATTGTATGGGAAATAGCTAGATCTAAATCGTGATGGCTGCAGAGAGTCTCCCTTCCTAGGCTATTATGATGGTCAATAAAGCACGTTACTCTGTTGTTGCAACATTGTAATATCGATCTAGTTCATTAAATACATGTTTTTTATTGAATTAACCTATTTACTTCTCTGTTTCATTTGAATATACGTAGCTCGTGCGACGAAACTTCAGTTTGAGACTTTCTGATTTGCTTAAGCAGACTAACTTGACTTATCCTTTTAGTCTCTACCAGAGTTTTACGTCTGATAAGAGTTGTCACGTGACTAGAAACTTTGATTTAGAAACTTTGACTGTTTACCCTTAGAGGGTAGTTTAAGGTGAATATGGGATGAATGGTGAATGTGATGTACTATTTATTCATATCTTACTCTACCACACATCATATTGAATTGTTTTTGTTCTTTGCTCTTAAAATTTTAAACGGCTATTTTTTTAATTTTAAACACTTACATCTCAACAGTTGTTAGTAAAATTGTAGAGGAGATAGAAAAGTGTTGTTTTTGGTATTTAAAACATAGTTTACTAATTTATGTTACTATTTATTTAACATATTAATTCATTTATATTGATTTCAAGACGATACAATTAATTTTAATTAGCTCGTTGCTAAGTTTAAACCCAGCCCCTTCCAAAACAATTATGATCTCAAAAATACCTCATTCATAAGCTTAAACAATTGTTCTTTAACTTAAGTTGTAAGAATAGTTACAAAAAACGTTCTTATTTTAATCTATAATCATTGTCTAAAAAAATCATTTAAAGCCAATGCTCCGCAACCCATAAAACAAAATTCAAAATGAAGAAATATATGAAATTTCTGTAATGACTAATGTAAATAAATCAAAAAACCCAAAAGAAAACTTTTCGTAAAAAAATCTGCTGTAGCAAAACATTCTTAAGAATTAAGACATATTTTAACAAAAATAAATTTTAAAAGAAAAGTAAACGAGGGCGCTAAAAATCTACAATTACTTGATGCATAAGAATCATTTAAAATATTTAGTGAGCAACGAGCCTGGTTTATTTCAAAATTCCTTTTTCTCATAAATTGTAGTGCTTAGAAAAAAACTACAATTTTATTATATGTTTTATGTTACTGTTAATTGTCCCTTCAGTTGATGAGTGACACTGACGATAAATTAATAAAATTATGCAGTTGAATGGTCTCAAACAGCAAAAAGTTGTCTTTAGTAATAATATTTCTCTCAGCTCTTTTAAGAACCTCGCCTCCTTAGTCTACGACTCTTAAACAAAGCCATTCTCAAAGCTCACTGTTTCATTTTTCAGCCGCAACGTTGGCAACTCTGCAGGCAAAGGTGAGAGGCGATGTGCAGATGTAATTAACAGTTGGCAATGGTTGCTCTAGTTGGATCATCTGTAGTAAATCAAGGCTAATTACAGAATCACTACTTTGCCAAACGCAGGCGTTATTTTCGTGCTCGCCATTGTGGGTTGGTGCTCCTGTATTCGCTGCAGTACAGCCGCTTTCAGTTGGCAGGACTGGGTCCGTTGTTCGAGCAAGGTGTGAGAATAAATTCACGCGTTGTACAGGTGTAAGGAGTGGTTGTGAATGGCTCGCAAATATGCGTTATTTGAGAAAAGTTGTCCTTTTATTGCAACATTTTAATGTTGATTTAATTCAATAAATAAAGGTTGTTTTACAAAAAAACATGTTTATTGGACAAATTAATGTGTAAGGTTGTATTATTGCTGTGCCAATTTTTGCAGTTCATGGCATTAATGCATTACAAAATAATTAATCGTAGTTTCGTTTGTATACGATTCGATCGTTCAACAATATTTTTATTTTTATTTACCATATACAGGGTGTCCCATAAGTAAAGTGCCAGACTCTGGGAAAAGGTTATATGAGTCAAAATAAAGAGAAAATTGAGAATAAAACTTTTTCGCCATTTTATATGTTTCACTAATTATTTATTATCTCCGACACCATTCAGCGGATTCGACACAAACTTAACATTAATTTGTTTCTGAGTAAGACCATTTATGGAGAAAATTACAAGGATGATCTAACTTATCATTTTAAATCGGTGGCTGTTTTAAGGTATTTTTAGGGAATTTTTGGCATTACACCTTAAATAGCGAATAAACGGTGAGTTTAACGATAAAATTTAGAGAATAATAACGTTTTGTAATTAATTTGTACCTATCTATTGACACGAAAGTCATAAGAATCTATAAGGAAACAACGAAGCTTTAGAGGATACTTGCCACGGTTTCCACTGTCAAATCTGATAAGTGGTGTTGAAGATAATAAATAATTAGTGACATTTTTAAAATGGCGAATATCTGGTCAACTACGTGTTTTTGGAAACATTTTTGTTCTTAATTTTCTCTTTATTTTGACACGTATAACCTATTCCCAAAGTTTGGCACTTTACTTATGGGACACCCTGTATAACAGGCTACGTACCTTTCAACGTCGCAATTCCTTTAGTAAAACATAGGTATTTACTATAGTTTCGACTATCGAGTAGTCATCCTCAAAACATTGTAAGAACGTATCTTCAATTTCGGCAAATTTAATACATATCACAATACATAAAACATAAAGAACACTCATAAAACATTCCGGCCGGTACCTGTCACTGAACTGATTCCAGACCAATTGAGCTGACCAAATCTGATCAAAGACCAATTCCAGAAGGCTAATCATGATTAAATATAGTATTATTGTTTTGTCAAACTTTGCAGTTCGGGGCTTTAATGCATAACAAAATAGTTCAACATAATTTCGTATGTATAAAATTCAATCTTTCAACAATAGTTTTATTTATATAGGCTATTTATAGCTTACAGATTTTCCCCAGACACGTTGAAATGTTGATATTTGCCAAAAATAGGTTATTTTAAAAGTGTTTTATAATTTTTTCACAAGTACTGTAGTTTTGCCTTTTTTGTGTACAGTATTAGGAACATAGAACTACTCCTACCCTATCATATAAACCCACGCATTTGTACGTTTGGGTTCATAAACGGCGTCGGAAACAGGGGACTACGAAACCATGTTTTGCCACTTTTGAGTGAGCGGAGCAAAGTTGGAATATCGCTACTACCATTTCTCTTGACTGACACGGTCGGCGGCACGCGCAACTCTTCAAAGAACTGAGCCAGACACGACAACTCAACTAGAACCGATGATTTTTAAACAGAAGATAAACTTGGATTTCCACCTACCCCTTGTCCACAAAGATAAATAATCAATACTCCGCTAAATTTCAATGGTTACAAAGGTTTTGGCTTAAATGTCCCTTATTTTGCAATAAACATATTATTTTTATTTTTTATTTAACCATACAATACAAAATTGTTTAGGCATAACAAAAAAACAAACAAAGTACATTGAACATAATAATTGTATATCTATTAAACTTTACATTAGTTTGTTTTTGACAGCGTTAACAGCTGTCAACAGTAACAACAAACATCAGTAACAACAAAGAATTGAAAACCTAATGATTCGTCCAATTAACACTGACAAACTCTTCAACACTGTAAAACTTTTTAAAATTAAAAATATTTTAAAACCATTTTAAATTCTTTGAAATTTACGTAATTTTTCAAACTATTAGGAAGTTTGTTGAATAGAGTTACGCCCGCTTGGGAAGGTAGCTGCGAATAAATGCTTAATCTATGCTGATTTGTACGAAACGAATCAGCTAATCTAGTATTGTAACAATGAATTTGTCTACCTTGAACTAAATTACATTTTGATAGGCAATAAATTATAGTCACATAGATGTAAATGGAAGGCATAGTCAAAATATTTAGTATTTCAAATGCTTGTCTACAAGAATCTCTGAAACCAAGACGGCAAATTATTCTTATAGCAGACTTTTGTAAAATGAAGATTCTCATTACCTTGTTTTTGGAACAATTCCCCCAAAAGCATACACCATAAGACATGTAAGGTTGAACTAAACCGTAATAAGCAGTTTTCAAAACTGCAGGTGTGCAAAATTGCGACAGACTTCGCAGGAGAAATATTGATGAACACATTTTTTTACTCACAAAATCAATATGTGATTCCCAATTCAGTTTATTATCTAATTGTATTCCTAGAAACTTCATACTATAAACTTCTTCAAACCTATTATTTTTCAATATAACTAATGGTGGCTCATTCCTAATCTACCGACTCATATCAAACATCATAAAGTTTGTTTTTTGAAAATTGATTTTTAAATTGAGCGATTCAAAATATTGTACACACATATTGGTCGCTACATGTGTTTTTTCTTCTAAAGATTGAAGCGTTAAGGCTGATTGAAGTAATGTAGTGTCATCAGCATATTGAACAACTGATTGCAAATCATTTAGAGAATGAAGTTTATTAACGTAAATAATGAATAAAAAAGGGCCCAAAACTCATCCTTGTGGAACTCCACATTTAACTTTTATTGGGAGTGAGAGTGAGTTTTCTATTTGAACCTGTTGAAAACGATTGTTCAAAAAAGACTCAATCCAAGATAGGGGTAACCCTCTTACTCCATAGTCCGTTAAAATTCTTAACAGTTTTGTATGTTCCACACAGTCAAAGGCTTTTGACAAATCTAGGAAAACTCCTAACGTTTTTTGTTGTTTCTCTATACTTTCTGAGACTCTTTCTAAAAGTGTGTTAATGGCAACTAATGAACATTTATTCTCTATTATTCGTCAGTAACACCTTTAATCATTTAAACCCTGCTTTTTCGATGAATTACTGTTTCATTTTGCCTAAGGTTTAAAACTACACATCCGATTTTCAATTTATTATGTTCAGTTTTGTTTGTTTTCCGTGTTTTTTCACACGAAGACAACAATGTCACATGTCAATATGTTTTCGCAAAAAACTATTTATTTATTTACAAAAGGGGCAAGGGTCCAAGTGCTTACTCGTAGATTCACTCATTAAAAGATTATCACAAAGCTTGTCCAGGTGAATTTTACCAATCAAAAAAGAGTTTTTAACAATAAAAAGTGCAATTATATGAAAACAAACCATGTATGGCTGTGACCAGATTACGCTCAACCAATTAGGACGAAGGGAATATGTAAGCATGTGTTTGTATACGCCCTTAGATAGAGTTACTGAATCAGATTCTAGCATAACATCATTAACCACGTAGGAAGTTGCTAGAGGGCTAGTTGCACTATCTACTGAGCTTACTCGATACATACTGATCGAGACCATACTCATTAATTAGTGCTAATATTTGGCAATCTAACGTAACCATACGTCAAACCATACGCTATTGTCCGTAATATACTCAAAGTGCTTTGTTTGAAGTTTGTTGTTGACGATGGGAGGATTTCAGAAATTGAACTATTATTGCGGACATTTTCCATTGTTAGTGAACAAAAAAGGATCACGACGTTTCGGGATCTGCAATCTGATCCCGTCTTCAGGTGAAAATAACCTAAAACATAACACAGAACATAAGAAAATGAGCTATCCTAAAGTAGTCAGCGTAGCTGACCAGTCAAACTCTACCAAACGACATGTAGTTGTTAATTCAAACAACAAATTAAATCTTAGAATTTAGGAATAGTCTAGAGAAAACAAAACTACAATATTACAAACACAAGCCACACTATTAAAGTAAACAAGTCACCGGAGTAAATTCAAAACGAATCACAAAACACGTCCACCAACTAAACGAGGTTACCCTAGACTAACTGGTTGGCCGGTGACAGGCCAATCACACACACTAGCAGCAGGCTAGACAACTGTAACAAAGAAACACAAAAATCCCTATTTATGCACAGCCAATGGGAGAAGGGGGCGGCTTACGTGACTTAAGTTCTCTGTGGCCTGTTTTGTGTCCTTAATACCATTCTATGAGTTTTTTTAGTTGTTTCCTGTTGAAAATTTACTTGAATATTATGGTTGTCCCTACGCTTAAGTTCATTTTTAATGAGCGGTTGCCAGAGGGGCCCGATGTATTATACTAGCCTCATTTCAGTTCATAGCGTGGATCCGTGGCGGATTGGTATCGCATGCGACTCCGGAGCTCATCACTCCGGTGGCGCGGGTTCGATCCCCGCAGTCACCACTTACATTTGTAATGTGACTAATACGGTGACGCTAGGTAAAGGTCGAGGTTGAGTGGTAGAGAGGACTTTGTAGTCCTAACTTCGCCTCGTTAAACAAGACAAACTTTACCTTTTTCCCTTTTTTTTAGCGTGATTTTCAGACCAAAAATGTTGAGCAATTTTTGACGTTTCTGTTAAACCCCTTCGCGTGTTGTCTTTGTGTTCTTTAACTCTTACATTTAATGGTCTTTTTGTCTCACCTATGTACTCCCTATCACAACTACATTTAATACTGTAAATACAGTTTTAAGATTCCTGAGTGCCTTATTTGGGTTTGGTTTTACGAGACTTTGCCTAAGTGTATTCTGTGTTTTGAACGCGGTTCTAACTTTAAATTTTCTACCTATCCTTCTGAGTGTTTCCGATAATCCCGGCACATAAGGGGTTGACATAAACGCGGCATTTTTATCTAATTGGGTTTCTGGCTCTGTTTTTTAGCTCTACGTTGTTTGCTTATTTATCATAGTCGCTTTCTACTTTTTTCACTTCTCCTATTTTTCCATCTTGATCTGTGCACAAACTCGTTGCTCTATCAAATAAAGAGTAAGCCACTCCTTCCTTGACAGATTTTTGATGGTTGGACACAAAGTTTAGATACTGGCCTGTGTGTGTCTTTTTTCGAAAACCCGTTGTCTTAAGAACATCCCTATCTTTTTCTACACACACATCCAAAAAGGGGAGCTTATTTTGAACCTCTTTCTCCATGGTTAGACGAATGGAGGGAAATATGTTGTTAAGGTGGACTAGAAATTCATTGAGTTTATGTGGGAAAACAACAAAGGTATCGTCAACATATCTCCACCAAATCTTCGGTTTGGATCCAGCTGAGGCCAAGGCGTTTTGCTCGAAATCCTCCATGAAGATATTAGCAACGATAGGCGAGAGCGGTGACCCCATTGCCATACCCTCATCTTGACTATAAATTTTGCCCTCTAATTCAAAATAATTATGTTTGGTGCAAAGTTATAGCAATTCCGTTATACAATTTACAGGCATTTGAGTTTTTTTATCCAAAGTTTCATCGTTGTTGAGCCTAAACTCGATTACTTTCAAAGTTTCTGGAACTGGAACGTTAGTGAATAAGCTTTCCACATCAAAGCTTATCAGCCTATCAGTCTCAGCTAGTTTTATCTCTTTCGATTTTTCAACAAAATCTTACGTACAGGGAGATTATTTAATGCCCCCCACCCCAATGTGGTTCCCCCAAATCTTTTAAATACAACCCTCTCTTGTGGTAAGTGTGGCGCGACTGGTGACCGCACCACGTTAAATTGATGATAGTACCTTACCTACAGGGTGAGTTTTAAATGCCCTTTCCCCCCACCTTAACTGTTGAAAAAGCAAATATTTTTAAAACCCCTTTAGGGCATGTTTTATCAAATTCTAAAGTTTGTTTTGAAATAGTTTGCCTCACCCACCCCTTACATAAAGTCTGAGGATGAGTGGGTCCCCTAAATATTTAGAAAACACAACCCTCTCTCGTGGCACCTTAAAATAAAAGGAATTTCAATACAAATTGAACGAACAAAGAAACATTTTTATCTCTACTCGTTTTTTAAAATACCCATTTAAATATAGCAAGAATTGAGGGTTAACACGTCACATTTCACGTACAATATTTCTTTTAATGACAATTTTAGCTTGCATATCCTCTGAGGGAAACATCACACCCATATAAAATAATGTTATGGAGTATTTAAAAGAAAAATTGTCATTAAGAAAATTGTATGTGAAATGTAGCATTTTAAACCTGATTTATTGTAATCTTTAATTGTAAAAAAACACGAGTCGAGATGAAAGGTTTTTCTTTGTTGAGTTGCTGTATTAACAATTGCTTTCCTTTGAAGTGCCGCAAGGGAGGGGTTTGTATTTTTTTTTAATTTGCCCCCCTCAGGTTTTTGGGTGGGGGTGGCTGACACAAAGTACGTCAAAACAAACCTTTGAATTTTATTAAACATTCCATAAAGGGTTTTTTTAAATAGGTATGGGGAGGACATGATTTATGGGGAGGACTCTGTGTATAATTTGGAATTATGTACTTTTCAAAGAAGAGTCACAACTTGAAATGCCCACCAAATTATTTTTCCACAGCCATAAACAACATTATCCATCAGAAACAATCCCTGGCCGATGATACCGGCAGACAGGAAGCTAATGTCAAGCACACATTAGACTCGGGATCAAGAATGTGTAGCTGCAGCCAACTATTTGCTATGTGATCACAGCTGTTTCCATCACAGATAAAGCCAGAGAGTCGGAGTTGTTGTAGTCACTTGCCAGCAATCAGCTGTAGTGCATTTGTCAACTCACTGTAGCCTACAGCTGTAGGCAGACCACAGACGACTCAAGGCGATCAGAGAGACCAACGGCGTCAGCTGTACTCGAGTATACGACCGCACTTTGATATACTCAAAATTCTTCAATAGAAAGACCAACCTCATTTTAAAGTTCTTGGTTAAAGATGAAGAGCAGTGGGGACTAGAGCTCTCTATATCAACTCAGTACAAAATGGTAGCCTTAATTATGTTTTACTTAACTTCAATTAGCTGCCATTTTTGAATTGGGAGAGTAAGAACCCTCTAATTTCCACTGTGCTTCATCTTTAACAAAAACTGAACAAACTGTGCTTCACGTTTAAAATGAGATGCCACTTAATGGGTCTTAATATTAAAAGTTGTTGAGTTGTCCTAAAAAAAATCCCGTTCTGGGCCAATTGGCAAAGTTGTAAAACTATATTGACCAAAAAGTTCACTTTTATTTCCTATAAAGGTATCCTGAGTTTCATTTATCTACCTTTATACATTTAAAATTTTACCAGGATGTATCCATACTTTTTCAGTTCACCTGAAGTCCACTTTGAATGTAAAGGCGATGATGAGGCCTGTGACATTGTACTATAACATAATCTACAGTATTAAATCAATTATTTGATAAGTATAACATAACCTTATTAAAAATATCTTCTGACTCCATATAACTAGATCCCCAGAACCGACATTTGGCCGTTAACAAGCCAAACCGGTAGCTTTCTATACAGCTTGCTTCAAAACTCCCATCAAGTATTTTTGGGTACTTTTTCTGATACCAAATGAAACCGGTAAATCACATGTTTTCACCCAAAATCCCTCTCTTTTTTTACAGCCACCGTTTTTATTGTATTACACCATACCCATACACTCGACTTACTATTAAATTTGATACAGTTTCAAAATTTAGTATAGTGTAATTTATTATTTTTCTCAGATGTTTAAATTTTTAATTTGTTATATACTCTTCAAATGTGTTTTATAAATTGTTGTAGCCTATATACTTTAGATGGATATCAGAGAACTAAATCAGTGGTCGCAAATCCACTAATGTCCATTACGTAAGCAACGTACTGGAAGACCGCAGAACCCACCGACTTACGAGACAATAGGGCTAGAGTGGAACAATTTAAATATTATTAGTCGGTAATAATGAAAATAAATCTGTTCTTTCATTTTGAAACGCCCTGTATTTTTAGCTCTGCATTAATCGGTATGGTTATGAAACGTCAATGCCGCTTACCTCTTCAGTTGTCCATAGCCCCGTTACAAACTATTGTTCTTTTCCTCTACTCTTCAGTAGAACTGCTAAGTATCACCAAAGTACTACGTTGATCAAAGTCTGGTTTTTATCTAAAATCTACTCGTAAAGTATCAATCTTTAATTATTTTAGATCGGTATTAACTTTTTTCGGCCAAGGGTTTAGTCCAAGATGAGTCAGTGGTGACTTCAAGAACGGTTTATGCCATGTTATACATTAAACTATGGGGCTCTGTAAGTCAAACTTAATGCCAGACATTTCTGTTGAAAAGGATAATTCATAACAAAATGGTGGCAGCTAAAGAATGTTAGAGGTTTGAACCTAGATTCAACCACGTTTTGCACAGAACGAACCAATTGAGTTAAGATTTACCGCTTAATATCTTTAATATGGTATTTTCGTAACATTTTAGAACGTGACTTTTTCCAGACCGGTTTCACAAAATCATTTTGAAAAAGCCTCTGCTGATTGTAGTATCAAGTCTTACAAAGCAACACCACAAACCTGACCTTGATAGGTTCGTTTCAACTGATTGTATGGTGGTTAAAAACTCAACATAATTTAAAACTTCAAACCCCCGCGTTTTTACAAACCTGATCAATTGATATGTGGAGCATACATTTTTGATAAGACATCCTTATAGCTAGATATGTGAAGCTTCATAGTAGAACAAAACTGCTACCTTTGCCCACAGAGTATATTGACCCAAAGTTCACTGGTAAGTGTTCATGAAATTGCATAGTCTAACGAATATTGCTTAGAATAAACAACTATTACCAACAGCCGAACTGAAAACGAACGGCTGTTGTATTCATCTTTTCGGTTTCCAATATTAGTCACTTAGTTCATACTCAACGAAACAGGTGATATCTATGCAGTTAAACGACCATGAACATGTTTTTTCATATTAAAGTTACTAAAGGTTCATCGTGTGTAGCTTAGCCCCACGATAGTAAAACCTTAACTCCCAGCAGATTAAAGGAAACATAATTAATCTAGCACGTCATAATTAATGCTCTCTTCCTCCTTCAGCCCTCGGTATTTCTAGGAATCGTTTTGTTCCAAATTAAATAATTTTAGGTTTTCGTTTTATTGATAAAAGATAAAACATTCAAACGCAATCTGTCAAACCGCTCAAATATTATTGGCTAATCATGTAAAAAACACTATAAAAACCTTTTTTCACGCAACCCAAATGTTTAATTTAAAATAGAGCCCAAAAACGACAGCTATTTAACCTTCTCCCGAATGACCTTTATCCATCAAAAACGCCGAAGATACATTCACCTTTAAACCCACATCAGAAATATTTACAGCTGATTTAACTGGAAAGCCTATTGTTAGCTAAAGTTCACTAGGCCACTAGGCTCTTGGCAATGTTGTACTCTTCCTGCTTGTCGAGCCTGACTTGTACCCCCTCGCTGTGTGTCTACCGGTCACTCGTCATGTCCAAGGCGGAGGAGAGCGAGGAGGAGACGACCAGTGGGAGCAGTGAGGAGGAGGAGGAAGAGGAGGAGAGTTCGAGTTCCAGCTCGAGTTCCAGGGCGAGTACTCCGGAGTCGGATGGGATTTCTTCCAGACTTGTAAGCTGTTTTTAAATAGTACTAAGTGGATCCGTGGTAGTTTGGTAAAGTGCGAGGCTACGGGGCTCATCACTCCGGTAGCGCGGGTTCGATCTCCGCAGTTGCCACTATGTAAGTGTCGGGGTTGAGTGGTAGAGAGGACTTTTTAGTCCTAACTTCGTCCCTTTAAACAAGACAAGCTTTATCTTTTTCTTTTAATGGCTGTACTTTGTACATCATCATTTAAATCATTTAATCACCAATATACAAAAATTGTTTGTGTTGGTTTTAAACAATGAGTTTCTTGCTAAATATTTGCTAAAAATTAACTCTCTAATGTGGTTTAAATGAAGCACTAACACGAGGGGAAACCATTGTTGATACTATTCTAGGTCAAGCAAACAACATTTTAAAACATACAAAAGGCGCAAAAAATATGTTTATTGCTTTTTTTTAAACTTAATGGAATGTCCATACTCCAAGAGAAGTTGAAACTTTTATATTGAATCACTCGCTCTGGTCTTTATGATAGTAGACCGATTGAAATTGTTCATGTTCATAAACTTAAAGCATGGTTTTGTGAAAACTTAACATATGTCTTACCTTTGGGTCAAATCACCTTTTTGCATGAGTATATTGCTGGGGATAAGTGTTTTCGTTAGTATTAATTTCTATTTCGGTTGTTGTCTATTCGAGCTTATTTGGATCATGCTTTTTGTCAAGCATGGAATTAAAAACCCCCCTTTAGAGCAGTTTAAATTACATTATAAGAATAATTTAATCGTCTGCTGATTTTATACTCGTGTAAACTCTTAAGAAGTCAATTAAAGTTGATAATAAACGTGTTTACGTTTCAGGACGAGCTGAGTTTGACGAAAGACCAGATTGTTTGTAAGTATTGCTTCAGTGTCTTTAACTTTAATTACTAATTTGTAATTCATTTGACGCTGAACAATTCAATGGAGTTTTGTAATGGTTTAAGTTAAACCAAACGAACACGTTGATGAAATTTAAGTGATGTTAATGTAGTGCAAATTTATTCAAAGTACTTTTGAACTGGTTTTAAACTGGTCTGTATACTAGTGAACCGTACGTGCTTGAATAATTAAAAGTTATTTTTGAAACCAATTCAAATCCAAACTCATAAATTATCTTGCCCAAAATTCGTTTTATACAATTAGAGAGTTTATAAATAGGTAAAGTTCCATAATCCAATTGTTTAATTAGGCTAAAGTCGTACTTGTGGTACTTAGTACATTGTCAATAAAACAATACTAAAAATTGACATTAAACAAATTGTTGTTGTTATTATTCAATTGTTATTCGTCGAATCTAAAGAGCTAAATAAGCAGAAATAACTTTGAAAATGAGCGGTTTTGTTGAAAAAAGGGACAGTTTTATCAAGTTAGTAAAATCTATCTTGTAGCATGTCAATTTAAAGCTTTGGTCACCCATAAACGTAATCCGTAAATTCGTTTTCAAAATTTTAAAATGATATCGACATTACTCATGTATTTACAATGAAAACAATATCTCTTCTTGGACAATCATTTTAAGAGGGACATCGCAAACTTTTGAGCTGTAAAATAAACATTTCAAATGGGCATATTTTGGGTGTTTGTCCCCCACTACAAAATAGGAGTAGTGGGGCCATATTATATCAGTTCACCCCTATATATACAGGGTGAGTTTTATATGGGTGGGGGGCTTAACTTTAGAAAAAAAATCTTTTCAATGATAAATTAAAACTTTGATTAGAATTTTTTAAACTCTTTGGGGGCGTTTTATATGATTCTGAAGTTTGTTTTGACGTACTTTGAGTCACCAACCAAAAGCGGTGGGGGGAGAGAGCCCCCGAAATTTTTAAATTGGCACCCCTTCCCTCTTTGTGGCACCTCAAAAGAAAGGAAATTTTATGACTTGTCATTCTGTAATACCCACTTAAAGATTACAAGAAATCAGGTTTAAAATGCTACAATTCACAAATAAAGGTTTATGACAAATGTTTCATCAAAATACTCTTTTGAATTATGTTAAAGGGTTATAATGCTTCCCTCAAAATATTTTCAAAACAATCTTTTCATTAAAAAGGTTGTATGTAGAATTTTGCATTTTAAAGCTGATTTTTTTACAATCTTTAAACAGGTATTACAAGAAAATTAGTAGAGATAAAATATTTTACTTTGCGTCATTGAATTTGTATTGAAATTCCCTTATTTTTAAAGTACGACGAAGGGAGGGGTTGCAATTTAAAAATTGGGGGGGAAGGAAAGTGCGTCAAAACAAACTTCACAATCATATAAAAACACTCCCCAAAGGAATTAAAAATATTTGCCCTTGTTCTAAAGTTAAGGTGGGGGGGGGACATATAAAACTCACCCGGTAAATGCTAAAGCGTGTTTAAATATTTTCATTCATCCAAAAGTTAAGGCCATGAGTTGGCCATCTTTTGTACATCCTAAATGTTAGCACAATTTAAAACTCTTTTAAAAACGTGTTCTGAGGGACAGTATCGGTGCTCATTTCTCCGGCTATCGCCGTGCTGACAGCATGAATATTTCATTCATCTAAAGGAAACTCGCTAGCAAAGGCACGCTTGATTGAAGAGACTGTGATGCCGGTATATTAGCGCAGGTTGATTGAGTTTGTTAGTGAATACTCATCGTAGGAGTCTGTTGTCAAGGAAACCCACGACATTCATTGTCTGTCTGTTTTAGTCAGCTGTTCGGGTTCAACATCAGCTGTTTTGTTTCTAAACACTACAGTCTTTGTTTTGTTGTTTGGATACAGTGTGAGTTTTAAATGTCCCCCCACACCTTAACTTTTGAAAAAGGAAACATTTTAAAAGGAAACAGAGGGGTTTTAAAAATATTTCCATTTTCTAAAGTTAAGGGGGAAGAGGGCATTTAAGACTCACTGTCAGAAGTTGAACTATTATTGCGGACATTTTCCATCATTAGTGAACAAGAAAGGATCACGACGTTTCGGAATCTGCAATCTGATCCCGTCTTAAGGTGAAAATAACCTAAAACAAAACACAAAACATTAGAAAATGAGCTAGCCTAAAGTAGTCAGCGTAGCTGACCAGTCAAACACTACCGAACAACATGTAGTTGTTAAGTCAAACAACAAATTAAATCTTAGAATTTAGGAATAGCCTAGAGAAAACAAAACTACAATATTACAAACACAAGCCACACTATGAAAGTAAACAAGTCACCGGAAAAAATTCAAAACGAATCACAAAACACGTCCACTAACAGAACGAGCTAACCCTAGACTAACTGGTTGGCCGGTGACAGGCCAATCACACACACTAGCAGCAGGCTAGCCAACTGTAACAAAGAAACACAAAAATCCCTATTTATGCACAGCCAATGGGAGAAGGGGCGGCTTACATGAATTAAGTTTTCTGTGGCCTGTTTAGCGTCCTTAATATCATGCTATGAGTTTTTTGAGTTGTCTCTTATTGAACATTATCTGAATATTATGGTTGTCCCTACGCTTAAGTTCATTTTTAATGAGCGGTAGCCAGAGGGGTCTTATATCAACTGAAGCTTGACTGATTGGACGGTCTGCTAATTTTATAAATGATGTATTATACTAGCCTCATTCCAGTTCATAGCGTGATTTTCAGACAACAATGTTGAGCAATTTTGGACGTTTCTGTTAAACCCTTTCGCGTGTTGTCTTTGAGTTCTTTAACTCTTATATTTAATGGTCTTTTGTCACACCTATGTACTCCCTATCACAACTACATTTAATACCTGTAAATACAATTTTAGATTCCTGAGTGCCATTTTTGGGTTCGGTTTTAACTAGACTTTGCCTCACACACAGAATACACTTGTGTTTTGAACGCGGTTCTAACTTCTGAGTTTTCTGATAATCCCGGCACATAAGGATTGACATAAGGTGGGAGACATTAGCGGCCGATTTACATTTTTTCAGAAGAAGGGACATGTCTACCTTTCGTTTTATACGCCTTCCTGAGAAAAAACTTTATTAACTCTTGATCTATGAATCCAACTTGTCCTATGTTGCAATTTGAGGAGTTGCTCAACTTGTATAGTTTGTCTAAGGGCCTGCATTCAGCCACCCTACTAAACGAAGTTATCTCGATGTTAAGAGGCAGTTTAGGGATCAGGTTCACTCTTCTAAAGCTGAATTGGTTCTAAGTAGGATCTCTAAGTCTTCCAACATCCAAAACAGCATGGGAGGTAATTAATGAACAAATACCAGGAAAGTCATCAAACCATTCACAACGTTAGAGATCAAAACAAAGCAAGGCGTTCTTAGTGACCCAAAACTTGTTTCTGATTGTCTAAATAACTATTTCACTAGTGTTGGTAAGATATTGGGCAATAGTTGTGCTGCTTCTGATGCATCAATTAATTTTCAATCGGTTGATCATTGTTTTATATGTTCCCAACGAATGAAGCTGAGGTAAGATCAGTAATTAAATCTTTGAAATCTAGTAGTTCTTCTGGCAATGACGGAATGTCGTCAAGGGTCCTTAAGGCCTGTGCTGAAACCTTATCTATGCCTCTCACTTATATCATAAATGAATTGAATGTGGTAAATTCCCTTCATTGCTCAGCTATTGTAAAGCCATTGCCCAAAGTTAAAATGCCGTAGCTCCAGAAGAGTTCAGGCCTATTTCAATTTTGTCAACTTTTTCCAAAGTAATTGAAAAAATATTTTAAACAGATTGTATTCATTTATTGACTTGAATCGGTTACTTTGGATAATCAGTATGGGTTTAGGAAAACTCTTCTACCACTAAAGCTTTATTTGATTTCATTTCAAGTGTATCTTTATCTCTTGACCAACACAAGCATACCTTAGAGTGTTCCTTGATCTCAGTAAAGCGTTCGATGTCGTGGAGGAACGTTTAGGCTTCATCCCATGACTGGATTTCGAACGCAGGTTGTGTCAGTGACCTACGTTGATGACAGAGGATATCTGAAGTACAAAGAATCTGAAAAGTTACCGGTGCTCTCAGGAGTCCCTCAGGGATCTGTCTTGGGCCCTGTTTTATTTCTTTTATTTATTAATGATATATCCAGAAGTGTGTCTAAAGCTAATCTTTGTCTGTTTGCTGATGATACATCTCTCAGCCTTTCCAGTAAATCTCTTAGACAGTTGGAGGTGGACGTCTTTGTAGAGGGAAATTCCATCGTACAATGGCTATCTGAGAATCGTCTGTATATTAATTTTGATAAGACAAAGGTGGTAAATTGAGAGGTTATCAGAATGCAGAAATTGGTCAAATCTCGTTGGGTGATTTTGATATTTCGGCATCCTCTAGTACCAAATTTTAGGCATCACGCTAGACTCAAATCTTAATTTTCATGAGCATATTGACCTTGTCCAGAAGAAACTCAATTGCGTTGTCTTTCTTTTAAGAAGATTGTCTTTTTTCAAACAGACAGATACTTTTTCTGGGATGCTTTTTCCCCTTTTGAACTATGGTGTTTCTATCTGGGATTTGATAGTTTTCGAGTGAGGGCAATCTTTAAAATTCAAAAAGAGCAGTTAGGATTGTTCTAGGACTTAAAACAGGCGCTTCCTGCCGAGGTAAATTTCGGAAAATAAAATGTTAACATTCCCATCTATTTACATTTTAGTTGTTTATTTATTTATTTTATTTATGTTTAAAACCTTATTTCTAAGGTATAAAACGGTCCAAATCGTATTTTCAACCAACCAATTTTTCAATTTTACTTTAAAAAGATTTTATTTTCAAACGCCACGTCTTGAATGGATTTGGGCAGTTTATTAAAAGCTTTCTGCCCATGGAATTTTTTCGTAATATTTCAATTTTGTTGTTTGAGCTTTTTGAAAAGCAATCTTAGTTCATTTCAAATTGTGCCCCTTCAACAATCTTCGGCGGTCCAATGTCTTGGCCCTTCTCGTCACAGAACTCTTTTATGAGCACCAGACATTCTATTGTTCAATAAAATGTACAATAAACTGCCTTTACACTTACAAAATGAATTAAATATCTTAAACAACTAAAATTATTTCTTATTGAACAGGAATTTTATCGTGTTGGTGACTTTTAATTTTAAATTTGATTAACTAGTGTAAAATTAAGATATGAATATTTATTTTGCAAAAAATAATGTATTTGTGCCATAATTATAAAACATGTTGTAATATTTGACGTTGTCATGCATGTATTTGTTAATTGACAATAAAGATCTTGAGTTTGAGTTTGAGTTTAAGGATTGACATAAACTTTACATTTTTTTCGTGTAGGGACAACCATACGATTTAAGTAAATTTTCAACAAGAAACAACACAAGAAACTCATAGCATGGTATTAAGGACGCAAAACAGGCCACAGAGAACTCATGTAAATTGGCTGTGCATAAATAGGGATTTTTGTGTTCCAGTTGGCGCCTGCTGCTAAAGTGTGTGTGATTGGCCTGTCACCGGCAAACCAGTTAGTATAGGGTTAGCTCGTTCAGTTAATGGACGTGTTTTGTGATTCGTTTTGAATTTACTCCGGTGACTTGTTTACTTTCATAGTGTGGCTTGTGTTTGTAGTTTTGTTTTCTCTAGGCTATTTCTAAATTCTAAGATTTAATTGTTGTTTGAATTAACAACTACACGTTGTTTGGTAGATTTTGACTGGTCAGCTACGCTGACTTCTTTAGGATAGCTCATTTTCCTTGATCCTTTTTTGTTCACTAACGATGGAAATGTCCGCAATAATAGTTCAACTTTTGAAATCCTCCGATCGTCAACAACAAACTTCAAACAAAGGACTCACTCTGTGTCAACCTTCCCGAGGGAATTTAAAATGGTCCCGCGTCAACCTTCTAGGTGTATTCCGAGAAATTTTAACAAAATATTCTTCTTCAGTTAACTTAATCTAAGTTTTATATGTATTATGTAGTGTTATATTTTTAACTGGGCTGTTTTTTTTACATTGTTTCATTTTTATTATGTTCTGCTGTAATGTAATCTGTCGTATACCTTTTACAAGAAGTAATTCTCAATTGGACTTAAATATAAGACTGTTTTAAAGACGAAAATACTGAACGCTGATTTGTTTGGATTGTGTTTTGAGGTTGAGATCCCTGGATTGAATTGTTGAGCTCGATGAAAACGTTGTTTCCAATACTCTGATTGATTTTAAATTGAAACATGAGTTGTGTCATCTGCGTACTGAACAGTCAATGTTGTACCTATGGGACAACGTCGGATGTAGATCAGGAAGAGTTATAGACCAAGTATGGAACCCTGTGGTACTCCATAGCTAAGCCCTATCTCCGTACAAGATTTTGAAATGTTTCAACCGGTCCTACAACTGTATATATAAAAACTTATAAGCATCGTTTCAGTGACATTATTATTTTATTCTTTTTGTTGGCAGTACTGAAGAACGCCTTCACAGCCTTCGACCATCACAAGAAAGGATGCCTGGACCGCGACATGATCGGCACCATCCTGGAATTGCTGGGGCATGCGCAGACTCAGGCGGAGCTGGAAAAGATCATCAAAGAGGTCGACGTCGATGGTGAGTAGTAAGCAATAGTCCATAACTTTTCAATATATGAATTACGGAGATATTAGTAAAGTGAAAGAACAGGTTTTAGGGAGGCTCAATTTTCCCGAAGCAAATTTCCTTTGCAAGCTACTCAGATTCCAGCTACCACTGACAGCCTCGCATTTGGTGCTTTAATGTCGTGCGCTATTACAATGGAATTAGTAGTCTGATTTTAATTAAATTGGAAATGAGTTTTTTTTTCAAGTCATTTATTAAAAATCCAGTGTAGAACACGCTAATTTGAGACCAACCGAGACCAGTGAGCGTTGCGAGTTAGAGTGACACATTACGAGAGAAGTTCACTCCCATCAATGGTACCTTGCGCTTAGCGGCTTGTCGGCCTGTTTTTTTTTTTTTCGTTGATACCGAGCCAAGAATTGATTTTACACCAGAGCAAGGAATCGCGCTCCTCGGAGCATTTCAACGTCGTCCATTTCCAATAAAAAGTTAACGAATCTGTCAACGCCAGAAGGACTAGCTGTTCCCGATTTAGAAAATCGTTTGACTTTAAAGCGAAAACACTCGTGCGAAGAACAAATATCCTGTGAAATTGATGGTATGGGAGCACCAAACAGACAGGAATTTAATTTAATGTAATAACATTAACCACACCACGGTTGTTAAAACATGTTAATTACACTAAGTAAACAAATATGGCTTGAAACTTACGGGTTTCATGCTTTAACCGCGATTACAACCAGTTTTAGCTGGAAATGTAGCACTAATCTGGAGTCAATAGAACTTCCAATGCTTTTAAACTTATTTTGATACCCTTGGTGGGGCTAGGCTAGGTGTTATGCTTAGTAAACAAAACTTCCTGTACAATTAGAGTAGAGTTACGGTTTTAAACTGGCGAGTTGTCTTTTACACACATACGCCAAACCGTCTTGATTTGTTGAACACAAACTGGTGGCTGTACAGACAGCTTGAGCTAAAGATTAATAAACATGATTGTCTGGCATGATTTATTCCCATAAACAATAAGAGTTTTAGAACACCCGGACCTTTGTGTATTGTAAAAAAAAAGTAAAACATGTTAAGTTTGTCTTGTTTAACGAGGTGAAGATAGGACTACAAAGTCCTCTCTACCATTCAACCTCGACCTTTACATAGCGTCACCGAATGGTCACATTACAAATTGTAAGTGGTGACTGCGGGATCGAACCCGCGCCACCAGAGTGATGAGCTCCGGAGTCGCGCGCGATACCAATCGGCCACGGATCCGCTATTTTGATATCATTGTAAATTCAACTTAACACATTTTTATTGTATCGCATATTAGACCGTAAATACTAAACAGTTCAACTTTATAAATAGTTATTAATAGTTATGCAATAACAATGTAAAATTTGTATATTTAAAATCATGTAATCAAATAAAATGTAAACAAACTACAGAAGTTCCGAAGTACTGAAGCAATAAATAGAGTATCACACTTTTATTCCACTCTTTATTTCAATATGTGTAACTAATGTCTACCATATGGAGGGGTAAACAAAAATTATTGCTTCACAGGAATGGAAAACTAAAATTTATAGCCAGTCATAAACAATCGCGTGTTTTTTTAAAGCTCATATTCAGCGGGATGCATTTCGTTACTCCATCTCTTTTCAATATCGTACATTTTTACACTTTTACAATGCATGTATGTCTATTTAATAATAACCTTTGGTGATTTATTAAATCACTAAATCACTATTTGAGATGCCGACCACTCTCATGAGGGTATTTTAAGGCAAATATGTGGTGAAGGATGAATGTGATGAGTGGTAGTAATGAGTTATGAGGTGTAGTTTGTTACAAACTAAGGCCGACTCTTCCTTAGAATGGGTCATTAATTAATAGCCCAATGACCAATGGAAATACAAGGACCAACGTCTTAACGTGACTTCCGAACCACGCAGGTGATGGTCTGATATGTCTAAACGATGGTGGGAGTTGATGCGGGTATCATCAGATGATCACTGAGACTATCTGAGCCGCTTTAAACCTATATCATACTCAAAACCTGACCTCTTTGAAGCTGGATTACAGGACCACGCCACGAGTCCCATTCACCCGCGAGTCACAATTTCAACTTTGGCTGTCTAAAAAGACTAATTCAGTATTAAACGAAACAAACTAGCCGACGCTGACTTTGCTTTGGCGAAAAGTTTATTTTAGAAGTTATGTTGTCATCCTAGCTTCTTACTAGAGGTCTTCAAACAGCTTTCTCTAAAGGTATCCATTATAATTCTATAAACGGTTAGTTAAATGTGATTTCAACAACGTAATATTAATGATAAATAACAACTATGTTGTAGTTTTTCTTTAAGACGATTAGTCACCCAAGAAAAACCCGTGTTTACCACTGAAATAACTGAGTTTATTGATTATTTCTCTCTGGTAGACGAGGGATAGGTGGGGACGTTTATCTTCTGTTTCAAAAACAGCGGCTCTAGTAGGGTTGTCTTGTCTGGCTCAGTTTTTAAAGAGTCGCGCGTGCCGCGGACCTTGCCAGTCAAGAGAAATGGTAGTAGCGATATTCCAACGTTGCTCCACTCACTCAAAAGGTGGCAAAACATGGTTTCGTAGTCCCCGCTTTCTGACGTCGTTTATGGACCGAAACGTACTGCGGGTTTATATGATAGGGTAGGAGTGGTTCTATATGTTCCTTATACACAAAACAGGCCAAAACTGATTGTGATATAATATAATTCACTTTTAAAATAGCCTCTTTTTGGACACTTTAACATTTTTTGCTTATATTGACGTAAGATTTAAAAATAAAAACAGGTTATACAAACCTAGAGACAATCTTTGAGAACATTGAAAACATCTTGTCTAATCTCTACACCAAATAAATAGAGGGACTACGAGAGCATGTTTTGAGCAACTTTTACTGGGGCGATCAATATGGTCAATTACTAATAATTTAAAGAAGTAGAATTTCTAAGCTAGTATAAAAAGCTTTAAAGTACTTAATTATTAAAGTTTTTCATCTCGTCCTCTCTTGTTCCTCAGCGAGTGAATATGAATTGCATGTTCTGTCATGTCTCTATTGTCCAGAGGTAAGCTCGGATAAGTTATAAGCTAGTTTACAAAGCGAACTGCACATTTCATTTAAACCCTCTTCTTCTCTAAGGTTTACTAGATGGCTGCCGTCCAACTCGAATATTTACTGTATATTTTATTTATAATAGTGAGTGTCAGTGATGCTGAAATATCTCTGTTTATTTTCAAGAGGTTTAATGTAATTTATAACGATTGTTTGCAAGTTTTAAACCTCCAAACAAACACACACTGACTACACATATTAATGCAATTTCTTCGTTTGTCGATGTTTTTATTTTGATGAAACGCTTCTATTTTTTTTCTCTAACAATTCTGCGCGTTTGATAAAGACGAGAGACCCGGGTTTATCATCATATTGTCAAGAGACCCGGTTCGGTCCAAACATTTTTTTTTCTTCAAATTCCTTTAGTAATAAATTAGCTATTTCACGTAAATACAAATAAAGATGTATAATAACTCATTTGATATAGTGTATTTAAATTACGTTTAATTTTACTGGTCTTAAAACAAACCCGCTTTTTGTAACCCCGTCCCGAAAAAAAAATCAAGGGTACTTCCGGTAAACGAGTTTTCTGGCTAACAGAAGACTTGACCGAGATTTTAACAAAAGGAACGTTTGGATCAAATTTCAAGAACATTGGACCCACAATTTAATCTGTCGAGAACACATGTATACAATCATATATACACAATGTATATACATATGTATATAAAGTTTCTAAATATGTTCAAACGAGTTCTGGGGGTCAGGAAGTTGCCCATTTCCCGACATCGGGTCTGGGTCTTACCATGCTGACGGCAAGAATAATCTCATTCTCCAATGGAAATTCGCTTACAATAATGGTGGATAAAATACCTTTAACGCATTTTAGCAAAGAACCAGCTGTGATATTTCAATTCCAACAAGGGGGCAGCAAAACCCCCGGCAAGTGTACCAGATATAGCTACCCGAGAGGTGAACGTATTATTTAGCCCACTCGATCACAAATGTGCTGGGAATGTTTTAATTTGCTTTGAACAGTCTGCCAATAATTTATTTCAATACACATTTTAGCTAGTGTTATGAAAATAGTTGAGTACTACCGATTCCCGAACTTGGAATCAGGGCCGCCATCTTGAAATAAATCCGAAACAAATGGACAAGCTGGCATATAGACAAAGAATTGTATTAAATAAAATCGCTTGGTCATCGGGACAGTCCACATAACAAGAGCTCAGGGATTGCGAAACTGATTTTTTGTTTCTTTCTTTCTTTCCAACACAATGTGCATTTTCACTAATATTTAACTTTAGTTGCTTTGTTTAGACCCTACACACTTGTATGTTTTTATCTTTTAATGTCATTTTACTGCAAATTATTTAAGTAAATTATTGTACTTTGACTTAATCATAATCAATGTAAACTGATGTAAATTATCAAAATAAATGACTATGACTAAAATCAAATAGTATAATGTCACAGCTTCACTCGTTCTGTTTAGTATTTGTTTCACTTAATTTCCATGTTATTAGAATTATTTACCATATAGCTGAGTAAGTATTCTGAATCCGATAGTGTTAATTTTAGTTGATTCTCTGAACGCTGCATTTAATATGTTACATTTTATGATGGCAATCTCTAAACAAGCTAGTCTCAGATGTCCTAAATTTTCTTTAACAAAGTATATGTACAACAAATTCTTTGAATATCTAAGAATTGTTGTTGATCAATGATTATGTAACTGTAAATAATATTAAATACTTTTATTAAATATTTAATATTACTGTCATTCCTTAACAGTATTTTCCTGTATCTTTGTTTGTTTAAATAGCTGACACATGGTGCCAGAAAATTAAGTATAAAACAAAATTTAATTTTTTATATAGTCATAAGTTATAGTCGTAAGTTTTATATAAGCATGTACGTAAACTAAGGGAATAAAGAAATACTTATAATCTTTATTGTAGTATTCAAAGATGTTGTTAAATCGGTAGATGGCGAAAATATACCGAATGGCTGAGACGATTACATCAAGTTAGTTGCGGCAGCCCGAGCACAGATTGCGCTGCCGTCTCTCGTTCTCTTACAGTTCGCCACCACATGCTCGTGTTTTTCTTATACCAATGACTTAAATGTGACCAAATCGTGCGATTTTCGAGACAGAATGAACTGTCGCTCACAGCACTATTTGTGCTCGGGCTGCCACAACTATGTTGATTGTTCCTTCCTCAGCAATTCGGTATCCATGCGCCACCTACCATAATATTACGTTACTAACTATAAAAAATTCTAATACTAATAATACTACATTACAGCCAGACGTATAGACAAACAAAAAGCGGAGTGGTCGTGTAAAGTTCCAACAGAGGCTCTGGTCGGTCAACAGTCTTGTGATGGTATGTGATGTGCACAGGGTCGGGGGAGTTGGAGTTTGAGGAGTTCTGCATGCTGGCCTCCAAGTTCCTGGTCGAGGATGAAGAGGATGTCAACACAGAGTTGCTGACCTCGGAGCTCAAGGAGGCCTTCAGGTTCTACGACAGAGAAGGTAGAGATAAGTGGGGGAAATGTTTCAAATGTGTCTTATTTTTAGACGTGAAGGTGAAAGAGACCAAATATTTCTTGTACAATGAAAATTTCGGGAGTTAAAATGGTGAAAAGCCCTTTAGACGAAGACGTTGTGAGCAGAAATGTTTTTGGAAAACTCAGGGCCAAGAGGACCTGAGGACCTCCAAAAAAAGACGCGAAACCAGAGTCCTAAAGGATCCAAATTTTGCTAAGCCCCAAACTGTTGAGAGCCGAAATAGTTGGGAGCAAAAGTCATGAAAAGCTTAAGTCGTGAAGAACCAAGATCATTGGGATCAAAATTGGTTAAGAGCCAACACCTTAAGGAGATTTCTTTGGAACACTTACTGTTCTGTCAATCTTCTTTTTTTCTTATTCTGTTCATGTAAACAAGTAATTGCATTCTAAGGTGTACGAGCCTAGTTCACGAGGAAATGCTTACAAAGGATTTAAGCCCCGGAAACTTAGCTGTTGGTATTGTTTGTAATTTCAATTAGTTGAAATAGTTTTGTCTGTATAGTTGAATTGTAATTCAAATCGTTGCACTTGTTGAAACTAGGTATTCAAAGTTGTATAATAAATGAAATAAATTCTTCAAACAAATCATTAGCCTAAATCACGTTTCAATCAACCATCCAAAGTTTGCTACTTCGTTTGTTTATTAAAAACGGGACTACATTTTTATTTTCCCAATTATCATTGTGTTAGGTGTTATAACATAAAGAATACGAGTATCCTAGGTTTTCCTAGTTATCAAGTGAACATTTCTAATAAAATACTCGATCCATCCGTTTCCCGCCAGGTTTTTTATGTGAATCAAAACATTATTACCAAAAGTGACATATCTTTTAAAATTGCACGCACTATATTTGTTAGAACCAGAAAAAAAAACAATATAATTTCTGTACAAACTGTACTTTATCTAACATCTTAACTCTTAGGCTTTCGTTCATTGCAGTAATTGTATTTTAACTGTGACGCGGTGTAAACCGGAAGCCTTAGATCTTTATCTAACATGTTTGTTTTGCTCCTTTCTGTTCTCTATTTAACAAAACACTGTGCTAAGGTAACGGATACATAACCACCGAAGACTTCAAAGAAATTCTCAAAGAGTTGGACCCAGACATACCAGAGAAGGACTTGGTCGGAATGGTCAACGAAATCGACGTAGATGACTCCGGCACTGTCGACTTTGAAGGTACTTAAAGTATTAAAAATTTAAATTTCAAAGTAAATTTCACATCAAAAGTGAAACTATTTGCCATTTCAATACTGTTTTAACTTTTTCAGAAATAGTACCGAAATTTATACTCCTGGATAAACGCATCAATTGTGAAAATGTCAAACAGTTTTAAAACAAAGACTAGTACCATCCATTTGATCATAGTTTAACTGTATTGCATATGCCTTTGTTGTTGATTTGTCAAATTAAATATTAATTGCATTCAGCCCAAAAATTTCCAAATTTGAAAAAATACGAGTGATTAGAGTTATGAGAAAAAACAAAGCGATGCATTAATTTGGTCCAGGAGTGTGTGTGTGTTTAAATAAGGTCAACACTTACTCTTAGTACATTTATTTAATCACGTTACAGGGTGAGTTTTAAATTACCGCCTTTTAATTTTTGAAAAGGAAACAAATTTTGAAACCCTTCGGGAAATGTTTTTATTGGATTCTGTAGTTCTTTTGCGTACTTTTTTGACGCGTCACCCACCCCTCACCCGAAAACCGGAGGAAGGGCCCCCAAAGTTTTTAAACACAAAAAGAATGGGAATTTTCCCTTAAAAGAAAGGGAATTTTAATATAAATTCAAAGGCGCAAAGATATTTTTTTTCTCGACACGTTTTTTTAATACCTATTTTAATGTTAAAAGAAATTAGGTTTAAAATGCAACATTTCACATAAAACAATTTTTCGACAAACATTTCTTCCAAATACCCTATGGGAATTTATTTCAAGTTTGTGATATTTCCCTCAAAAGTCATTAAAAAACTTTGTCATTAAAAAATTGTATGTAAAATGTGGCATTAAAAGCGGATTACTTGCAATCTTTAAATAAGTATTAAGAAAACGGGTTAAAAACACTTTCTTGTGTCGCTTTTTTTTAATTCCCTTTCTTTTGAGGTGCGACAAAGGGGGTTTGTATTTGAAACATTTGGGGGGGCCTTTCCCCCGGTTTTTGGGTGGGGGTGGTGACACTAAGTACGTCAAAACAAACTTCAGATTCTTATAAAAACATTCCCCAAAGGATGTTTTAAAACTTTTCCTTTTTCAAATGTTAAGAAGGGGGACATTTAAAGCTTACTCAGTAGAAATGTACGTATGAAAAATTCTAGTAAAATACCGATTGACGAATGTCGTGGAAAAAAACTAATATGCCATAACATATTTATTTTTTTTTAATCTTGAATCCGTTACACCTTATTGCTCGTACTAATATCAATACTTACATTAAAACCAAACTTTTAATGTTTACTATTTTGTTGTTTCAGAATTTCAAAAAGCACTGCGTTAAGCCAACTGATTTTGGGAGAAAAGGAAACAAGAGAATATTTTTATATGATACATTGTAACATAATTTACGTAACTTTAATAAGTCGAATAACTAATTTTAAGATAGAAGTTTACTTATGGATGTGAGTCAAGTGTTTGAAAAGTTTTCTTTTGATTGCTTTCGATTTTGTTTCAATATTGTTTTTATTTTATGAAATATTTTCATTCATTTTCATTCGTGTAGTACCATTATTATGATACTCGTTTGGGGTTTGACGTTGCGGGGTTTCTTCATTATTATTTTCGACTTTTGATGATTGCATTTGTTTTTGTCAATAAACCTATTGAGTTATGGCTAAGCTTCATCATTTCCTTTCTACTTTTCCATGTAGTTATTACGTTTGCAATACATATATAGCTAATGTGATCTAGGGAGTGTAATTAGATAGCCCCTGATAACACATCAAAGCTATTAAATAAAAGAAGAACTTAGACAGAGTTTATATAACAGCTGTGGTGCACAAATAAGGAAAGTATATTAAATAAAATAATTATAAATCGCAAGAGAGTTTGCAACAATATGGAAACAAACATGTTTCTCATAAACGTGTGTTGTTTTGAAGGGCTGCCACTACAACTGGTTTATAAACAACCAACCGATCAAAACTTAAAATCCAAGAGCTAACAAAACATTACTTATAACTTGTATCTAAGTTTTAAGTTTTTTCTACCATCACTCACTACCTCGTATTTAATAAACTTGGTTTAATCTCAAGGTAGTTTCGTATAGATTCTCCTTTTGCAAATCTATTAACTATGTGTTGAAAACATACCGTAAGGATGTAAAGATTTACCTTGTCCGTTTTGATCATGCACGTTTGTGTAAAAACAATTCTACTATTGCATTAAAAGTATTCATGAGTGTTAAATATATGAAAGCACGGAAAAATAACAGTCTTATTAATATATAATAATATATTAATATATGTCTGTTATATATTTTATATAATAAAATATTATTCGGTGGTTTTATCCAAAAAGAATTTTTATTAGTCTTATTAAGTTCAAAGTATTCAATATTCTACAAAGTGATTTTGACAGTTGTGTGAAAGTGTAAACTATCCAAATTATAAACAACTTAATCGGACTTTACAAATATTTTACAAATACAAAAAAAACCAATACCTTAAAGCTTGGGAATCGTATTTCATTAATAATACGGAGAAGAATCATTTACTTGACAACGAAGATGGAGAAGATTCAAAGGTAATAGATCTTATAACACTGAAAACGTTTTTTTTGTTGTCGTTCTTCTCTGAAAACAGCTGCTTTAGACACATGCATTGACAGTGCTAAAGTGTCACTTTTACAGCCAGGTAAATAAAGTATTGTTTTGATGATGTTTTTCTCCGGAGAAATTTGTCAAAAATTGTATACAAATATTAGTATTTAGTAATTTTGATGTAACAAGTTTCGCTGAAGATTACAGCGTTGCCGTTGAAAGCGCTTATGTATTTAAAAAATCACTCTGTATTGGTTTCTTTTGTAATTTTAAAATATTTGTAAAGTACTATTACCAATAATTTCCACTTCAAGAATTTATAATTTAATCAGAGATTAGTTAATTTCCACTTAAGCTTGAAATTGAAAAGACTCCCCTAAATAATATATGAAAATCCTACTTTCCAACTCTCTAAAAACGTATGGATTTTTGACAGAAATAAAACTTATACTGGGGCTCCTTTGAAGCTTGCGGTATTGGGTTCAAAACCTCCTCTAGGCGTTTGGATTTTGCACCTCAGTTTACCCTCGTAGTCTAAAAACACTTTTTGACCAAAAGTCCTCCCCCCCCCAAAGGGTACTTCCGGCGGTCCGATTTTGCTGGTCAACGAGCTCGACCGAGATATTTACAAAAGAATCATCTGTAGTACATTTGGTGAAAATCAGGCGAAAAATGCGACGCGTATATAAAGAGTGAAAAAACTCAAAACGTGTTCTGGGGGTCAGAATCGGTGCTCATTTCATTGTCCCGGGCCTGTGTCTTATTATGCTAACGGCATCAATACCTCATTTTTCCAAAGTAAATTCGATAAAAACGTACAAATTCATATTCTGTCTGTTTATTCATCTAAAAGCTCTATGAATAAATTATTTAATCAGGCTTAAGAGTCTTAGTTGCAAAGGAAACCCCATAGTTCGTAAGTCACGTTCAGCTGTTGGTTCATTTTCACAGGTCCTAGGGCTTTTAATTAGGCTGTATAATATTGTCTTTCCTTTCTTATGCCTTGTTACATGCTAAACTCAAATTTAATTCAGAATTATATAGTATTTAATGTAAACTGTATAAACTATAAGTCAAGCACGAAACATACAGCTCTGTTGACGTCAATGGTATTGAAAAAATGTACAATTTATTCAACTCAGATACGATAAATCCCCGTGCAGGACGCACTGAGCGGGGGAGGGTACAAGGGGGATGAGGGGGGAGAGTCCTG
The DNA here is from genome assembly GCA_018831715.1 of Matsumurasca onukii. Classification (NCBI taxonomy): domain Eukaryota; kingdom Metazoa; phylum Arthropoda; class Insecta; order Hemiptera; family Cicadellidae; genus Matsumurasca; species Matsumurasca onukii. Next base: position 24,819,796 of record CM032059.1, on the reverse strand, counting down.
AGGGAATGTGTTGTGGATTTACAGGGTGTCACGTGATTTTGTGCGAGACTTCACTTACCGAAATTGAGTTTCAGGCTTAGGTGAATCCATTTAATGAAGCCTCAACCCTGCCGTTTTAGAGATTTTTCATTGGAAATAAAGCTGTTCATTTCTGTTAGCAGAGAAAACCAAACGTTAAAGAACTAAAGGGTTTGCAGTGTTTTTCTACTCTTCCTAAGTAAAATGAAAAACTAAACAGGGTTATTACAAATGATGTTCCTGATTATGATTATAAATACGAGATAGATTTGCTTTAAGAGATTTTAGTTGGTACCAATGGAAAGAAAAACTCATAAAGTTTTATTTGTGCTGGGTTTAGTGCGTATTTGCTGTTTGTAAAGTCAATTGTTGTACGTGATGTTTAATGGCTGAATTTGAAGACAGTGAAGCTTGTTGTGTAACGGATTATCTCATTAACCATTTTTTTATTAGTGTGGAGCCGATTCCTAGAACCAGGTTTAATATAGATCCTCTTACTAATCCAATCGCAAGTAGTAATTAACCTTTTAAATAAATGGCCCCATTTGTAAAAAAGTGCTACTAATGCACATCATCTGTGCTTGGGACATGAATCATGCGCGGAGGTCCGAATGATGACGTACTCCTGAACTGGCCTCCAATATCTTCAGATAACACCCCGTGTTATTTTTCTTGCTGGGATACATCAAAGATAAGGTGTACTCACCATTAGCAAGCAAATCTGAGATCCAGCAGTGGATTACCAACGCCATCGAAAAAATCGGTTAAGACACTCTTATCAACGTTTGGCAAGAGCTTCATTATAGGATTGACATCTGTTGTAGCACAAGGAGTACCCATATCAAAAATTTATATTTATGAGTACTCGTGACGAAACTTTTTGAGTTTTCTTAAAATTTACCCATATTACTTCTTTGTATAACATATAGAACTACATTTCGTATACACTTGAAATCGTGAACATCATTTGTAATAACCTTGTACATGCATGTACGACCAATCTACAGGTCGTACTTTTGATCATAATTCAAAAATGTTTCATCCAAGAATTAATATGTTTCCGTCCTTGATTTTTGATACGGTGTCATAAATGCAGTTGTAAAACATAAACCTCATTTTTGGGAGGAAACAGCATTTTTACCTCGACCCTAAGTTTCACTATAAGGGTACCTAAAAGTCTCTAAACGTCTCGCATTACTAACATAACCTAATATAATCGTTTATTGCCAAATTTTACAATACAAATTGTTTTTTACATTAAAATGAAACATAAAATTTAAACTCTCTATTACCACTGGTGAGACTCAAATGGAATTAATGCTTTACATTGACTAAAGTTGTACAAACTGGTATGTATCCAAACAATAATTTAGTTGTCCAGGTCCAAAACTCTCGTAATTTATAAAACGAATTTTGAAGCGAGTAGTTTTAATATTTTTTTTTAGTTTTAAATTTGTATCTTTAATGTTAGTTGGGTTAATCGATAGGTTTCTGGTATTGCATGCATTGTTCTGTTCATCGAACGAATATTTGGACGCAAAAAATTATACCATTTCTAATAATATATAGAGAGATGATGGCATATCTTTGCAGGAATCTCGATGATTCAGCCAGGCTATTATTCTTATTTCCTTCTTTTGAAGTTACAAAATCCTTTGGATTTTTGTTTCAGAGCAGTTTTTCCATAAACACAATCCGTAGGAAGGATGGTGATGGATAATGCCATAATATGTCATTTTCAAAACGTCTTGGCTGCAGTATGACGACAAGCTTTTTAACAGAAATCCTATGGACACCCTGTTACATACTAAATCAATGTGATGATCCCATAACAGTTTTTATCTTATTAATTACCTTGTATTGGGCCTGTAGATCCTGCCGTTGCTGTAAATGTGGATGCGCATTTCGCTTCGCTTGTGGGGCATCGTCGGCACACTTAGTGTCCTTAACTAAAACATATGGTACACTATTTACACTAAATTATTGTCTTATACACAGGGGGACGCGAACGCGGTGACGCACTACGCCGGTTTTTCGTCCGGTGGCTGCCTACGAAACATCGCGCACTGAGGGATGAATGTACTACTGGCAGGTTGGAGGTGTGCTGGGTCACCGCGTTTGCGTCCCCTGTGTATAAGACAATAATTTAGTGTAAATAGTGTACCATATGTTTTAGTTAAGGACAATAAGTTTGCCGACGATGCCCCACAAGCGGGGCGAAATGCGCATCCACATTTTCAGCAACGGTAGGATCTACAGGCCCAATACAAGGTAATTAATAATTGAACTTTGGTCCAACACTGGGTTTCACTTCTAGATTTTATCTATTAAATTCCCAATAACTTAACATAATCAGCCTCTTGAAGAATACTAATATTAATTGTTAAGTTAAAATTGTCATTGGCATTATAATGGCTTAACCAACAGTTGATATAATTTTTGTACTGAAGTGTGTACCGTTATCAAGACTTTAAAAATATTCTAAACAAACCTTTTGTCTTTTTAATTGCAAGAGAGCTTTAAGATACTATACGTACAAACTATTATTAGCCCGTGCATAGTTTGTTTCGACGAACTCAATGTGTTATCTAAATTGCATTTTTTAATTCAACATCGTTTTGACCACAGCAGTGAATGTGGTTATTGCCAATACACTCTGTGGTTTATACGGTCAACATATAAATATAAATTTTGTTTTGATTTTCAGCTGTACGTTGTTGTGAGTACCACTGTGTTTACTATCGCTTGTTATGGTACTTAGTAGAAAATGTTGTTAAGACTAAAGATACACATTGTATTCTCTCTAAATTGGCTATTAGTCCAGTGTAACAACAAACCTTATTATAAAACCGTCAAGCTTTACAAATGATATGAATTGTTTTTACAAGACAATTTTATACAGGGTCAGGCAAAAGTGTGGAAACGCCTTTATAACGTTTTATCCAGTTTGTTCAGCGCAACCGAACTAGGTACATTTTATAAGAGGGGCCAAAAGTACCTTTTAATGCAGACACTTTGTCCCAGTTTTCAAAATGGGGGATTGGGGAGTAGCCCCATAGTTTTTATAGGGAAGCCCCATCGAGTGACACCGTATTTTGATGTTATTCGAAAATATTGATGAATGTTGATAATTAGAAGTCTCTAGCTTAACCCAGAAAGAAATAGCGTCGATTTTGAGTTACGCAGAGTTTTAAGTCTACCCCCTCGCAATCCCCCATTTTGAAAACTGGGGCAAAGTGTCAGTAACATATAAAGGTACTTTTGTTTCCTCTAATAAAATGTACCAATTTCGGTTGCGCTGAAAATTTGTTAAAATGTTATAAAGGTGTTTCCACACTTTTGAATGTATGACTATTTTACAGTTCAAGAATCAAGAATCTTTTATTGCCACAAAACTTGTAACTCATTATCTAATTTCTTTTTAAAAAATGAGATATTCATCCAGTCCTCATGGTAAGACCCTGACGTGGGACCATGAAATGAGCACCGATCCTGACCCCCAGAACACGTTTTGAGCATTTGTGTCACACTTTATATACGTATATATGTATGTGTGTATGAATATATGTGTGAACTCTCTATAGGTCGCATGGTTTGTCCGATTATCGTGATATTTGGTACAGATATTCCTTTTGTGAAAATCTCAGTCGCGTTCGTTAGCGAGGAAAATTGGACCACCGCAACCTCTAAACAAGTAGTTTTAATGCTTTAAAAACAGTAAATTTATGCCGATTTTCATAAAATTTTAAATAAATATGTATTTTAACAGTATTTATCATTGGACTAAAAATTATGAAAATCCATTAATTCGTTTCAAAGTGGCGGTCAAAAAAGTTATTTTTCGCTACGACAGCGGAATGAATAGTCCTATTTCAATGACATTTGAAATTTATTATTACTTCAAGATACGTAATAAATCTTGCATTAAAATAATACATAAGTCTGAGGCCAAAAACCGAAGTGAGACTGTGAGCGGAACGAACAGCCTCGTAACGCCCGTGGTCACACAGAAGGCCAAGCTCAGGTTGAAGGTCGAAGCAACGCTTTGAGTGGGTCAAATTGGAGTCACAAACTGTAGAGGAAATTCAATTCCCTCATGCCAGCGGTACTTTAAAAGGTAAATTTTGTCTTGTTTAACGAGGCGAAGTTAGGACTACAAAGTCCTCTCTACCACTCAACCTCGACCTTTACCCAGCGTCACCGTATTAGTCACATTACAAATGTGGTGACTGCGGGGATCGAACCCGCTCCACCGGAGTGATGAGCTCCGGAGTCGCGTGCCATACCAATCCACTACGGATCCGCTATTCACTTTAGCTCTTAGCTGCGTGTCGGCCTGGTTTTCATTTTGACGATTGCCATAACATGTTTATATTTCTACACAATAAATTATTTGCTTTGATTTGATCACTATAAAGGTGCGTTTTTCACATTGCAAACCTCTGCATAATCATTTGTTCTATCCGTACTGCGCACTCTCAACTATAAACCCCATTAAAAATCTTCTAATACAAATCAGTTGCGCAATGTTGTCCTTCCGTCCGGTCTTTATTTACTCTGTGTGTTTAGCTTAAATCAATCAGCTGGTTGGGAGTAAAGTGTCACCAGGTGATTTGTGTGCAAAGTGTTGACAATGTGTCAGCTGGCTTGTGTTGCTCCACGCCTTCCTTCGCTTTGTTAGCAGACATATCCTTGCAAGCCAGCTCGGGGTAAGTATTGACAATTTACTAATGAGGCTTGGGCAGATTTGTTGTTGTTAGAAATAAATAAATAGTTTAAAAAGTCACTGACTCTGTTTTGGAAAGTATAATCCTATTGAACGAATTTTATTACGCGGTTTTGAATGGGAGGGATTGGTGGGCGTTATGAAATTATGAAGAGTTTAATTTTAATTTGCTTGTTATTTTTTGTGAGTGAAACAAAAAATTAAACCCATTAAGTTTTATAATATGCATGTAAAACTATTGTAAACAAATTATTATTATAATAAGCTTCAGCATATTGCCCATAATAATGTCTTTCTGTAGAGTATAGTTGTAAGCAAAGTGCACTAGTTGAAATGTGAGACAGTTTCTTGTTATGTAACAATATGCTGTTAACTTGAAATGTGTTGTACTTTCTAATTGTTGTTTGCAAATAAAAGTTTCCATTTATTATGTTTTAAAAAGACTTTTAAAGGTTTTCAGAATTGAGACCTTTTTTGGTTTACAAATTTCTTTAAACTTAACATTGGATTAACTCACAATTTGTGTTTTAAGCAGATACGAGTATTTTACAAATGACACATTAATAACCGAAATGATTCCATTTTTCCCCAGACGTACTAATATTGGCAAATGCTTGTAACAATCTTCGAATCACTGTTTCCTTGTAGATAATTAATTTTTACCTGTAATTAATGTATCAAAGTAGTAACTGCAGAGCTAACAGTTTCATACAATTATGTCGTGCCTGTTTGGAAGTCAGTTTTGTTAAAAACTTACAACGAAGTTAATAAAACTTGAGAATTTTATCGTTTGTATCTGAGTTTTATTGATGAATTTAACTAATGAACCCCGAGTAACTTAAAACTATTTTGACCTCGTAATGTGTATTTGTAATGGCTAAATCAATGACATCCTTTTCCAGTTCATTCAAAACATAATAATAACTTTTTATTTGCCACATTTAAAAGCTTTTGCGTTGATAAACAAGCTAAAAAAGGTAACAAAAATAACACAACAATAAACAAATATTTAAGATAAAACAAAGTAAACCACTAGTAAAAGTCTTGCAAAACTTAGTTAAATTTATCATGAAATTTAATTATCATGATTCAAAGTCGGATAAAAAAATTCCCCAACAGAATAGTATGAGCCTTCCAATAGATAAGCTTTTAACCTTCTTTTGAATAAAGTAACACTTTCAGTAGATTTAATTTTTTGGGGAGTTTGTTGAACAATTTTGCACCTGCCTGTGATAGAAGTTGTCCATAAATGTGTAATCTATGAGAATGTTTCTAAATGTATGAACTTGCCTAGTATTGTGTTTGTGAATTTGCTGACCTTGAACTAAATCACATTTTGTGAAACAGAAAAGAATTGTCTCATAGATGTACAAACTAGGCAGCGTTAGAATATCTTATGTCTTAAATATACCTATGCAAGATTCCCGAAAACCCAATTTTGAAATTACTCGCAATGCATGTTTTCGGAGGATAAAAGTTCTTTTAATTTTGAAATCAGCACATGCCCCCCATATAAATGTACCATAAGATTAGTAAAAACATAATAACACGACAGCCTCCCCTACCTCCTCCATCTCTTCGTCCTCTTTTTTATCGTGTAAAAGTGATCGCTAAAAGTGTTTTATCGTCCGGTTCACAACGCGTCAAAACTTCATAATTAGCCCGAAATATTTCGGTCTCCTCAAACTCTCAGTACCTAATGCTTCAGCCAATCAGCGACTTAAGTGATACTCCACAGCGAGACTGAAATATTTCAGGCTAATTAGGAAGTTTTGACGTGGTGTGAATCAGAAGAACTAGATTAGACACCGGCTGCGAAAGCTTAATAGTTAAGTTTCTACTACTAGTTCGTGTACTTCCTTATATGTATTTTCTGTCAGGGCGTTTTTTTTCAAACCCTTGTTTCTGTTCTTCTTCAGGACTAAGGACTAAGGATGGCTCTAAAAGTGCCAGACTCCAAAACGAGTGAGAGCCGAGAGTCATCACGCAGCGGCTCTCCCACTTCGTCAGAGTCAGAGGATGACACGTCTAACGTCGGTAGCATCAACCTGGTCAGTAAAACTAAGGATAAAAACAGTTGAAAGGGACAAAGACATTTTTAAAAGTACAAAATTTAAATAAATGCATTTATTTTTTAGCTCAGAAGCGAACGGATTCCACTTTTCTGGGCTTATAAGTAGACTAAATATATGAAAACGAAAATTGTGAACATCTGCTGAAGGACCCTGGTGTGACTCCTACAACCGTGAAATAAAACTCATAATTACTAAAAGCGGTAATAATTTCGAAACTAAATCACTATTAACTCTCTAAAATACACTCTCATGAGGGTATTTTAAGGCACATATGTCGCGAAGGATGAACGTGATGAATGGTAGTAATGAGTTATGAGGTGTAGTCATGTTACAAACTAAGGCCGACTTTTCCTTAGAACGGGTCATTAATTGATAGTCCAATGACCAATGGTAATACAAGGACCAACGGCTTAACGTGACTTCCGAACCACGCAGGTGATGGGTCTGATATATCTAAATGATGGTGGGAGTTGATGCGGGTATCATCAGATGATCACTGCGACTATCTGAGCCGCTTTAGGCCTATATCATCCTCAAAACCTGACCTCCATGAAGCTGGATTACAGGACCACGCCACGAGTCCCAGTCAACTAGTTGGAAACGTCCGTGAATCCTGTGTACAAAAAAAGAGTGGTCCATACGACTTCCAGTCAACGTATATGCTGCAAATTGTTACCACCCTGAATACTTACCTCGAAATGCTTTTAACCAACTGATCGCATTTTTAGCATCTACTTTGAATTCAAACAACATTTCTTATAACTTTAAATTGACTATAAAAACTGTGCTTTTTAGCTGATTTCCTTTTAAAAAAAGAAAAGGTATTCAAGCCGTCAGCATGGTAAAACCTAGACCCAATACCATAAAAATAGCACATATCCTAACCCAATAACGTTTCAGGATTTAAAAAAAGTGTATATGCATTCATGTGTCATCTCATTACAGGTCGCATATTCCCTCTAACTTTCATAAAATATGGTACATATTTTTTTCTTTTCTATGTAGCTCGGTCAAGTTCATTTGCTAGTGAAATCGTAATACGGGAGGTTTGAGGGGAGGTTTTACATAAAAGACCGTTTTAATGATCCACAAATAAAAGAAAACATCTGGTTTTAAGGATATTTGACACAAATGTTTATTTTTATGATGCAACATTGTACACAAAAATATAAAACGCCTATATTTGGTTTCAAAATAGCGGCAAGAAAAGTTATTTTCTTTTCAATGAGTGATTATAAATCGGAATTAGTAGTCCAAGTTTGATAAAATTTGAAGTTATTTTCTCTTAATTATTAATATGCACCAAGTTTTACAGCTAAATATTAGGAGAGGTGAGGCCGAAGGCCGAAGCGAAAATGTAAGCTTAGCGAATTCGAGGTACAGTGAGCGAATCAGAGTAACAAATTGCACAGGAAATTCCATAATGCTTTAGCTTCGTGTCTGTCTGTCCTTCAAAGTGGCTCCAATATCCTTCGGCGTGGTATTTCCAATTAGAGTTACACTTTTCTCGAGTAGAGAAGTTAAGCTTTCAGTTCAGTAGCGAAGCTTCACATGCCCAAATTCAATCCTCCCGAATCTAAGGTTTTTCTTGGCTTTCTACGTCGGAATATTTCAGTACAACAAACCTATATAATCTAGTAACCCTCAGTGAGTACAAGGCAGTCAAAAATTTCGTGTAAATAAATAAAACTTCAGATTATATCGAACTGATTCCTAACTCATAAGATATGATAGCACTGAGTAAATAAAATAGATAACAGCAGTAAAGAAGCAATTTCCCAAGGAAGCATGTTTTATGTTTACCCAAGGGGGATTTTCGCCGTTTTATTAATGTGATGAGGTTCTTTATTTTCTATGTTTTATCGTAATGGCCCCAAGACTCTCGAAGCATTTCTGATGCATTTACAGCATCTGTATTGCTGCTAGAGTTTTATTTTAAGCCTTACAAGGTAGGTGAACGGAAAATAAATAAAAACGTTTCCTCTTACACTTTTTACTGTTTTTTTTGGACAATTTACCATTGTCTATGATCTTAAATAATTAAAGAGTTGGGTTTGCTGACTGCAGATTGGAAACATTTCGATTAAAGTAATACTTCCTTTTAACTGTTTATATTATGTAGTTCTTCTTTTCCTCTTAAAGATCAATACAACAACAAACATAAGGAATAAAACTTTCGTACCATAACCCAAATTAAAACTAAAGTTATGAAATAGTTTTCCTACGGGCCAGTTTAATTTAAGCCTTGGTTCGTTTAACTAATAGAATAAATAGTTTTTAATTCAGGTGTTTGTGAAAACTGTAGATTCGCCTTAAATTTAGAATACTAATATAAATCATAAACAATTTTTATATTTTATAAACAACATGCAGTTGTCTTAAAATATTCATATTTATTTTGAGTGCTACAATTTTACTACCCATAATTACATCGAGAACTCATTCATACATACATTGTTCATAATTATACTGGCTTATTCGTTCGAATTCTCCTACTTAAGCATCCGTAGGCCGGTAGCCATTTCTAATTGGGCGTGCCAAGAACTGTAGAAAGTCACGAACACTTTCAAAACTGCTTTCAGACAAGATTTGATCCCTGTGGCATTGAAGCATATTTGATCGAATTTGGAAATTTGTTGATAAAACGGGCTCCTGCTTGGAAAGCAAACGCTCATAAACCACCGTTCTGTGTTGCCCAGTCCGGTAGTTTCCCTGCATCTAGTTTCATAAGAGTCTATGTCAGCAACTGAAAATCCTACAGTGAATTACGCAATAGCCTTTGTCTAAGCATCCACATAATACATTTGACGTTAAATTAAATGTGTTTAATAGACAAACTAATCGACCAAAAACATTTTCGTCAAATGTATCAAAAGTTGTATCACCAAACACACAAAAATGACTAATACAAACACTACTTGTTTCGCTGTCCCACTTCCTTTGGCAGTTTCAAAGGTTTTAAAAGACACGACACTATATTGAATATAAAGTCTAGGACCCCGAGGGGGAAGGGGTTGTGAGGGGTGAAGGGGGCGAGGGGATCTCAAGACATCAAACTTCAGCCAATTTCTGTGATGGATGGCCTCGCATCAGAGCGTTGAGTTGGCTTCGACTTTTATTGTGGAAATTATCTTGATTCTTTTCCCAGATGTTCTTTCGATAATCTCTTTTGGCTTTAAAATATTTCCGCCTTGAATTCTTAGAAACTGTTTTATTTCATCACGTATTTTTAAATAAAATCTATTTCCGACACGCAGCCACAAGCGCTTCAGTGACTCAAAGCAAAATTCACTGGCGGGAGGGTTAGTTTTCCTAATTACGAGGTTTTGACGCTCTGAAACTTCATTTATGCTCCTATTTAGATTACACTTATAATAAACATTTATGTTATCAACATGTATACAATCAAACATGAATGTATATAAGTATATGTATACAGGGTGAGTTTAAATACCCCCACCTTAACTTGAAAAAAGGAAAATTTTTTAACCCAGTTAAGGAATTTTTATATGATACTGTAAAGTTTGTTTTGACGTACTTTGCGTCACCCAAAAACCGGAGGGGAGAAGGGTCCCCCAATTTGTTAAAATACAAATCTTCCCTTTGTGGCATCTTTTAGAAAGGGAATTTTAATAGAAATTCAAAGACGCAAAGAAAACCCCATTTAAATATTACAATCAACAAGGTTTAAAATGCCACGTTTCACACACATTTTCTTTTAATAACAAATGTTTCTTGAAATCCTCTGAGGGACCCTATAACATAATCCCCTAGAGTATTTTCAAAAACAATTGTCATAAAAAAAATGTACGTGAAATGTGGCATTTTAAACCTGATTTTTGTAACCTTTAAATGGGTATTGTAAAAAGAAAAGACGAGATACAAATGTTTCTTTGCGTCATTGAATTTGTATTAAAATTTCCTTTCTTTTGAGGTGCCACAAGGGGGTTTGTATTTACAAGATTTGGGAGGCCTCCCCTCCCCTTTTTTTGGTGGGTGACGCAAAGTACGTCAAAACAAACATTAGAACTGTATAAAAACATGCCTAAAGGGTTTTTAAAAATATTTCCTTTTTTTACAAGTTAAGGGCGGGGGGACACTTAAAACTCACCCTGTATACAGTTTTGCCATTTGACTCAATGAGTTTTGGGAAGCTCAAAACTGCTTCCCGCTTTGATGAGCAACGCTCAACAGAGAATTGTTTTTTGGTGTACCAAGAAATAAAATGAGTGCGGCTTTTACAGAAACCCTTAATTACGCAACGGTAAAATCTTAAAAGAATTTGGGTTGACTTAAGAAAATATTAGCGAATTTTCTTAGGAAAGGTGGTATACTGTATTCAGTTATCCCTGCCGTCGGCATGGCAAGACCCAGTTAAATGAGCACCAATCCAAACCGTAGAACTCATTTTGAAAATTTTCAAAACTGTATATACGAATAATAAAAAGTGTGATAAGCGTGAGCTCTCACAGGTCGCATTTTGAACCAATGTTCAATAAACTTGATAAAACGTTCCTTTTGTAAATCTCGGTCAAATTTGTTAGTCAACATAATCGGAATGTCGAAACCCCCTTTTCACTTGTGGAAGGGGGAGGGTGTTTAAAAAAATACGTAGCGAGATTGTAGTCGTATAGCCAGGTCCTAGTCACGTACATTCTAAAGATGATGGAGTGATGGCCACTCAGAAAGAGAGAAATTTCGCTCTTGTGGGTGTTATAACCTAGCCACACTCATCAATGAGTGGTTCGATTTCCACTCTTTTGGGAGTGGTTTTCACTCTTTCATATTTAGAGTGTATCGAGGTCGTGGCCATGGTGACGTAGTGAGATTTTTGGACGTATAGCGAGATTTTGGTCATATAATTATAGTGAGGTCATGGCTACGTATTAAGGTCGTGATCATGGTCCTGTAGTGAGATTGAGGAAGTTTGGCGAAATTGCGGTAGTATAGCGAGATTGTGGTTACGTAGTGAGGTCATGATCGTGGTCACGTAGCGAGATTGTGAGCGTTTAGCGAAATTGCGTTCTCATCATTTGGAAATAACCTCTAGCCACTCTTATAGCGGGATTGTGGTCATACAGTGAGGTCATGGTCACGCAATGAGATTTTGGACGTAAAGCGAAAATTCGGTATAGTATAGCGAGGTCGCGGTCGTATAGTGAGGTCGTGGTCGTACAGCGAGATCGTGGACGTATAGTGAGGTCGTGGTCGTACAGCGAGGTCGTAGTCGAATAGTGAGGTCGTGGACGTATAGCAAAATTGCGGTATAGTATAGCGAGGTCGCGGTCGTATAGTGAGGTCGTGGTCGTACAGCGAGATCGTGGGCGTATAGTGAGGTCGTGGTCGTACAGCGAGGTCGTAGTCGAATAGTGAGGTCGTGGACGTATAGCAAAATTGCGGTATAGTATAGCGAGGTCGTGGTCACTTAGCGAGGTCGTGGTCGTACAGCGAGGTCGCGGTCGTATAGTGAGGTCGTGGACGTATAGTGAGGTCGTGGACTTATAGCGAAATTGCGGTTTAGTATAGCGAGGTCGTGGTCACTTAGCGAGGTCGTGGTCGTACAGCGAGGTCGCGGTCGTATAGTGAGGTCGTGGACGTATACCGAAATTTCAGTATAGTATAGCGAGGTCGTGGTCACTTAGCGAGGTCGCGGTCGTATAGCGAGGTCGTGGTCGTATAGTGAGTTCGTGGACGTATAGGGAAATTGCGGTATAGTATAACGAGGTCGTGGTCACTTAGCGAGGTCGCGGTCGTATAGTGAGGTCGCGGTCGTATAGTGAGGTTGTGGACGTATAGTGAAATTGCGGTATAGTATAGCGAGGTCGCGGTCGTAAAGTGAGGTCGTGGACGTATAGCGAAATTTCGGTACAGTATAGTGAGGTCGCGGTCGTAAAGTGAGGTCATGGACGTATAGCGAAATTGCGGTACAGTATAGCGAGGTCGCGGTCGTAAAGTGAGGTCGTGGACGTATAGCGAAATTGCGGTATAGTATAGCGAGGTCGCGGTCGTAAAGTGAGGTCGTGGACGTATAGCGAAATTGCGGTACAGTATAGCGAGGTCGCGGTCGTAAAGTGAGGTCGTGGACGTATAGCGAAATTGCGGTATAGTATAGCGAGGTCGCGGTCGTAAAGTGAGGTCGTGGACGTATAGCGAAATTGCGGTATAGTATAGCGAGGTCGCGGTCGTACAGCGAGGTCGTGGTCGTACAGCGAGCGGTATAGTATAGCGAGGTCGCGGTCGTAAAGTGAGTCGTGGACGTATAGCGAAATTGCGGTACAGCGAGGTCGCGGTCGTAAAGCGAGGTCGTGGACGTATAGCGAAATTGCGGTATAGTATAGCGAGGTCGCGGTCGTAAAGTGAGTCGTGGACGTATAGCGAAATTGCGGTACAGTATAGCGAGGTCGCGGTCGTAAAGTGAGGTCGTGGACGTATAGCGAAATTGCGGTATAGTATAGCGAGGTCGCGGTCGTAAAGTGAGTCGTGGACGTATAGCGAAATTGCGGTGCAGTATAGCGAGGTCGCGGTCGTACAGCGAGGTCGTGGACGTATAGCGAAATTGCGGTATAGTATAGCGAGGTCGCGGTCGTAAAGTGAGGTCGTGGACGTATAGCGAAATTGCGGTATAGTATAGCGAGGTCGCGGTCGTACAGCGAGGTCGTGGACGTATAGCGAAATTGCGGTATAGTATAGCGAGGTCGCGGTCGTAAAGTGAGGTCGTGGACGTATAGCGAAATTGCGGTATAGTATAGCGAGGTCGCGGTCGTAAAGTGAGGTCGTGGACGTATAGCGAAATTGCGGTATAGTATAGCGAGGTCGCGGTCGTAAAGTGAGGTCGTGGACGTATAGCGAAATTGCGGTACAGTATAGCGAGGTCGCGGTCGTAAAGTGAGGTCGTGGACGTATAGCGAAATTGCGGTATAGTATAGCGAGGTCGCGGTCGTAAAGTGAGGTCGTGGACGTATAGCGAAATTGCGGTACAGTATAGCGAGGTCGCGGTCGTACAGCGAGGTCGTGGACGTATAGCGAAATTGCGGTATAGTATAGCGAGGTCGCGGTCGTAAGTCGTGGACGTATAGCGAAATTGCGGTACAGTATAGCGAGGTCGCGGTCGTACAGCGAGGTCGTGGACGTATAGCGAAATTGCGGTATAGTATAGCGAGGTCGCGGTCGTAAAGCGAGGTCGTGGACGTATAGCGAAATTGCGGTATATAGCGAGGTCGCGGTCGTACAGCAGGTCGTGGACGTATAGCGAAATTGCGGTATAGTATAGCGAGGTCGCGGTCGTAAAGTGAGGTCGTGGACGTATAGCGAAATTGCGGTATAGTATAGCGAGGTCGCGGTCGTAAAGTGAGGTCGTGGACGTATAGCGAAATTGCGGTATAGTATAGCGAGGTCGCGGTCGTAAAGCGAGGTCGTGGACGTATAGCGAAATTGCGGTATAGTATAGCGAGGTCGCGGTCGTACAGCGAGGTCGTGGACGTATAGCGAAATTGCGGTATAGTATAGCGAGGTCGCGGTCGTAAAGTGAGGTCGTGGACGTATAGCGAAATTGCGGTATAGTATAGCGAGGTCGCGGTCGTAAGCGAGGTCGTGGACGTATAGCGAAATTGCGGTATAGTATAGCGAGGTCGCGGTCGTAAAGTGAGGTCGTGGACGTATAGCGAAATTGCGGTATAGTATAGCGAGGTCGCGGTCGTAAAGTGAGGTCGTGGACGTATAGCGAAATTGCGGTACAGTATAGCGAGGTCGCGGTCGTAAAGTGAGGTCGTGGACGTATAGCGAAATCGCGGTATAGTATAGCGAGGTCGCGGTCGTAAAGTGAGGCCGTGGACGTATAGCGAAATTGCGGTATAGTATAGCGAGGTCGCGGTCGTACAGCGAGGTCGTGGTCACTTAGCTAGGTCGCGGTCGAGTCAGAGGCTGCAATATTTCGGTACAATTGCGGAAACTGCGCCGCCTGCCTGAGTCAGTCTCCGATCACACGTGTGCCCGTGTACGCTCACCCCGCGCTCTCACCTCCACTATGGTAAATATTTACACAATCTAATATGTAAAAATGTGTATCTGCAAGTATTTGTTTGTATTTCTTCTATTCTAATAATGATTGTTTAATAAACCTTTTAAGTAATGAGAAAGGTTGGCATTTGAGTGTTAATTTTACAAAGCGTGAATAGAAAAACATAAATAGACTGTATTTACATATATAATACAGAACGTCCCAGATATCACTTTCACTTTTAGTAGATCGGAAACTCTCTGTTTGCTGTAATATACAAGTTGACCCGACAGAATTTGTCCTGTCTACAAAACATATGTTTACTAAAGCTTTTTAATATTTATTAGCTGTTTGAATCGTTTACTAATTATGTTTATGGCATATTTAGCAAAGTTATCTAATTAATGTTTTTGGCATTTCCCAATTTTTCCGTAAGAAATTTCTCCAATAAATCAGGAAACTTTGGAAAGAAAGATTAATTAAATCTATGAAGCCATACTCAAGTTAAGTCATTACAAATAAAAACTGGATTTGTTTTGTAACAAATACCAAAGATTTACTACCCCCATACCACGATATTTTGTCTAAATTGACATTGCACCATTGTGGTATTTTCGGATCCGATGCGCAATTTTTAGAAGTTCAGAGAAGTAGTTTTGAGAAGTAGTTAGTTCTCTTTTAAATCGTCAATTTACTCGTAAACGTTACGACATTCAATTGTTAAATTCCCATCTAAAAAATTAATAGATTATAGCTGGCCTTTACCGGATAGGTTTTACGAAACATGTTTAACGTTGTGATATTATTTTTATATCAAACTACTGTATTCTTACATTTTTCAATAACGGCTATAATAAAGGTTTTTAATGACTGTGCAAGGCATGCACGATGCAATGGTATCAGAATAGAGGACTGATACCCCCACCTAAATCACTAATTCACTATTTCAGATGCCGATTACTCTCATGAGGGTATTTAAAGGCAAATATGTGGTAAAGGATGAGTGGCAGTAATGAGTTATGAGGTGTAGTCTTGTTACAAACTAAGGCCGACTCTTCCAAGGAATGGGTCATTAATTAATAGCCCAAGGACCAACGGTTTAACGTGTCTTCCGAACCACACAGGTGATGGTCTGATATGTCTAAACGATGGTGGGAGTTGATGCGGGTACCATCAGATGATCACTGAGACTATTTTAGCCGCTTTAGACCTATATCATCATCAAAACCTGACCTCCATGAAGCTGGATTACAGGACCACGCCACGAGTCCCAGTCAATATATCCAATCGATCAACCGCTAAATTCCTACTTTCGTTGGGAATTGTTAAATAATAGCTTTACACTCCCTTGGTACGTGAAAGAAAAATTATTACAACTCTAAGTTGGAAAATATTTACTTGTTTCCTACAAACAATAGGCAAATTCATACTTGTTCCGTGTAAATGATTCTTCTCTTGCTTAATTTCTGAGCTATGGTAAAAAGTTGTCTGGGACACAATTTTCATGGCGAAACTTCACCGTTGGTCTTTAGATAAGTATTTGTACTCCTTGCTGTGAATATTTCTTGCTCTGTTAGAGTCTATTGTTGAATATTTGACTGGGACTCGTGGCGTGATCCTGTAATCCAGCTTCATGGAGGTCAGGTTTTGAGGTCTAAAGCGGCTCAGATAGTCTCAGTGATCATCTGATGAGTCGGCCTTAGTTTGTAACAAGACTACACCTCATAACTCATTAGTACCACTCATCACACTCGTTTTGCCTTAACATGCCCTCATAGAGTGGTCGGCATCTCAAATAGTGATTTGGTGATTTATTTGGCAAAAACAATAATTGAAAATTTACGTGTTGCCATCTTGATTATAATAAGTTAGTGAGCAGTTAAATGAGTAAAGTACAATTTTAAAACCGTCCATAAACTAACTATTATCTCAAACTCTAATCGGGATGAAATATTTATAAGTTTATTGGCAAATAGTTGACAGGAAACATTTTAGGGAAATAGCTTGTATTGCTGGAATTTTACAGAAAACCAGGTTCATTAAAATTCCATCAGCGCAGTTTTTGGTTTTACGTTCCCGGGCTGTGATTAAAAATGAACAAAGGGAAATGATGGAAAATGTGTAGTGAGCTGAGTCACCAACATTATAATTTTTAGTATAAAAGCGTTAAACAAGCGAGGGAAACTATTTTACTACCCATCAGACATTTATTGTATGAAATGTAAATAGAAGATCTAAATGACGCCGAAGGCGTTCAAAGCTCGTCTAAAACAAATCTTGGTCACAAAGGCGTTTTACAGTACAGACGAGCTTATGGCACATAACTGGTAGACTGCAGAACCTAACGACGTACAATAGGAGGGCTAGAGTGGAACAATTCGAATGAATGAGAGAGAGTGAATGAACAAAATGTACGTTTGAATGGGACCTCGATGTCAGAATGCAAGGAAAATTTTAGTTCAACCTATAAATATGACGATTGCATAGCATGTTTATGTTTCCACAGTAAACTATTTATTTATTTATAAAGCGTGTAGAACCAACGTTCTACTCTGGAAAAAAACACAGAAATTGCCATTAAAAAAAGCATTACATTACTTTAAACAGATACGATATAATCATTTCCTTTTGGATTAAGATATATATAAATTGTGTCAGAATTGTTTAAAAGTTAGAAAAATACAAAATATAAATATATAATAATATATAATATATAATATAAATATATTTGAGACGTAATGATCTGTTCATGACATCAATTGAAAATTTTGTAAATAAATTCACTCCGTAAATTAAATGTTTACGTTAAGTACGTACAAGAAAAATAATAATAATTTTTTAGTTGTTGAAATGAGATTTGTACAGAAACTATTTTATTTTAAATAAACCACCAGTTAAATCATGTAATGAAACATTAAAAAAAAGGTTGACACTTATTTTTTGGTCTTTTGCAACTCAGTTTGAAATTTTAGGAGATTTATATAAGGGTTATGCTAAACACATGTAACTAAACTTTTAAGCTAAAAATGCAAAAAACTTGGAAAATGCAGAGTTTTGTTGCTGAACTTTTAAGCAAAATATACGTGTTTTTATATTGACTCAAATGTGTTTATAGGTCATTAGATATTGTTTATGAAATGTAGATATAAGTACAGCTAGATTTATAAAAGAAAATAGCTAATTGTAAAATTAACGTCAAAGAAACGTTGGATAGTAATAGTGTACGTTTACATCACGATAGAAATATAAGGTAAATTATTTATCTATCGCTTGCGTTGTGGTTTTCACATTTTTTGTGAGTAACTTAATACGTGGCGTTTGTGTCTTTCCACAAAATGAGTCATTTCGTGATAACGACATCTATATAAAGTATAAACTTTGTTTAAATTTGCAATGCGTAAAAGGATTTAATATTGCAGTGATGACAATATTTCACTGTTCATCTCCAAGTAACTAGTTTTGAAACTTAGAACGGTGTCATTAAAGTTTATCATTACAAGTTTGAATGACTTTTAGCCACGAAAGCCTGAGCGATAAATTGCTTATCAAAGTTGTGTTAGTTTACAACGGTTATGGGCCAGTACAAAAATGTGTAAAGTAAATAAATTTCAAATCGTAAAAATTTAATTTTTTAAAATTTAGAATTTAGTTTTAAGCTATTATTTTAAATTCACAACTCAAACATTGTATTTTGTCTTTAAAATGCTTACGATGTATTTTTAAACCGTGGTTCTCATTTGAGTTTTGTAGATTTTGCCTTTTGAAATTGGTTCCAGTTTGACTAATTTTAAAAAGTAGAACAAGCAAAAATATATTAAAATTTATTATTTTTGAAACGGTGTCTCATCCTGAACTTTGACAAAGTTTCGTCAGCCTCAGTTTCTTTAGGGACTGGCAGTAAGATTCACTGCTCAAGCAAAGACGTTTGGACGCGCCCTGTATACAAAACCAAAAACTAGTAATTTTGTAAACTAATTAATTTTGTTGCAAAATATTTATAAAGGCAGGAATTTTACAGTGGGTTACGACATGGCCTACGTTTGTATTTAAAAATTTCTCAAAAACTCTTCGCCCTTTAGGAGGATTTGTTTAGTACCCTTAGGGGGTATTTTCGGGGTTTTAACATTTTTTTGGTTCTTTAGGGTCGAAATTAAGGAACTTCACTTGAAAAACCTGGAGTTATTTAGCTGTAACCGATGAGTGGTCTGTTACACCCTGTATAATGATTCCATCTGAACATCAGTACCGGTAGGCCTCCGTACTGCTTTTTTGTATCTTATTAATCGTACAATTTTTTACTGTGTACACTTAGAGACTCGTTAGCTCTTCCACGAATAATAATAACAAGTAATATAATAATTGGTAAAATATAATTTACAAACTGATATTTTATGCTTTATATTTCACTGAAGACGGTTTGAAACCGAAATATATGTTTTATAGTTTGTAAAGTTACCTCTTTTTCCTTTTAGTGTTTAATGTGTCAGTCTATTGGCTTATGTTTACTTTTTTCTAAAATATAATTTAATTATTGTTAGATTATTAACCCCGTCCATAAATCGAAAAATTGTCAACCTTTTGATTCAACATTCTTTTTATAGCGTTACCGAATTTTTGAATAGTTAATAGCTTCGTAGTGTATTTTATTTCGTTACTTAAGTCTTACCAGTGACAAAAGGTACAAAACAACTTATTTTGTGTTCTTGTATAAATAAAAACAAACTATTACTATTAAAAAGAAAAGCAAACACACACACACAAACAAAAGATTCAGGAAGAAATGATATTTCATTTTGTTTCTTATCTAATATCAAGGTTACTAAATGAATTTCCTAAATGAATTTCGACCATATTTTAAATAAATACTTCTAAGAAAACTTATTTTAAAATAACTGCCAGTTTGACTGTTGTGGCAATATTAATTTATGTTTGGTTTCTGTTTCAGGATGATTTACATTTAACTAAGGAACAAATCGTATGTAAGTCTTACAATTTTTATCGAATGCAAATTAAGAATAAGGTTATATTAAATGAAAAATAATTTAAGACATTTCATAAATGTCATTTTTAAAAGATCTAATTCATTGTGTTACTCACTACTAATAACAAAATGCCTCAGTTGGATAATAGAAATTATTTTATGTAAATAATTGAACTTCCTATGAATGCCAACATAATGGTCATGCAGGCTGTCTTTTTTAACGCAACCCAATTTCCAAGCTATAGTAATTTATTCTTTATGAGCAATCTATGTTCATAGGTTTGCATCACTGGGTTTTTCGCTTCTTTATCTATCAGATAGTATGTATTGTTGCATGTAGTAGTGTGGTTTTCATGTCTTAACTGGATGTTATTGTTTAACAAACGCAATCATGATTTTTAGCAAAGATCAAAGAGTGTTTATTGTTGAAGAGAACTTAAGAACAAGATCATGTTCTATGTGTCAAGAGGCGTTTGAGGTTAATTTTACAGGTGTGGGAAGGCTGTTTGCTTTTTTGTTTCGAAATTTTTAAAGATTGTTTAGGGAATGTTTCCAAACCCCCCTTAACATCTTTCATCAATTCATCATTCAATACATTTAGCCCGATTCTTTAAAATTGTTAGCCAGTCTGCGAATGCTAGATTTGTTGACTGGGACTCGTGGCGTGGTCCTGTAATCCAGCCTCATTGAGGTCAGGCTTTGACTGGGACTCGTGGCGTGGTCCTGTAATCCAGCCTCATGGAGGTCAGGCTTTGACTGGGACTCGTGGCGTGGTCCTTTAATCCAGCCTCATGGAGGTCAGGCTTTGACTGGGACTCGTGGCGTGGTCCTGTAATCCAGCCTCATGGAGGTCAGGCTTTGACTGGGACTCGTGGCTTGGTCCTGTAATCCAGCCTCATGGAGGTCAGGCTTTGACTGGGACTCGTGGCGTGGTCCTGTAATCCAGCTTCAAAGAGGTCAGGTTTTGAGGATGATATAGGTCTAAAGCGGCTCAGATAGTCTTAGTGATCATCTTATGATACCCGCATCAACTCTCACCATCGTTTAGACGGATCAGACCATCACCTGTGTGGTTCGGAAGTCACGGTCCTGTATTTCCATTTGTCATTGGGCTATTAATTAATGACCCATTCTAAGGAAGAGTCGGCCTTAGTTTGTAACAAGACTACACCTAATAGCTCATTAGTACCACTCATCAGACTCATCCTTTACCACATATTTGCATTAAAATACCCTCAAGAGAGTGGTAGGCATCTCAAATAGTGATTTAGTTAGGAATTTCAAACCTGCAAACTTGACCTTAAACGCCTTTTGGCACAAAGAAATTGTCTTGCTTTTAAGTATTTTTAACAATAAACACTCTTTAATCTTTGCTAATAACCATGATTGCGTTTGGGTCACAATAACATCCAATTAAGAAATGGAAATTAAAATACTACTGCAAAAATACAGACCAGTTAATAAATATTGAAGCGAAAAAACTAGTGATGCAAACTTATGAACATAATTATATTTGTTCACGAAGAATGACGTACTGTAGTTTTAAAATTGGTTTGCGTTAAAAAAAAAACACCCTGTAGAATGAACAAATTCATTAGCCAATACTTGGAGAATGTGACAATTGGCTCCCTCTCAAGGAGCTAAGGTGTGCAAACTTAACTGAATGACAATTGACAATAGTGTTGATGAACAAATAGCACTTATTCTTAGAATAAATTGATAATTTTACATGCAATTTGTTCCAAATTAGCTAAAGAGGGAGTTTGTGCCAGATGTACAAGGGTTTAACGTTCAAAGCTGCGTTCGCGTAAATTTACAACACGGCTGTATTAAGCTCTGTCCTTAGATAAATAAAATATGTCGTAAGAATGTTAAATTTAAACTAGATTTTCAAATACTCATTATAAATGAAAACTTTAAATTTGGTATTTTGAAGCAGAATGGTATCACTACTGACAATGGCACTTTTAACTTCTATTTCCTTTACAGCTATAGAATCAGAAATGATAGGTGTATCCAAATCTTTGATTGTGTTTGATAGGGTATGATAGGTGTATCAACCCCTAGACAATCCATTGGTGTCACAATGGTTTCTACAATTGTTGAACCTTTGAAAATCATTATTAATTTTAAATTAATCGTTTCAAGAAAGAGTAGCTGCTGAACTACGTAAACGGGTTAAAGTTATACCTGTAACAAATGAGTACTATGAGAAATAATGGACCATTCTCATCACTTCCGATCATAGGTAACTTGGGTATTGGGTAAAGATAAGAAAACTACCAAAAGGTACTAATGTGTTTTTGGTCAAATCACTAAATCACTATTTGAGATCCCGACCACTCTCATGAGGGTATTTTAAGGCAAATATGTGGTGAAGATGAGTGTGATGCATGGTAGTAATGAGTTATGAGGTTATGCGGTCTTGTTACAAACTAAGGCCGACTCTTCCTAAGAATGGGTCATTAATTAATAGCCCAATGACCAATGAAAATACAAAGACCAGCGGCTTAACGTGACTTCCGAACCACGCAAGTGATGGTCAGATATGTCTAAACGATAGTGGGAGTTGATGCGAGTATCATCAGATGATCACTAAGACTAGCTGAGCCGCTTTAGACTAATATCATCCTCAAAACCTGACCTCCATGAAGCTGGATTACAGGACCACGCTACGAGTCCCAGTCATGAGGATATACATATATACCATACAATATATGTGACTGAAAGAGAGCGAAATTCGGAAGCAGGTTTGGAAACCAACTACCTGAGAAAGTATCATCATAGTCCTACAGCACTTTGGAAGTAATTTATGTGTAAAGTTAAATTTTGTGTAGACTGCCACCGCAGTCTGCGTGATCTTTCTCTCCCGAGAGTTTTCCTCCTCCATGAGTCAGCTGTTTACTGTTTACTGACTGTACAACGTAGGTTGACTGAATCTGTGGAATGTCCAGCTTCGCGTATAAAATCTGTTCCTAATCATTTCCAAACTTTGATCTGGTCCCGGAATAGCGGCCCGGGCCTTGAACACTCTTGGCAACACGTCCCTGCACGCCACAAACGCGGCAGACACATTTCTGTCTGTTCGTGGGACCGAGTGACATCGATTCTAGTCAAAAAATTAACTTTTCGGCGCAAAAGAATATGACCTTTCTAATAAAATACCCATTGGGCTTAAATAATGTGTACCATAAATCTTTCGGGTGTATTCCTAGCGTCAGAACAAGTAGGGACGTCGTCGACGCGTCCAATGTCTATTAACAGGTGAAGAAATTACTGAAAAAGGTGGGTTTTATGCTAAAAAAACAGCACAAAAGATAGCTGTTCATTTATATGTCAATATATGTCAACGTAACAAATATACTTAACGAAATCGCTAACCAGACAAAACCTGATCTGGCTAATTAGATTTTGTCGAATTTGAGTTCACACCGTGGTTCACATTGGACGACTAAATTTCAGACAGACCAAGATGGTGGCGTAAAACAGTTTTTCACCACCATTTTGATACACGTATTTATGGTAACTCAAATCATAAATGCAGTGTTTATAACATAAAACTCAGTTCTAGATGGAAACGCTCTATCAAAAGGGCACTTTTAGGGTAAATGCTATAGGAAGTTCGCTAGGACTCACAGTAGCGCTTGTGGTTACGCGTTGGCTATATCTTGTTATTATTTCTTTACCTTTGTTCTATACTAATAAACATTTTAACTCGTTTCATATGGCCAATAGTTGTTGTAACTACACCAAAAGATGACAGTTAGATGAAACAATTCGAGTAAAAAACATAATTGAGCGGTTTTTAATAAACAAAATGTTACCTTTTTTGTTAATGATTAGCACAAAGTGAACAGACTATTTGTAAATAATATTTTAATTAAATTTTGGTGTATCCTAGGTTAACACTGACCCAGCAACAAAATTAGGTTCCGAACAAACATGTTTCTATCTCATTATCCTTTGAACTGCCATTGCCAGCGGCTCTTAATAACATGCATGACACACTAACAAATGAAGGGTGTTTTGTTCAATATGTTGTTCCTGGATATGAAAATAACCAAACCGACAGCAAAACAACTATTATCACATGTTTTACCCTATTAACCAATAGGGGGAACACGAGGGAATTTTGTTTTTAGGCTGGATATTTAGTGCTTTGTCACAATAAAACATAAGTTTTTTAGTGTAAATTTCCATAAACAATAGAGCTATTACTTTCACCGCCATACAGAACGAAACGTCGTAAAACAATAATCATTGTTTATAACATGTTTTATTGAAATCGGATTATAAGTTCAGTAAACTCACACACTCCTTTAGAAAAATTTTAAATACTCCGTTTTAGGATTGGATTGATGTAAATAATCGGCGACATGATTAAGTGCATAGGCTATACTTCGCCAAAATTTACATTGTGAAAAATTTACTGAACCAAATTTTGACCGATTTTGTAATATAGTTTGGTATTAGCTGTCAATAAATTGAACCGTTTATCGCCAATTCGAGAAGGTAATTTACTAAAGTATTAGGTTATATCAAAGATTATGTTATGGAAGGTAGATGGCGCATAGATGCCACATGACTAAGGCAATACCAATATAGTTAGGCAGCTCACACACAGAATGCACTGCGAGCGCTTCTGTCTCTTCTCGTCTTTCTCCTCCTCGGCTCTACATGCTCGAGTTTATCCGATGTCGACTACTTAAGTCTGACCAAATCATGGGAAATTCGAGAACGAACGAAATTGCGAATGCGACACTGAGACTCTCAGAGGAAATCCCTATCAGCGCATTCTGTGTGTTGGCTGCCTCAACTGTGCTGATTTTCCTGCGTCAGCTATTCGGCATTAATGCACTATCTACTTACCATAACATACTCTTTGGTCATATGTTGTTGAACGCGATAAATTGTTTATGGTTCTTGTGGTTAATTCGTGTGTAAAGTGGCTTTGCAAAGGTGCATTTTTAAAGCAACAATCTAGGAAATCTCCAGATATTTTAAGGCAACAATCTAGGAAATCTCCAGATATTTTAAAGCAACAATCTAGGAAATCTCCAGATATTTTAAAGCAACAATCTAGGAAATCTCCAGATATTTTAAAGCAACAATCTAGGAAATCTCCAGATATTTTAAAGCAACAATCTAGGAAATCTCCAGATATTTTAAAGCAACAATCTAGGAAATCTCCAGATATTTTAAAGCAACAATCTAGGAAATCTCCAGATATTTTAAAGCAACAATCTAGGAAATCTCCAGATATTTTAAAGCAACAATCTAGGAAATCTCCAGATATTTTAAAGCAACAATCTAGGAAATCTCCAGATATTTTAAAGCAACAATCTAGGAAATCTCCAGATATTTTAAAGCAACAATCTAGGAAATCTCCAGATATTTTAAAGCAACAATCTAGGAAATCTCCAGATATTTTAAAGCAACAATCTAGGAAATCTCCAGATATTTTAAAGCAACAATCTAGGAAATCTCCAGATATTTTAAAGCAACAATCTAGGAAATCTCCAGATATTTTAAAGCAACAATCTAGGAAATCTCCAGATATTTTAAAGCAACAATCTAGGAAATCTCCAGATATTTTAAAGCAACAATCTAGGAAATCTCCAGATATTTTAAAGCAACAATCTAGGAAATCTCCAGATATTTTAAAGCAACAATCTAGGAAATCTCCAGATATTTTAAAGCAACAATCTAGGAAATCTCCAGATATTTTAAAGCAACAATCTAGGAAATCTCCAGATATTTTAAAGCAACAATCTAGGAAATCTCCAGATATTTTAAAGCAACAATCTAGGAAATCTCCAGATATTTTAAAGCAACAATCTAGGAAATCTCCAGATATTTTAAAGCAACAATCTAGGAAATCTCCAGATATTTTAAAGCAACAATCTAGGAAATCTCCAGATATTTTAAAGCAACAATCTAGGAAATCTCTAGGTATTTTAAAGCAACAATCTAGGAAATCTCCAGATATTTTAAAGCAACAATCTAGGAAATCTCCAATCTAGAAATATTTTAAAGCAACAATCTAGGAAATCTCCAGATATTTTAAAGCAACAATCTAGGAAATCTCTAGGTATTTTAAAGCAACAATCTAGGAAATCTCCAGATATTTTAAAGCAACAATCTAGGAAATCTCTAGGTATTTTAAAGCAACAATCTAGGAAATCTCCACAACAATCTAGGAAATCTCTAGGTATTTTAAAGCAACAATCTAAAATCTCTAGATATTTTAAAGCAACAATCTAGGAAATCTCTAGGTATTTTAAAGCAACAATCTTCTCCAATTTTAAAGCAACAATCTAGGAAATCTCTAATTTTAAAGCAACAATCTCTCTAGCAAATCGAACAACGCGTCAAAATGTTTGCGAGCGCTATCTTTCCAAAATACGATCCCATAGTTCAGGTGAGCAAATATAAGCCATAAGAGGAAACTCGATCGCAAATTATAGAAACAACTTCAAACCTTCCCCTTCAAGTTCTACTGGAAGTGCTTTGGACGCCAAAGCTCAAAACATTGCAAGAGTACCCTCACATAGTGTTGCAGCTGCTTTTGAAGTTTATACCGAGCCTAGCCGAGGGCTCTTGGGATAGTTCAATACTATTTGGTCCTTTGATGCAGAGTTGAGGCAACTTAGGTGAGGCAAGTTTGAAAGACATGTCTGGGGATTGGCCAAGAATCTCTTAGTCGACAACAAAGTTGAGATACCGGGCCTGAACGTCCAGGTAGTTCAACGTCCCACATTTATCCATCTGCTTGATTATTTTGG
Source organism: Matsumurasca onukii (assembly GCA_018831715.1). Taxonomy (NCBI): domain Eukaryota; kingdom Metazoa; phylum Arthropoda; class Insecta; order Hemiptera; family Cicadellidae; genus Matsumurasca; species Matsumurasca onukii. The sequence goes on along the minus strand of CM032059.1, from coordinate 24,793,215 downwards.
TTCGACTCGAGGGATGATTTTTGTAACATAAGAAAACAATAGGCCTACTACAGATGAAACAATTAACTCAGCAAAGAAAATTCCTTGTTTGAAGTTTGTTGTTGACGGTGATGGATTTTCTGAGTTTGAAATATATATCAGTGAACAAGATTTTAGTAATAAGAAAAATACGACTTTTTGGAATCTGAAATCTCATACCGTCTTCAGGAGAAAAGTAGCCTAATGTTTTATTAGGAAATGAACTAGCCTCAAAGTAATCGGCACTTGCTGACAATCAAACAACCTTTTGTTTTAGTTTAGTTTTTTCTAATGTTTAATTTACTTATTTAATTAACTTTTGCTTAATTATTTTGGTTAAACTCAAGGAATGGTTTTGGTAACATAACCAAACAATACTACAAATTAAACAATTAGTTCTATATCATATAGCCAAGAACATTTTGTTCAAAGTTTTTTGTTGAAGATTGTACAGTTTCTGAGTTTTTCATCGGTTTTAGTAAACAAAAAAAATACAACGTTTTGGAATCTGGAATTCGATTCTGTCTTTAGGGGGAAAGTAACCTTAAACATAATACAAAAAGTTAAATAGTACTAGCCTAAAGATAATCAGCATAAGATGACTAGTCACCCATCACCAAAAACCTGAGCTTTCTCTTTTGTTTTAGTTTAGTTTTTTTGACTTATTTAATTTTAAAACTACTAGTTTAGAAAACATTACAACCTGCACAAAAACGTTAAGAAATTTAAGAGTTTCTTTATAGACTATACGAATACACAAATGTATTCAGTTGTAAAATTGGCTATTGTTATAAGTGTAAAAATAAATAAATAAAAGGAATTAGATAAACCAAGCACGTTCACAGCCAGTGACAGCTGCCCACCTATTGACTTATTGGCTGGCTAGGAGCAGCGGACGACCAATCACAGTGTATCTGACTGACCAAACGTAACGGAGAACACAAAAATACCGGTTTATGCACAGCCAATGGAGTGGACAAAAATTCTTTATAAATAAGTTTTGGCATTTTTGATGAATTTTGATGAATTAGTCAACCTCTCCAAACAATTGAGTTAAAACAACAACAAAACTTTAGAAAATTCTTTTCAAGAAATCACAATACCACTAAGAAGAGTGCACAAATGCATGTTGATCACGTCAATCACTTGTCATTTTGTATATTTCTCTTCATCTCGACTCTCTTACCATCAGCTACTAGAATACTGCGTCTGTGAATATGTTGTGTATCAATATCCCACGAAATATTCAAGCATTCTTTTTATTTTATTTTGTAAATTACACTCTAAATATGAAAGAGTGACATGTCGCTCTTTTGAGTGTTAAAGAGTGGCTCGATGTTCACTCTTCTGGATTGGTGTTCACTCTTTCATATTTGGAGTGTACGATACAAAATGGATGGTAAAATGACTACGATGAAATAGTGATGACGGAATATCTAACAATAACAAATTATGCCAACTACAGCTTGGGTAAGCTACTAGAAGAACGAGTTGAGTTAATGGCAAAATCTAGTAAGAAAGATCTTTTATAAACTCCACAACAAAGTAGATACCATTGACATCAAATTATGCTTAATTTGACTAAGACTCGTGGCGTGATCCTGTAATCCAGCTGTCATCTCAGCTGTGGTTTTGAGGATAATATAGGTCTAAAGTGGCTCAGATAGTCTCAGTGATTATCTGATGATACCCGCATCAACTCCCACCATCGTTTAGACATATCAAAACCTCACCTGCGTGGTTCGGAAGTCACGTTAAGCCGTTGGTCCTTGTACTCGTATTTCCATTGGTCATTGGGCTATTAATTAATGACCCATTCTAAGGAAGAGTCGGCCTTAGTTTGTAACAAGACTACACCTCTTAACTCATTACTACCAATCATCCTTCACCACATATTTGCCTTAAAATACCCTCATGAGAGTGGTCGGCATCTCAAATAGTGATTTAGTTAATTTAATTTGCTACAGTTCCAATTTTCGATGATACGTCTTCGTTAATATGTTCAAATTTTCAGTGCCAGCTTGCATGGGTAGTCTTTTCAATAACCTGTGGCTTGCTTGTTTATCTACGCGTCTTGAGCGAGTTTTAAAAGAGTGAACATCATGACCTTGAACATAATTTCATTTACCAACACAGTATAAAGTATGTTAAAAATGCCTAGTGATGGTAAAGTTTCATAATCTGAAAATGTTTTTAGATGTTGGGTTGCAAATTACGCATGTCTGTTTGTTGTAATATTGTACTTTTAGCACAGCTACCCAAAGTACGTATATCCAATTGTACTTTAAGACTAAAGTGTTCAAAGACACATGCATTTAAATGTTCCAAATATTGATTCCTTCAATTATTATATGGCTAAAGCTTAACGTTATATCATCTGCATATGTAATAATACTTACCTAATTGTTGAAAACCTGTCTGTAATAATTATTAATATACACATATTCCATAGTATGTATCACTGTGGAACTCCAAATTTTACTTCACTAGGGTTTAAAATTTTGTTATTGTTTGAAACTATTTTCCCCCCACTTGATAAAAGCTTAATAAGCTTCCTATCTATTTTCAAAAGAAACCCTAAAATAGTTTAGTGCAAAGCTATGTTGCACACAGTCAAAATTGTTGTTAAATCCAAAAGTACTTGTACACTCATAGCTGTTTTCATTGGGTTATTAAAGCTTTTAACGAAACACTATAAAACGTTCATGAGTGCAACTGAAATGCACATGCCATTTCAAAACAACTTTTGAGTACTGTACTAATTAACAAGAATTATAAAATTGTATTAAAATTACAAACTGCACTCTACCTTATGGAACATTTGAAGAACTAAACTGTATAATGTAGTGAAATATTCATAAACCATGAAATATTTAACAATCTATTTTCGAGTCTCAGAACAATGAATCGTAGAATTTTAGTGTAATTGAACAAAAGCCAAACTAAGCAATGAGAGTAATTGGATTTAGGCAGTAACGGAAAATGTTGTAGTATCATTTATCAACTTCCTGTTAGGACTGTACGAGTATTATTTAGAAATGTTTCCATAGTGTTGGGCTTAGGGTAGAAACGCAATGTTTAATCAATCAAGCCTCTAAAGTACTAGTAGTTCTATTAAAAGATACATGCCGTAGGCTACGTTTTATTCGTGTTTATCAAATTTTCTTTGGAGAAATTATATAGGCTATATTCATGCCGTCAGCACGGTAAGACCCGGACCCGGGACCGTGAAATGAGCACCGATCCTGACCTCCAGAACACGTTCTGAGCATTTTCACAAGGCTTTATGTATATATGTGTGTACTCTCTATAGGTCGCATTTTTGACCAATTTTTTAAAAGTTGGTACATATGTTCCTTTTGTAAATATCTCGGTCAAGTTCGTTAACCACCAAAATCGGGCTACCGGAAGGGCCCTTTTACTGAGGAGGGTTTGTTAAAAAAAAGTGGGTTTAATGATCTAAACACAGTAAATTGTATTTTCCGATTTTCCTAAAATTAGAAATAAATATGTATTTTTAAGGTAGCCTATCCATCAATGTACCCAAAGATTTTAAAGAATTAATGTTTCAAGTTTTAATTTTAAATTAACGTTTCAAAATGGTGGCCAAAAAGTGATTTTTCCTCTAGCAGTGTTTTTTGTCCGATTTCAATAAAATCTAAAATACTTTTACCTTCACAATACGTAATAAAACTTACAGTATAAGAACTCGTAAGAGGCCGAACGCCGAAGCAAAGCTGTGAGCGCAGCGAACAGCCTCGTAGCGCCTGTGATAATAAACCACTAAGTCTGAGGCTGTGAGCGTACACACAGGAGGCCAAGTTGAGGCCGAAGGCAGAAGCTTCATAACGTCCGAGCCAATAAACGGCCGAATGCCAAAGCGAGGCTGTGAACGGAGCGAATAAGATTAACAAATTGCAAAGGAAATTCGATTCACTCTTGCAAACGTAACTTAAGCGTTTAGCTGCGTGTCAGCCTGATTTAACATTAGTTACACGTATACATTAGCCTCTTACATTAACTAGTCAGTCAGAGGGCAGACTTCGTTGATGACTGAAAACTTGACAGTTTGGAGTAAATAAATGCACTCTAAACTGCGTAAACAACAGAAAGACTAACAACTAAGAGACGATATGCCGAACGAACTAATTCAAGTATGCCTAGTGTAAACTCGGATTGGTGTTTTCACCATGTACATAGCTAACTAGGAGACAACAAAAATAGTAAAAATGTTTATGTGTTTACTTTCTGCTCAAAGTCAATGAGCTTAAATAAAACAATGTGCAAAGTAAATGCCAACTGGCGGCTAAGACACTTTTGAAATTCATTGATGAGAGAATCTAAATACTGAGCTGCTATTTGTGAATGGCTTGGGCGCGTTTATTTTTGACACAACTGTGTTAGTCACGATACAGTTTTACGGTCCACAAAAGGTTCAATAAAAGGTTTGTTTTCATTGTTTTGAACCATTTTTAAATTGTATAGATTATTCTACGTGTACTCAGAACTGTACAACAAGTACAAATTAAAAATTACACAACATTTTACAATTGTTTAATCGTATCAGATTTACATATTTTTTATCCAGAGGAAGGTATGCCAGGTACGCACCAAAAAAGACATTATACAACTCAAAAAGAGCATCCAGCAAACAAATAATATATACTTTCATATAAACTGCATTTTGCAAAACTTTATCAATTATTAAATCACTAAATCGTTATTTGAGATGCCGACCACATTTGAAGCAAATATGTGGTGAGTGTGATGAGTGGTAGTAATGAGTTATGAGGTGTAGTTCTGTTACAAACTAAGGTCGATTCTTCCTTAGAATGGGTCAGTAATTAATAGCCCAATGAACAATGGAAATACAAGGACCAACGGCTTAACGTGACTTCCGAACCACGCAGGTGGTGGTCTGATATCTCTAAACGATGGTGGGAGTTGATGCGGGTATCATCAGATAATCACTGAGACTATCTGAGCCGCTTTAGACCTATATCATGTTCAAAACCTGACCTCCATGAAGCTGGATAACAGGACCTCGCCACGAGTCCCAGTCAATAGTGAAAATATCCAGTCAAATTTCAAACTGGTTAGATAGAAGAACGGAACTCAGGATACCTTTTTAGGAAGCAAATGGGAAATTTTTAATTGGAGCTGCCACCCCTTCCCACAATTCTTATTTTGGGACAGTGGGCAAAGATGAAATATTGACTAAAAATTCACTTTTATTTCCTACAAAGGTATCTTGCGTTTCATTTTTCTTCACAAATCAGTTTGAAATTTAACTGGGTATTTTCACTATTGACTGGGACTCGTAGCGTGGTCCTGTAATCCAGCTTTACGGTGGTCAGGTTTTGAGGATGATATATGTCTAAAGCGGTTCAGATAGTCTCAGTGATCACCTGATGATACCCGCATCAACTCCCACCATCGTTTAGACATATCAGACCATCACCTGCGTGGTTCGTTAAGCCGTTGGTCCTTGTATTTCCATTGGTCATTGGGCTATTAATTACTGACCCATTCTAAGGAAGAATCGACCTTAGTTTGTAACAAGACTACACCTCATAACTCACTACTACCACTCATCACACTCATCCTTCACCACATATTTGCCTTCGAATACCCTCATGAGAGTGGTCGGCATCTCAAATAGTGATTTAGTGATTTAATAATTGATTTAACGGTTCTGCAAAAGGCAGTTTATATGAAAGTATATTATTTGTTTGTTGTATGCTCTTTTTGAGTTGTATAATGTCTTTTTTGGTGCGTACCTTCATTTCTTCAAGCAAAGTTAAAATGCTTAATAAATACTGACTGAATTCTGTAAGGACTTTCAGTTCTTTTAATATTTATAAATAATTTAAACCTTATCCTTTACGTTTATTAAATACCGTTATAGAGGTTCCAAAATATTTCTAAAACCTATATATAATTGAAGTTGCTAACTGATTCAGTTATTTAATAAAAGATTAAACGATTACGTTTTCTGTTCATAACTGATTGATTAATTAGATTGATTGATAGCCTTAATCCCGCTGATAAGTTTGTCCCATACAGAATCCGCGGTTTTAAATGTCCCTCCCCCCACCTTAACTTAAGACAAGAGAAACATTTTTGAAAACCCTTTAAAGAATGTTTTTATAGAACTTTTAAGTTTGTTTTGACGTAATTTGTGTCACCCACCCCTTACCCAAAGTCCTGGGGGAAGGGGCCTTCGAAATTTTAAAATACAAAGCCCCTTTCTTGTGGCACCTCAAAAGAAAGGGAGTTTTATTACAAATGAATCTACGCAAATAAAAAACTTTTATCTCGACTTGTTTTATATACCAATTTAAAGATTACATAAAATCATTTAAAATTCCACATTTCACATACATATTATTTTGAATGAAAACTTTTTTTCAAAATACTCTGAGGGAAACATCACAACCTAATAACATAACTTCATAGAGAATGTTGAAGAAACTTTTGTCATTCAAAATAAATTGTAGAGCAATGTGGCATTTTAAACCTGATTGTATGTAATCTTTAAATTGATTTAACAAAAAAACGAGTCGAGATGAACAAGTTTTCTTTGCGGCGATGAAATTGTCTTAAAATGTCCATGATTTTTCACAATCCTATAAAAAGATTCCCCAATTGGAATTAAAATGTACTCGTATTACCTTTTTCAAAGGTTAAGGTGGGGGAGGGACATTTAAAACTCACCCTGTATAAAAATTTCTTCGCGATTTCTAAACAATGTTACTAGCCTATTAGGCGCCAAAATCTAAATACTGCCTCCAAAGCAGCCCGGGCCCCAAACCTTGAGGGCCCACTTAACCCTCGACTGGCTCGAACTTTGAGTGTAAAAACGAAGAAATAATATCAAAGGGTATCAAGGGTTTCATAAAGAAACCAGTGGAATAAGCAAATCTAATGAACACATTAATAGTTGAACGTTGTTTTTGTTCTTTTTATTCTATAAAAAGAAATATAATGTTAGTGACCCCGCATCAGCTGGTAAAATGTATTTATTTTCAACATGTTGTTTAATGACTGGGAATCGTGGCGTGGTCCTGTAATCCAGCTTCATGGAGGTCAGGTTTTGGATCAACTCCCACCACATATCAGACCATCACCTGCGTGGTTCGGAAGTAACGTTAAGCCGTTGGTTCTTGTATTTCCATTGTTAATTAGGCCATTAATTAATGACCCGTTCTAAGGAAGAGTCGTCCATCTCAAATAGTGATTTAGTGATTATTTGTTATTGTTTTCAACCCAATTTAACCTTGTCTCTCCTTATTAACTACTTAAAAACAAATGAAAATACGAAATATTGTAGTTCCTTTTCTTTTCTATCGTCTGTGGTATTCTAGTTTTACATTGTGTTGTATAAAATAATTTTAATACTTGTATACCACCTCAAATAAAACAAAAATGCATATAGTACGTTTAGACGGTTATCTTCAAATACAAATTAATACAAACCTTTTAGGCCACACATATGTCTCATTGAATTGAAAGTAATTTTTATACCATAAGTATATTACGATATAATTTGTATGTTATTTGTATGAAATTAATACCATGAGATTTGGTATAATACTCGTACATCTGTAGATATTGTTAAAGCCTGTCTTAAGCTAGATTATCCAATTTTTCCCGGGTCTCCCGTTTCCATAGGAGTTTTTTCATTCCCCCCCTCACCAGAGAGACCCCTCATTACGTTTGGCTGCAGAGCCCCAACTCTATAGTATATCGCTATGAAACTGATAACGTTTCACATTGGTTTCCTACCTACATTCATAACAATCATACAAACACGTTCCTCGAGAAAGAATATTTTAACAACACACGGGCAAATGGCGTTTAACGTAAATGATAATTTCTCAAACTCTCCATACCTCTATTGTCTATACCTCCCTCCCTCGGTGGTTACCCTTAGAACCACCCTTGCCCAACACACCATATCCCTGAAAATGTTACGTGGAGTAATTTAAACCAGGAATCGAATCTAAATTTCCATCTTCTCTGACCTTCTCAACTGAAACGAAAACAGCTACAACATTCTAGCAAGATTTATAATCAACTTCGAATTCTCTAGTTGGCACTTGGCAGAGGGACGAGGGGCGCGGGGGAATGTTTTGGACAAGGAAGCTAAAACTGTTGGCGCGGAACCGTTGACATTAGTACCAACTACAGCACATGTGGCCGTGACGACAGACTTACAGCTGACAGGATGCAGTGCTACCAACATTTCTCACCGCAGAGCGATATTTCCCTCTCGCAGTCTCGCGTTGAGTTATTGGTCGAGCGCTTTTGTGTTGTAGAAAATGCTAAATTGAGTGTAGCTTTTGGAACAAGTTACGTTGTTATTAATTCTATTCAACAAAACGGCTATCCACACTGTCAACTAGGATTTTAGTGCTTTACACGAGGAATTATGTTAACGTAGGCTTCCCTTCCTTATACAATTTAAAAGTAACGTTAGCTTTATGCTAGACTGTAACTTGGCTTACAGTTTGAAAACTATTATTCTTTTTCCTTTCTGAACAGGTTAAAATTTAGTCTTTATTTTAGAATTTTGTTGAAACTCGCCATTTTGTTTTTTGTCTTATAAGAACAACGTAAAACGAGCATTTTCTTGAGACACTTCACGCTAACAATTTCGAACAGATATTTTTGAAAATGGTTGATTTGAAAGATGACAATGGACTGCTATGAATCCGTTAGTACCTTTTGGAAATTCCGATTAGTTTAATAGTAAAAACAAGAAATTAAAATAAAAGGTAACGTTTGTCTTGTTTAACGAGGCGAAGTTACGACTACAAAGTCCTCTCTACCACTCACCCTCGACCTTTACCTAGCGTTACCGTATCACATAGTCACATTACTCCGATCGAACTCGCGCCAGGTTTCGGAGTCGCTTCGGAGTCGCGCACGATTCCAACCCGCCACGGGTCCGCTAAACACAACATTTCTTCAAATTTTGGTATTATAATTTATTGTTTTATAGCGTGAACATTACAAGAATCCATAGCAATAGTCATATTTAAACTTAGGAATAGTAGTTAAATAGTAGTAGTTAAACTTAGAAAAACTACTCCTAACGTTTCGGGTAGTTAAAATCCCCACCCGTCTTCAGAGGACTACACTAATCTAGGAACTACATATCTTAACTTAAGATCTAACCTAAGACTATTCCAACCAATATTAAAAATATCGCTACATCATAAAAGTTGATGGCTTGTCAAATTACAATAGGCTAATTAAAATTATAACCAAGTAAGATGAGGACACGTTAAAGGAATAAAACTAAATGGAAAGGAATAAAACTAAAGAAATAAAACTAACCTTAACATAAATAGTTAGTGCGTGCGCCCCGTAGTGCGAGGTTCGTTGTCCGAGTCCGGGTGAGATCCTTTCAATTAATAATTAACTACCACATTTCTGTTTTTTTCAGCTATTTGTTCTATGTTAAGGCTAACATGTAGTTTTACTCCTATAACGTGTCCTAATTTTACTCGGTTATAATTTTAATTGTAATTTGACAAGACATCAATTTTATGATGTAGCGGTATTTTTAATAGTCTTTTTATATTTATAATTTATTTATATTTATAAATAATTATTTATATTTATAAATAATTATTTATATTTATAATAATTTGGAATAATCTTAGGTTAGATCTTAAGTTAAGATATCAATTAAATGTGGTTCCTAGATTAGTGTAGTCCTCTGAAGACGGGTGGAGTTTTTAACTACACGAAACGTTAGGAGTAGTTTTTCTCCGGAAGTGGCAGGAAAAGTCCGTTTCTTTCTTTTTACTAAATTGTTCTCCGCCACTATTATGAACTTTCAAACTAACACAGTAGTTAAAAGTTGCTAACGAATGTTAACGTCAAAATCCCTTTCAAAGCATTCAGTTTTATTTATTCAATTTTCTCTAATGCATTCGAGTTATTTTACTCTCCGGTCTGAAGGCCAATTAAACGATTTCCCAATTGTGAGTCATGAACTGGTCTGAGCTGTATATTGCCACTTCGATCAGAGCAGGCAAAGCTTAAATACCTCTCGCATCTGGACACTTTGGAGCGAGTTTCCCTGTGACTAAATTAACTCCTGTCTGAGAGAGAGTTTATGGACTACCTTCCTGAGACCCACAGTTCGGTAGTTGATCCTGCTTCTAGTAACATACGAGTGTGTATCACTATCTGTCATGGTTTCGCATTTTGATTTTTTTTAATGCTTATAAAATATAGAAGCAAGGTAGTGCCAACAGTTTCTAACTTGACATGAATACACGACTCTCTTACTTGCAGTTTGCAAATATTCCTACTACTCCTTTTTGGAGATTAAAAGTTCTTGAGAGGTTTTCATTGGAGCAACTTCTTTACAGCACCATTCCGTAGGAAAGTTGTGGGTAGATAACTTCATAATAAGCCGTCAGTAGTACCTGAGTTAGGAAACATTCGGACAGTTTCCTCAAAAGATAAATGCCTAAGAACAACTTAGAACGGACGTTGTCAACATGATAATCCCAAGTCAGCCCTCGATTACGATGTTATTAATTTTATTGACCTCAGAGGTCTCAGTCTCACCGAACATGACCGTTGAACTGTAATCAGAGTATGTTTGTCGCAAACAAAATTTAATCAAAGTGGATTTCGACGAACTTTGTTTACCTAACAACTCACTTGTTGTGACCACTTCTCATTGTTGGCAGTACTGAAGAATGCCTTCACAGCGTTCGACCACGACAAGAAGGGAGTGCTGGGGATGGACATGATCGGCACCATCCTGGAGCTGCTGGGACATGCGCTGCCGCAGACAGAGTTGGAGAAGATCATCAAGGAAGTCGACGTTGACGGTAAGTCGGAATTGAAATGATAAAATGTAAAAATGATGTTCTTGGGGTCAATCTGTCAAATTGCAAACGCTAGATTCTTAGGTCTATTTTGGCTGGAGCCCTCTGGTATTTCGCTTCGCGAGTAGGGTGGTTTCCAGATAGATCGAGAGGTTTATTAGGGTTAAGCGCTCTCCAAGTGGGAATCTGACTGGTATTTTTACATGTGCAGATAACCTGATACTAGGGCACAGCAGAGAGAGATCATGTGGTATAAAGCTGGGAAGCTTTTTGTCAACTCAGGACGACATTTCCTTTCTATGGATCAAAAGAGGAGCGTCAAAGAAGGTTCACTCTTGAGAGTCAACTGGCTGAAGAGAGTGAACATTATTGTTTACCTCCGGTTTGGACGTAGAAGATCTCTTAGAAGCAGTTTGGAGACTAATTTGCTTATTAGAATACAAAAGCCGCAACCCCCTACCCTTGTTCAAGGCCAAATAGTCGCCCAAGCATGATGCTAGTAGACACATTCCCTTCCTTACCTTGTTCCATGTCCTTATTCTTCCATGACCTCCCCACTCCGTAGGCTAGCATAAAACCTATAAAGACTGAGTTTTCCCAGCTAAGACGTTCCTTGGCTGGCGGCCCATGTGACCAAACCAATTGTCCAACAATAAAAAGAAATCTTAAAAGAAAGTTGACTTTTGTAATTTTGCGAACATAGGAGATTATAATAACTCATTGTCAATAAAAAAAAATTAAACACCTTGGGCGTATATTGTGGTGTTTCTAATCGAATTAAGGTTTGCTTACAAAAGTCTTGCCTACGAAGGCAAACGTACATAGACCACCTGTTCGGTAGTTGTTGACACTGTATATCGTCAGAGTCAGAGGTGGCGCGGACCTAGCGGAAATAGTTGGCGTGACTAGTGTTCGCAACACGTTAAAGGTCCATCTCTGATTTTGAATCTTTGCGAACGTGTGGGTTGGTACTAGGGGCCTCCTTCCACATTACTTGCGGACTTAAAGCGTTACACAACCAACGCTCTCTTGAAAGATCATTTTGCCACTATTACGGCCCGTGGTGCAAGTATGACTTATCGTCATTAAATCTGGTTGTGGTATGGATTAAAAAATAACTTGCTCGCTCCGTATTTGTCGTTTGAACCAATCTTTAAAAGATATATCCAATCCGAAACGTCTTTTCACTTTATATATACACAATTTCAGGGTCGGGAGAATTGGAGTTCGAAGAGTTCTGCATCTTAGCGTCCAAGTTCCTGGTAGAAGAAGAAGAAGATGTGAACGCCGAACTTCTCAATTCAGAACTTAAAGAAGCCTTCAGGTTCTACGACAGAGAAGGTATTGCATGACATTGGAGCGTGAGGCCTTCGTCTAAACCTAAACACTAAATAAATGGCAAAGAAACTTCCGTTTGGGAATAGATTCCGCGTTCCAGCTTTACCTAAATTAATCATTCCCGTACCAAACACCAGTTTTGTATTGAAGTAATTTATATTCACAGATAAAGTAGATATACGGACCTAATATAAAAGCAGAACGTCGAGTCAACCTGGAGTAACAATGTGCTTTGTGTCAAGGAACATACCCGATTTGTAATTATGAAAATTCAAGACCAAATTTAGGAGCTTGTCAACCGGTTGCCGAATTCACTCTAAAGTGCTCCAACACGAAAGATGTTCAAAACTCGTTTGAAAAAGGTTTTGCTCGCAGAAGTGTTTTACACCACAGTCCAACGTGAAAAACACTAACTGACAAAGGGGCTAGTGGATAATTCGAATGAATGGGGGAGATCGAATGAACAACATGTACGAGTATGTTTGATATGGATATCGATGTCAGAACGTGTGGACAACATTATATATAAAAAAATTGACAAGGACATGACATTCGAATTTTGCCGCAATAAACTATTTATTTATTTTGTTTGTTTGTTTTGAGGTAACGGATACATAACGACGGCTGATTTCAAAGAGATCCTGAGGGAGTTGGACCCGGATATTCCAGAGAGAGAACTGGTGGGCATGGTCAACGAGATCGACGTCGACGATTCAGGGACAGTGGACTTTGAAGGTAATACTATACAACTATGATAAATACAATCTTGGTACCTTAGATTTGAACCTTTTTCACTGTTTTATCACGTTACTTCCGAGTCCAAATTTCTTTCAGTCAACACTGAAAAGTTAGAAAAATACAATACAAAATCGTTGGCGGGAAATACGAATTTTCAAGGTAAATTTATCTACCGGTCGATTAAACTTGAAATCTCGATGATTTTCTCCTCCAGTAAAGTCTTTTCTTGCTTAGTTAAATCTACATAATGTCTCAAAACTCTCTGAGAATACTTTCAGCTATTGTTCCTCGTGTGAAGACAAGTCAAAGTATCTAATTTATAACTCCAAAACTTTTCATTAAGTGTGCAGTTTTCATTTTGATTTTTCTCATGTTCTTTGATAAATAGTTATACTCGTACTTATGGCAAATAGGCTTAAAATTTGAAATATAGAAACCAATTTGACCCGGATAAAAAACGTATGTACCGAACTTACTGAAAAATTACACATATACATATATGCAGAGTGTCACAAAAATGTGTAGCGCTCTATGCAGAACCGAATTTACATGCAAAGATTAGTTGAAAATGTCTTGTAACACTTTGGCCGATGTAGGACCTATACCGCGGGTGGTATAGCCGTTGTAAAAACATCAAAATCTAACGAAAGTACGCATTTTGGGTACGTATATAAGATATTTTATGGCAAAAGTTAATTTTTTACATTTTGTCTGCATAGTTTTTTAGTTGTTCTAACTTAAGTTGTGTTTCGTGGTCCTAACGTGTAGATTTTTGAATTGTTGTGTTACCTGAAACAAAGGTTTTTTGTTAAATATAAGTACCCTTTAAGTTAGCCCAAACACACGAAACAAGTAAATTTTGACCAGTTTACCTTTAAAGCAAATAGCAAATTACCTACTGGAGATAGGATAAAATGTCAAATACAAAAGTTGTGGAAAACTTCATTCCACACTAACGATGATTCGTCAAATCAAAGATCCGATTACTAGTTCAGCCGCTACAGTCAAAATAGTAAACCACTGCACAGCCCCATTTTCGGCCGACGCCATTAGCGGCCGCTACCGCGCCGGCAGTTAGAAGAAGTCGAGTTTTCAGATTTTTCCTGGCGGTTTCACACTAAGACCTTTAAAACGAATATATGGTTGAAGAGGGGTACCTCTACGGGAAGTGCATACACATTTCTCTCGTTCACCAGTCAGTCACCCAAACGTCTTTATAGTACAGTATATTAATATCCAAAGAAAATTCGCTAATAATACTACAACTCGATTAATTTATTTTACTTCGTAGCCCCTGACGAGGTTAATGGCTAAAGTGCTGGCCTAATCCATACATGCTGTTGTCAAAGGGACAAGTAATACCTTTGTACCCTCAGAGTCGGAGTGCACAATACATGTAATGTGATTTTAGGGATGAACACATGTAGGCTACGCTGGGATCAGCCAAACCCATCAAGGGAACAGTATATTAGGATTGTTAAATATATTATTATACTATAGGATCGCATGTGTACAATTATTTATTTTGAATGAAGACCAGGCTGACACCCAGCTAAGAACAAAGGCGCAGCTGTCATGGGTGAAACAAATTTCTTTTACCATGAGAGTTACGAGGCTTAATAAACAAATCAACGGTAAAGTTTACAATAAAATGTAAAGAATGACATTTTGCAGTTTATTTTGCCACCTATCTATTGACACAAAATTTAAAAAAAATATTTGAGAAATAGCAGAGCTTTAAGGGAAATTCTGGCTGAAAATAGGCAACTTTCCACTTATTACCTTGCTTTTTGACATAGTTTCCACAATATTTTTGTTGATGCTCGATAGATTCTTATGATTTTGATGTCAGTAGATAGGAAATAAAGTTTTCCATGAAACGTCACCCTATGCACTTTATTGTAAACCTCATCGTTTGCTCACTAATTAAAGTGTAACACCAACAATTCCATAAGAGTTACGTACAATAGTCACCATTTTAAAATGGTAGGTTAGATCATGCTGGTAATTTTTTCCAGGTTAAGGTAAATATGGAAATATTGTCTTGTATAACGAGGCGAAGTTAGGACTACAAAGTCCTCTCTACCACTCAACCTCGACCTTTACCTAACGTCACCTTATAGTCACATAACAACTTGTAAGTGGTGACTGCGAGAATCGAACCCGCGCCACCGGAATGACGAGCTCCGAGTCGCGCGCGATACCGATCCACCACGAACCGCTCAACGGATAAACCTTTTGATGGTCTTTCTTAGATAAAAATGTATATTAAGTTTGAGGCAAATTCAATAACTAGTGGGAGAGATAAATAATTCCGTAGTTAAAAAAACAAAATGGTAGATATCTGGTAAACAAAGCATTTTTTTACTAAATAGCTTAAATCCCAAAGTTGTGACCCCTTTTTATGAACACTCTGTATAATTTTTTGACCGTGAAACTTGTCGAGAATAATTCATAGTTCTGAAACACAAACTCAACCGTGCGTTTACATAATTGCAACACCATCGTGCGACCATTGCTGTGTGTTTGCCTAAAAATATCAGATTAATCCAATACGAGTATGTCAAACTTTTCAAAACCCATATTAAAGACGATTTGATAAGGTGAGCTTACTACACTATTGGTGAGTTTTGGGACAGGTATAGACAATTATTTTAACACTGTATACCGTATAATAATTAGTAAAAGTATAATAAGATATTATTGCATTACTCAACTCATACTATCAAGTTATGTCTTTGGCCACTTATAATTGAATTTGACAATCTGTTGGAAATCTCAACTACTAACTGGGAATACAAACTATTATAAAATGTCGTTCTGTGTCTCCCGGTTCGGTAGTCTCTATTTTATTACGAATGTTAATTAAAACGTTTCATGACATCGACATCGAATCTTTGAAAAAAAACACCATTTTTCCAAATGGTACAATCAGGGCAATGTGGCAACTCAGTACAAGTATAAAATTTAATAAAGACACTGCACCTTTTGTTTCAGAATTCCAAAGGGCGTTACGTTAAGCGACTAAACTCAATAATCTCTTCTACTACTTAAGGTGAGTTTTAAAATTATTTGCTTCAAATGTATACTTTCATTCTTTGTTTAAAGTTTGTTGTGCTGTAACAAATAACAACGGAGGAATATAAATTTTCCTGAGCGCACTCCTTCAATTACTTTAAAAAAATATATGTAAACAAAGGAGTGCGCTCAGGAAAACTTCAACTTCTCCGATATTGATTATCTCAGAACAACAAATTTGGTCTTAATATGTTTGTAAAAACATTTTCCACTTTTTTTATAATAGTATTACGTATTACTACAAAGTTTTTTTAAGTCATTAAGCTTAGTATGGCCACCATTTTTAAACCGGCAGTGACAGTATTTCAAATTTATTTTTTAAATGTCGAATCTTTTTATAGTAACAAGTGTGCAAAATATTAAGTTTATAATCTACTTTGGAGAAAAAAGTTATTTCGTGAAAAATACAGACGGAAAACTGAGTGAGATAGGGTTATTTTGACTTGATAAATCACCTGGTGAAGGTAAATCTCGTAGTTACTGAGTGAGAGATACACTAAATAAAAATAGAACAAAACAAACAATGCCAAAGTAAAACAAACAGTGTCAACATCATCGAGTTGTGCATTGTTTGCATTGCTCAAAGATGTTGTCAACACAATGTTACACAACATCACACATGCGTATGTTTTAGAAAATTAACCACACGAAACTTGAATGTTACAGGAACATTCAAGGAATGAAGCTGATGACCAGGGTAATTTGAACCTTTTCTCTACGATCGACCAGTCACTATGAGTGTACATAAGCTTCATAGACATTATGATATCCGTTCTTCCCGACAACTTTCAATATATTTTTGTGAATTCCTGTATTATTTATTAAATGTAATATATTTTTAAGCTGGGTACTTATTTGCCTACGCTGAGTCAATTGGAAGTTTTTTAAGGAAGTTATCGTCAAGTAGTTGTTCACCTCGAAGGATCTTTTGTGAAAAGCAAAGCGCATACCCGTTGAAGAAAACTTTAACCAGGAGCTTTGTAGCTAAGTTATGAAAGGCCACAAAACAATTTAAGTGTGAAAGTTTTGTGGGTAAAGGTCTGCAAGTTAACAACTATTTCTAGTTATATTAAAGTTAAACTTCATATGGCCAATATTACTTTTATTTTGCCGACAAGATCTTTCAGATCCGTGAAGTTTTTAAATTTAATATATATGTTCCAATATTAGAGCTCATGTTCCCCTCATTATTTCTAGCTCTTTGATTTTACGGGTTTGCCATAAACTTTTTCATATTTTCTTAAAAACGTACATTTCCTTGGGACACCTCACCCCCCAGAGTTTTTATAGGATTTTATGAAGTAAACTTTGTTTTGAAGTGTATCAAATGTTTAAGTGACGCCGCCGTGCAGAATTTCCATTTTATTATTTATAATACCATGACATAAATCCAAAAGTTGAAGAAATTGTGCATTTGAATTTCTTGTGTTGCCAATTTAAATAATAGAATCATCAAAAAGTAGACAGTGAAGCCACTGGCAGTACAATGTCATCTTTCAAATAATACTTCTTTCTAAAGGATCTGATACAAATTTATTAATTTAAGGTGTGAAGTGTCTCAAGAAAATGTATTTTCTACATTGTTCTCATGGGACGAAACCCAAAATGGCCGACAGGTACTGTGCACTCTTAAATATTGTATTCAATTAGCAATCTGGTTTGGATTGTTTAAAGTGAAACCGCGAAATGTGGAAGCACAGTCATGGGATATTCATATATTCAGAGTTCAAAACAAACTCAATGAAACAGTTGAGGTCTCTGCAGTAGAACAAACATCAAAGTGGTATATGTTCTATAGAAAGCCATTGCATATGAAAAACATATGTTTTTAGAGCAAAATAACAAACCGCTATTGTACCTTTGTTTATCAATGAAAATAAAAACATTGTTAGGAGTGTCCTTTGGTGTTATCGTACGGTCTCTGAATAACATAATTTTATAAACTTGAAAAAACTCAGTTTGAAGTTTATTTTAGTTGCAAGCCTTTCATTTCAACTATAATCCGAATATTTTATTTTATGTGGCAAAACACATTACATACATAGGATACTACTGGTCAAACAAACAATTTTGACTCTCACACTAAATCAAGATCCCATCAAACATACAAGTCATACAATCGCTACCCTCATTGATCAAAAATTCTTCGAAAAGAGAAAAGGTTGAATAATATGAACTATTTTCATAGATATTAAACCCTTAGGAAGCTAATAAGTTCATCCATCACTCAAAAGATCTTGTGCACTATAATATGATATAATAAACTTGAACTTAACCTGGTCTGACTCTAAGTTTAGGCTCATGAAGTTAGTTAAAATAGGCATTTTATATAAAACCATGTGCTTTGGAAAGAACTATCATAATGTGGAGGGATATTCAAAGACAACTAGGGTATGGAACATTTCAAAATATAAGTAAGCACATTTAAAAAATGTCCGAAGAAAAACTGTCTATCACGAATATTTATTTTAAAAGTATGACAGTCTTGCTTCTAGTACATTAAGTACTGTAATCTATACCTGAAAATAAAAAGTCTACTTTATAGTTGTATTATTGAAAAGTCTTAATAATTTAACAGTGCTAAAGTGGCTTAGTATAAAAATTGTTAGTAAATTAATACATAACACATAATCTTATAAGTAAATTTTAAAAAAATTTTACAGTGTTTAAAATTACTTCTATCAAACCTATTTTCTAAGAATATATACGCTTAAGCTACGGATTATAACTATGAATACCGATTCTAAATATACCGAACCGAGATAGAACTCATGAAAACGTTTACGCTGAGTGAACCTTAGCCATTCTGCAATATCTACACAAATGACAATCGACTATACGAGACTGCGAGTGCGAGTGAGGTGAGGTTTATGAAGCCATGTGGTTAACCGTACACAAGTGCAATAAGCTGAGTAGTTCACGGGACTTGCACATAGATAGCAGCACCAGTAGCGCTCTGTCTCTAACAATAGCTCTTCCTGCACTATTGTTCTCCAGATTCGCTCTATTGTTCTTAACTCTCGTGGGATGACGGATTTTCGTCTTTATGCGTAAATAATTTAGATTTCTCCGGATTATTTTCATTATCTACTGCTGTGTGTGTGTTCTTAATGTTTTTGTTCTTTAATATACAGGGTGAGTTTTAAATTCCCCCTACCTTAACTTTGGAGAAAGGAGAACATTTTTAAATCCCTTAGGCAATGTTTTTATAGGATTCTGAAGTTTGTTCTGACGTAATTTGCGCCAAACACCCCACCCAAAATGTTAAAACTCAAACATTTAGAGAGGGCATTCCCCCCCCCCGCGGTTTGGGGTAACGCAAAGTACGTCAAAACAAACTTCGGAATCCTATAAAATCAGTCCTCAAAGGATTTGAAAAATTGTTTCCTTTTCAAAAGTTAAGGTGGAGGGACATTTAAAAATCACCCTGTATAGTTTTCATCTTATTTTTGGATTGTTAAAAATTATTATAAAATATGAGCCTGGCTATGACAATTAAGTGGTTTATATTAACATAAATATTTTATCTTTCTATAAAAGCATTTACTTCTGGTTTTTGCTTCAATTCAAAGATAGTAAGTACGAAATACAAGAATAAAGCTGTACTGTATGTATCTTGTTTTGCACGATCTTACAAAGCAACTTAAAAACAAATCAGGTAAACTAATATCTAAGGCTTCCGGTTTACACAGTTGAAATATAATGACTGCCAAACGTTTCGACCTCGCTGTGGAGAGTCATCCTCAGTAGCTTGTTGACTGGCTGAGACTGGATTGGCCGGCCGTCTTCTTATATACCCAATGGGGGGGGGGTCTTGTCACCTGATTGGCCGAAGTGGGCGGAGCCTATTGCTCGAACTGGATTGGCTGATTCAATAGGACTTCTGAAGAACTGGCTGCCAAGTTTTTGATAATTTTATGCTGTATTCTTTGTTAAAGTTGTCTTCGTGCTTGATTATTTCTATGGTTTCTCTAATTTTCCTTGGATAATAGCGTGAAACTATCGCCAAGACTTTGGTTTTGTCAAAATCAATTCCATGCTTTGTCTTCTGCTATTGCCGACTTTTCTATGTCTTCTTGTTTCGTGTGCCGTATGTGCTCTTGAAGTCGTGTAGAGATTAGCCGCTTCGTTTCACCAATATAGACTGAGCCGCATCTGCACGGTATCTTATAAACTTCAGGTGTACAAAGATGAATGTTGTCTTTCACGGGTCGTAAACAGTTCCTGATTTTGTTGGCAGGCTTGAATATGGTTTGGATGTTATGTTTCTTCAGAATTCCCCCAACCTTGACTGTAGTCCCCTTGACGTATGGAATGTAGGCTCGTTTCGGTGGAACATTATCTTGTATTTGTCGCTGGTTTACACTTTGGATGGCTGTGTATTAGTGTGTTCAAAACTCCGTTCTTCTGTGCTGGATGATGGTGTGATTGAGCATTCAAGTATCTGTGTGTGTGTGTGTGTGTGTAGGCTTTCTATACACTGAATAGCCCAGAGTTCCATCTTCTTTTCTTGTAGTAAGAACATCCAGAAATGGCAACCGCCCGTCAGTTTCCACTTCAACAGTAAACTTGATGTTCGGGTGAATGTCGTTCAGATGTTGAAGGAATTCTTCTAAGCATTTTCTTCCATGAGACCACACAGCCCATACATCGTCTTTGTATCGTAACCATACTTTTGGTTTCTTCTGTTGCGTAGATTGATTATATTTCAACTGTTACGCGGTGTAAACCGGAAGCTTTAGATCTAAGTGATGCCCCCGGCCGCGAAAGCCTAAGAGTTAAGATTAAAATCGGGTAAAACTCATGACCTCTTCGAGATTTGATGAAATCTATACATCTTAAAATGTTATCATTAGGCATTTGTTTGCCACCATCTATACTGATTCTACCTCCCAAATGATGAGTATGCAGCATATTAATTCCCTACTTCCCAAACACTTAAGTAAATTGTCATGAAATTGAAGGAGAATCGCTCAAATCTAAATTATCTACTCGTCAGATCTTTCAAACTGCTATCCTTCAAAGTTTACAATATATTCTAATTACTTCCAATAAACTTGTTCTAAATTCAAATAAAACCAGTGTTGTTAAGTTTAGAATATCTGATAGTTGTAACACAGATTTTAATTTTAGTGTTAGTTTTAACAATAAGTTAGTACCTTTAGTAAATAGCTGTTTTTAGGTTTATTTATTGACAGTAAACTGAGCTGGCAGGATCATGTGACAAACATGATCAACATTTTACCCAAACTCAGGTCAGCTGTTTTTTTTTAGGAGTTTACGAGATATAGTAGACGATAGATATTTTAATTTCCGTTTATTTTGGCTACTTGTATTCTTTAATTAGCTTCAATATTGCTCAATGGGAAACTCCCCGAGAGCATAATCGGTTTTCATAATTCAAAAATTTGCAATGAAAATAATTGACAGAGCTAAGTTTCTTAACTCATGTCGTCCAATTTTAAAAAATACAACATTCTCTGCTTACCTTCACTATATATTTATGAAACACTGCGTTTTGTCAAGAGGAACTTATATGTATTTGAACAAAACAATGTTCATAATTTATATTACATGAGACTCAATATCCTAACGTTTCCAATACATAAAACAACTTTCTATGAAAATGGTCCCTTCTATACAGGAGTTTTACTTTTTAACTGTTTAAGCGCTGACCTGAGGGAGGAACTTAACATATAGACATTTTATAAGGATGTAAAAGATGTATGTGTCAAACATTGTTTTTATTCCCTCAAAGAGTTTATTTTGTTTTTCAAATTTTAAAGAGTTACCTGTTTTCAAATTTTACAGTTAAAATATTAGACTGTAGTCATATTTTCGATTTTGTACTTGACGAAACCTATTTCATGTACCATGACTAATGGTGAATAAAGTTTGATTTGATTTAATCCGAAAACCCTGAATTAGAGCTTCACACCCAACACTTAATTACTACTTCCCACAAACACTTCAATTTGATTCTCGTGAAAGAGCTGAAGATAGTTGAAAGCTTGTCAAAGGCTGGGTGCCAGGCTCGCCCCTCGATTCTTCAAGATAGAGGCACATCATTCACCAACACGAGGAAAGTCAGAGGCCCGGCCTGACGCAGTTCAGTCTACTCTGTGTGTGAGGCCGACTAGAACCCTTGGTGAGTCCAGCAGGCCTTGCCATGACGGACGAGGATAGGAGAGACGACAGCGACGAGGAGAGTGATGACGATAGTGCCAGCGAGAGAGCTAACCCTCTGGTAGGTCTTGGCGTTTCCTAAAGTTAAAGAAACGTTTTGAACATTTGTTTTAAATATGTCAAGATTGAATAGTTTTAATCTTTTTGTCATGTTTCGGGACTCATTTTTTAAATTTGTGATAAGTAATTTCTAAGCAATATAAACTTAGACTTGTGTGCCCCTTAAGAGGGGGCCGGATAGAGCGTTCAAATGAGATAGGGAATTTAACATGGCAAAATTTGCAAACTGTGTTTTACGTAGGTTAACGGACTAAAACGTGGAAAGTGTTTAACTGGAAGCATAGAGTCATTAGTGCTGCTGCATATAAAAAAAAAAATGAATTCGGTGTTAAAATAGAATTTTAATTACTGAATTTCGAGTGCTATGTTCTTATGGAAAAATGCAGTTTTTAGTTTAGAAGTACAGAATTAATTTGATGACGAAAGTAAAAGTTTAATTGTTTATATGAAGCAGCATCAATAGATCTACGCTTATTGCTTTCGCAGAGAACATTTTAACATTTCAGTAAATTAACTTGCCTAAAACTTAGTTTGCAGATTTTATCCCATGCTATAAGCGGTACTCTGAGTTGGACCTGCGGCCGCTCTATCCGACCCCTTCTTGATGTTTCAATTTTCATAAAAACCCTTGGAAGAAATGTGTATAAAATATGTGTTAAATGAGTACTGAAACTTTGGTATTAATAAATTCTATTCTATTACAGTAATCATTTCAAAGGTTTTCCAAAAATATGTTGGGACAGGTACGAGAACTATCTTGTTGATTTTTATTTTATCGAAATTTGATTTTTATATTTTAACGTTCCTTGAAAAGGTTTTAGACAATATGTTTGAAATATTATGTGAAAATTATCGCTTATTGTTTTGTTTTTAAATTGTTAAATTAACTTGTACATACGATCGTCTAAAACTAAGCTAGATAATCTCTTCAGTGATCGGTACTCGTAATCATGTTTATAAATAAATACAGTTGTACATTTTAAATACGACTATGTAGTAAAAAATTTCGGTTACACAAATTGAAAGGTTCAAGAAAACGTGTCATCGAAAATCTTTACTTTTAGGTATATTAGAATAAGTTTAAAACACGAGTTGTGCGGGTTAAAGTAGTTATTCCAAATTAATCTTAATAAACTTAAACTCATAAATGGAAATTAAATAGTATTGTATATAAAACTTTTTTTAACAATTCATCATAACCTAATATGTATTCTTATCGTAATTATTTGGTTTTCTAGGAAGAGCTCAACCTGCCCAAAGACCAAATTCAATGTGAGTATCTGAGAATTACACACCACATGATATTAACATTAGGCCTATGCATCCGTTTAGCGCCAATTCATTTCTTTGATTTAATCTCTGCAGAAGAGTTCGGAAATATATTTTTAAAAAGTCATTAACTTTGCAACAAATTGTAAATCGGCTGAGAACTAAATATACTAGACAACGCACAATCAACAAAAAAATTCACTGTGAGTATGATTGTTTCACATCTTGATTTTCGCACACAACAACGTTTTGAAACCGATCTTCTGTAATACAAAATCCTATTAATAGCTTGAACTATGCCCCACAGCCGTTTGGTCCTTCGAAACGGTTCAGTTAGTAAAGAAGATCAAACAAATTAGTAAAAGGTCAGTTTTGATATGTCAAAATGATTTTGAAGTTCAAGGGATGCTATAGTTTTAAATATTGTGAATGTATGAAACAGAAAAACACCATTGGGAAAATATTTCGTTTAATAGAAAGTTTAAGGAACATTGGTTGGCTCTGAGGCCATGATACTATTAATAAAGGAACAAAACGTATGTTAAAATAAATGTGTCTTCAAGTCGATAAGATTAATTATACCTTATCACTATATTACTAAATCACTAATTGAGATGCTGACCACTCTCATGATATTTCAAGGCAGACATGTGGTGAGGGATGCGTGTGATGAGTGGTATAATGAGTTGTGAGGTGTAGTCTTGTTACACACTAAAGCCGACTCTTCCTTAGAATGGGTTATTAATTAATAGCCCAATGACCAATGGAAATACAAGGACCAACGGCTTAACGTGACTTCTGAACCACGCAGGTGATGGTCTGATATGTCTACACGATGGTGGGAGTTGATGCGGGTATTGTCAGATGATCACTGAGACTATCTGAGCCGCTTTAGCCCTATATCATCCCCAAAACCCGACCTCCATGAAGCTGGATTACAGGACCACGCCACGAGTCCCAGTCAAGTTATTAAGAAATAAGTAAGCAAACCCAACATACTGACACAAAAACTGAAAGGGGAAAAAGGTTACTCTAAACACTATAAAACACTATATATTTCGGTTTGAACCGTCTTCAGTCACAAATAAACATTATAAAGAAAGTAGAAACCAACTATTAAACACCCAAATTAACACAGCCCCTAACCCCATATTTGAATATATTTTAAATATTTTATATTGTACTTTGTATTGTTTAGAACCTTATCTCAAGCTCTACTTGAAGACAAATTTACTATATTATGTGTTTTGTTCCTTTTACAAATATTATTATTGTATGTGTTGATGTTAGTGTGATCATGGTCTTAGAGTCGAAACATGCTACTTACATTTATATTATATTCCCAAGGGCGTTTTTCTGTTTTATATTCGTAATACTTGGTCACAAATTGTATATTTTTCACATACAGTATTTATTCATTTTTTCACTCATCGTGAGTAAAAGTAATATAACGTGATTCTTTTTTTTAAACTAAAATATTTTCTCCGTTTACACTAAGGGCGTCGACGTAACTTACTTCTGTTCTTTTCATAAAAAGGAGGGGTGGGATTTAGTATGAAATAGTTAGTCTAAAAGACATTCTTTGTCTGAATCGTGTTAATTAATAATTGTTTTCTGCAGTGCTGAAAAACGCCTTCGTGGCCTTCGACCATGAGCAGAAGGGGGTGCTGGGGATGGACATGATAGGCACCATCCTGGAGCTGCTGGGACATGCTCTCTCCCCTTCCGATCTGGACAAGGTCATCAAGGAGGTCGACGTCGACGGTGAGTCTATCCAAACTAACAGATAATGGCAATATACTAAGTTATGAAAATCCATCTAGTCGTTTCAAAATGGCGGCCAAAAAGGTCTTCGCTATAACAGTGGAATGAGAGGTCTGATTTTATTGAAATTTAAAATGTCTCTTCCTTTCATGATATGTTGTATAACCTTCAATAAAAACTTCGTAAATGTGACGCCGAAGGCCAAAGCTGTGAGAGGACCGAATTAGAGTAACAAATTGCAAAGGAAATTCGATTCACTCATACTAGCGGCGCTTTAGCGCTTAGCTGCGTGTCGGCCTGGTTTTAGAAAGCACCCTGTAGTAATTCGAACTTGTGCGTTAATCAAAGATAAAAACTCAAACCAAATCCCGACGATCTCTTATAAACACCCCTTTGAAGTTAGGAAACACATATACAATTCTGTATCAACTTAACTTTCGTGGGTGCAGTATTGTCAAACGCTTTAAAAATTAGGTTTGAGATATAAATATTCAGGGTGAGTTTTACATGCCCCGGCCTTAACTTTTCTAAAAGGAAACCTTTTTAAATAAAACTCTTAAGGGAATGTTTTTATAGGATTCTAAAATGTGTTATTGAGAGATTTTTTTGTAAAGATTACAAAAAATCAGCTGTAAAATGCCAGATTTCATATACAACTTTTCTAAATGACAAATTATTTTAGAAAATCTTTTGAGGTAAACATCTCAACCCAGTAAACATCGTCCCGTTTATGTAGAGTATTTTGAAGGAAAGTTTTCAAATGTGTTGTTACATATGATAGTTTATAGTTCATTTTACATAACAGGTGTAATTAATTTCCTTTCTTATTGTTAATGTTGTGTATCATAATAGTTACCATTTTTAGTTGTGAATTGAATACAGTTCATGCTACACGTTCTTTGTATCTATTAATTGGCGACGAGGCCAAACATTTTCTTTACTTTTTTTGTTCCCTTTTAGTTTGTTTTCTTTTCTAGTTTATTTTCTTTTATTCTTTTTTATTAAGTTACATATTTTCTTTTATAATTATATCAATGGAAAGTTTACAAAATATTGATTCTATAGTAGGGTTGAAGAAAGCACGAGCTGTTGTCAAAGGTCAGATTACAAAGGCTGATCGATGGTTGGAGGATGTATCAACCATCCCAAAAGAAATCTTACAAAATCGAATGGATTTGTTAGAAGAAAGCTGGAAAAGATTTGAAACCATTCAACTGAAGATTGAACTCAAATCTGAAGAAGAGGATGTAGAAGAGGAAGTTACGTACAGAGTTGATATGGAGGAAAGGTACTACAAAGTAAAAGATCAGTTACAAATAAGAAATACTCATTTGGAACAAGAGAAGGATTTGCAAAAGGTAAGAACAACTAACACAAATAATCAATCGCTCCGACCACTTACATCAGCAATATCTTTCACGCCTTTTCAAGATAATGAAACCTTCAAGAACTTCATCAGGCGCTTAGAGATTTTTATGCACTTACACGGTCAAGGCCTACAGCCCAAGGATAAGGTATTTACACTACTTCATGCCTTGTCTCCCAACTTACATCAGAAAGTGTATGATTTGTGTGCTCCTGAAAACCCTCTAGACAAATCCTACACAGATCTAGTGCGGTTGCTTTCAGACTATGTTGATCCTCAGCCCAGTACATGGGCACTGCAGCATACATTTTTATCTAGATTACAAAATCCTTCTGAGACAGTGAAGATGTACTCTTCTGAACTTCAAAAGTTAACAACCGACTGCGCATGCAGTTTATCAGAGGGATAAAGGAGCCAGATGTTAGAGCAAGGATTCTTCAAGAAAACTCCACTAAATCATTTCATGATGTTGTCAAACTGGCTACAGCTATGGAGCTTTCCAAAAATGAAAGTTCTCTGGTCAAAGCAAACAATCAATTTACAGAACAAAATGTTTACAAAATTGAAAATAAAAGACCGAGCCATGGACAAACTATTCGGAGAGAAACCAAATCATCTCTTTTCGATAAACTTAGAGGAAAATGCTACCGCTGCGGCTCACCAAACCATAGAGCCAACAACTGCAAGTTTGCTTCTGAAACATGTCACAAATGTAAAAAAACAAGGACACATCGCTAATGTTTGCATGCAAGTTAAGGACACAAAAGTTTATCAGACTGAAGAGGATGTTAACGATGGTTGCCAAGAGGAAACTCAAGAAATTTACAAACTGAACAATGGAAATAATTAATGATAAAATACTTATTGATGTTTTGTTAGAGACAACTCCAATCCAAATGGAGTTGGATACAGGATCGGCTATAACCACCTTAACATACTGCACTTTCAAGAAGCTTAATACACACAAAAAACTGTTCCACACAAAATTACAGCTTAAGACCTACACAGGTGAGATTTTCAAGCCTAGAGGCGTTGTTTTCATGCAATGCTCGTACAAAAGCCAGACTTTTATGAGGAAACATTACATTGTAGAAAACCATTTAGATGCTATTTTCGGTCGAGACTGGTTGCGAGAGGTAGAATTAGATTGGGCAGATGTAAAAAAAAATACAACCTGAAAACGGAGGAGGTTTGGATGAGCTTCTAACCAAATACAAGGAAGTTTTTGAACCAGGTATCGGCCAAATACCAGATCAGATAGGACATTTACAGTTGGTACAAGATGCTCGACCAATATTTGTAAAGCAAGACCAATACCTTACTCTTTGAAAGATAAAGTTGAAATGGAACTTGAACGTTTAGAACAAGCTGGCATAATAACAAAACCATACAATTCTGAATGGGGAACCCCATTAGTTTCTGTGGTAAAGCCCAATGGAGACGTCAGAATGTGTGCCGATTATAAGGTTACAGTGAACAAGCAAATTCAAAACGAGCACTACCCTATTCCAAAAATCGAAGACATTTTTGCCAATATGGACGGGGACAAAATTTTCTGTACTCTAGACTTAAAAAACGCATATTTACACCTACAAATGGATGAAAATAGTGCCGATATGCAAACGCTAAGTACGCACAAGGGCCAGTTCAAAGTAAATCGTCTTATGTTTGGCGTCAAAGTTGCCCTTATATGGCAAAGAATTATGGACAAGGTTTTAGCGGGTCTCGAAGGTACTTGATGCTTCTTTGATGATATAATCATCACAGGAAAATCACAAGAGGAATCGCTAATCCGGTTGGAAATGGCCCTTCATAAGCTGAGTATCAACGGATTAAGATTGAACAGAGACAAATGCAAGTTTCTACACAAGGAAATTGAGTATTTGGGTCATACCATTGATGCTAATGGAATTCATAAATCTGAAGATAAAGTCAAGGCAATTAAACAAGCCAGAGCACCCCGAAATGTAAGTGAACTACGCACCTTCTTGGGTCTAGTCAACTATTACAACAGATTCATTGACAACCTAGCTACAGTCCTGAACCCCTTACACAAACTACTTCAGAAGTGAAAACGATACAAATGGACCGAACTATGTGAACATAGTTTTCAAAAAGTAAAAGAAATCATTATCAACGACATCGTGTTGACCAATTTTGATCCAAAGCTACAACTCGTATTGGCAACAGACGCATCTCCAGTGGGACTTGGGGCAGTGTTATCACATCGGTTCCCAGATGATGGGAAGTGAACGACCCATAGCCTTTGCTTCTAGAACACTAACAAAGCCGGAAGAAAAATACAGCCAAATAGACAAAGAAGCCACTGGAATTTACTGGCGTCTTAAAAAATTCTTTCAGTACTGTTACGGAAAAAAATTTACTCTAGTTACAGACCATAAACCTTTAGTCACAATATTCAGTCCAGATAAAAACCTCCCATCTATGTCAGCAACACGACTTTTTAACTATTCACATTTTTTGTCAGGTTTTGACTACAAAATAGAGTTTAGAAGAACAAATGAACATGAGAGTGCTGACTTTCTTTCCAGGTTCCACATAGACAAATCTTCAAATACCAGCATGGATCAAACTGACGTTTTCTACACAAACCAGATAGATACAATAAATTTAGATCATAAACTCATCGCTCAAGAAACTAAAAAAGATGACAGCATGAAACAACTAGTACAATCCTTGGAATCCGGACAATCTCTTGAGCATTTTGGTTATCACGACGGTGAACTGAGTTTACATGATGGATGTATCATGAAAGGTTGGAGGGTGATGATACCCAATTCTTTGAAAGACAGTGTTCTGAAAGAATTACATTTTGGACATTTGGGCATTATAAAAACTAAAGCTTTAGCAAGACGTTTTTGCTATTGCAAAGGGTTGGACAAGGACATAGAAGAAACCGTTTCACTGTGCAGACAATGTCGAGAAAAGGAAAATGCGCCAAAGAAAGAAATCAACTATCCTTGGGAACCAGCGAGTCAACCTTGGGAGCGGGTACACATAGATTTTGCTAGGCCGACAAATGGAACTTACTTTCTTCTGGTAGTAGATGCATTCAGTAAGTGGATAGAAGTCATCCCAACAAAAAGTATCACATCTACATGGACGATAAGGGAGTTACAAAAATTATTCACCACATTTGGGCTACCGGATCTTCTTGCCTCTGATAACGGTCGTCAATTTACCTCTACCGAATTTAGAAACTTCATGGAAAAATGTGGAACTTTACACAAAATGACGGCTCCTTATCACTCTTCTTCTAACGGAAAAGTTGAACGTTTTGTACAAACAGTTAAGAAGTTACTTAAATGTATGGTAGTAGAACCTGGAACACTGGATGGAAAACTTCACCGACTGTTGATGCAGGTTCGTCAAGCCCCTAATTTAACTGGGAACTCTTCTTATTTCCTGATTTTTAACAGGAAGGTCAGAACGTATTTAAGTTTATTAATACCAAGGCAAATAATCAATAATCAATGCACCCCAAAGGAATCTTACGTAACTTCAAACTCGGTGAACGCGTACAAGTCCGAAATTACTCAGGGAAACTCAAATAAAATTTTAAACACGTCCAAAGTAAAGACGGCCACCTGCACATCATCAAAATGGACGATGGACAAGTTTGGAGGCGTCACGTCGACCAGATGTTGCGCACCAAGATTTAAGGGGGTGACCACTGTTACATATGATAGTTTATAGTTCATTTTACATAACAGTTGTAATTAATTTCCTTTCTTATTGTTAATGTTGTGTATCATAATATTTACCATTTTTAGTTGTGAATTGAATACAGTTCATGCTACACGTTCTTTGTATCTATTATGTGTCAAAATTTGAAAAAAATGTGAAATGTAGCATTTTAAAGCTGGTTTTTTGTCATCTTAAAATTAATAAAACACGAGTCAAGACTCAAAATTTGTCTTTGCGTAGTTGAATTTGTATTAAAATTCCCTTTCTTTTGAAGTGTCACAAAGGGGGTTGTATTTAAACATGTTGGGGCCTCCTCCCCTGTTTTTGGGTGGGGGACTGGGGGTGACGCAAAGTACGGCAAATAAACTTCAGAATCCTATAAAAATCTCCCCTAAAGGATTTTAATTTTTTCCCCTTTTCAAAACTTAAGGTGGAGGGCACATTTTTGTGACACCCTGTATACATTATGTGGTGCTTGTTTAGGTTCTGGGGAGTTGGAGTTTGAGGAGTTTTGTATTCTGGCGTCCAAGTTTCTGGTGGAAGAAGAGGAAGAACAAACCAGTGAAGAAGTTCTCAGGAAAGAACTCAAAGAAGCTTTCAGGTTCTACGACAAAGAGGGTAGTTTCACAAGTAAAAAAAATTAATTCGATATAATGAAAAATGTATGACAAAATATCTTACTTTATTGTTTGAAGTTAAGATTCTCGACGGTGAAGTGGCTGAAGAAATATTTTAGAAATATAAACAGATGAAATAATTGTAAAATGTACTATGTTATTTAAAGATGAGGGCACAGCTAAGTTTTCAAAATCTAGTAATTTATTAGTCTGTTCGTCTACGATTATATAAATTTATCACCACTATTATCCTAGTGATAGTGTAAGTTTGTGACAATCTGTTCCCAAAAACTGCTTTTGAAAATTGATCCACGCATGCCATGTGGGCTTACTGCCTAATAACTCCCCTGCCATTTTATTATATGTGTTGTAAAAAGTGCTAATCCAGTTAGTAAGTATTTTTATTAATAAAACCGGGTGAACCAATGAATACTCCCTATTTAAAAAATGTTTGTTTAGTTAAAGACAAAATTATCGGTGTAGAAATAAATATTATAGACTCCAAATTTTTGAAAACCTTCCTCGGTAAATGGGAATTTTAGCTGTTTAACAATCTTCCAGAATATTTAACGCTGAAAATATGTACCTCAAATTTAAAAACACATATTTAAGCCTACCATACTATGGACGACTTCCTTAATTTTTGTGGCTTTTATAACTAATTTTACCCATTAATAATTAGGCCCTTATTTGTTAACAGTGGCTTTACTTCATTATATTAGTTGTTTGTTGTTGTTTGTTTTAATAATGTTGTAAGATTTTTCTTGTCAACGCAAATAACTTTTGTATTTTGACAATAAATGTTTATACTACACTATTTTACTATCAGAGTGTCTTTTTTTAATCAGCAATTCGGTTGAAGAAACTGTCATTTGCTTGCTAAGGAAAATGCATAAATCTCTTTAGTTATTCTTTTTTTAGTTCATTAAAACTCCTAGGGCTATCTGGAAAACTTTAAATAAAATCACAGAAAGACATCGCATATTGACAAATCGGAAAATCGAGCTGGCCGAGGCATGTCACCAAATCTTGAGAACAGCCTGCCTCCGTACACATTCCTCAGCATGTTCATGATGTTATTTGCAGTGTTCTGGATGCCAATGCACCATGTTACACAAAATGGCATAAATTAATTGAAATTATAAACAAAACCACAAGTCTACTATTGTTAAAAATAACTATAATGGCATCCAAAACCAATTAAATAAAAAAAAACTGTTGATGTAACCAAAAATTGTTATGGTGAGTACATTGCGCATGGATACCGAATGGCTGAGGCAGGAAAATTAACATCATTGCGGCAGCCCAAGCACATAAAGCACTGCGGGGGAATTCTTTTAAAAGTCTCAAGTAGAACTCAAAAATCGCATGATTTGACATGGCAGCGCATTCTGTGCTTGGGCTGCCTTAACCCACGTGGTATCTATGCGCAATCTACTTACCATAACATTATTTTCGAAATTACTATGGCCCTAAGAACTCAATGCCTTCATTTGGAGAGTGTTCAAAACTACAAGGCAAGCTAACCTTTGAACTCAATGGCACAGTTTGTAAATGTTATTGTTTATAAATACGACTTTATGATAGACAAACAAAACAATCAGAGGCAACGGGAATGCCCATTGATCTTTAACGAGTCTCTACCGTTACCAATGTTTTAAAATTTAAATATTCAGTTATTCCGATTAAACATAGAGTACTGCTGGTGCTAAAGCTCTGTTAAAAGTATTGATAGCTATAGCGGGGTTGTTTGACATCACAAACACGGCCTTATTACGCTTTCAAGCGGGTATTTACGTCGATAAATCATCCCTAACAAAGCACTGTTTGAATAAAGCAAAAGGGGGTGGCATTATAATTTGACAGTGACGTACGAGATGGACTCAAATACGAAGGCAACGTTGTCTATCAAGTGTTGCTTTCTCATATTTAAGGTGGTTTAAAATTCTCTGGGTTCTTGTTATTACCCCTCATTTGAAAAAAGAGATGATTATAAATAAAAAAATAACCGACAATTAGCCACAAGGGCTACTGTCAAACTTAGCGAATTTCGTATGAGGGGGTATAATTTACTAAGGAAGTATTCTTGGGGGCGTTTCCCAAATTAAGTAGGTTTTATGACCTAAAACCCCATTTTTGGGGAAACACCCTCCAAATTATCACTTACTTTAGACCGATTTTGCTAGTTTTGACTGGAACTCGTGGCGTGATCCTGTAATCCAGCTTCAAGGAGGTCAGGTTTTGAGGATGATATTGGTCTAAAGCGGCTCAGATAGTCTCAGTGATCATCTGGTGATATCCGCATCAACTCCAACCATCGTTTAGACATATCAGACCATCACCTGCGTGGTTCGAAGTCACGTTAAGCCGTTGGTCCTCGTATTTCCATTGGTCATTGGGCTATTATTATGACCCATTCTAAGGAAGATTCGACCTTAGTTTGTAACAAGACTAAACCTCATAACTCATTACTAACGCTCATCACACTCATCCTTCACTACATATTTGCTTTAAAATACCCTCATGAGAGTGGTCAACATCTCAAATAGTGATAGTTTACGAACTTAACCAAGAAATTTACAAAAGGAACATTTGTACCATACTTTATGCAAATCGGACAAAATGCGATCTTTAGAGGGGTTACACATAAATATAGAGTTTTGCCATTTGACTCGGGAGAATTTACTTTCCGTTTCGTTCCATATAAAACAGAAACTAATAGCTCATTCTCTGAACATGCTCAATAAAAATGTATGCTCAAGCAATTATAAAATAATAGGGGGCTATACAGAGTGAGTTTTAAAATGTTCCTCCCCACCTTAACTTTTGAAAATGGAAAAATATCTTAAACCCTTTCGGGAATGTTTTTATAGGACTCTGAAGTTTGTTTTGACGTACTTTGCGTCACCCCCCCCCAACCCAAAAATGAGGGGTGATGGCCCCCAAAGTTTTTAACTTTAAACCCCCCCATAGAGGCAACTTAAAAGAAAGGGAACTTTAATACACATTTAACGAAGCAAAGAAAATTATTTTATCTCAACTCGTATATTTGTAATACCTGTTTAAAGACTGCAAAAAATCAGACTGTTTAAAATGCCACAATTCACATCTAACTTTTTTATGACAATTTTTCTTGAAAACCTCTTGAGGAAAACGTCACAACCCTATAACATAATCCCATAAAGTATTTTGAAGAAAATTTTGCTTAAAAACATTTTTCTTATAGACATGAAGTATTTTTAACCTGATTTCTTGTAGTCTTAAAATAAATATTGCAAAAAAAGAGTCAAGATCAAACACTTTCTTTGCGTCGTTGAATTTATATTAAAATTCCTTTTCTTTTAAAGTGCTGCAAAGAATGGTTTCAATTTAACAATTTTTGGGGGCCTCCTCCCCGGTTTTTAGATGTGGAATGGGTGACCCAAAGTATGCCAAAACAAACTTCAGAATCCTATAAAAACAATTCCCAAAGGGTTTTAAAAAATGTTTCCTTTTTCAAAAGTTAAGGTGGGGGGAGATTTAAAACTCACCCTTTATAATTAGTTAATATGAATTGATGTTTAACACATTTACCTGTTTTGAAGTTTGTCTGAGTATCAATACCAAACAATGGCTGATTCAGACAATAGACGCAGTCAGACAAAACTAAGTCTCAGCTCAGACACTGTGGTTGAAGAGCTCAGACACGCTTTACACCTGGTGATGATAACTTTAGTATCGCCAAGTATCAAATTAAAATAATTTAAAGAAATAAACTAAAAGCGAGAAAAACATACTGTACTTGCAACATATATTTTAGTTTGCTATAAACATATAGTAACGGTATACTGTATGTACAAAAAATACAGGTTGTTGCACCATGAGCAGAGTTTGATGTTTTGAATCTGCATCAATCAAAAAAAATTATTGTACAAAGGGTTTGAATATTTGAAGGAAGAGACTGTCAAATATGATATTTTCTTGGCTCACATATCAAGTTTTGTTATCTTTGATATTGTTATAGTTACCCTTTCAAAAATAAGAAAATATTTTTTTTGTAATAAAATGTGTCCACTACTTTTAATTCAATAATAAAAATAAACTATTTAACAAAATATTTAAAATACAAGAAGGCCAATAAAGAGTTATATTTTTGATCCACAAGACCTTTCGACCCCATTGGCCAGCTTATTGGCGTTCTTGTATTTTACATATTTTGTTAGTTACTGCCGACTATCTCCACTTCCAACAAATTAATAAACTGTTTGTCAATTCCAACAGAGAACGGGTACATCACCACGAACGATTTCAAGGAGATCATCAGGGAGTTGGACCCGGAAATTCCTGAGAAGGATATCGAAGGGATGGTCAGGGAAATCGATGCCGATGATTCAGGCACTGTGGATTTCGAAGGCGAGTATCAAAATGTGTACAATTCTCCACATGAATTTTTCACTCAAATATAATATTATTTTCGAATTTCCTTTGAAAAATTGATATATTCATGCCGTCAACATGGTAAGACCCAAGCCCGGGACCATGAAATGAGCACCAATCCAGACCCGCAGAACACGTTTTGAGGATTTTTCCATCACTTTATATACTTATCCAAATTTGGTACAAACCTGGACTTTTGCCAAATTTGGTTCAAAAGTTCCGTTTGCAAATACGATGATATCGGTCAAATTCGTTAACCAGCAAAATTGGACTACCAAACCTCCTTTTTGGGGAGGGGCTTTTCACAAAAAATTGTTTTAATGATCTAAAGTACATTTTAATCTAATTTCAATGAAATTTACAATAAATATGTATTATGTAGTTAAAATATGTTTAACTAAAATGATGCAAATCCATCAAGTTGTTTCAAAATGGCAGCCAAAACAGTAGGGGTTTTCGTTGTAACAATGGAATGAGTAGTCCAATTTGATTAAAATTTAAAATGCATTTTTCTTTAATGAAATGTAGTATAACTTTCAGGAAAAAACCGTTAGTATGAGACCAAAGGCCGAAGCTATGCTGAAATCGTAGCGAACAGCCTCGTAACACCCATTGTAATAGAACATGAAAAACTGAGGCTGAAGGTCAAAGCGAGGCTTTGAGCGGAGCGAATGAAAGTAACAAATTGCAAAGGAAATCCGATTCAGTCATACCAGCGGCACTTTAGCGCTTAGCCGCGTATCGGGCTAGTTTAACTTAAATAATGTTCAACTCAAATTTGATTTCTATTTTAAACAATGATTATAATGGAATATGTTTTGCAGAGTTCGTAAAGGCACTCCGATAACGAGAACACTGGAAGATGCTCATCATGGACAAGATGTATGACTGTATAAAAGACACAAAAATAACTTTGCCACATTATTCCAAATTGGAAATAATCACTACTTAGTTAAAATTCTACAAAATATTCTTTAACCGTAAATCTCATAATTTCCTCTTTTTATAAATTGAATGTCTCTTTTAATTGTAACAGAACTGTAATGTTTTTACATCGTGTTTTAAACGTGTTTGTAAGAAAACCAGTTTAACGTTGTGTTGTGAAATTATAAAGAATCTGTAAGCCATTTTTCATACGTTTTAATTGGTCAAATTAAATATTATTTGAATCTATTAAAAATATTAAAGCTGAGTAATTTGTTTTTACTTTTATTGAAAATTTGTCAAGCGATATTTGACAATTCTCGAAGATATAACCAAGCCAGATATGGTCAGGGGCGAATTTATCCAATTAGCCGCCTAAGGACGATTCAGTAATTTGCTACCCTTTCCCCATCTGAATCTATCCAGTTGAGTGTTTCTTTGTGAAAGACCCAACATTGCTGAGTGTTTTCATGAAATTAGATGAACACACACGTAGCCTTCACGTAGCTACAAGCTCTACCGTGAATCCAAGCGGATTTTCTGTAAACGGAGGAATAATTTACATTACAAGTACCCTTTTGGGACCGGGGCGTATCTCAATTAAGATACCGTATACAACATGAGTAGCAAGGGTCAACAAAATCAAATCTGCCAGACCGAGATGGCGGTAAGAAAATACTATGTTTCACCGCCATCTTGGTTTGGCTGGACGGAGTTTGTTGATTTTAGTAGACATCTGGGCATACGGGGTCGTAACTGTGTATACTATAAAGTTTTATCAAAATATCAAACCATCACAACAGTTTAATGGCATAAAACTCCATTTTTTTAAGGAACTCCTCCTCACCCTTAAAGGTCACTCCTCACCCCAAAATTGATTAGATAACTATACCCTTAAGCCAATGTCTTAGTTTTGTTCCTTAATTCTATCATTATTTTGTTTTAATTTAAAGGAAAACTGTTTCTAATAATAGCAAGACGGGTACTTCTATCAAACAGCCTGTGTACATTAAATAAAATTGAAACGAGTGGTACAGTTACATAACAATTATACAGGGTGATTTGCCCCCCTCCCACCTCAACCTTTAAAAAAGGAAATATTTTTAGAACCCCTTTAAGAAAATATGTGTTTATAGAAACAGAAGTTTGTTTTAAAGCACTTTGCGGCACTCACCCTCCACCCAAAAACCAGGTGGGAGGGCCACCCCAAAAATTTTAAACACAACCCCCTTCTTGTGGCACCTCAAAAGAAAGGTAATTTTAATACAAACTCAGCGATGCATAGAAAATTGTTTTTATCTCAACTGGTTTCTTTGTAATACCCATTTAAAGATTACAAGAAGTTAAAAATATTTCACAGAAACTTTTGTGTGGGAAACATCACAACCCTATAACATAATCCCTTAGACTCTTAGAGTACATATTTTGAAGAATCATTTGTGTTTAAAAACAACTGTTTGTGAAATGTAGCATTTTAAACATTATTTCTTGTAATCTTTAAATAAATATTACAAAAAAACGAGGTGATGTATACATTTTTTTTCTTTCTTACGTTACCTTTTTTTTTGAGGTGCCACAAGGGGGTAAGGGGTTTGTATTTATAACATTTTGCCCCAAGATTTTGGGTTGGGGGTGGGTGTCGCATAGTATGTTAAAACAAACTTTAGAATTGTATAAAAACATTCCTTAAAGGGTTTTTAAAATACTTCCTTTGTTTTAAGGTGGGGGTACATTTAAAACTCACCATGTATAATTGTACTCTCGGGGTCATGGTAAAGTTCACTTTTCTCATAAGAAGACGAGTTACAACTGCACAAGTAACGGATAACTACCGATAGCTGATGAGTGAAACTTTAGACGTCGAAGTTGGCTTGATTCCACCTCACTTGAACTTGAGAGCTCTCATGAGAACGAAAGCTGTTTTAAGAAAATTACTTTTCTACGTCTAGAATCCTCCTTTTAAATAAGTGGAGATGATATTTGATTAGTATATTATTGTTACTTTCACTGTGTTTTGTATGTAAAGAAGAGTTAATGATATTCAAAAGTGTGCAAAGCTTATTTTTTATCTGTCAAATTGTCGCTAACTAATAATGGAATAAAATAAATCTTTTTGTCAGTATACTTCTGTATTTGAAACTGTATGCAACAAGAGTAGACCACAACGAAGAGATACAGATGAGTGTTGGTAACAATATTTTTGCTAGGGTTTTTAGATATTTTGTACTGCTGAGACTCCAATTTTTAGAAACTTCATATATCTTTGGACAATTTGGTAGCCAATATAAACACTTAATTGGATTTCTGACAGTTTTTATACAGGTTGTCCATAAAAGAATATCACAAACGTTGAGGTTAGGCTAATTGGGTCAAAATTTAAAAAAGCATACCGTCTTTTCGAGAAACGCACCGTTTACCAGATATCCACCATTTTTTCACTAATAATTTATTATCTCCAATACCATTTATGGGATTTGGCTCAAACTTAATATAAATGTATATCTAAGGAAGACCATTTATGGAAAAGATTACCAGCATGATCTAACTAACCATTTTAAAATGGTGGCTTTTTATGGTATTTGGGGGCATTTTTTGGGGTTTCATCTTATAATTTTAATTAGCGAATAAGCGGGGAGGTTTACAATAAAATGTATAAAATAACGTTTTCTTAAATAGTTGAATAACTATCTATTGACAAGAAGGTCATAAAAATCTAATGCTAATCAACAGAGTTACAGGAGAAAACGTGGCAAAAAGCAAGGTAAATGGGTGAAAAGTTACCGGTTGTTAGTCAGAATTTCCCCTGTAGCTCTGTTGTTTCTCAACCGACTTTTATGCTCTTGTAATCAATAGATAGGTGATAAAATTTGTTATAAAACAATATTTTATTGTAAACCTCACTGTGTATTCACTAATGAAGGTGTGTATTCACCAAAAACGCTCCCAAAATAATATAAAAAGCCACCGTTTTAAAATGGTAAGCTAGATCATGCTGGTAATTTTTTCCAGAGAGTCTTACTTACACACAAATTTATATTAAGTTTGAGCCAAAATCCATAAGTGGTATGGAAAATAATAAATAATTAGTAAAAAATAAACAAAACAACGAATTTCTGGTAAACGGAGCATTTTTTCGAAAACACAATATTTATGAGTTACGCTTTTTTTGACCCAGCCCAAAGTGTGACACCCTTTACGAACATCCTGTATAAATAGGACTCTCTATAAAAAGCGCAAGCAAAATGTGTTCACACTAGTATCGATAGAAAGGAGCTACTTTGACACAGCTAATTGGAGAACTTGCCATCCTGTGCAATAAGTTTCTGTTGAGTTTAATTAACTTTGCCGAGTTCGGAGAGCCCAAACATAATCTTCTTAGTAAACAGCGAAAAGGCTCTTAAAAGACAATCATGTAACTATTCAAATTAGTTAAATTACAACATTTTTCTTGTAAATATGAGTATCTGGTTTTTGTGTCAATGAAAAAAGAAAGATCTGTGTATTTGGACTTGGCCTCACTTGTTCGACTGTAAATATATTTTTTTTATGGCTTGTAAAGGATGGTTTTTTAGCTGTGCGGTTTTTGAAGTGAAATAAAACTATGTAAAATTACCTAAGAGTGTGCAGTACTGGCTGTGACCTTGAATTTCTTCCTGAAGAGCAATGTAAAAACATGCATTTCCTTGGGACATTTCACACCTACAGTTTTCATAAGACTTTTATTAAATACACGTATTGTATTTAAGCGTATTAAATGTTTCAGCGACTTCACTGAGCCGAATTTTCATTTAAGCATTTAGAAAACTGTGGTATAAGTCTAAAAATTGAAGAAACTTTGTATTTTAATTCCCAAAAGTGGTCAGCAAAGCCACTGCAGTACATTGTTATCTTTCAAATAGAACTTATTTCAAAATGATGTGATGAAAATTGTAGGTGTGAGTGTCTCAAGAAAATGCTGGTTTACATTGCTCAGACAGATACTGTGCACTCTAAATATGAAAATGCACTATTTGAACCGCAGTGTTATGGCGTTTTATGTTAAAAATTATTTCTGGCATATGGGTTCCATGGCAGTTCTTTAAAAAGTCCGTACTTAAACACCCTTTCTTGCAGGTGGGGGTGAATTCTGTCAATAACTCGACGAATTTTGACTTGCAAGTCATACAGAGTCTGTGGCTTGTCAACGTAAACTTGGGACTTCTCAGCTAAACGAAATGTTTAATGAATTAGAAGAGATGTGTTTTCAAGAAGACGGCGCGTGTTTTGTGAACGCATCATCTCGTATAGGTTTAATGTGAACTGACCTCCATGGTAGTGAGAAATCATGCCAATTGACTACTTTCTGTGGAGGTATGTGAAGTCGCAAGTCTACGCTGACAAGCCATAGACTCCGTATGACTTAGAAGTCAACATTCGTCAGTTGTTGACGGAATTGGCCCCCACCTGATGGAAAGTGTTTGAAGAATGAACCTTCTACAGAGACTCCATAAAACCCATATGGCAGAAAAAGTTTTGAAACTTAAATTCCATAACACTG
This sequence comes from Matsumurasca onukii, assembly GCA_018831715.1. NCBI lineage: Eukaryota > Metazoa > Arthropoda > Insecta > Hemiptera > Cicadellidae > Matsumurasca > Matsumurasca onukii. Next base: position 24,752,337 of record CM032059.1, on the reverse strand, counting down.
TAGTTAAAATAACTGCATTTTTATATTAAATAATTATTAATACAAGTTATTTTTATCGTTGTCTTTCATTTTAAAAAGCACACAACTAAAAGAACACCCCATATAAGTTCTGAAACAAACTTTTTATATTGAAAGTTTTCCAGGATGCTTCACAGTTTTTAGTTTTTTTTATTCAATAGTTATCCAAATAGCCCTTTTAAGTGTACATTATAATAAAACAGTGAACTTTGGTACTGTCCCTGTTTATCTCAATAAATTATTAGTCAACCGAAAAATGCTTACTTTCTATTTTACAATGCCATCATTATTAGAAAAAACCAAACGTAACACTACTTTTTCCAATGGGCCCTTAAATTGGAAAAGGTAAACGAAGAAACACACAAGACATTCACAAATCTTAATATTATATCTAAAAATATAATCACACATTGAATGTATACAATATAAACATTTATAAATACATATATAACAACATTGATATATAAAATTTGTATACAGGATATCAATACACATTAAGAATACTGAGAATTACAAAGTGTACAAGGCTCATAACTTTGTCTTTTTATCGTCAGTCGTTTCGAGTATACAACTTAACACCAGGGGAAACCCCAACTGAAGTTCTTTATGGCATATTTAAATTGCTGTGTATTAAAATAAAGCAAAAACATAGAGGTTTTAGACATTAAACTGTAATAAAGATCATTGTTTATCAAATTCAACCCACAACCAGGTGTCACCATCTAAGAACTATTTCTAATATGCTAGATGTGCATGCATGTTGATTTAATTTATGCCAATACATTAAACCATGGTGCCCTCTTTTACAGGGTTAAATTATATCAAATTAATTTTAAATTTAAGATTTTAATTTTAGATTTTCACATTAGCTATGGTTTATTAACCGGGAGCCTACGTACTGAAAGCATTTTAATTGATTTTTCTTTTGAGTTAGCATAAGAAGTTATACCTTTAAATGAGATGTTATAACTTTAAATGAGAATTTATAACTTTAAATGAGAATTTATAACTTTAAATGAGAAGTTATAACTTTAAATGAGAAGTTATAACTTTAAATGAGAAGTTATAACTTCAAATGAGAAGTTATAACTTTAAATGAGATAATATAAATACCTCATTGCCTGTAGGTCCTAGATGTGTTGATTTATTGCACGATGCATTTCGGGCATAAGTTGCCCATTTGGGCAATAAATCAACACATCTAGGACCTACAGGCAATGAGGTATTTATATTACTTAAAGAGGTCCTAAACTGGGATAAATAAATTATTTAAATGAGAAGTTATAACTTTTTAAATGTTCACTAATTCTGTTAACAAGAATCGAAAAGTTATTAAGACTGTGGCTCATTAATAATTAGGAAGATTGTTATATTATTTCATACATTTTTACTTTATTTTGGGGTTTTGTATTTCAACCAAATCAGAATTACTTCTAAAAAACCTCAATTTTTTATCATACTTGAAATTTTAATACTACAATGTAAATTTATTTATTGCTGTTTTACAATTCAGAATATGATTTCAAGCAAAACCCTCTACTTTAGTCAATACATACAAAGAAAATACAAAATCAGGCAGCCTTGTTATTCCAGAGGCTTAAGTTCCAGTAAAGCTTTGGTTCACATACGTTTGTTTATACAAAACGGAATTCTCCACTTCTTACTGCCCATATTGTCGAAAACAAGAAAGACAAAAACTGTTTTGAATTTGGTTTTACTTTGACTCTTAAGGAAGAAATACATTAGCACTTAATAACTAGTCCGAGTTTATTTACTGGAGCACACTAATATAATTTATGCATTCGAGTAGCAATAATTACAAAAGAATTTATACCTACAGTCAACTCCCGATTAACCGTAATCGGATTAACCGCATTGCGCATTAATACACCAACTGGAAAAAAATTCAATGCTGCCATCACTTACAAAACAGACGATAATAGTGTCCCGCGTGACCTTGACTCGATTTCTCTGACTCCCTTGACAATATTAGTCCAAAATAGCAATCCTCCTCACCAACCGGAATTACTCATTCGCCTCACCGATAAATCTGACTAATTAGGCCTATTAAAGGTTTTGACAGTGGTATAAGAGGGCATATAATTTTCTGAAATGCGGTTGCAGGAGTTGTTTTTGTTATCGTAGTGGTTATTGGTGATTGCGAAACGATGTCTACTAAATGCAAACAGGTCATATTGACAATACAGCAAAACTCAACATGATACAAAACATTGATCGTGGATCAACAGTAAACAAATGTGCAACCAGTATAACATTGAGCATTGGTGATAAAACGGTATCACGGTGATATACGAAAGTAAGATAACAATAACAGCATAAACACTAACAATACTCCGTTGCCATTTTCAGGTTGCTGTGGTAACCAAGTTACGTGACCTGTCTAGAGTTCGACGCTAGCGCTGCTGATCGCTCAGTAGCTAACTAAAACCTTGGAACTAAGGCTACTGTAACACGGGCGTCCGATTGGAATCTGTTATCCTCACTTTTAGTTGTTTACGTCTTTATATCCCTTACTGTACATACAATAATTTTGAGTTTTGTGGATTAACCGCAATTTTGCTTATCCGGGAAGCCTCAACCCGACTTTATTGCGGTTAATCGGGAGTTGACTGTACTTCAGTGAAAACTTAAATGTGTTGCAAGTTGCAACAATACCTTTGTAATCTGACTGTGAGAGGATATAAAAACCTCCAAAAAATTTGGTAAATTGCTAGATTTGCTATGTTAGTCCCATGAAAAAAAAATGCTCTACTGTTTCTTGAATCAAAAATAAATAGTTAAATACAGAATATCACTCGAAATAAAAACATCACAGCAGTATTGTTACTACTTCACAAGTATCAGATAATACTTCACAAATATTAATTAGGTAGTATGAAAAAAATTTTAGTATGAATTAAAAGCGTTAAGGTTTCACTGTCTTTTAACTAATAAATAAAGGAAGACTGAAGAAGAATATCTACAACTAAACAAAGGCAGTTCTTAGATAAATGAAGTACAAAGCTGCAGACTATTTACACTTAACTAAACAAAATTAAATAAGTATCTTAAAAAGTGCACTTGGCATTATGCGCTAGACATAACTGTTAGTTGAGTTGTGAATCCCTATTCTCTACTAACAACTACAAGTAGAGATACAGAATATCTTTGAAATTTGAATAGGACTGTGCGGGCAAAACTTTACTTCCGGGAGCTAGTCAAAAACCTTTAAAAATATTCGGGGAAAACAAACAACCCTGAACAATAGTGACAATGTTAAATTTAAATCAAAATCGTATTTGGTTTCATAAAATTAAATTCATATACAGTGTTTTTAGATTTTAAACCGAATGAAAACTAAAAACTAACTTTGCACTTAAGAGGGGGCCGTATAGAGCGTTCAAATGGGATAGGGAATTTAACATGGGAAAATATGCAAACTGTGTTTTACGTAGGTTAGTGAACTAAAACGTGGAAAGTTTTTCTTAGGAAGCATAGAGTCAATTAGTGCTGCTGAATATAATAAAGGAAAAAATAAGTTTGGTTATAAAATAGAATTTTAATTACTATGTTCTTATGGAAAAATCCAGTTTTTAGTTTAGAAGTAAAGAATTAATTTGATGACGAAAGTAAAGGTTTTAGTGTTTATATGAAGCAGCATCAATAGATCTATGCTTGCCGAGAGAACATTTTCACATTTAAGTAGATTAACTTGCCTAAAACGTAGTTTGCAGCTTTTATCCCATGTTATAAGCGGTACTCTGAGTTAAACCTGCGGCCGCTCTATCCGGCCCTCTCTTAACAAAACCTACAAACTCTAGTACCAAAACCAAAGTTTTGTTATTAACTCTGGTTGTGTCTCTTCATAAAAAACAATTCAGAGATTAATTTCAATTTTATGAAAAAGTGATGTTTTATTCTTTAATAATAGAAAAATCAATGTTCAAAAAACTAAAATTACACTAACTTAAATTAAAGTGCAAGGTTGTTTTAAAATATTTAACATAACGTATGTTATGTTATGTTAAATATTTAAGTGATGAGTAAGCAACTTTTGTTTTCTAACTATGCAACACCTTTGACAACGAGCACAATAATTTTTAGATATTTAAGAACATATAAAATATTTAACACACTTAAATAAAATACATATTTGTTGTGATGAACAATAGAGTATATTTTGTTTCTTTTGAAAATAATTGTACAGTGCAGCCTACTTGCCGTTTGATGCCAAAACCTAATTGAAACTAAATGCAAAAATGATCTACTAACTTCAGAAAAGATATTTAAAAACCTGTAACAGTTGATTATGTAGGTAGATACCTACCCAACAATTAATTTAATTCTACACATGCCAAAATATTTAAGGATGTAAATAACATGCAAAATTATTTAAACTATTTTTGTTCCCAGTTATGTTTTTAAAGAGAATCAGTCTTTCATTTTTATATTCAACGGCATATATTGTTGTTATAAAAGCTGTAGATCTGTCTCATATGAGAGAAGTGATAAAGAAGAACATAAGCCTTTTGCAACAACTATTTGGATTGCCGAGCTTTCAGCCAAATTTATTCAAGAGCTGTCCGAGAAAGTTTGCTCTAATAAAATAGCCATGAGAGCTTCTTATTATGCTTAAGTTCTCTTGGGTCTATCTTTTCAACATTTGCACCGTCTCAATCGATTGACTAGTGACTAGTTGATACTAAAGAGCAAATGAAGATAGGCTAATAGTGACCGAACACTGAGAGAAACTTACGAGAAAAACAGAAAACAAACCTCGAAGGTCAGTAGATTCAGCAGAGAAAACATGCTTGCGCATTATTGTCCTTTGGAATATGTAATGAATATGTTTAACTTAGTGACTTGTTATGATATCGTTGATAAGTTCGTGAGTGGTGCATCAACCGGCAGACACACAAACCAACTCCACTCCCTTACAATTGCTACTAAGTTACTTTCTGGGTGGCTATTGTATATTTCACTATCTTGTTGAGTTTATTTGTTGAAAAATAAAGAATGTTACAAAATTTTGGGGTTTTGGAAGTTTTTGATGTTAGAAGTACTATTGATGATACGCTATTATGTTCAAAGGTCATAGTTACTCCCACCACTACTTTTGAGCTGTATAGTTACATTCGATGTTATCTTTACAGGTCTAAACTTAGGTTTCGGTACGCTTGGCAAGATAGAGACATTCCTTCAAGCATTTAAATTAACAAATTTTACTTTTAAAATTTTGACAACGTTGTAATCTACGCTGTCCACTACTATCGGTACAGCTTCACAAATTTATTTGCCTATTGTTATTAATCTAATAGTGTATTGTTAGTAGATATTGATAAAGACTGTATTGCCATCATTGTGATGGATTTTATCCATTCAAATATTATCAATATTAATCTTTTTACAAAAATAACTTTGTAAAAACCACATTGCATATTTTCTAGAGACTACTGACGAGAATTTTAGGTTGGGTAATAAGTACCCTTAATACTTTAATATAAACATTTAAAAAACCTGAAACTCATAACTACAGAACAAGATACAAAATATCTAAGCAAATTCTTTACTTTTTATCGTAGTCATCGAAAAACCAACATACAACCACACAAAATCCATGTCGACAACTCTACCTTATCTTATTCACACAATTCTAAATCGTGAGAAGTCAATACCGTGGTAACAAAATACAAATTGTCAGTACATTTTTATAAGCTAAATGTAATACTTAATATCATTGGATGTGTCTAGCGACTCTGACGGCGGGTTGGTTTTACCTATCCGGGAACAGTGTCTCGTAGGCGGGGGGAAGATCCTTGCTGGGGGCTGGGTCACCGGCGGGGGTGGCTGGGGGGGACGGGCCATGGGACTCATCTCCACGGGGTTCGGCCTCCCTGGGGATCACACAAGTGAGTGTCAACTAAACATCATTACACAGGGTGTCCCATAAGTAAAGTGCCAAACTCTGGGAGAAGGTTGTATGGATCGAAATGAAGAGAACATTTTTGAGTAACTGTGTCAATAGTTACCTATCAAATTACTGGCACTCCAACAAAGGATCTCAAAGTACTTGCAGCACCAGACGCAGCCCAGGAACAGGAAAAATGTGCAGAAAATACTCGTTACGGCAGTCAGTGTTACTTTCGTGCGTATGTCGGACGGTAACTCTTCTTCTAGAACATAAACAACATAGTGATTTAGAAGTTATGGTTAAATATTTTCAACCATCAAGGAATTATGTGGCCAGCCATTAAATAAATTTGTGAGGATAGAATCAACGCAAGTGTTAACAATGTGACGTTCTGCAAAGCACTTCTTGTTGCGTCTGTGACAAAATCATGACGCTTTATATTTTCGCATTAATCTCCAGACTTACCTTAGCATCATTAGTATACAATTTAAACTTTATATAAAATTCATATTTATTTAAATCTTATTTCTACTGTGGAATAAACCCACCTAAGTTTGAACTGTTCTCTAATTAACACGGAAAATAAAAAATACAAAATTAAGAAAAACCTATGTTTACTTTCATTTAGGACAAAATCACATCAACACTACAAAACATTGCATATTTTTAAAGTCAACAATACAAAATGGGGGTGGTCATAGCTCAGTGGTACAGTGTGTGCTTCGCACCAAATCAGCCCGGTTCGATTCCCGGCGCAGTGATAACTTTTCACGATGGCCACTCCCGTGGTTCGAAGTCACGCTTAAGCCGTTGGTCCATTCCCTTGGTCGTTGGGCTATTAATTAATGACCCAAACTGGGGAACAGTCGGTCCGAGTTTGTAACAAGACTACACCTCATCATCCATCAATAACACTCAACACACTCACCCTTCACCCCATATTCACCTTAAAATACCCTCTAGGAGTGGTCGGTGTCTCAAAATCAAAGTATCAAAAGTATCAAAGTATCAAAATGAGAATGTACCAAAAACAGCTGTTACAAAGAGAATCATGAAAAAGTTACAGTTCTTTACATCGTCCCACCTTGAGGGCAACCTCAACACAACTTGAACCTCAAGGGCTTGTTAATAATTCTTCCAGTACGAGTTTTCAATTTTGACTCACACTGATTTTCTTTCTTCTCCGTCTGAGTCGAATCAGCACATTCGGTAACATTGTTTTTGATGCTAGGAGCCTCATCAGCAGATATTTCAAGTGGGTATAGTCTTTGTACAGGTCGAAATCCTTTAAACATTCTGTGTTCAGACACAAGAAATCTTCTTCAAAATTCCATAGAACTCCTAAAACATTTGCTTTTGGACCAGAGTTGAATGTTCTTGACAGTTTCCAGCCCCGGAGATCAAATTGCGCCGTTATGTCAATTGATTCGTTCATAAACTTTTGGAGTTCATATTCAGAGTCAACGCTAGTTGACACATTGTCAACATAGAAGCTCTTCTTGAGTTTATTTATTACCTCAGGATTAAACCTCTCATTTAGCAGACAGCCTTTAAGATGTAAATCAATAGTCGCACCCAAAAGGTAGGGACTGCATTTGGCACCAAATACTACTCGTTTGTGTCGATACTCAACTATTGAGCTCCTGTCTTCATTTCCATACCAGAGAAACCTAAGAAAATCTCGGTCTTTAGGATTAATAGATATTTGCAAGAAGGCTTTAGCAATGTCGGCAATAGCTCCAAACCTTCCCTCTCTGAAACGTAACAAGACTGACGGGATTAGCTCAATTAGATTGGTCCCTTTTTCAAGGCAGTCATTCAGTGAGGGGGAGTATTTATTTTTCGCAGAGGCGTCAAACACCGGACGAATGCGAGTGGTCGCACTGTTCTCTTTCACTACTGGCCTGTGGGGTAAGTAATGTCCAACTCTATCTAATTCTCTCGTAGGCACAGGCTCGATGATTCCATTTTGTTGCCACTGTTTGAAAACTGAGTCATATTCCGTAAACAGATTAATCTTCTCTAGTTTTTCAGCACATGCATGCAATCTTTTCTCAGCAATTTCTCTGTTTGAAGGTAGGGGTTGATGACCTACAATCCAAGGAAGATCGACCTCGTAACGTCCTTCATCATTGATCACTGTTGTATCTAGGAACTGCTTTTCTACACAAAGAGCTCTTTCCTTATCAGACACATGCTGGGCCAAATCTCTTATGCCAATAGATTCTAGTCTCCAAAGATCTGCGCTATCAGCTTCCTTGATGAACATAGAAGTTACAACTGAAGATAAGTAAGAGTTAGTTTCATCACCAGGTACCTTTCCCATCATAGTCCATCCTATCAGCGTTTCCATAGCCACCAATCCAGATCTCAGCTGTTCACGTTTCCCAGTGAAGAGTTTTCCAGCAATGTCAGCACCTATCAACAAGCTTATAGGCAGAGATGTATCCTCCACATCTGTCAAACTGATGTGTTTCTCACTAAGTTCCGCCATCCAAGGCCCAGGAGTGATATGCGATATGTCTCCGCATATAGCCGGTTGATCTAGAACTTCAAAGTTACACTTGTAAGTATTGTTTAGGTTAGAAAGATAAACTCTGTATCGGTTATGTTTGTGTTCGGCAGATTTGACGTTCCCAAAGAGTGAATGAACTATAGCTTCTTTACCCAGTGACTTATACCCTATTTTAGTTGCTAGATTTTCCAAGACATAGGACCTTTGAGAGCCAGTATCAAAAAGTACACGAATAGGCCTCAAAACATTAGTTTCAGGATTCCTAATATTAGCAACAACAGTTTGCATAAACACTTTAGGGCTACCTTTCAAAGGGCTATTTGATAGTACATTATCATCATTCTCTAACTTAGTAACCTGCTCTGAGACTGAATTCTTTGAGACTTCCTGTTGCTGATTGATAGGAAGAGTTGGGCACATGACAACAGAATGCCTACGTTTACATAAGGCGCACTTCATGTTACTCCTACAACGTTTAATACTGTGACCAGGCTGCAGACAGCAGTAACAACATTTCTTCTCTTTAATCAGACTTTGTTTCTCGACTAGAGACATTTTCTGTGCTAAAAAACAATCAGAACTCTTGTGAGATTTATCACAAAATATGCACAAAGCAGCACTTTGATCTTTAGCAGAAGAGAGTAGGCTAGCTGCTGATGGGATAGGCTTACTACTAGAAAATGTCTGTTGTTGACCAGACTTCTTACTGGGCTTTTCCTTACTAGAGCAATTTATACCAAATCCAGACATTGCTAAGTCAATCCTTTGTTCTCCCTCTAATTCAGACAACATGAACTTCATCAACTTGGCAAGCCGATCTTTAGGATCATCACCGGACATACAAGAACTCCTTTGCCAAACCCGTAACAGGTCTTCGGGCATGCAAGACTCGACTAAAGGATACAGAATGGATGCACATTTGTCGGTCGTAACACCTAACGTCTCTAACGCCCGTAAATGACTCTCAAGTTTATCATACAAACTTTGCAGTGAAATATAGGTTTTACCATTCACAGCATTTTGAAGCACAAGCTTCAACAACTCCCTTACATAAACCTCTACTAAGAGATTGCTTTTACCAAATCTAGCTTGTAGGCCCTCAATAGCCTTGCTGTAATTAGCAGCAGTAGGGGGAAAGCTCTCAATCAAATCATAGGCTCGAGTGCCGGGTAGTACCGATTGCAATAAGTACTGAAATTTGTCTTCCGGTACAATTTCTGGGTCGTCATGGATTTTGCTGAATTGACTCCAGAAGGGCAGCCAATTTAACATACTACTATCAAACTTTTTAAGCTCTATCAAAGGCAATTTAAATTTCCTTCTGTATTGATTACTACAAACTGATTGGTGAGAGTGGCCAGAGCTATTATTATCACCATTACTAATTTGTACTAGCTTTTCAACTTTTAATCTCATTTTCTTAAACATACAGAGATACTCATCAGCTTTAGTAGAGTCAGCCAATAAATCTTCTTCACTCGCATCAGACTCCAGCAAATAATCAAAAACTTGTTTATCAGCAGCTTGTAGTTCCTCAGCCTTGGACTCCAGTAGTTCAAATGTTGCTTGAATAGTGTCTAAGTCCTTGTCCTCATCACGTAAGCCTATGAACTCATTTAAACTATTCACATACTTCGTGACTGATGATCTCAACAATGTCCTAGTTTTCTTAATCTTTTCCATGGTTGATTCTATAAAGACCAATCCTGTCACGGTCGCCAGAAAATGTGGAGTAAACCCACCTAAGTTTGAACTGTTCTCTAATTAACACGGAAAATAAAAAACTACAAAATTAAGAAAAACCTATGTTTACTTTCATTTAGGACAAAATCACATCAACACTACAAAACATTGCATATTTTTAAAGTCAACAATACAAAATGAGAATGTACCAAAAACAGCTGTTACAAAGAGAATCATGAAAAAGTTACAGTTCTTTACATCTACATATATACACTTTAAAAAACCTTGCATCATGGAAATAAAAGTAAGTAAAAATAAATAAACTAAAAATATTTTTTAAAGAAGTAAACAATATTTCTATTTTTAAATTCTTACCAACAATTTTCACCTCACAGCTGTCTTCATCCGGACAGTTCAGGAAAGGGCAGTTGACATAGGAATCGTTGTACAGAGATTTCTTGATACATTTTCCCCTACCACACTCTCTGTACTCACTCCAAGACGTTTTACACTCTGAAACATCAATACACTTTGTAGTACAATTTGTCCATTCATACACGGGAGATACTATTTCTCACATACTTAACTCCTTTGTTGTTAAAAATATCAACTTCCGTTGCTTAAATTGTCAATTTTGATTCTCTTAATCTCTACTTGGGTTACTTGGAACTCTAACCCTACACTCCGGTCCCAAGTCCGGGGGCTCATCACTCCCATAACCGATGGGGAGGGCTCCTTTTCCCCATTCTGTTTGAAACCGAAACAGTGAACTTCCTATCTCATACTCTGCGGGTAGGGGTGGCCTCTGACCCAGGGGGGCTGACTTTCTGTCTGCTCGGGTGGGTCGGGGGTCGCTCCTCCTCTGTCAGGGTATATCCTACTTCCCTCCCTTCCAACTTGTCCCCCAACCCTAAGGTATTAGGCGATCCGTGCTGATGGGGTGCATGGCGCATGGGGAGCATGCGTCTTAACGGAGCCTACAGGATACCAGGCGACCTCCTGTAGTATACTAGCCTTACCCAGCCATTCGGGGCTCTGGTCGGGTGGACCTTTATTTCCTCGGTACTCGTGGGATCTTTATGGACCAAACAAAGAAAAAAAACCAAAACCTAAACCTCACCGACAGTGAGGACTCCACCCAGATGGAGCTGATTGGGGATCTGCCCCCAAACAGTCCCATCGGGGAAAAATTGAATCTCGAAATCGGCCAGGACGATGAAGAGATGCTACTCCAGGAGGGAGCTGGTAGCAAGTCCAGCGACCTTTCTACTCAAGGGGTTGCTGGGGACAGGGCCAGCGACCAAGAGCAGAAGGAGCATGTTAGTGGAGCGGAGAAGAAGAGGCTCACTAAAGAACAAAAACTTGCCGACGGCACCTGGCTTTCTGCTGCTGAGTGGAGGAAGCGGAAGGGGTTGGCAAAGAAGAAGAAAAACAAAAAAGGTGAGGCGGAACTGGGCTCTGGTGACTCCGGTAAGCAGAGAAGGGACTTCCCCAAGAGGCTCCACTCCGACAGCTCCGAGTCGCCGGGGAGAACTACCACACCTGCACTCAAGCGAGGTTGACACGAGGGCCCCAAGGTGCGCAGCGTCGTCAAGGTCGTCGCCGCAGTATCCTCAGTGGCTTCGTCAACATCGGCATCAGGGAGTGCACCCACCGTACCACCTGTGTCCACACCTCAACCTGGTGGTGCTGACGGTACTGCCGCTGATCAACAGCTCACCACAGCGCAGGTGCTGACTGCTGTCAAGCTGGTGCTGGTACCGGAGAACTTCCCGGACGTGAGATTTACGGAGGGGGACGTGCTGGGGCTTCGAGCGGCGCTGGCAGATGAGATCTGTGAGGCTTTTGACCCGACACAGCTGAAGATCTGCAGAAGCTTTTTCGAGAGAGGAGTCTGCACTCTGGTCTGCGAGAACGAGGTTACCAGAGCCTGGGTCATGCAGACGGCCCCCAAGCTTAGAGTGGGGGGTGAAGAGGGGAGGAAAGTGGTCGCGGGAGAGTATAAAGACCTCATGCGTACCACCAGGATTCTTCTCAGACCCCCAGACCCACTTGCTGACAGGGACGTAAAACAGATCCTGCGTAGACTGTTGTTGCAAAATGCAGGTATTGCAACAGAAGACTGGAAGGTGGTAAATGACAACAGGGGGAAGGATTACCGGACCATCGCCCTACACATTGATGACCTCTCCACAAAAACCCTCAAGGCCAGGGACTGGAAAGTCTACCTTGGAACAAACCAGGTTAGACTCACTAAGGAAGACAAGACTAATGTGCCATTAGATGAAGGGGCAGGTCCTTCAGTCTAATCTTCAGCACAACAAGGCTGCAACTTCTGTCCTCAATAAAAGGTTCCGGACAGAAGAATTCAACCTAGCACTTATACAGGAACCCTGGGTTAAAGGCTATAAAGTGTTAGGACTTAACTGCCCTGGGGCTAGTTTAGTCTATGCCCCTAGAGTTGAGAAACCTCGAACCTGTATGCTTGTCAGTAACAGTCTGAATTGTGTACCTGTTTTTGAGCACTGTTCTAGGGACCTCACCACTATAAAGCTGTTGGCGAGTGACCTAAACAAGCATCTCCGAAGCCTTGTCGACTTTGCAGACAGGGAGAAGCTCGGGCTTGTGCTTTGCTGTGATGCGAACGCCCACAATACAGCCTGGGGCAGCTCGGACACCAACAACAGAGGTAAAGCCCTCCTAGATTATATAGTGTCCAACAAACTTGTCATTTGTAATACAGGAAACGAACCTACCTTTATAAACAGAGTTCGAAAAGAGGTAATTGACATAACTATGTGTACCCTTTCAGTGTCTCACTTGATACATAATTGGCATGTGTCTGGTGAGCCTTCTCTTTCTGATCACAGGCATATAGTATTTAACATGTCCCTCCCCAGGTCAGCCGAAGTGCTTTTTAGGAATCCGAGGCGCACCTGCTGGGTGTCATATGAAGAACAACTGGATGGTAAGTTGGTAACCTGCTCAGGAAGGGTACGTACGCGCAGGGACCTGGACCGTCAGGCTGAGGGTCTTAGGTAGGCGATTGTGTCCACTTTTGAGGCTAACTGTCCTCCTACTACCCATAAGAACAAAACAGTCAACTGGTGGAACCCTACGCTTGCATCCCTTAGGAAAGAGGTTCGTGCCCTCTTTAAGGTCTCAAGGATAACAGGCTGTTGGGAGGTTTACCACAGACGATTGACCGAATACAATATAAAGGTAAGACTAGCTAAGAGAGACTCCTGGTATAAGTTTTGCTCCGATAATTCGAAGGAGCAGGGGGCATCCAGGTTACGCAAAGTCCTAGCTAAGGAACACATCTCTCCTGCCGGCTTGCTCAGAAGTCAATCTGGTGAGTTTATAGTTAGCCCAGCGGATACTCTTGGGGTTCATCTGGGCACCCACTTTCCTGGCTGTTTGAATGAAGGGAATGGCCCTCCTGATGCTGTGGGAGCTGCAAATATCATCAGGGCAAGAGCAGCTAGATGTGACTGGGTTAGCGCCAGTCGCATTGTCACCTATGGCAGAGTAAGGTGGGCCCTAAAGACCTTTAGCCCGCTCAAGTCACCAGGAGGAGACGAGATCAGACCGGTTCATCTGCAGATGGCTATGGAGTGCATTCTCCCCATTCTCTGCAGGTTGTTCAGGGCGAGTTTAGTCACATACCACTTTCGTGGAGACTCACTTGGGTTGTCTTCATACCAAAGGTAGGCAGGGTAAGTTATTCGGAACCGAAATCCTTTCGCCCGACCAGTCTTATGTCCTTCCTACTCAAGACTCTAGAGAAGATCGTGCTGAGACATGTGTGGGACACGGCTCTGGTCAGGTATCCTCTCCATGCCAATCAGCATGCCTACATTACTGGAAGATCGTGCGACTCAGCGCTGCATCACCTGGTATGTAGAATCAAGAAGTCCCTTCATGATAAGGAGATCGCACTTGCAGCTTTCCTTGACATTGAGGGAGCCTTCAATAACACTCGAACATCTGTCATCAAGAACTCTGCTACAAGGCATGGTATTGATGACATCACATGTAGGTGGATATCCAGTATGCTGAGAGGGAGGATTGTTACTGCCTCCCTTCTAGGTGTCAGCAGAACAGTAAATACCACTAGAGGTTGTCCTCAGGGGGGTGTTCTATCACCACTCCTGTGGAATCTTGTGGTGGACGAGCTTATCAGGATAATCAATGACAGCGGGGTGTATACACAGGCTTACGCGGACGATGTCGTGATACTGGTAAGTGGCAGATTTGAACCCACGGTAACTGAACTCTTCTCTGGGGCTCTGCACAGGGTGAGCATCTGGTGTGGGAAAGTTGGACTGAGGGTTAATCCACAAAAAACTACTATTGTCCCTTTCACAAATCGGCGCAAGCTTGAAGGACTTGGGCCGGTCGTCATGGAGGGAGTACAACTAGAACTCCGGACCAGGTCAAGTATCTTGGGGTCATATTGGACAAGAGACTCACTTGGGCTGCACAGGTAAAACGAGTCATGGATCGGGGAAAGCAGTACCTCATGGCTTGCAGAAGAGTAGTCGGTCGCTCCTGGGGTCTGAAGCCTAAGATCATGCTTTGGCTTTATACTGCTGTGGTAAGGCCAGCTCTCACGCACGGGTTATCGTATGGTGGCCCAGAGTCCAAGTTGGGACGGCGGCGTCGGGCTTGCAAGCGTCCAGAGACTGGCGTGCTTGGCCGTCACAAGTGCCTTTGTCAGCACACCTGGTGCCTCTCTTGACTGCTGTCTTAACATCCCGCCACTCGACATATTTATCAGGTCAGTAGCGAGGAAGTGTGCATATCGTCTCCAATGTGGCCAGACGTGGAGGGGGGTTCGTCCCTACGGCCACGGCAGAATAACTCTTCTGGTGGAGGACAATGTCCTGGACATGTACTCTGACGAGATGAAGGTATGTTACTCCTTTTCCAAGCCATTCAGGATCACTATCCCGGGACGTCAGGAGTGGTTGCCTAATGGCAGGCCTATCCCTTGGGCACAAATCCACTCCATTACACCGATGGTTCTAAAGGTGAGAAGGGTACTGGGGCTGGCGTATGGTGCAGAGGCCCTAGGATGGAAGCTTGTATCCCCATGGGAATGCATCACTCAGTGTTTCAGGCTGAGGTTACTGCAATACTATGGTGTGCTCAGGAAAACCTTAGACTTGATTATAGAAACAAGTCTATCAACATTTTTTCGGATAGTCAAGCGGCCCTTAATGCTCTAAATTCCTGCGAATTTAGGTCCACGTTAGTTTGGGACTGCTATAGTACACTTTCTCGATTGGGTACGCTCACCCTGGTCACCTTGTGTTGGGTACCAGGACACTCGGGTATTGAAGGTAATGAAAGTGCAGACGCATTAGCTAATAATGCAGCAATCACAAAGCTAGTGGGAACCCAACCTTTCTGTGGAGTTCCCAGTAGTGCAGTCCATCAACTCATCAGAGCGTGGGTAAGAACGGAGCATGAGAGGACGTGGCAGCTTGTTCAGGGCCATCGTATGAGTAAGTTGGTTCTCTCTCAACCCTCCAGCACCATAGCATCAGATCTGCTCCACCTCAAAAGGGACAGACTGCGGCTGATAATTGGACTCATGACTGGTCACTGTGGCCTCAGGTTGCACTTACAGAGGTGTGGAGTATTTGACGGGGTCTGGCCTGCATGATGAAACTGCTGAACACATTCTCTTCGACTGTCATGGTCTGGAGCAGGAAAGAACGGCTACTTTTGGTGAGATGACTAAGGGTGGTAAGTTAGCGGAAGAGGGACTTGTGAGAAGAATTTCGGAGTTCTTAGAGCTCACAAATCTTTTTGAGTAGCATCTCTCTACACCAACACAAGGGGAGCGCAATAAGTCCTAAGGGCTGACAGCCATCAGGATCAGACCGCCCCTTCTCAATGTAATGTACTTGGAACTCTACTTTCAAGTATGAGATCTACTGGTGTATAAAAACTCAATCTTTTATAATTTTAATACAAATCTCCATAAATTCCAAATTTATAAACTTTTTATTAGCCTGAGGGTTTATTAAACACAACGTGATCATCTTCAGAAACACATCTAACTGGAGGAAAAATCAAATTCATAGAATGTAAAATAATTCATATTTTATAGTTGTAAACATGTTTCAAACCAAAGAAAATCTTAAAGAAAATTATTCTGATGCATAACTAAATACAGTACAGTCTCTATAATCCGGCCGTTCGCCAATCCGACACGTCTAGTAATCCGGCGCTGTATCCACGTCAACTAGCCACTTGTTTTCCAGTCTCTATGTGTCTGTGAAGTGCGTGACGTATGTCGTCTGTATCGATTACTTCAGTTCACTGCTGCAGAGAGCCAGAGACAAGTGGGTTATTTAAGGCCGCTTTTAGACGTTACGACTTTTCGGCGTGCGCCGGATACGGCCCGGCACGAGTGAGTTTGATTACAAAGGGAAGCGGCCGTGGCCGGCACGTCTGAACAGCTCCATACGATGCTGTTGTAATCAAACTCACTCATGCCGTGCCGTATCCGGCGCACGCCGAAAAGTCGTAACGTCTGAAAGCAGCCTAATACTAATCTGTGCTTCCGTTCAGTACGGACCGTGAGATGTTGCAAAAACGTAATCATGTTACTTTGGTAATAAAAAGTACGTGATATAGGGCCGGATTAGTGAGATCGTACTGTAGTCGGAATCTTTTACTTTGTTTTCAACCTTCTCCCTGCCCTAAGCCTGGAATTGCCCTAGCAGCAATTTCCCGTGTGCTCCTACAACTCAAACCCCTGTGTGCTGCATTGTGGCTATTTTCAACCCTTTTTTGTAGAGTTCACTGAAACAGAGATTAAATAGACTCCGACCACGACTCCTCCCAGCTACATCTCTCACCCAGACAGTAAAATTACTTTTTATATAATCTTTGTAACTGCTGCTTTTTGAGGGATAACCTAACCTAACCACTTAAGTTGATTTCCTGGTGTCTGTTGTAAATATTATGTCATCTGACTAGTAAATAGCATTTTAAACTCAACTTACGCTTATAAGGTGTGAATATTATCTGCAACTCCAAGCCATCACTGGGAACGACAGGACTTCTGACAAAGATCTCCACTTCAACTCCTGGATTATTATCTGTCAAAAACCTGCTTTTGAGAGGCCTTCTGATTCTGCATAATCTTTACCTCCGTCCCGCTTGGCTCTCAGATCTCCGCAGAACTTGGTCCAGGGATATTTGCTTTTTTTGGTATTAAAGTTTGTATTTGAGATTGCTTCAAATATGTTTCTGTCTGTCGGGCGAATCTAGCAAAAAATTACAAGAACACTTGAAAATATTTCTCATTATAAATTATTGTTTCATTCTCCTACTGGAACAAATAAAAATGTAAAACTTAATTCATATAGAAACAAATTGGTATATTGTTTAATGTTTACAGAAAACGATTGTACAAATCTATTTGAACTTATTTATTAATGGTGCAAGTAGCCATACTCAATTCAACCGGTTTAACATATCAAAAATGTCTCAAACCAAATTTAGTTTGACGGTAGGAATAAAATTAAATACAAAATGTTAAAATCTATATTTTGTTACCTTAAATATTAAAGATAAATAGGAAAATATGGAATAACTCTTGCATTGGCAACAAGAAATACTACCATTCTTACATTATTAAATGCTGGTACCGCTCAGCTGGTATTTTTACAGTAGGGACTACTTACTTGTTTGTTATTAACATTTGAAATCGCATGAATATTTAATGTATAGCCTAATAGCATTATGAGAACATATATAGACTACTTGTCATGAAACTCACCGCTACGTAATCAATGCACTCTCCAGATTCAGGATCTTGCCTGAAATGCAGGTGTTGTATAACAACAAACAAACCAGGAAACGAGCTTTTCAAACTACTTTCAACTTCAAAATGACAGTGAAAGTTCTTCCTTTGGTTTGTTATCCTATCAAAGTAGTTGGTTTCTTTAATAATCAAACCATCTGTATCCACAGGTATTGCTGGTGCCAGCAACACATTCTTGTAATTTAAGGCACAAACCTGCCCACTCTCCAATGCAACTGAAAAATAAGTCAACATAAGGTTAAGTTACATACTTTACTGAAATGCTCATTGATTTAAAGTTAAAGTGTTTAGCACAATATAACAGCTACTGTAACTATGTAGAACAACAAAGGGGTCTTGAACAAAGGTGTTGGATAGTGTACATCCTAGAATTATAAGTATTCGAGGTAGCAGAGCTATTAACACTAACAAACTAACACGTCCTAGAGGGTTTCAATTTCTACCTTGACAGACTGCATGCCCAGAAGTGGGTCTGACGCAGCGCCTGGATATGTAAGATGTAAAATGTAAGATGTATTTTATCCTGAGAGATAGCTTCTGCCAATATTATACCAAGACATAATTTCAGTCAGGAAATGAAATCTTTTTAGTCTATACAATGCTAATTAAAATTGGAAGCTAATGTCAAATTAGCCTATGAAAAAGACTGCCCTATGTTGAACCATTAGGAGTTAAATGGAACCCTAGCTTATTAGACAAGTCCTAGATCTTCCTGATTTGGAAGATACGCAAACCCCAAACAAAAATATCCAAGGAATTGGACCTATAGTGATAAAGAAATACACCAAACAAGTCAATAAACAAAATACTGCCAGCAAAAATTGACACTTGACAGCCACTTACGTTGTTTATACGAATTGGTTGAAAACGCTGATGGAGCCAAAACGGCAACAGTGAAGAATATTAAAGGTATTTTCATTTTGCGTAGATAAAGCGTAAAAAACTAACATTACACTCATAAAATTGAAAGAATATTACAAAATTTGCTAATAATAACCAAAAACAGTGACTCGTAAACAAACAACCATCAAATAGAAACATAACCTAAATTTGACAATTTAGCATTGTGGCCAACAAAACAGGAACTAAGGCATGTTTTCACTGTAATGAAAAGTACTATAAAAGCATCTTGCAGTAAGCAGATAAATATTATTATTATTTATTTTTTAGTTTAGCTACAAATTAACTACCGACCGTGAGGCGAGGATGGCACCAGCAAACTTTGGGTCGAACATTCCTGCGCATTACGACTCAGCCACCACGTCGACAAACTTTGTTGCTAACTTAGTTTCCAGTTTGACTTTGTAAAAATCCAGAACGTAACGGACAAGTTTTGTCTTTTGCTCTCTGTACTAAGGGTAGCTGGTTTTTGTCATTGATTTTAGATGTATATTTAAAGTCAATGGTTTTGTGAATAAAAATCCAAAAAAATCACTGAAAATGAGTGCTCCTGCACGGCTGCACAGTGGCGTAGCCAAGTGGGGGAGTCCGTACCAATTGACTTTTTAAAATCAATGGTCCGTATCCTCCCCGACATTACGGATCCCCTAACATATTCATTATAATTTAAAAGTATTTTCCCAGTATATAGCCCTATTAAAGTATATTCATTGTAATTTCTCCATTATAGTTATAATGCATATGCACACTGTACACATTAGCAGTATACGAGTGCTACTGCTGTGTGATGGCACGCTCAAGAGTAGGAGCGGATGTGAGTATTGCTTTTGTGTGTTATGGTTGGAAATGGTGGAGTTATGAGGGAATCGACGGCCACGAACACTGCAACTTATAGTCTTATACCTGCCCCGGTTAATCCTCGACCACGAACTCACCTCAACTTTTCTCAGCGGGGTCCCTCGGGCCGACCACGAACTTGCCAACTTTTGATGCCTATTCTTCTCTAATAGGTTTATGAATACCAAGAAACTAGAAGCGATCTCTGGCGTTGAAGGAATGATAATTTAAACTAAGTGCTTAGAATTGTTTTGGAGAGGATTACAATTATGCCTATCCAGAGAGGCAGAGAGTTTTAAATAGGTCGAAATATTTTTTCTTAGCCTGTAACATCCATTTTGTGAATTTTTCTCATTACTAACATTTAGAAAATTTAATGATACCACAATATAATGAGACTTTACAAAATTGTTTGTTCACTCAAGGTTAAGCAATATTAATACGGTTTGATATCCACTTGCATGCTTCAGCTTGTTCATTTGGTGGTTCATGATGCTCGTTGTCAATTGTTGAGAATGTATCCATAACAGAGTACACTTTAGCACTACATCATGTAAAAGCACAATTCAATTTCTAATTTGTTTAAAACAGTTGCTCATTATTTTTCTCACAAAACCCTATTTTGACGTGTTGTCCTCCATCACATGTCTAATCACAGTTCCAAACACCAACCTGGTACACCCTAATTCATTACACTTGGTCACTAAACAATATACGGACGCTGATAAATGTAAACTGCAAAGGGCAAAGAAACTAGGTAACTTTTTCTGTATGTTACTTTCATTAACTATGTGATATTCATTAAGTTATGAAATGAAAACATATCGTACTTTCAAACCACATTAATTTTAATTTTTAAATAGACATGTTTCGCCTCAGCATCATCAGTAAAATAGGTCAATAAACAAGATATTATATGTACATTTCTTGCTATGGGCAGATATATAATTCATGGGATCCGTAACTTTACTTTGTGGAAATTACTCGATTATAAAAGATACATGCTAATTAATAATATTATATAGAGAACTTGAACCATGACTTTGGAATAAACTTATAATTAGACAAAATTAAAACAAACGATCTTGAAAGTATTAGCTTTTGTTTTCATTTTGTCTAATTGTAAATCATATTATAGATTTTTACCTCACCTTTTAACGTGTTTAATTATGTCTATAGTCAATTGTTACGACAATTTATACTAATGATGCTGAAGCAAAACATGTCTATTTAAAAATTAAAATGGTTTGAAAGTACAATATGCTTTTTAAGTTGGTCGTTTACAGTAACGCAAAGTATCATTTGGTTCGTTGAAGGGACGTCTTTTGTTTAAATGGGGGCGCAGGGTCAGTCACTGCCTTTGCGGTCACGCCCACAGAGCATAGAATAAATAGAGGCGCTATCCAGCGATGCAGGGGTGAAGCCACTTTCTGGCGAGTGTGCCACTGGAATGGCGGCCTCCCCACTCCTCGCCGGTACTGCTAGCCTCTGACCCGAGCATTCCACCTCACCCCTCGCCTTGTCAGACTTCTGCCACATGAGATGTCACGGTGGGGTATTAAATGATCGAAGTTCAACAGATCGAACGTGTTTTTTTCGTCTGTTTTGCTGGTTCAAATGTTCGAAAACAGGCTACGCTCAAATGATCGAAAATTTCGGTGTTCCGCTCATCAAATCGAATGGGAATTTGTCCCCGTATTATCCCTGCATTACCCTGTGAACTATTTTCACTCTACACAGCCCTTAAAGTACCCGATCAAGCTCAAAGTAGGTTAGAAACTTGGATATTGGAGAATTAGTAGGTAAAGGTCACAGAATATTTATTTATTATTTATGTTATTTATTATAGGATAGTGCCTCATATATTTCATAATTTATATTTTCTTGTTATTGTTTCGTTCCACACAATTTTATATTGTTCGAAATAAAGATATAGAAATAAAGATTTTTATAGAAAGTCGGCGACTCGGTGGTCATCTACTACCTGTGGGGGACTATAGACTAAGGCTGAGGAAGATTGCTGTCCGTTTTCTTCCTCATTTTAATTATTGTTTAGCCAATCTAGTCGAATATAACGAAACCTTACATTTTAGGGCTCAGGTTATGCGTGTTTGTAATGGTTTACCTGCGGCTTTGCAAACTCTAAAAACGCCGATTATAAATGGTTATATGTCCAGCGGGGCCTGATCCGCGATAAAACACTGAGCCTTAGGAAGGACAGCAACGATAGAGTAAGCGCGGGTCCAACTCTGAATACCACTTTTATAGCATTGAATAAAACCATTAGCTGCAGAAGTATAATTAAAGTCAATAATTACTAAGTATTTTAAAAGTATTTTAATCCTGTAGTATACTGCAGTTATAAACAGCGCAGAAGTAATGTACGCAGATATGACGGGCAGTATACAGTTGGATGGGGCAGTAGGGCCTGTAACAGTGTTTATGCGCATGTCTGCGTCCTTGAAAGCGCTGGTTCATTATTAAACATAAGACATAATTTGGAAAACTAATTTTATTTATTTTAACAACTCAAAATTGTATAGCATTTTTCCTCCTAACAGTGTTTGGATTAGGCGGATTTTCGGATAAGCGGGTTCGGATTAACGGGACTTTAGTGTAATAGGGATTTTCAATCAGCAAATCCTTGATTTAAATCTTTTGAAATTTATTGACCAGGCCAATAAACAAACCTAACCTGAAATGGTCAAACCTAAAGCTATGGTTTCCTAGCCTCGTCCCCACATCTTTCAAATCCGAATCAAACCCTTCAAAATTTAGAAATATGCTTAAAACCCGCTAATGAACCTCTCATGTTACAGTGTCCAGGAGTTTGTTGAAAGTGTTGGCTAAATTTGTGAATTTTCTGTGTGTATGTATATATATATTGTTAAAAATAAGATCCTATTTGTAGTTCTATTTTGTGAATTTAATGACTTAATGCAACTGTGTTTGTTAATGTTTTTGCCCAATAAAATGATTTCTGATTTCTGATTTCTAGAAAAGGTTTAACGCTATATTACGTCGTAATGTAGCAGTGAACGTAACCTGACGGTGGACGAACACAATATTTAAACATATGTAGATAAAACAACTTTTGACATGTTTATTTTAGTTATTATATCTGGTTTAGGTATATTATAGTAATGGGTAAGCTACTTTTGTTTACAAAACAATATGTGTCACCTGGCGAGAAACCCTTAAGTAGTGTTCACCGCTACTTTACGTCCACCATTTTCTAAGAAACCACTCTCATCTGATTACATTGAAAACAAAACTCACCGTCATATTATGGTTGTAATGTAGCGGTCACCGCTTTCTAGGAAACCATTGCTTAACCAGATTGATCAAAATATCATGTCATTGTGCACCTGAAAACAGTCCATACACCATTGACTTTGTTGACAAGATCACTACTGGTGCGCAGCTGTAAAAGTGATTGATTATTGAAATAAACTAGGCCTTTAGCGGCTTACTCTTCCTTCATAAACATGAACCTAACTATAAATAAAATAAGTCTATTCTAAATTGAAAATACATCATTTCAAACCTTTACTACTGAGGTGTAAAAAGCTAGGCTTAATAGGCTAGTCCTACTTATAGTCTACTACTCGATAAGTTATTCACGTATACTAGGCTTGCCAGGTTAAAATATTGCGTTTACATTACTTGACTTTACACAATCATGACCATACAATAAGCCTAGCTTAATAACAATATATATTTGCTTTGACAATAAAAATATTGAGTCGCAAAACACAAATTACAATAAAATGAAATGAAACATTCGCACTCACACACACTAAAAGTAATCGCAAATAATATTTACCAAATACCAATCTAATTTTTAACTGCTCTATTAAAATGTATATAATTATTACATTTCTTTAGTAACAAATTAGCTATTTAGCGTTTATACTAATTAAGATCAATAATTATATTTCATTATTCTATTTTTATTACGATAATTATCTTATAGCAAAAAATATTTTAGAAATATAAGCAATGCATAATTCCCTTTGTGGTACCGTTTATCAGCTTTCTACCCTACTTTTTACCCCAACCGCTACCGCCATTTCCTATAAATCCGCCTTCTGAGTTTGTCCACCCAATTGTTATGTTCAACAGATCGAAGGTTAAATGCCAAGTTTAAATGATCGAAATTGAACTGTTGAACTTCGATCTGTTGAGCCCTCACCAGATGTCACTTGTGTTTGCGTTCACAGAGTGATACGTTACTATGTGGGTTTTGAGTAAATATACCAGTTCTTACCAACTGCAAAGCTATCGTGCTAATTTATGGCAAATTACGCAAATATTCAAATAATTGATTTTGTGACAATCCATTTCCTTCTGATAGAACTATAATATCCAAACTTACACCGATAAAATGCCATTGCAAAGTTGCCAATGACAAAAATAGTACTGGTTTTGCAATGACTTGTGTAAAAATATGTTGTTAACAGGGCAATAATTAGGGCTCATACAAGCTTCCACTTTTTTATTTCGAGTTTGCAGTGCCAAAACATTGTAGACAGTGCAATAATGAACAAGTCCTAGTTTTCATTATACAGGCTGGGCAGCAGCAAGTAACTGAAAGATTAAGATTTTCTTTCAGAATACTACTGATAGCTTATGTTTGTTTACTGATACAGTTACTGTATAGTATAGTTTAATTATTATATTCTACAGTGGATGTGCTCAGGAACTGTGAAAAGTGGCAAATCAACAAGAGGAAGTTGAATCGGTAAAGAGTACAGTATTTCAAGTAATACGAACAGAGATTTCCCACTGGATACAGCTGCAAATGTCCCAGAAAGTGTTTTGACAAGTTACTTTCTGAAGATAATTCTTTAATTTGTTTTGGAACCTGGTGGACTACTCAAAATGGGGGCGGGCTTAGTTAAGGCCTCAACTGGCAGTAGACGTTGACCAATTAAGACGGATCAGGAGAAGGAAAATCAAAGGTTTATCAGTCCAGATATACAAATAATCACCCGAGGGTTTGTAAGACCTAATTTCTATACAAGTTAGTTAGGGATGATTATACAGGTGTCTGAGTAATACTGAAATTGCTGCTGATATTGACGCAAAGGGTAAAGCATAAAATTTATGACTCGGATGTTCTAGAACACATAGTCATTCCGATGTCATCAAAGCTACTGAATGAATAATGAAACAAAACGTACCCAAGCTCAGATTGAAATTTTACATCTTACAGTAAGAACAAAGAGCCTTTCAAATTAAAGTCTGTAGCAAAACAATTTATTTGCATTTTAAAACCCTTTCTAAGGACACATGCAGTTAATTTGAAGAGTTGTTTTAAAAAATCAGTGCTGAAACTGATGAAAAAAAAAACAAACTAAAAGTACAAACAGCTTCACTTAAGGTAGAACAAAGCATGTGCGTAACTTAAAAAATATGCCACGGAAACCTCCTAGAAAAATATATTTGCACATTTGATTTCCAAAATTCATTGAATTTTCCCCAACTGACTACTTTAATAGCCTTCTCAGGGACGAGTCTGTATGTATATAACCTCGTGTTCGTTTTATAATAACAATACCTATGCATGTTTGGGTTGAGACTGATGGTGGAAGGGGTTCTAAAGAACTAGTATCATGTCTTCGAAACATTTATATGAACGCGTGGACATTCAAGCACATTGTTCTACTTTCTGACTCATGCACTGGCCAACACTGAAACATTAATATTATAGTTTTACTCTGCTGAATCTGGTCAAGACCCTCTATAGAATGTGGAAACAATTGACATCAGACCACTCCTAGGCAACCTTCCTAATGACACCAAATTTGATATCATAAAGAGAGAGCAAGCAAGAAACATGGGATCATCAATGTGCCTGATGATTGGATCCGATAACAATTAAACTGCAATAAATGAAAAAGCCTCAGTTTGAGGTTTTAAAATTAAACCTAGAAGAATTGTGTACCACAAAAACCTTTAAAGTTTCAACGATAAATAGGAAATGGACATAGAAGGAAACAAAATCAATTGTCTGAAAACCCAGTGCTTGAGGTTTGAAAAAGAAGCACCCTTTCAAATAAAGATCAATGAATCTTCCAGAAAAATGTCAATATTCAAAAAGGTGAACATCACAAAACCCAAAGGGTAGGTGAGGGAAACTAGGAAAGTGTAAGTTTGTTGACGGTTCAACAGGGCATGTTTTACCCAACCAGACGATCCATGATTTGTCAAAAAGGAGGACATGTTATCATTCCTGCCTTACGTTTATCAAGTACTTCAAGAATCTTCCTGGACAACAGGCAACTCGTCAAAGTCAGAATGACGAAGCGGACAAGGAAAGTGAATAGAAAGTTTTATGTTAATTGATTTTTCTTTTCAAATAATCAATAAAGTTGTCTTCATCATAACTGTTTTAATGGATAATTAAGTGTAAAAATGAAATGTATCAACAATACTTGGTTGGTTCATTATTATCCCAAAGTTTGTCAGAATACATATGAACCAAGTCCAATATTATGCAATTATAACCTATATAACATGCAAGTTGACTAATGGAAGATATGTACATGTGCAAGTTACTTTAAACTTTTTAAATTTAATTTAAAATTTAAAAATATTAACAGGTGATTTTATTATAAAGCTTTAACTTTAAATCTCTGTAGCACAAAACTAGCAGTGGACTTGGTCCACTTGTATTCTGAACCCTCTAATTAATGCTTGTTTTATTTAACGTACACAATAAAATACAATTTTATTATCTAAAACTTACTAGTTATTGCTAACCTAGCTAGAAACATTTTCACATTTACGTATTAAGGTGTTGTATGTGCTCAAATATGTTTTAGGCCTAATATAATTTAATCAAATTGATGTTTTCAAATAATATTGTAAAATGCACTTTTATCCTGAAAATTTTGCCTAAATAACGGAATCCTATGAATTTGAATAAAAAGGAATTATAGTACTTTTAGAATCTGTTAACTGTACAGATTGATGTATGTGCGAGGTTTTCAGTTTAAATAATAACAGTGTATAAATACTAAATCTGTAGCCTACCATTATATTGTTTAGACTTAAATCATATAATTAAACAACTGTAGACAGTATTTTATTAAAAAAAAGAATTCTAACGAACGGACTTGAATTAAAGGTAAGTGTTGATGTAATGAAACACGGGAAATTAAAAATATATTGTATGCTGTTATCAGTTAATTAAAAACTAGTTAACATAATACAGCCACAGAGCTCGGACTGTATTATAGACTAGCTGAGATTACCCGCGCTTCGCCTCGGGGCATTATTAACATAGCTGTGTGTATATTTTAAGAACATTGCAAATTTAAAATAAACAAAAAGGTGTCCTATATATCCTTAAAAACATTTAGTTTGCCTGTTAGTTCACCATCTTCTCGTTATAACTTATAAGTGCTGCCATTTATTTTGTGGATGTTGTATGGGTATGAAATACACTGCGTGATGGGCTTAACCCTTAAACATAGTTTGACTGCCATACTTTTAGCCAATTTTGACTTATAAGTGGCCCGAAACGCCTAAAAAACGTGTTCAGTGCCCACTTTGAACCCTCGCCATTTATTTTTTGGATGATCTATGGGTATAAAATACAGCTTAAGACACACTGCGTAATGAGCTAAACCCTTAAAGGAAGTTTCACCGCCATAGATTGGTCCGATTTTGAGTTATAAGCAGCTCATTATGCCTTAAAAACGTTACAGACAGACTTTTTGACACCAGTTTTGGTCTATCCAAAGTAGCTATATAAACACCAAAACCTGGATTCTTTGCAATTTACAGACAAATGCCCTATTTCATGTACAGTACTGTATATACATTTGTAAATACGTGTTAGCTACCTTGTGAGAGTCATAGTTACTTCCGTCCGTTTTTTGGGGATGTTATATGGACATAAAATGTAGCTAAAGACACACTGAGTGATGGGCTTAACCCTTGAATGAAGTTTCACCGCCATAGCTTCAACGGATTTCGAGTTATAAGCTGTCTAAAATGCCTTAAAAACGTGCAATGTGCCCACTTTGGTCCCTCGCCATTTATTTTTTGGATGTTGTATGGGTATAAAATATAGCTAAAGACACACTGCGCAATGGGATTAACCCTTAAACGTAGTTTCACCGCCATAGCTTTAGTAGGTTCTGAGTTATAAGCGGTCCAAGATGCCTTAAAAACGTTACAGACAGACAGAATTTTTTGACACCAATTTCGGTCTATCCAAAGTATATTAATACCAAATAACCAAAAACTGATGGATTCTTTGCAATGTACAGACAAAAGTCTTACTTTATTTATATAGATACCGCCCGCGTGAGCGCATTGAGTGTGCGCCGGCCGACAAAAAGCTCTGAACTTATCAATCATTTTTGGCTAAAATATAGGTCGTATCAAAAAGAACCAAACAGTTCCATAAATGGCATTTATCTGGCTACAACTTTGTCACAGGTTGTAGCTCTCTGACCAACTAGAACGTAAAGTAGCAGGCGACTATAAGTTTCATGTTTAGTTTTAAAATGTCAAAAATTTTGCTGTGGTTTTCCTATATTTTCATAAATATTAGAAGTCGAAAAATTATAAATGTCACTTAGTTGGGACTAGTGACTTATATTCTACGAAGTATTATAAGTAACGATGTACGAAGTTTCATGAGATTTCATCAACGTTTAGCTGTTCAAATCGTCGTGTAAGTGAAGCGCCGTCTTTTAAAAACGAGCGCTCCCAAACCACTGATTTTGCTTTCTATCTCTTCTCATGGCCTCAGGCTGTTGAAAAGTGGCTTCACTGCCGTATATTGCTTTCCTAATGGATAGCAACTCTAGATATTCTAATGCTCTGTGGTCACGCCTGGTCGCTTGCACCCTTCCATCACCTGCCCTCTACCTGAAGGTAAAAGTTGGGTGTTTGTGGCAAGGATTAAGCTACCTTTTCCTGACTGTCTATCAGCTTAAAAGTTGCAGAGTTCGTGCTCGGCCGATGGAATGAATGAAGCAGAGGCACTGAATGAATGATAATGAAAAGGCACTGAGTTACACCTGATCAAGTATTCTTGAGTGACATTGCTAAGTAACATGACACACACAAACATCAACCAATAACATAAATTATGGGATTTCGCCAACGCTCAATCAATAATAAAAAACTGTAAAAACAGCATTGAAATAACATTTTTGAGTTTTTAGATTTCAACAGTTTTTTTCTTTTTGGGCTAGCAACCCTCAACGAGCGGTTTCCGATTATTCAATTCCCAATCCGTGATTCCAAAACCGATTCCCCACACAGAAAATCGGAATTGAACCAACACCTTTGGCTGTTTATGGAATGCCATCAAGTCTATTTCTCACTTCCATAGGCAAAGTGTCCATTTATGTAATGATGCCATTTTAACTTACAAGTTAGACAAAACGAGACATACCGGTACAGTTTTAGCAAGAAAGGTTGTACAAGACAATGAAACTATATTAAATACAAAAAGCTCCAGTTTTCTTTATTATTGATTTAAACTTCACAGCTAAAAACTACACAAAACAAACATTAAAAATTATAAAAATACAAATATATTAATACAATATTATATGAATGTTCAAAATAATATAATAATTGACATTTAATAGTTAATACAAAACACTTACAAATGATAAAGTTTTAATTTTATAGTCCTAAATTATAGTAACTTTTTACGACTACTCCGTCGTAAAATAAGGCCTCTTATACAAAGCATAATTAGTTATTACAATTGCTTCTTGGAACTTTAATACTAAAAGTACTACTCAAACCTTCACACATTTTTTAACTGTAAATACAATGCTAATCCAAACCTTAAAAATATTTAACTTATCAAACATAGTCTTCAAACCAATAAAAAGAAATTAGATTAGTTATTTGATTGGAAAGATGGTTAGAGAAAAGTTAGTTAAAGGAGAGGAGGATCCCGGACTAATAAAAGAAAAATGAAAACGACAAAAAAGCCGTGAATGATAATAAAGAAAAAGGTACAGTTTGTCTGGTTTGACAAAGCAAAGTTAGAACTACAAAGTTTCTACTACTCAATCGCGACCTTTACCTAGTGTTACTTTACAGCTTGTTAGTGGTGACTATTGGGATCGAGCCCGCGCCAGTGGAGTGATGAGCTCTGGAGTCACGCAAGATTCAAACCTTCGAACGGTGAGGTGAGACCTATAAGCTACAATATACAGGGTGTTTCAAAATGAAAGAACTGATGTACCGGTAATATCATTATTACAGACAAACAACATTTGACAATGTTATTCTAGTCATACAGATAAAAATACAAAGGCCTAAGGTTTATGTTATTGTGATTTTATTTCTCGTTAAGCGCACCACAAGCAGCACGGCACACATTGAAGCTATAGCTTACTTTTGCTGTACGAGAGATAGATTAACTTGAGCCATGGAGTCTACTACTTCCGTTATCCGAACCCTAGTTCTTGAAAGGTTGCGGGTTAAGGTGGGACCATATAAAAACATAAACCATATCTTTATAAAACCTTAAAGATAAAAATCACACTGAATTAGCCTGCTACCTGGGGGGAAGGGGGCAGTAAAAAAAATTATTTCTTCTTTTTTTCACGCCATTCATTGGTTTGAAACAGTGTTGTTGAAGAATGTTTGAACTTGTCTTAATCCTTGTAACTTGTTATTACTATTTTATTGTTATACCATTGATAAATTTGTTTGTATTGAAGTGGTTGTTTATTAAATGTTTGGCGAAAGCTTTGTTGCATTTGAACTATCAATTCCCATTTAGAGCTTGTTCTAAAAAATATTATTTTTCTTGAGGAGTTGTCTGTAATGAACATAAGCATACTACACGCGATCAGTTTATACAATAACGGAACTGTCTTCTTTGGCGCTATCTAAAGAGATCAAAACCATTCTTGGCGCACAGACAGTGTCTGCAGGGTGGCCACTGGACCGTGAAAACCGTGAATTAGCCGTGAATTTTGGGAACCCGTGAAAACCCGTGAATTAGCCGTGAATTTTACGATAAAACCATGAAAATCTCAGAATTTCAGAAAAAACGCCCCTTTCAATTATATACTTGTTCAAATTTTCAAAATAATAATAAAACGTACTGTTGGAAGACGATCGCTGAGATTACGGAGCAAAGAAGAGACGGGATGGGAGAGCGGCGATATGGGTGAGAGGGGAGAAGAAGGGTACACAAAGAACACGATAGCGCACAGCTGCAGGTTGCCGCACCGGCTCAGCTGATCGGAGTGTTTGTTGGGAGGGTGGAGAATGACGTAATGCACGCGCCTGTCTTGTTGCCACTCTTGCTTTATTCTCCTTCTTAAAAAAACGCAAGGAAGGGAATATGCGGGAAAGGCAATGAGGTGATCTATGATTAGACAGCTCATTGGCTGATTGACTTCTGCCCCTCCCCCTCCCTTTTGACTACTTCCTTTCCAGTACCAGTACAGTTATACAGTTCAGTGGTTCATTCCCCTTTGATTTGTTTTGTTCGATTGTTTTTCAGAATGTGCATTTAGTAGTTAAGTAGTTTTTGAATATTTTTGCTAGCTTGATTATATTGTATCAATGTGAATAACAAGAGTGTTATATGTTAATTTATCCACCTTACGACCCTACACGTTAGTAAGAAGGTAAGTGAATACCACCTCAAATTTTTACTGTAACGATCTCGGACAGACCTGAACGTCCTGATATCAATTGAAACTAACCAAATTTTGTATATAAAGATATGACTTGACAATTTGAGAATGGTTCTTTTAAAATTAAATAGCAGTCAATACACATTCTGTTTAATAACAATTACAAACTCTAATAACAAAAAATTAAGAGTTATCCTACTGTGTGAGTGAGTGAAACTCATTTTCATAAGGGATCAGGGGCACTCGGCACTCACTAGCCAGGGGTAGGAGCGGTGAGGGGAGTTGTTTACTTGCGTATCATCAGGGGTGTAGTGGTGCGGGAACGCGTGGGAACGGCGTTCCCACACTGAAAAAATGCTTTTCAATTTTTCATGACTTTCTAAAAATTTTAAACAATTTCGGGGGGAAGGTTTCTGGATTTCCCCTTCCCCTAGGTGTTTCATACTCCTTAATCTGCTTTGTAAAGTGCCTAGGTACCATACTATAACATTAATATTTATGATAGCCCAAATAAAATTTTGCGTTCCCACTCTGCCAAATTTACCACTACACCACTGCGTATCATATCTTGCACCTGCTACACACGCCTATCCTGACCCTTGAGACTGATAACAGTAGAGTGCAGTAAATCAACCTTGTTTTTGTTCATTTTCGGAACGCTGGTTTTCTACCTGAACAGATGTATTCATTGTAAATTCGGTAGGCGGTGTGTTAAATCTCGTCATACTAATGGATAAACATAACTACTTAACTGTTTTGGATAGGTAATGGGTATATATTTTCTAAATTTTCTAGTTATAAAACTACAATTTTTTAGGTACACATAATATAATGTAGTGCTAATGAAAATGATGGTACCTAACGCCTTATATTGGTCGGGAATTTTGACAATTAGGTATGGATAAGTCGGGAATTTTGAAATAGGATACTAGTAGACACCCTGCTATAGTTTATTATTCGTGTTTATAACTTTATCAAATATTATTATTAAAAACTTTATTTGTAAAATTAATTTAGATTTTAATTTTATAATTTAGTCTTTTAATTGTTTATAGTTCTACATAATACAAATCAAAACTTTATATTATATAAAGGCAAATGTTTACGTTATTCGTTTATATTGGTGATTACAGCATTAAATACTCATCATACAGTATAGTAGAATACACCTACTATATTGTAGTTCGTGACAAAAGTTTATACTGCCAATAAGAATTGTATCACGGTACAGTGTAGTGACGTCGATCGCGTACTGCGTAGTGGTTGTGCATTGTGTGTTGGAGGATGGGTTGACTTGGGCTTTGACCTTGACGCTCAAAATAGACACTCCTCCTCGCCCCCATCCCTTACCTGACTCACGCACAGTTACGTAAATTTGTGTACCCGACCCTGTACGAATTAAGCGGACTTTCGGATAAGCAGGACTGTGCATAAATCTTTGTTGCATTTAAATAACAAGTTAAAATACTATTAACCCTAGGTATCTATTTTTGTGATTGGGACAAATCACCTTTAATTTATTATTAGATTAAAAATAGTGTTCAAATAAATGTTATTAAAATTATTATGTTTCATTTTTAAAAAGTTACAAAAACTTATAGTTTTAAAAAGTTTTAATTTTTTTTATTGTAAACATTTTTTGAACCAAGAAGATTGTGTCAAAAGCATTTTAAATTTTAGGCCTCCAGACTTTATAGATAATTGTTTCCCAAAAAACACACGTACCTCCCCCCACGGCTTCTCAATGCCTCCATTTATAAATACTACTATTCCTATTTAATTATCATTATTTCTTATTTTTCTTTTTTTCATTTTATGAATGGTATTTCGAAGCTTTTATCATGTCTTACGGTATAGCATTTATGATTAATATAAGCTGTAATTTAAACTCAGGGTTTTGAAATAGACCGGTTTTAAAATGTCCTTCAACACATACACCAAGTAGCTAAATTTCTTTGTATTAGATATAAGACCGGAACGCAACATATAGATATAAAACTTGATACTCGCAATTATCACTTTTACTTTTAAACCCTATTATTGCTATCTACGTTTTCTATTCTGCTTCTGCGCGAGGCGCTGCGCGGTAGGCTAATGCGCAGCTGCTTGGTAGGCTACTGCGCAGCATCACTCGTACTTCCTTCATCCTTTTCACTCTCTATTCGTCTCTAAACTACAATAAGTGCCTCAAATGGTTTTTGTTTCAAATTATTGTTGTGCCAAAATAATTATTTTGCAACTACGATCCTTTTATGAGTAAGTTATTCCTCGACCGTAAGCTAAAGAAATAAAATGTCGTGTGTAAAATTGACCGTGTACAGTTGGCTATTTCACGGTTCGCAAAATGCGAGGTTGTGGGTTCAATTCCGGTCGCAAACAGCGGTTTGGACAGCTTTCCTATGTCCAAGCGTTTTTGTTGTGTAACCTAAAACTCCAAAATTAAGAATCAAATAAAAAAATCCGTAAAAATTGACAGTAAAAAAATTGTGGGGTAGTAGGGAAAGGGGTGTATTGGGCTGTCATTTTACCAGTAATTTTGCAAAAAAGACCCGTGAAAAACCGTGAAATAACCGTGAATTTCAAAATCATTTTTAAGTGGCCACCCTGGTCTGTCTCATACATACTTTCTTTTTGATTCAATATGTACTTGTCTGAGATTTTTTTCCTGGTTTTGAAGACTAGTTTGTTTTTTATGTAATGTACGAAGAGCGTCTTTTCATGAATTATCAATAAATGATTATATGAATATTCAAAATAGTACATTAATTGACACTTTGTACTAATTACAAAACATTTCTCAAAGATAAACTTTCAATTTTTCTATCCTAAAGCACAGTAAGCTTTTACCACTACCCTGTCCTAAAGTAAGGCATATTATTAAAGCACAATACAAATTTAATACAAACGCTTGTAGGAATTTTGAAGCTAAAAAATACTATTCAAGCCTTAAAACTATGGGAAATACTTAACTAATGTGACTAAAATGGACGTATGAGATCACTCTTCACTTAAATCTGTCTTGTGGTAACTTAAGAGTTCCTGTGACTTTGTTGAATTCACCAAACTATTCGCTGCCGACGGAAATCCTGACAACCAAAATGTCAAACATAATGAAAGAGAGTCAAATAAATTATGAATGAATAGCTTTTTTTGAAATACAGAGTTGGCAACCATTTTTTGTGTGTTGAAATTCCCACACGTTTTAAGCCATTATCGTTAAGGACATCAAAAAAAATGTAAGGGCATCGTTGGTTTTGATTTTATACGCTATAAAAGGGGCACTATTTATACTACCTATTAACAGGCAACAGTACGTATATTTATGAAACCAACAAGTACAGTAGATCCTAATCATTCATTAGTACTTACCCGTGGTTTACTAACGTGTGAAATGCTACCAATCTGCATTTTTTCCATCTCACAAAGAAGTTTTTCTTCCGCTTCTTTCTCGAACTGTGCTCGTTTCCTTTCTTCATCAGCTTCTTCTTGAGATTTTCTAACCTTTTCAATTATTTTCTCTGTGACCTAATGAGTAAAAAAGAAGTAGGCATTAATACAAATTGGTGTTACAAGACAACAAAAGTTTAAACCAAAATATTTGTATCAAAATTAAAACTACAGGAAACGTTTCATTTACAAGTTAGATTAATACGAAGTTCTATTCTCAAACTTAGAGATCGGAGAGCCGTCAAGTTTCTTCCCTTCTTGACGTAGGACGGATTTGTGGGGAACATATAGGAACTTACTTGTAAAAGTTTATTTTCTAGCAAGGTTTCTTACCACAAAATAAAACTTTCATTGCATGTACAACAATAATGGATGAGAACAACTATTTTAGTGTAAGACAAGAGTAAAATGGAATTGCCATGTGTTGAAAAAAGTGCCAAACCCCCAATCTACCTGTAAATCTGTTTCAGCTTTCAGAGCTAAAAAACTTTACCTGCAGGTCCAGTTCCTTACAGTACTGTTGCTGGGTCGCCCGAGTCTCTTCTCCCGTTCTTTTGCACTGTTCAGTCAGCCAATTTATACGCTTTAAAAGCTCCTCTCTAGTTTTCAAAGCTTCCGCTTTTTCTGCTGACTTCCGTCTCAATTTTTCTTCAACCTGATAACAGATTAATGCCAAGGCTAAAAACAAATTTCAATGTTAAAAATGAAACATTAGTATTTATTAGGGAAATACCAAACAACTTTTCTCTGGTATTGCGGGGATTAGTTTAGTATTTAGGAGATATAATTGTACTCAAAGAATTTATCTAAAAATGATAAGTACAAAAATAATCAAAAATTCATGACTAATAAGAAAGTTGCTAGCACAAACTACTGTGTGCTATATATAATTACGTGTCTGGTTGGGCTCTGTATTACGAGGCGTGGTGAAGACGGTTCACAAGAACGTTCTATATAACTTGCCAATACAAAACATGAGTTCGGTTACCTTTAGCACTAGCTTAATGATTTTTGGTATGAGTGTAGGGTTTGGTCAAGTGAGTAAAACGTGCCATAGAAAGTTTCTATATTACTTCCGGTTTCGCCGCTAGGGGGCGCTAAAGTCGTGATTTTCCATGTTTTGCCATTTTTGGAAAATGTACTTGCCGTAAGCCGATCACGACAAAACTCGATACATTAATTGGGGGCGTTGACGTGACAAACAAATGAGAGCTTGAGATTTGTGCGTTGATTGGTTTGTCCGCTATAGTGTGCGTCAAAGTAAATTTTTCAAAATCACCTTTTTTTAGATTTTTTGTCACGGGGTTGTCGTTGGTGATAGGAGCACGGGGTTAGCGGCTATCGGCAGGGAGTGGGGCAAAGATTCGAATCAAGTTAATTACATTGTCCTACCTAGTAACTGGACGTTTCGGTGGCCTGAACGTTCTACAAGACAGCAAATGTTTCTACAAGCTGTCATAAATAGTTACTTACAATATTGTGCACTGTTGTACGATTTAACACATTGAACTATTTATTTACCTGTTTGTTGACTGTGTCAAACACCTCCTTCATCAGAGAGTCTCGTGCCAACCTCTCTTGTGCCCAGATCCGCTCCTGTGACTCCCACTTGCGCTTCGCTTCCTCACTGCAACACGGTCAGTCGATAGATGAATACAAGATTTCAAACTCGGACATCGGACGGAAAAATCTTACACTGTTCAAATATTACCAACTGCTTATGCTGATAATGGCGTAGTAGAAAACGTATTTACTATTTCTTGTAGTAGTCAAAATTTCAGATGCTCCGAATTCTTCGATCAGACATCACTATATCACTATTTGAGATGCCGACCACTCTCATGAGGGTATTTTAAGGCAAATATGTGGTGAAGAATGAGTAGTAGTAATGAGTTATGAGGTGTAGTCATTGACCTATACATTTAAAATCAATGGTGTAGTCTTGTTACTAACTAAGGCCGACTCTTCCTTAGAATGGGTCATTAATTAATAGCCCAATGACCAATGGAAATACAAGGACCAACGGCTTAGCGTGACTTCCGAACTACGCAGGTGATGGTCTGATATGTCTAAACGATGGTGGGAGTTGATGCGGGTATCATCAGATGATCACTGAGACTATCTGAGCCGCTTTAGACCTATATCATCCTCAAAACCTGACCACCATGAAGCTGGATTACAGGACCACGCCACGAGTCCCAGTCAAGAAAAAACTTTCCAACAGAGAGAAAAAAACTTTCCGCTAACAATTAAGCGTTGCTGTTTGTAGCTCAATTTGGCAAGGTGTTCTGAACTCTAGCAAGCAACCAAGTCAAGGACGTATGGCTTTCAGTTTCTTACATTTATGTGTAGGATTAAGTTAACCTTTTGACAACTAGAAATTATTTTCATACTACCAAATAATTGTGTTCCCTACAAATAATTATTTTGCAGTTCCAATCACAATGCGATGAATCCCAGCAGTTCCTTTGTAGTCCTAATGATTCTTTTCGTTTACATTTCATATCAGATTTTTTTGTTTTACTCAAACAAATGCCCTCCTCGATGTTCTAACCTTGGAACTTGTAAAACTACTATTCTAAACAATACCATCCAAGCTATAGGGCCTTCTTGATTGTAAGGTTTAAAATGAACATTTTCTAACCCACTAGATTGCTTTATTACACTCACAAGAACAAGAGCTCGTATTCTCGCTGGCGAAGTTGCTCTCGCTGCCTCTGCGCTTGCAACTCTCTCAGCGTCAGTTCCATCTCTCTCTTGGCAATGTCTCTCGCTTGCAACTTCACCTCAGTTTCTCTGCACAACTCTTCCTTCATTTTCTCCAACACCTTCTCGTCCATTTCGATCTCTTCTTCCATCTCCTTCGACTTCTTCTGTAGCTTCAAACTGTACTGTTTCGTCCAGTAAGCTCTAGAATCAGTTAATCGGGATGAAATTTGGATATTGTAATCTTTAAAACTGGTTTTAACACAAAAACACTCTTAAAAAAAACCTGGAGCTGCTCTATGCATATACCTTGACAAACTGAAAAAATATACATACTTAAAGGCATTTCCATTCGGACCACTACCATCAGCACTTAAAATTGGATGATTTAATTTGTAAAATTCTTTCTTCCAGTAAAAATGGCATTAGTTTCTTTAAGCACCTTTTACTGTAAGTCAGTAAATGATAAAACATTCCATCTGCAAGCAAATATGTTCGCTCAGGTAAGTCGTGAGTAACATCTCAGGAGTAACTTGACTTCGATAATTTCATTCTTTCTTGTAAAAGCAAGGTGGTTTGGCCATCTGGGAAAAGAATTCGGTAGGATGATGAAATTAGGGTATAGGTATGGGTGTTGTCGAACTGCGCCGTTGGACAGGCAGTAGGGACACAAAAGGGACTACATAGTTGCGCCGGTGCTCGGCCGAGCACTCACGAGGGTGATGCTAACGCGCTTCTTTGTTAAGGGCAGGTTTAGGACCACCGCTTTGTTCTCAGTAGGTTTGCTCAAGCTAATCTAGAAAACTGGAAACAATACCCCTTAATTATGTCCTTTTGAACTTATTGAAATTTGTCGATTTTATTATGTGAAGATTTAAACTAGAAATGATCAAAATAATGAACGATGATCAGCAAATATTTGATACGACAATCGGCTATGTCAGTACGCTCAAATACAAATGTAGTTTCTGGCCGCACAAAAACATGTGATTTTGACGCACGTTTTATCGTCAACGGGCTGTTTTTTCCAATTCCAAGCATAGGTGGAGATTAACTAATCTCCGGTTAAGTTGTTTACAATCTGCATTGTTTACATTTTCACACAACTGTAATTTTCACACAAGACTGTAATTGAATAAGACTGTCCTTTTTCCGTTCTTTCATATTCAGAGTGTCTCGAAAATAGCCCTGGGTGGCCATTACGGGTCAGTACGGGCAGAAAAATTACGATTTAGTCTGGCAAATTAGGGTAGTTGTTGCCAATTCACGCCTAATCTTAAATAAAGGATAAAGTCTACAGAAAAGTGTATCAACAGAAACACTGTAAATATCTCAGCAATGTTAGTCCCCATTACCCAAAATAACTAAAGGCCTTTATTACAAAATTGGTCAAAAGGCGAAGTTAGGACTTTAGAGCCATCTCTATCACTTAACCTTAGGATTGGTATTTACAATATATAATTATTATATATTTTTACAAGTTTACAAGTTACAGTGGACAATTTGTTATAAACATTTGCTCTATGTTTATACAAACTCATGTGAAAGTTATATTACATATGATCACGAAAGGACCACATGTTAAATTTCAATCAAACCAGACTACTCATTCCGCTGTTATAGTGGAAAATCACCTTTTTGGCCGCCATTTTGAAATAAATTAATGGATTTTCATCATTTTGGTATTTTGATGTATAATACTAAAATGCATATTTATTTCAGTAACACGAAATTTACTGTACTTAGACCATTAAAACCCCTTTTTGGCGAAAAGTCCCTCCTCAAAGGAAGGTTCCGGGAGTCCGATTTTAACAAACTCGACCGAGATTTTTACAAAATTAACATTTGTACCAAATTTGGTGAAAATTGGACAAAAATGAAACCTGTAGAGGTGATACACATATAGACATATGTGTTCAAAGTAATGATGAAATGCTCAAAACGAGTTCTGAGGGTCAGGATCGGTGCTCATTTCATGGTCCCGGGCCTGGATCTTGCCATGCTGACGACTTGAATATCTCATTTTCCTAAAGAAATTCGATAATAATATTGAAAAAATCTATAGTTTATAATCAATATACTGTATGAAATAATAGAACATAGCGCCCTGATATGTATCTTTTGTTTGTTGTAATCGCCAAGAAGATGGACTTAATAGTTGAAACCGGTCACAAAAATGCAACAATCTTTAATCCAAGATGTTATGTTCTATTATTATTTATTTCTTGCACTATACAATTCTAGATACCAGCTTAGTGAGCAATTTTATTATAATTATAGAAATCGAATATATAATATATCAACCGATTGAACCCTTAACATCCCAGATACGTACTTTATATATATTCACACAAGCTACAACAGTAATGAGTAACAACTGTCGGCCAAGTTAACCCTTGAAAGCGTCTATTTAGACAAATCAGTTTACCGAGAATGCCCTTGGAGAAAGACCCTACGCGCAGTCAGCCGTACATAATTGACCGCTAGGGGTCCCGTGCTGGAGCGCCGGGATTTTTCCCTTTGAAAAATCCCTCCACCACCGGCGCAGTTGCACCCTATCCATAGGTATAAACCAAGGTGCATTAGAGTTGTTTTTTTAAGTTATGTTCAGCAAAGATATAAAACTTAACTTGACTATTTTATACAACCTGATTTCATCCTCTTTATGGGAACATGGATTGACAACTAATCAATTGAGAAGTTTGAAATTTTGAATGAAAATTCAAAAATACAAATTCCAACAACTTAATTATATACCAAACCGCAATAAGTATCCAGTCCCTGAGAACCAGCTTACTGTACTTTCTGACAAACCAGAGCGGATCCGTGGCGGATTGGTATCGTGCGCGACTCCTGAGCTCATCACTACGGTGGCGCGGGTTCAATCCCGCCACTTACAATTTGTAATGTGACTATACGGTGACGCTAGGTAAAGGTCGAGGTTGAGTGGTAGAGAGGACTTTGTAGTGTCCTAACTTCGTCTCGTTAAACAAGACAAACTTTACCTTTACCATTTACCTAAGAGACTAAATGTATGGAAATGATCAAGCCTTTCAACTTTGTTGCAGGAATGTATTTGTTCAATGATTGGCTTAAACGGATATCCCCTTTACTCCCTTGATGGCTGGGTGCTGTATCTGCCAAGCTCAATACTGAGTTAGGAACTGAAGCGACTTCTCCGCCAGATATTTTAACTTTAATTGAGCTTTTTTTAGCAATGAATGGGCAAACTTTATGACTGACCTATAACAAGCTATCACAGGCACTATAAGACTATTCTGTATAAAAGTACGCTAATTAAATTATGATAATTATCAGATAGAATAAATTTAGTGTTTGGAAGGGATAAAAAGTTTAGAACATTCAACTTAGCTAAGCTGATAAGTGACTCACGCTAACTGTTTGCTTGCTTGTTTCTCCTCTGCAAGTTTCCGCTGGATGATGATTTCCTCAAGTTCATTTTTCAGCCTCATTTGTTCCGCTTCAAGCTTTTCCAACTCTCTGTACTTCCGGTTACTCTCTCTGAAAATTAAGA
This sequence comes from Matsumurasca onukii, assembly GCA_018831715.1. NCBI lineage: Eukaryota > Metazoa > Arthropoda > Insecta > Hemiptera > Cicadellidae > Matsumurasca > Matsumurasca onukii. Next base: position 24,711,291 of record CM032059.1, on the reverse strand, counting down.
GACAATTGTGTAAAGATACACAGTAAATACTTAAAAAAACATAAAATGTTCTTGCACCCTCTCATGTCAACATGAGGCACCCAGCCAAAGGCTTTGTTTTCTGTTTATATCAGTAATAATTCAATAGTAACGTCCGACTATTTAGTCAAGGACTGTTAGATCTAAAATCTAAATTAAGAGGGGTCCACCCTGACTCGGGAAGTTAGAATTAAATGGCGGCCCTCCCGAGTAGTTGAGCAAATCGCCGCCGCGTGCGCTACAGTAAGCCAGGGATGCCAACCAGTCAAGAGGGAAGCAATGAACGCGAGGTAGCAGAGCCCTCGGTTTTCTCCCGCTCTCCCGCCAGGAGCGACTGGCGTGCTATCTCAGCCATGAGCCATCTCTACTTCATGCTCCACTACCACTTCTTGCTCCCAAAACTCATCATCTCTCATAACCTTTTCTGTTTTTATTCCTAAGGGAGTCCACATTACAATGTAACAATAACGTCGTTTGGTAATGTGTAGTTGCCCTTGAATTTGGGAAAAATAATCATTGGACTTGTTAGTTGGGCCAATTGTCTTTGACTTTTTGTCTATTTGCCAGAAAGTAAATTTTTTCTTAAAACTCCCTCATCTGGTGTCAGGGTTTTGCACGAAGCTGGACACTTTATTTCAACTAGGCCTTCCTGCCCAATTAGGCCATCTGGCACCACATTAGTGTTGGTGCTAAAACACACATGGACATCCACCCCCACTCTTTCTGAGAAAGAAACAGGGTATAATAACCTCTTTCTGTGGATTATACAGTGGAATTTTTTAAACAAAAAAGTGTCCAAGGCTACGATTTTGGTGCTCAAGACGCAAGACTTGTGCTGCAGTCTGAAACAAAGGCCAAAGGGTCGCCTCCTACGTCGCAGATTCGACACGGCTCCGCCAGCGCTTCTCTCCGAGTTTGGCGCGCATCCACCCCTTTGGCAACGCTGCTCTGCTAGAACCACTGTCACCAGGGGATTTACGACATCCTTCCAACACATCAACTGCCTGACCCATCCTCGATACTACCGCTCTACTCGTCACGGGCCCTCTTTGACAATCAGCTGGAGACCCTCATTCAGCTGTTTGGGTTGAGTGAATGTCCCAGTTGTAAACAAGCCCAATTGTTGTGAACCATTCCTTTTACTCTCACTATCCTACACTACATAACGTAACCCAACTCAACTGAATACACTTACTACAAACCTTATTATCATTATATAAATACTATCACGTTTTTATTCCTTATACTTCCAATATTACCTTTTATTAAATAGCTTCTATCATACGAACTATAGTCTTTTTCATTACCGGTATGGCTGCAGTTGAACAACGAATAAAATTACTACAAGTAAAGAGAGGTAACATTAAAGGCTTTATGACTCGACTTGAAACATTATTTGACACTCATCAGGGAGAAGACAACATTGAGCAACTGCAGTTACGATTCTTTAGACTTCAAATTTTTTGGGAGAGTTTGAACGAAATTCAAGACGAACTCGAGTTGCTAAAATACTTTAAATATTCAGTTTTTGAGTTAGCAAAATCAAACCCGTGTACCAGGACAACACAGCACAATTAGAATAATGTTGTTTCCGTAGTTTCCGTCATTTTACAGAAATATAATTACCAACATAAAGTATTCTAAAAAAATCTATAATTTGTACTGCATTACAGTACTACCCAGTATTAAATCTGCAGGAATACTTATTATTTTCAATAATCTAATATGCTGTGTGCCACAAATAATATAATACAAGCGCACAGGCCTTCAATTTGTTGACCTTGAGTTTGTTACAACACATAGTATATTTGATCAATCAAAAGCATAATTGTGTTTATATAATATATTATTAAAATTAAATTGTTTGTTGCTCTTATTTTTCTAACAAATGAGTTTTCTGAAAACATATATTTACCAAAACTACATTTCTATCAACCCCATAGTTAGATTTTATTTAGAAAGGTAAATACTGTGGAAGTGGTTAAGTGGAAGAGAGGACTTTATAGTCCTAACTTCGCCACCAATAAAGACGATTTTCATTTCAATACTGCAGTTGTAAAGGTTTGATTGCTACTGTTACCGCATTATTCCCGTTTTAATACATATTTTAATTATTGCTAGGAATAGAAATAATGAAACAGGCAGAATACAAAATAATATGATTATACCGAGACAAAATGTACGTAAACCCATTGCATTGCGAGGGATATTTCGGTTGGGGAGAATCAGTTGGTAGCCCTTACCGCTTGGACAAGATCCTGTGCCTGGCCGCCAGGAGCCGCCACGCTACTGCTGCTCACTAGACAGCTGATGTTCGTGAACATACCTCTCTTATATAATCAATAAAAAATCCAAATCAACGTGTTAAGCATTGAACGTAGGGTTTTCATGTTCACAACACATCAACGCTTGTTTCAGATGAAGCGAATTTGCATTTCCATTACCGTTAACGTAGTAAAATTGGTCTAAACTAATCAAACATTCGACATTTTCAAAGTACTTTTAGTAATGTTTTTATATCATATTTAAAATTTTAAATTCATTCGTAACAAACAACTGTTCTTCATAAGTTGATTGTCGTTTATTTTAACTTAATTAGTTAAAAACTAAAGCCGCTACAGCTTATGGAATGAGTGCATGTTTTCTCTGCGCTCCATCGTAGGGTGGACCCCTCTTAAGCTTAGTAACGTCATAACTTAAGAAAGGACATATCCCTCATCATTTTGTGAAACATCCAAGAAGTTCCCACCATAATATTTTCTACCATCTTAAAAATGTTTACTGTTGTCCTATTAGTCCGACCACCACCACTAAATAATCCGAAGGCTATGAAAGCTTGGCTCATTGAGGAACTAATAGCTATAACTTCTGAGCGTAAACTAGACCTAAACTAGAAATTAATTGAAAACAATAGGCCAATATAATTAATTTTTATTTTGTACTAGAGCTTTCAATAGCAAAGCTATCTTCTTCAGGTTGTTACAAAAATTACAAAAGTAAAATATTATTGTTTTGACAGGTAACTAAAATGGTAATGTTAAAAATATGTGATGGAAAAATTTAGAAGAGGTTGAAAAGAAATTAATTTGATATTTATAAAGTATATATATTAAGTTGATGTTCTTGATGTGATTAAATCCAGTAATTTTGAATTCATAATAGGGCCATCTTCATTATTAAGTAATTTTTTTAAATCAGAACTGTTGATGAAATATGATTCCCAGGCATTCAGGTGTTGTGGTTTGATGATTTGTTTAATTAATTTAAGATTGTTTATGTTAAAAGAATGTCTTGTGGCTGCAATTGCAGATTTTTCAGATCTTCCGTATTTTGCATGGGCCAAATGTTCTTTGTATCTGGTATTAATTGATCTTCTAGTTTGCCCAATGTATGTTTTTTCGCATTCATTGCAGCCAATTTCATAAATTCCAGACATATTAATTTTAAATGTTTTTTCTTTAGGGTTGCCTAATTTTGTTTTTAAAAGATTAATAGGTTTGAATGATATATTTTTAGATGTTTTATTTTTGAAAATGTTTTTGATTTCGCTGGCAGACTTTGAATTATAATTATGTTATACTAATCCATTTATTTTCTTGCTGATGTAAGGGGAGAAGTGTGGTTCTGCTCTTTTTTGTTTGTTTAAATTTGGCTTTTCTTAGCATATTATCTATAAGTTTTGTATTGTATCCATTAAATGTCGCAACGTTTTTAATATATTTTAGTTCTTTAGCAAATCTATGTTCATTCAATGGTGTATTTAGAAGTCTGTAAATCAATGAGTGAAAACTGCTCTTTTTCGGTGTGGTGGGTGGTTCAAATCTTGAGTGATGTATCTGTCTGTGTGGGTCTTTTTTCTGTAAATGTCAAATTCAATTTTATTGTTTGTTTTTAAGACCATGACATCTAAAAAAGGAAGTGAGCCATTGGATTCTATTTCTGTAGTAAAGTTGATTGTTGGGTAGATGTTATTTATTCGATCATTAAATTGTTTTATGTCTTGGTTTTTGTCATAAACTGCAAATATGTTGTCTACATATCTAACCCAAATCCTAGGGAAATAAGGCAAAGTTTCCTTTGCAAATATTTCCAAATGGCTCATGAAAATATGAGCAACAAGACACGAAAGAGGGTTTCCCATTGCTGTACCATTTGTTTGTGAATAGAATTTATCTGGAAAGCAAAAGTGGTTTGAGACATACATAGGTTTATTAAATTTAAATATTTGATTATTTCATTTTTGGTCAAATTGTTTGAGTGGAGCCAGTCTTTGATCAATTCAGATGTTACTTCTATTGGTACATTAGGATAAAGTCCTACCACATCAAAGGATACTAATTGTTCATTTTCTTCAACAGTTATGTCTTTTATTGTATTAATAAATTCAAATCTATTTTTAATAGAAAAAGATTGAAAAGGATTTAATTTTGACAACATTTTCTGTGAATTGATTTCACAAAAAATTGTAAATTGATTTGACAATTTGAATTTGACCAAAAATGAAATAAACGAATATTTAAATTTAATAAACCTATGTATGTCTCAAACCACTTTTGCTTTCCAAGATGAATTCTATTCACAAACAAATAATACAGCAATGGGAAATCCTCTTTCGTGTCTTGTTGCTAATATTTTCATGAGCCATTTGGAAATATTTGCAAAGGAAACTTTGCCTTATTTCCCTAGGATTTGGGTTAGATATGTAGACAACATATTTGCAGTTTTTGACAAAAACCAAGACATAAAACAATTTACTGATCGAATAAATAACATCTACCCAACAATCAACTTTACTACAGAAATAGAATCCAATGGCTCACTTCCTTTTTTAGATGTCATGGTCTTAAAAACAAACAATAAAATTGAATTTGACATTTACAGAAAAAAGACCCACACAGACAGATACATCACTCAAGATTCGAACCACCCACCACACCAAAAAAGAGGAGTTTTTCACTCATTGATTTACAGACTTCTAAATACACCATTAAATGAACATAGATTTGCTAAAGAACTAAAACATATTAAAAACGTTGCGACATTTAATGGTTACAACACAAAACTTATAGGTAATATGCTAAGAAAAGCCAAATTTAAACAAACAAAAAGAGCAGAACCACACTTCTCCCCTTACATCAGCAAGAAAATAAATGGATTAGTATAACATATAAAATAATTCAAAGTCTGCCAGCGGAATCAAAAACATTTTCAAAAATAAAACATCTAAAAATATATCATTCAAACCTATTAATCTTTTAAAAACAAAATTAAGCAACCCTAAAGAAAAAACATCTAAAATTAATAGGTCAGGTTTTGAGGATGATATAGGTCTAAAGCGGCTCAGATAGTCTCAGAGATCATCTGTTGATACCCGCATCACCTCCCACCATCGTTTAGACATATCAGACCATCACCTGCGTGGTTCGGAAGTCACGTTAAGCCGTTGGTCCTTGTATTTTGTGACCTTTTCTGGCCGGCCCGGTTGCTAAGGGAGGAGGGGTGGTCGAGCAATTCAACACATTGTATAAATAAATAACATAAAGGAGATCTTTACTATATTATTTCAGATCTCTGAAATATTTCTTTAGCCTGTGGCATTTTAAATTATTAAATAAACTAATGTCTATGTACATAAACAGTAGGCTAAATATTCTGTTGTACCAGCTACAATTGGAATAATTATTTAACTTCAAAGACTAATTAAAAAGGTATTTCCTTGTGAGCACTTTATATTAAACGGTCTATGAGACTTAGCCCATTTGTGAATTTAAATCTGACAAAGGGTTAACGTAATTTGTTAACAATAGAAAAATAAGTCTAACATTACAGATAATATTTACAGGTGTCATTATTTAATTATTTACAGAAAACTCCTTGTATCACGGTTTATTCAAATTCAATGTTCATTTGTGCAATGTGCTTTCCTTGCATGAATAGGAATGTCTTTATCTTACACGTTGAATTTCGCAATGTAAAGTGAAGCACTAATAGTTTCCCAAGTGTGACGGCATTCAAGTGTGAAGTATAATTGAAGTTATTAAATTTCCTCCTGATATAAATGACTGTTTTGGAAATCTCACCTCGTAATAATCCACAATGTGTAGAGGGCCAGCAGTATGTAGAAGCAGCGTCGATCCGTTCAGTCACGTAACTCAACTCCTACAAACTTAACTCCAATACTCTACAAACTGGTGGTTAATGGACTTAGATCAGCCCATTGTAGCCATTCGGGACTGTGGCTTATCAGCCGATAAGGCGGTTGTCTGGAATGCGCGCCGAGACGGGCTTGTAGCATTGGCTAATAACAGCTGCTATCTAGATTGAGACGTTTAGGATTTTTGCTACGCCTTCAAAGAGGAGATACTCAATGATTACAGGGGTGCAGTTTGACGGGTCAAGGTTAGTACGGGGCTTCAGATTGAATATAATTTCGGTAGTGTTGGCTAGCACAACAATGAGATGTTTAAGTAGGGTGATCAATTCTACTGCCGATTAGTTCGTCAATCTGACCGTTACAATTTCCATTGGTCATTGGGCTATTAATTAATGACCCATTCTAAGGAAGAGTCGGCCTTAGTTTGTAACAAGACTACACCTCATAACCCATTACTACCACTCATCACACTCATCCTTGACCACATATTTGCCTTAAAATACCCTCATGAGAGTGGTCGGCATCTCAAATAGTGATTTAGTGATTTATGTCTGGAATTTATGAAATTGGCTGCAAAGAATGCGAGAAAACATACATTGGACAAACTAGAAGATCAATTAATACCAGATACAAAGAACATTTGGCCCATGCAAAATACGGAGGATCTGAAAAATCTGCAATTGCAGCACACTCTATAGCCACAAGACATTCTTTTAACATAAACAATCTTAAATTAATTAAACAAATCGTCAAACCACAACACCTGAATGCCTGGGAATCATATTTCATCAACAGTTCTGATAAAAATAAATTACTTAATAACGAAGATGGCCCTATTATGAATTCAAAATTACTGGATCTAATCACATCAAGAACATCAACTTAATATACAGTAGAGTCCCGCTAATCCGAACTAATTGGGACCGCTGTTGGATTAGCAAAAATGGATTAAGCGGATTTTAGGCATATATTGATGGATTCATCATATATTGACCTTATAAGGTCATATATTGAGCTCGACCGACTAATATTTCATATTTAAATGTAAGAAACTGTGTATTTGAATGCTGTAGTACACTGGAATACAAAACAGTGCGGAAGTAACGCGCAGATATGACGGGCAGTACAAAGATGATGTGGCTGCAGGGTGTGTACTGTACTTCTGGTGAAGATAAGGAACTAGTGGCGAGCAGTTACAAGTAAACAACCCCTCTCCCTACATCCGTGCTGAGTGCATTTTCAATGGAGGCTGGCAGCCATTATCAAGTTGGCTGATAACGATCTCAGACAGAACCAAACATCCATTTTGTACACGCACTAGATAACAAAACTCTAGATTTGTATTGTACTAAATCCTTTGCAATTTACTGTGATTCAAAACTAGTACCGGTATAAAACATTATTTGTCAAATGAAATTAATCATTGAGGAAATGGAGATGAGATGAGGAAATAACAAACACACACTACACTCTCCTCAAAGATCGATGTCACAAGCATACAGAGAAAATGCTGTGATTGGCTATGTAATCCCGCCCTATGTGGTTGCCTAGCAACAACTAATTACGTAGCAGACAGCTGATAAGCTGTCCCTCACTGACAACCTGGCACCTGTCTTCCCCCTCCTGTGCACACACTGCAGCTGCTCTCTTCTTCTCTCTGCTTTCCTTCTCTTCCCTTGTCCTTTCCACCTGTCATCTCTTTGCCTTCACCCCTCATCTCTGTGGGCTCGTAGCTGGACAGTCTGATTTCTTCTCTCACGCCTTACATTAGTGACAGTTAGTGATTGGAGGCGTAAGCGTCACTTTTCCTGGTAGAAGCACTTAACTTCCCTATTATCCGAGTGTTTTTCTTATCCGAGGTGGTCTTGGTCCTAATTACCTCAGAAAATAGAGATTCTACTGTATTTTGGAGTTTGTTATTAAACACATAAAGTACGATACAGTATTGGAAAACCAGTATTAATTATTTTACCAACTCAAAATCTTATAATTTTCTTCCCCTCAACAGTGTTCGGATTAAGCGGATTTTCGGATTAGCGGGGTTCGGATAAGCGGGACTCTAGTGTATATACTTTATAAATATCAAATTAATTTCTTTTCAACCTCTTCTAAATTTTTCCATCACATATGTTTAACATAACCATTTTAGTTACCTGTCAAAACAATAATATTTTACTTTTGTAATTTTTGTAACAGCCTGAAGAAGATAGCTTTGCTATTGAAAGCGCTAGTACAAAATAAAAATTAATTATTTTGGCCTATTGTTTTCAATTAATTTCTATCAGTTGCCAATATCTCCAGAAGAAGATAATAGACTTAAACTGTATCCAGGCTCGGATTGTACAACATCGGTAGAGTTACTTATTTTTCACCGGCCCTGAGTGAATTGCACTTAGCAACCGCACTGAGCGATTCTAGGACTTCACCCTATCATTAAACCTGTAACTTTGGCGACTTTATCCCAGTGAGACAGTCCCGCGCCCGTTTTGACTTTTCTGCTCTGCAAAGGAAAGTTGTCACTTTTTTAAACGTCAATTATATTACACAATGATGTTAACAATGATATTTTGATGTTAAAATGTATTGGACATTCAGAAGTGGAACTATTGGACATTGTTGTAGAATTTTCTGTTTCAATAGAACTATAGTCTATTTTAAATTCACCGATAATTTTTTTCTTTACGATAATTCCTAATGTCTAGCACTATTTGAAATTTACTACTAATTAAATTTACTTACTTGACGGCTTCTATCTGAAGTTTTATTTGGTCTTTCAACTCTGCGATCTCTTCTTCTTTTTTCCTCTGTTTTAATTTTTCCAACTCGTCTTCTTCCCTTTGTCTAATCTCCTCTTCCTTAGCTCTTAAAGCATCTTCAGCTTTCTGTTTCTCTCTAGCTTTCTCCTTTTCCTTGACCTGATCAATCCACGATTTCTTCATAAACTCCAAGTGTTGACGTTTCTCCAACTAAAAACGTTGACAGCAATGAATGAAACGTAAAACAGGGTACTTGTTGTTGGTTTGTTCTACATCTACAGGTCCCGAAACGTAGTGTGCTTGTTCACTGACAATGAAAAATGTCTGTGATAATTAAACTCAGATAAGAGGGTAGTATAAACTGTTTGGATTATTTTCTTGTAATTTTTGGGCATCCAGTTGTGCGGACTAAGGATGAAGGCTTTGCCTTTGAAAGGCCTCGTCTTATTAAAAGTTATTGAATATTGGTTTTTTGATATTTAAAATTATTTCCATTAATCTAGTTAATGTTGATACTTTACCCAAAATTATATGAAAAGAAGGAACTTTCCAAATTTGTTGTCAGACGAAGGCTTTCCCAATTTATGTTTTCAACTGTCCACTATGTTCGTGCTTTCAATTTAAGCATGTTTACTAGTTGTTTTCAATGTTCCTAGTTTAGCGTTGCAAGTGTGCTACACCACAGCAAGACTACATTTTCTGTCGCTAGTGGTAGCCACTTATATCATTAGTTTAAACATTATGTTGTGTGCCTCCTGGGCTGATTAATGACATAAAGTGGTTTTATATTTACCTGTGTAAGTCAGCACCAAAATTAATCCGTATAGGTTCTAGAACTTCTAGGTTCTATAAACTTAGAATACTTTTGGTACTAATTGACGAATTAAAATATAAAACCGTTATATGTTGGTTTAGATAGCTTCAGACACGCTTGAAGACGTGACATAGACAACTGGATATCCCAGAAAGAAGTGCTTACGTCTTTCAAAGTGGGTTGCTCCTGCTTCCAACGTTGATACAGCAGCAGCTCCGCCTCTCGTTTCCGAGCCTCCTCCGACCTCCGCTTCATCTCCAGGTTCACAGACTTGAGATCCTCCAGAGGCATCCAGCCCGCCCGACCGGGCCGGCTCAGTCTCTACAATGTATCACATTTCAAAAAAAATTAAAGTCCTTTCAGAGTTCATCTAGTGGAGCTATAGGATTTAGAATTCCACAACATTTGGATGCTTATGAAACAATTTACACTAAAAATAACCAACAAAATCAACAAAAAACCACAAATGTTTCACATCTCTCCATTTTTATGTGTACAATAGAATACTTCAATGGATTTTGAAACACAATAGATATTTCCATGCATCAGAGTAGTTAAAACCCAAGTTGCTGAAATTGCAACCGTACTAGGCAGGTTAAAATAAATCAGTATCACTAGTAATCAGGATGATCGCTATAGAGCAGCAGCAAATGTCAGTAGAGGATTCGGGTAAAATTGAATGGGCAACATTCATACCCACTATGAATGTTGCCCACTCATCTTACAGAACATGGCAATAAAGGCATTGGACATAATTTTGTGGAACCAATGGGTCAGTTTAAGAGGTTAACGAAATGAGTTAAACTATTTGGCTATAAATAAGCTACTCAAAAAGTTCCTGGCTCTTCTTTCATTTTTAACAAAAGATAAACAGTAAACCATCTTACCCTAACTTCATCCTCATACATTCTATTCTCTTGATCTAAAATGTCCCTCAGTTTTTCTCGTTCCATTAAAGTCTGCTGTTTCTTTTCTTCCTTCTCAGCCACAACCCTGGCTTCTTCACTGTAAATAAATTTCACGGTCTTAATATTTTGAGATCAAGTCCCCTTATGTTGTCATTGGTATTGACATTTTTGTTTAGTGTCTCACTTTTTGTATTTAATTTTTCAACTAGGCTTATAATACTGTACATTTCAAAAATATATATGCAGGAGAGATGACAAAATACATGCACAGTGGGAGATTTTCTCTTACTGCATTGTGTGTCATTTTTATTCTATGTGGGCTGTATATTTTGATATAGAATATACATGTGCCTAAAATAAGACATTTGTTTTAACACATTACACACTTTTTATGTATGTACACTAGAGTCCCGAAAATCCGCCTAATCCAACCACTGTTAGGGGGAAAAATTATAAAATTGTTGAGTCGGTAAAATATACAAAACTAGCTTTCCAAGTTATGGCATACCGTATGTAATTAAATAACGAACCAGCACTCATAATGACAAACTACACACGCAGGTATGCGCTCTAAAAATAGTTTTGAACAAAACACACTGACAGTATGACACAGTTAGTCATCGTTTGTTTTTAGAACAGATGACCATAGGCTACTGTTTTCCACCTGGAATTTCAGGTCTGGGCGCGGGGGTTGGGGTGGAAAGGTTAGTGTCCTGGTGTTAAACGCAGGTAAGCCCTACTGCCGCAGCCATCCGTATACTTCCAACGTACGTTAATTCTGCGCTGTTTATTATTTCAGAGTACTACAGGATTAAAATACATAATTTCTTACATTTATATAGTATAACATATTATTCCTTCAAAGTCAATATATTACCTTATAGAATCAATATATAATAAATGCACCAATATACGCCAAAAATCATCCTAATCTGAATTTTCGCTAATCCGAACAGGGTCCGGTCCCAATTAGTTCGGATTAGCGGGACTCTAGTATATACTTCTATACATGACTTAAGTTAGACCCCAACAGAGAATACATTTATGTTTGTATACTCTCCCTTACGTTTAAGGGAGAATCTCTGATTAACTTACAAACAGTTAAGTTCTAAATTTCTCTCACTCACCTCTTCTGGAAGTATTGGTTGGATGTCCAAGATGCATATTTATTGTTTCTCACGTCCCAAGTTTTGAAATACTCTGCATTATTGTTCCATTGCTCTTGTTTGCGTAATTGAGCATTTCGTCGCTGAATATGCAGCTCTTCTTCTTGACGAGCTGTTCGCCTTCCACTATTCATTGTCACTTATGAGCCTGAAGCACAGAAATATTGAATAACACCTCTCACTATTATTTTTATTATACTAGGATGACTACGCATGATTTATTTGTGCAAGAATATTTTCTTTTAATCAGTCTAAACAAAGCAAGTAGGCCTGATGCTCATGCATTATAGCGCTGATATGAATATTTTTTACAAGGCATATGCCATACATCTAAACCACGTTAGATATGAGTTCTCAGCCTTGAAATCACCATTAAGTCTCTCTTGGTCATAAAACATAAGGGTGAAATTTTGGCCAGCCGTATCTTCACTCTAAATTAAGGGTCACCAACGTTCACAGAGAAACTTATGAACCTACTAAGTACATAACCTATATATTTAGTTAAAAAAATTGATCTTGTGTCTTAATTTATTTACTTTTATTCTTCCAACATATACACCATTTACACAATATTTTACAGATGAGAGCACAATTGTGTTCATGAAGGCGATTAAGACAAACAGTTTCTGCAAAATTGGTGGATAAGCAACACAACAGTTTAAGAAAATACATACATAACATCTTGGAAATTATAGTCCAAGATGTCAAGATTCAAGAATATAATGTCTTGGAGGTAAAAATCTAGAATAGTGACTTATGGTTTTTTAGCACTTTTCCAAAAGTAAACCTTCCAAAAAGACCAAAAAACGATGTTTCCACTGTGGGAAAGTTATGAAACCGTTAAAAGCGATGTTTTATAAGTATAACTAACCTAAAAATCGATATAACTGACAAGGATATTACGATATTTTATACTAAACTTAATTTATAAAAACGGTGAAATTAATGTATAAAAGGTTAAATATAAATATAAGAAGATCAACATACCTTGTGGAGACGAGGAGCGGAGGGGTTGGGGATTACTAGTCGATCGGGTAGAGAGCCCGCCAGGAAAAAATTGATGGAGGCGTTCTTTTCGCCGGGAATTTTCACTTAAAAGCGATTCAGCAAGGTACCCGGTTAAATGGGCCTTCCGACACCAATCGGGATGTTAGCCGAACCTCGCCAATTCCTTTCCACGTAAGTGTTTGTGTGGACGCCGTGTCCGGATCCTTAAAATGTAAGGAGTGGTTCACCGTGAGATGAATAAAACCTCATCATTCAAGCAGTTATAGGCCTTCCAGCAATCTGATAAAATCGTGGTTCCTGGAAGGACCCTCCTGATGATGGAGAGAAGGTTCCGCATCTCGCGACTCCACAGGCACCAAGAAAGACTTCCGCTACCCCTCTGAACTCCCCAAACACCCACTGACCCTCTACTCTTCGACCCGGTTGTACTTCCGCCGTCCAAATTTGGCCTCGTCGATCTCGACGATGCAACCGGAGCCACCGAGTTTCTCACTGCTCTTGATGGAATTCTCAATTAGTACTTCCCGATAAAACGAGAACCAATCTACCACAGTTTGTTGTGACACTTCCGCATTTAATTTAATGATCCGCGTACGCGGTGGTTTCAGCCACAACAAAGAAACTACAATGTACATTATCTTCGCCGGCGATATCTTCGCCGTCCCGAGAAAAGTGTTGAGCCGCGAGGACCGTCGCCAGTTGCATGAGGTTGGTCGTTGCTTGCGGTTACTAATTAATCTTTGGCAACGAAACTCCAACGAAACTCCTATTCAACTGGCACCTCCCACACTTAGCACACGCTGCTACATCCATGACTCCGTGTCGCACGAAAATCGAGGCCATTGTCGTTCCACTTGATGACTTGGTAGAAAAGTACTCGACAGCCACCACACAGAACACTATTACTACTACCACTACTACATGCCACTACAGACGTGCAAGCTACTGGATCACTGCTACTAGCACAAGTGCATTCCGCTACGGACTTACAGCCACCACACTGAAGGGACATGGTTGGATTGAAACAGACTACAAACGCGGGACGCTGAATGCAACCGTTGAAAACCGTTGGTCCTCCCGGCTGTTCCACTGGGAGGCTACTCCCCATTTCAACTAACATAAAAATATAAAAAAACTTAACCTAACCTAACCTTACTTAACGTAACTTAACTGAAATTAACTAAACTTAACCTAACCTAACCTAACTTAACCTCACGATAATACAAGATTCGGGCTTTAAGTAAATTCAATTATGGGGAATGAACCAAATGTAACAGCCAAGTAAGTGGTAGTGAGTGAAGGGCCACTGACAGATGAGTGACAGTTGCCTTGCGCTGCTCTACGCGCGGCCTCGCGCGTAAAATAGTTCCAACTTTAAAGCTACTTTAAACCACTTATAAATAAGTTCCGCACCCAAAAACAAATTTTTATATATTTAGGAAAGGCGTTTAAATCGTGTTAAATCAGTTTTAGCTCATAATATCATAAGTCACTATTCTAGACTAATACCGTCTTGGAAAGTCAAAAGCATTTTCAAGAGGTTACAGAAACTTCTGACCGGAAACTGCCAGAAGGGTTATTACTTTTGCTAATAAACATTTGTTACCCACAAAGTCTCTCGTTGTCTTAAAAAATCTTTCTTTGTGCCTAATTTATCAAAAAATTACCAAAGTGTCAATAAGACGTCTTTGTTTTACTATACCAAGGTATAATAAATTACTTACCTATATACTTTCAATCTGATTTTTGTGATATAATCGAATTGTACTTCTTATTCAGACTCCAGACTAATAACAAATCTCAAATCTAGATCTTTAGATTAAATAGAATTATTGGTCATTTTTATTCAATTGACAATTCTTTAGTAAACAAACTGCTCTGATTTAAACAGCAACAAAAACACCCAGACGCAAAACTGAACTGAAAAGAAACAGAAAGTAATAAAATTAAAAGGAATGCCAACTGTACACGAGCGTGAAGTATGCCCCATTTTTTGTCTCATTTTAGATAAAAACCCTTTTTGACTAAAATCACCATATCTCTGTGTTTTACATAGATACGCATACCATTGACTTTAAATATACATTTAAAATCAATTTAATTATAAAAACATATACGAAACAAAAATAAATAAATAAAAGTAATAAATTAATATAAATTACTAAAACTAAAAATAGAAAAAAAAGAAGATATATTCAGAAGAGAAGAGGCGGTATTGCAGCTCCATCTTTGAAAGGAACGCTCCTTGTTTTTCTTCTCGTCCCACGAAGACGCAATGAGACTGCCCGGATGACTGAAAGTTGGCTTTAAAATCAATGGTTTAGGACTAGTAATATCATCTCATCGCGCCAAGTAGCCTAATATTTGAACGGCTAACGGCTAGAATTTCCACCAGTTAAGTGGTAAAAAAAATTAGTAAATTAGTAAAAAAATGTATAAAATATGGTTTTTATAATGAAATTCCCGTTATTTTTGGGTACCCCCTCGTATACCGGGTGGCCACGATAAAGTGTCCTAAAAGGATTACAGAAGTACTATTAGAGCTAGAATGATGAAAAAAACCTTTTTCTCTGGAAACCGAACATGGGGATTTTAGAAAAAATATTTTTAAGATTCTTAGTATACAGGGTGTGTTAATACTGAAACTCACAGGGTCCTAACTCGAGATTTTTAAATACAAAGGTGGTCATATTGTACATAATTTTAAACCAAAGACAATTCTTGACATTTTGACGGAACAATTTTTTTGATATGTTGCCCCGTTACTAAACTAGAGCTATAAACGTGAATCGCGTAAGCTTTTACAGGTCGCCCTGTAGTCAAATTATCAATTCGATTACAAATATGGTATTTACGTATTGTTTCTCAGAATTTGATGGGCTTTTCAACGGTATGTCGTACAACCATGTTTTTGAAACATTTCTAACCTCAAAATGGATGTAAACATTGAAGCTGTTCTATCATGAATAAGTCACAAACATTAAATAGTAAGGTATATCGTGTTGTATATCATTGTAAAGATAATTTTAATGTGAACATTTTTTGTGTTCAACACAATTTTGTATCTTTATTTGTTTAAGAGCTATAACAAAAACCCAATTTTACCTCGATTTTTCCGGTATTTCAGTAGTGTATACGGTTGTTTGACCTGCTTGGTAACAAAACTAATAGCAACAATTCTAATACAGTAGTTTTTCTCAGTAGAAAGTGATAAAATGACCAAAAACAAACATTTCATCTTTCTAGCTCTAATAGTACTCCTGTAATCCGTTTAGGACACTTTATCGCCACCCGGTATATATTTTTAATTTATATAAATGTGTTGAACAATATTGTATAAAAAGTAGTTGTTGGCACAATTTTCATGGAGCATAGTTTTGGTTGCTCATATAATGTCAAAGTAGGCTACCTACTAAGTCTTAAAATAAAAAAATCACATAATACTGCACTGGTGAAAATGCAATTATGTCGAACCACTAACACAAATAACACACTGAAAACTGAGTTGAAAGTTACTGAGCACTGAGTATATTTCTGAAATCATCAGAGAAAGACACACACGGGCGATTCAACCAGCGCTAACCAGATAAGCGCCGAGTTGCTTCGAGTTCGCTTCCGAGTATAATTCTATAATCATTACTAACTAAAGCTTCCGGTGTAGACTGCGTCAATTGGCTATTTCTAACTTCTACTGCGCCAGACGTTTCGCCCATTTTGCAATGGAGCATCCTCAGTGGACTTGCATCCTTTCGGTTGACTCGAAATCTCCTTATATAACATGGAGAAGTGGGAGGGGGAAGGGCGGAATACACCTGACACCTGCACTGCTCACCTGCGTCGGACAGCTGCGTGCACACCTGCGCTGAACACCTGTGCCGAACACCTGCGCTGTACACCTCCGTCGCTAAGTGTGAATTTTCTTCAACTTCTCTACTACGGGTTTCCAGGCTCTGGGAAGTTTATAGCTGTCGTCCCTGTTAATATTATTAGTTTTCTTGCCAATCTCCACAACCTCCCTGATTTTCCTCGGGTAGTAGTAAGGAATTTTTGCAAACACCTTTGTTTGGTCAAACTTGATACCATGTCGTGTCTCAAAGCTATGTTCTGCTACTGCTGACTTCTGTGACTCTTCGTTCTTTGTGTGTCTAATATGTTCCTTAAGTCTTGTAGAGACCAATCTCTTGGTATCTCTGATGTAAACAGAACCACAACTGCACGGAATTTCGTACACACCAGGAGTGCCCAACGGAAACCTATCTTTAATAGGTTTTAGGCAATCTTTTATTTTCTTGCACGGTTTGAAAACTGTCTTAATGCTGTGCTTGATTAGGACCCTTCCTATTTTCTCTGTGGTTCCTTTTACGAACGGCAAGTAGGCCCGCTTAGCTCTGTCATCTTCCACCGTACTAACAACAACTCTATCATGAGCTCCTCTCTGTTGCTGACACCTCTCTAGCTGTTTCCTGAAGGCAGAGTTGGTCTCAAAGTTGCTGTAACCATTCATCCTCAATGAACCACCATTGGAACCACGTAACAACTTCTCTTCTCTTTTCAAACTCGCTGCGTCAGAAATATGGATAGCCTGGTTAATCAAGGTGTTCAAAACCCCTGACTTTTGAGCCGGATGGTGATGAGAGTTGGCGTTGAGATAACGATTGGTGTGTGTGGGTTTCCTATATACCGAGTAACCAATATTTCCATCTGACTTCCGCGTTGTCAACACATCTAGGAATGGCAGCTGCCCGTCATTCTCAATCTCCATTGTAAACTTTATGTTGGCATGGATTGAGTTCAAGTGTTTCAAAAAAGTGTCGAGGTTCTCCCTCCCATGTGGCCACACTGCCCATACGTCATCAACGTACCGCAACCAGAATTTAGGCTTCAGGGTGGCTCCTTCCAAGGCTTTCTTTTCAAAACATTCCATGTATAGATTGGCTGCTACTGGAGAAAGAGGAGATCCCATGGCCGCTCCGTCAATTTGCTCGTAAAAGCTCCCGTCGAAACTGAAGTA
Source organism: Matsumurasca onukii (assembly GCA_018831715.1). Taxonomy (NCBI): domain Eukaryota; kingdom Metazoa; phylum Arthropoda; class Insecta; order Hemiptera; family Cicadellidae; genus Matsumurasca; species Matsumurasca onukii. The sequence goes on along the minus strand of CM032059.1, from coordinate 24,693,456 downwards.
GGTTGATCTCAGACACAGTTGAGCCGTTTCCGCCACATCCTGGGTGAGAATTCCTCTATGAGGCAATCTTCTCCAGGGTTCAAGAGTCTATCACACTGTTTGAATCGCATCTCCTCTATGGATTAGCAGTATTGTAGAAATTATACTCGGAAGCGAATTCGCAGCAACGCGCTCGTCAGCTCATCATTCGTCTGGTTGGCGTGGGTTGAATCGTCCGTGGTCCGTGTGTGTCTTTCTCTGACGATTATAGAATTATACCCTTGGTATAAACCCTTGGCGACCAAACAATTGACTTCATGAATAAGAGTGGGCCTGACCACTGCGGTGGACAGCCAGAGCGTTAACCCCCAGGCTCACCCGGCCACTCTCCTGTTTGTCAGCGACCACTTACTTCGATCAAAGTGAGGACTCCAGTTAAGCCTCTGGTCCAGAATGACTCTGAGAGCTCTGAGTTGCAGATGTTCCTCCCTACTGTTACTTGTTTAAGACCATCCAGCTTGTGCTACCTTTTGAAGGTAGCTCCCCTACTGCAACAGCTTTCTTACGAGAATTTACCTTAAGCACCTTAGGGAAAAGCACCTAAGAGCACAATGACATTCTAGAGTGTCCGACAGCGGCACAGTGACTTTCAGGCAATTTTTGGATTCTAGTTGGTTAGTAAACTATTCCTATACAAAGTGTTTGGTAAAATAATTTCAAACATTAGCTCACTTCAAAGAAAACTATTAGAAAAATGTACTAGCTACTTGCACGCTAGTAAGAGTGAAATAGTAACCTCAATCTCACATTTTTTGACCTCTGTTGCCCTGTCCTACAATCACGCTGTGCTTGTCGTGCGTGTTTGGCACTTACATCTTATTTTCGACTATTGCAACACTAAAATCAGCGGAGAGAATCAGCTGGATATAATGTACGATGATTGTAAGGTTATTTTGTGGTTGCAGGAGAGCGAAATCAACCGAACAGTGTTTGACGGAGTCCGCCTCCCTACCGATCCAGTTCACACAGTCTCCTGTCCAGCCACTCCAGCAGTTCCAGTAGCGACTGGAATGAAGCCATGGTCCGGTGTCATAGTATGAGGCGTGTTTTTTAAGTAAGTACCATTTTTAAATCAAACAATAACGAGCAGAGATTTCATAATAATTTTTATTTTACATGAAAGCTTATACTTTAAACTATTTTTCTACATAATTGCCACTAATATTAAGGCACTTATCATATTGTCCAACTAGCTTTTAAATTCCGATGTCATAGAACTCTGCCGCCTGACTTGACTAAAAATCCAGCACAGCCGTTTTGACTTCATCGATGTAGTGGTGGCGCATGCCGCCCAGGTACTTCTTCGATTGAAGGAACATGTGGAAGTCGCTCGGCGCTAGATCTGGACTGTAGGGAGGGTTTTCAAATTGTTTCCAACCAAATATGTGGGTGGGCATCGTGAAGCAAAATGACACCTTTAGTCAGCATGCCTCGTCTTTTGTTCTGGGTGGCAAGGCGGAGTTTGCTCAAGTGTCACAGAAGGTCTCTGAATTGATTCTGTCCCCACAAGGCAAAAACTCCATCAACACCCACTTCCTGTCCCAAACCACTGCGCACATGATTTTTCAGGCTGACATTGTTTGTTTGAACTTGATTTATTTGGGTGAGGTCGAATGTCGCCATTCCATAGATTACTGCTTTGATTGTGGTGTATTGTAGGCGACCCATGTTTCATCGCCTGCCACTATTTGGCTTAAAAAAATCATCACCCTCTTCATCACACCAAGAAAGGAAAGCCAAAGCACTGCCCAAACATTTGGTTTTGTGCACTTCATTCAGCATTTTTGGAACCCACCGTGAACACAACTTCTGATACTGCAACCGTTCCGAATATCAGGTTTTAAATGCTTTATAATATTTATTACACTCAACTTACAATTATAAATTACACATAAAGTGAAAGAGCCACTCAAACAGTTTTGTTTGTTAGCAACAGTGTGCATGTACACGCAACGTTTCCACCGTGGTCCGTTTGAAAGCGCTAGTAGCAAAGATTTAGTAGCAAAATGTAGTTGCATTACGATGAAGATTTTATCGGTCGTCTTCAGTGATGAATCGACCCTTCACTTTAGTCGACATATTGTTAACACACTCATAATGTGCTGATCTGGGGCACAGGAAATCCTCACAAGTCCAGTGCAGACTCACGAGACTCCCTCATGATGTATGTGTTGTATGTGACTTGATGTGCGCCGGGGACAAATGGTTGTCTTATTTGAACACCTGAAAGCTTTTAGGTAAAACTGTTTGAGTTGCTTTTTTATTTGAAACATCATTTATGATAAATATAATGTAACAAATATTATGAAGTTGTTAAATTGTGTCACAATAAGTTACAAAACATTGTTAAATTATTAAGTGCTCAGAGTTATGGGAAGGGGAAGTGGATAAAAAATAAATGCTGGTCCAGCTTTTATGTTTTAATAAATATTTAAAGTGTTTCTAAATATGAATGTCTATATTGGCATATGAAAATTAGCATTTTTCCCACTTTAAAGGTTTTGTATTTTCTAAGTTTGAATTAATATCTGTTATATATAACAGTTGACCATTATGGTCTGATAAGCATGTTACAATTCTCTCAATAGTTACTTGGGATTGAGGTATTATGTTTGTCCCAAGGAAATGTTTGTACTAGATACTTTAGTCACTCTTGGTGGCGAATCAACCAGGTATCTCATATTTGTAACTTTTACACGTTTTTTCAGTAGATATTCTATGAAGTGAACTTTATACTAATTCACTCCATTTTATACGTGTTTTTCCAGAGCTGCAAAAGTAATGTAGTTGCTGTGTACTGAGTTGTGTTGTGTTGCAGATATCCGCCACCACCACACTTACCGGCTGTGATAGTACCAACCCGACAGAGCCTGCCTGCCTTTACGACGCCACGCCCACGCCCATTCTACACACTTACCGGCTGTGATAGTATCAACCCGACAGAGCCTGCCTGCCTTTACGACGCCACGCCCACGCCCATTCTACACACTTACCGGCTGTGATATCAACCCGACAGAGCCTGCCTGCCTACGCCACGCCCATTCTACACACTCAACAACCGACAGAGCCTGCCTGCCTTACGACGCCACGCCCACGCCCATTCTACACACGCAGCTGTGGTATCAACCCGACAGAGCCTGCCTGCCTTTACGACGCCACGCCCACGCCCATTCTACACACTTACCGGCTGTGATAGTATCAACCCGACAGAGCCTGCCTTTTACGACGCCACGCCCACGCCCATTCTACACACAGAGCTTGATAGTATCAACGACAGAGCCGCCTGCCTGACGCCACGCCCACGCCCATTCTACACACTTACCGGCTGTGATGGTATCAACCCGACAGAGCCTGCCTGCCTTTACGACGCCACGCCCACGCCCATTCTACACGCTATAGTATCAACCCGACAGCTGCCTGACGCCACGCCCACGCCCATTCTACACACCTTACCGGTGTGATAGTATCAACCCGACAGAGCCTTGCCTTTACGACGCCACGCCCACGCCCATTCTACACACCTACCGGCTGTGATAGTATCAACCCGACAGAGCCTGCCTGCCTTTACGACGCCACGCCCACGCCCATTCTACACACCCTACCGGCTGTGATGGTATCAACCCGACAGAGCCTGCCTGCACGACGCCACGCCCACGCCCATTCTACACTTACCGGCTGTGATAGTATCAACCCGACAGAGCCTGCCTGCCTTTACGACGCCACGCCCACGCCCATTCTACACACTTACCGGCTGTGATAGTATCAACCCGACAGAGCCTGCCTGCCTTACGACGCCACGCCCACGCCCATTCTACACACTTACCGGCTGTGATAGTATCAACCCGACAGAGCCTGCCTGCCTTTACGACGCCACGCCCACGCCCATTCTACACACTTACCGGCTGTGATAGTATCAACCCGACAGAGCCTGCCTGCCTTTACGACGCCACGCCCACGCCCATTCTGCTTACAACTTACCGGCTGTGATAGTATCAACCCGACAGAGCCTGCCTGCCTTTACGACGCCACGCCGCCCATTCTACACACTTACCGGCTGTGATGGTATCAACCCGACAGAGCCTGCCTGCCCGCCTTTACGACGCCACGCCCACGCCCATTCTACACACTTACCGGCTGTGATGGTATCAACCCGACAGAGCCTGCCTGCCCGCGCCCACGCCATTTACGACGCCACGCCCACGCCCATTCTACACACTTACCGGCTGTGATAGTATCAACCGACAGAGCCTGCCTGCCTTTACGACGCCACGCCCGCCCACGCCCATTCTACACACTGCACCGGCTGTGATAGTATCAACCGACAGAGCCTGCCTGCCTTTACGACGCCACGCCCACGCCCATTCTACACACTTACCGGCTGTGATGTATCAACCCGACAGAGCCTGCCTGCCCAACCGACAGAGCCTTTACGACGCCACGCCCACGCCCATTCTACACACTTACCGGCTGTGATAGTATCAACCCGACAGAGCCTGCCTGCCTTTACGACGCCACGCCCACGCCCATTCTACACACTTACCGGCTGTGATAGTTCCACCCCTACAGACTGCCCACCCTCACGACGACTCGCCCCAGCACACTACACATTTTTCATAGCCAATTTTACCTCTGTAATGTTTCAATTGTTTTTTTGAAAATCTGTAAAGTCAGCAACAAGAAATGTGATAGGTTTATATAGTGTGGGTTAAGTTTTAGTGGGGTACTATGGTGAATTTTGTATTATGGTTTATTTGGTCTGTTTTTGAAAGTTTGCAAACGGAAATAAACCTTTAAAACATAGGCTATCTCAAGTTTTTTTTCCGCTTTTCATGAAATTTGGTACAAATGTTCTGTTTGTAAATACCTTAGTTGAGTTTGTTCAGGGTGGCCACAGACCGGGAAAATTGGAAATTATGCGGGAATAATAAGTACCGGGAAAAAACCGGGAAATATGCGTGAATTCTGGGTGTAACCGGGAAAAATCGGCCCTTATATCACATTGCGGGCATAATTAGAGCCTACCGCGGGTATGAAACGACCATCAAAGCGTATTGCGGGCATTAAATGGTGCTCGTAACGTACCGTGGATCTTACGCCTCTCGGAAAATATTGTAGCCTAAAAAGGCGATCATAACGTCATGCGGATATCAAATGCGCCTCTTGGAACGTACTGCGGATCTGAAACATCTCTCGGAACGTATCGCGGGCTTAAAAGGGCGATCGGAAAGTGTTGCGGATAATAAACGGATCTCGAAAAGTATAGTGAGGGTAAAACGATCGGAACGTACTGTGGGGGTTAAAAGGCGATCGGTACGTACCGCGGACGAAAAAGGGCGATTGGAATGTACCATGGGGGTAAAAATGGCGATCGAAACGTACCGTGAGGGTAAAAACGATCGGAACGTACCGCGGACGAAAAAGGGCGATCGGAAAGTGTCGCGGGTTATAAACGGCTCTCGGAATGTATCGTAGGATTTAAAAAGGCAATCGGAACGTACCGCGAGCGTAAAAAGGCGATCGGTATATATCGCGGACGAAAAAGGCCGATCGGAACTTACCGCAGGTCTTGGACATCCCCATAATGTATCGCGGGCGTAAATGGGCGATCGGAAAGTGTCGCGGGTAATAAATGGGTCTCGGAATGTATCGTGGGGCTTAAAAAGGCGATCGGAACGTACCGCGGGCGTAAAAAGGCGATCGGTATAAATCGCGGACGAAAAAGGCCGATCGGAACTTACCGCAGGTCTTGGACATCCCCCATAATGTATCGCGGGCGTAAACGGGCGATCGGAAAGTGTCGCGGGTAATAAACGGGTCTCGGAATGTATCGTGGGACTTAACGGCTCTCGGAATGTATCGTTGGGTTTGAAAAGGCGATCGGGACGTACCGCGGACGTTAAAAGGCGATCGGGACAAACCGGGTCTAACACGGCTCTCAAAACATACCGCGGGCGTAAAACCGCGATCGGGAAGGGTCGCGGACTTTAAACGAGGATTGGTGCAGACTGTGGGCATAAAATGGTCCTCTGCAACAGTGGAAGTGCACCGGGAAAATGTGTATATTGCCGGGGAAAACCGGGAAATATGCGTGAATTTTACCAAGCTAGGTACTTCTGTGGCCACCCTGTTGTTAACCAGCAAAATCGGACTGCCGGAACACCCTTTTCGGAAGGAATTTTTCCCCAAAAAGTGGTTTTAATGATCTAAAAATAGTAGCTTTTATCCGATTTTGATGAAATTTGGAATAAATATGTACTATATTGTTATACATCAATGAACCAAAAATTATAAAAATCCATCAAGCCTTTTTAAAATGGCGGCCAAAAGAGTAAAGGTTTGTCAGGTGACAACTTTTTTCTTTAAACCAGACATATGACACATTATTTTGGTCCGGCTTGTCGCCCTGAACACAAATCTTCAAACCATTTTAAAATATCTTGTTTTGTTCGGAAGTTATTCCCAAAAAACCTGAAAAACTCGTTGCGCCACTAATTTTGGCTACAGATTTTTTTTGGAAAATTAGACATGTGATACCTTTTTTGACAGGGCCTTGTCGACCCAAAAACAGACCTGCAAAGGTTTTTTCTTAATCTTGTTTCGTTTGAAAATTTTTTAAAAAGACAGTCATTTCCAATAAAATTTTATTATAAACAAAAAATTTTTATATATTTGGAAGCGCCTCGTCCCGCTGAACCCAAATCTGATTTTTAATCATGTTTATCTTTTTTCGTTAGGAAGATATTCACGAAAAACGAAGCCAAAAATCGCTCTGACCAGGGCCTTTGGTTTTTTTGATTGGCAAAAACCTTTGCGTCTCAGATCAGACATATGATACCTTTTTTAACACCGCCTCGTCGATTACGAATCTGCACTCCGTTGTACCCTATCTTTTTTCGTTCAAAAGTTATTCACTATTAACCGCCAACAAGGGGTGAAATGTTTTTTCACAAACCATACATATGATACTTTTTTTTAACCGCCTAGTCGCGCTGAACACAAATCTGATTTTTAAACATTTTTATCTTGTTTTGTTTGGAAGTTATTGACGATAAACCGTCAACACTTTAGTCCATGCCCAGAATAGGCCCCTGCTCGACTCTAGTCTTGAGTCCGAGCAGGGGTCCTACTTGGGGCCCTATTTTCTCTGTATTTTTTTAGCTTAAGTTTTGTTTGTATCTATCATCGTATAACAGAGAAAATACAATATCTGAATTAAATGGAAAATTAAAAATAATATGAACTTGTTTTTCTTCCTTTGTGTAGCCACCAGTCCTCTATCCAAAGAATTATTGTGCAAAATCATAATTTAAGGGGAATAGCTGGTACTGGTTAAAAAACAATATTTTGCACACAGAAACCAAACTGTAGTCAAAACAAAATCTTTGGTACCAGGGATGCAGAAATTGCCAGGAGACCTTGGAGTAAGTTCTTCTAGTTACAAGGAAACCCCTGGCAGCTTCTGAGGTCCTAGTAAATTGTGGAAATATTTAGTTTCAAGCACAGTGGCCAAAACAAGGTAAAACATGAGTTTGTAGTACCAGGGTCAAAGAAATCGTCAGGAGACCTTCAAGATTAATTTTTTTTGGTAGTCAAGTTCCTTGTTTACTAAGTTGCTTGTTGCACTCAGAACAGACTGTTGTGTCTCCTGCCACCTTCTGAGGCCCTAGTAGATTTAGGAAATATTGTGTTCCAAGCACAGTAGCAAAAATGAGATAAAAAATGAGGTTTCGGTATCAGGGTCGCAGAAATCTCCAGGAGACCTTTGAGTTGGCCTTCTCTTTTAAAGGCCAAAAAGGAGCCACAAAGTTGCTTGTTGAACTAGAACAGACTGTTGGGTCTCCTGCCAAATTCTGAGGCCCTGATACCAGGAACATTTTGTTTCTGTTAAAACCTATCTGGCAAGGCCCAAGATTAGACATTAACCATTTTAACCACCAATACCTTTGAGGTTATTTTGAATGGTTTTTTGCGTTTGTCTATCTGGAAGAGGGGGAAAGGCTAGTCACACACAATTCAGTTGTTATAGTTTTATTGGCTTGGTAAGGTTACAATAGATAATAGCACACTTTTCTTACTTTAATTTATTGATAAGAGATTTATTAAAATATTTCCTAAATAGTTTACAAAGTATAAGATACTAAATCTATGAGGTGTTAAAAGGTTTAAAACTAAAAAAAAGCTGTACATAACTGATTAAATAAAACAGTACATTAACTCTAAAAATTTACAAAATATACACATTTGTTCACCAATTATTTATCTTTGAAATAAGACCACAGTTTTGTCTCGTATTTACATTTTAAGAGATCATTCATTCAACTTACAACATTGAACTAATTTACCACAATTGCAAAAGTAACAAGGTCCTAAATACATATGTCTAATTTCATTTTCCATCAACGAATCTTTGAAGCCATGTAAGGCAAGGTTCACTGATGATCAATCATGGTGACGGTGCCTCGTTTCCAAGGGTTTATGAGACCTGACATTGTTTGTACGTTGAAAGAAGCTTTGCAGATGACTTCAACTTTTAGTTTGCGCAGTTGACTTCTTTCCTACAACTCTGGTGTTGGCATTCTCTCTAAAAATATTAAAAAACAAAACAACTTTACAGAAACAAAATCATGTGGCATTTACCAGTTTCAACAATTATTGTTATCTTCAACCTTGATACAGGAACAGACCTTCAGTTGATTAATATGTTTTTTTACATATTCTCATTACCTTACAATTTTTCTTGCTTAAGTATTTGAATGTAAAAAATGATTATAAATATGGAAAATTTGTTATTTTGCACATCACCCTTTTATTAAAAATGTAGTACTTGAATTGGCAATGGACTTGAAAAGCTGACAGTCCTCAGATTGTCAACTATTTAGTTGCCCTTGAGCAAGGAGGAAAAAACAATCCTTCACGTCTGTCTTTTTGGATCTAGCCCACATGCTTTCAAACTGCATTTTTTAAATAGACTTTTTAAACTCACTGTCGTAATTTAGTTATGATAGTTATTTTTTATGTAATATACCTTAAAACCTTGTTATATTATTATCTTTCAAGTATTAGGCCGGCCACACACTGGACAGACACGGTCAGTCATTTTGACTAATAGCGACTTAAAGGAGGTGTTTAGCACTATTGGCTATGGAGTCCCCACACACTCCATCGAACTAGACGAACAGACATCTAAAGACGTTTTATCCTTGACTGACGCAGCTCCCTCAAAAGACACGTTTAGTCAAAAGCTATTAGACACTGTCCGTTACAGCCTCCTGCGCATGCGCGCCCCCACATCCCCTTATTGTCACGTGATGTTTTCTTCCCGCTTCGAGTCAGCTGATCCCTGCCATTATTACTGCATAGTTTACCAAGGTTTTTGAGTGCAGTTTGTTAGTCATGTCGTCAGAAGTCACTCCTTGATAAAGTCTGCCAGGTTCCTCTTGTGGTTTATGGGGTGTAACCAAAAATCTCTGGCTTTAGTGTCTTTTTCCGACATCTGGATAAAGTTCCACATCATAACCACCGCCTCTTCTTCCTCCTCTTCAAGTTATATTAAATTATAAATACTTGCTCTTAATACACAATACAACAATCTAACTGACTGCTGGACTGGGAATGGAGGGACGCCAGAGGACAATGTTCTCTACGAAGAGTCATGACGCTTAGCGACTAAAACCCCCCCACAAAGGATCAGTCAGAAAAGTCAAACAGGCAGAAACGACTAAAGACGTCTAAAAGCATCTTTGACTAAGACTGTCTGTGTCTAATCCAGTGTGCGACCGGCCTTAAAGTTCATGAGAGAGTAACTTGTTTGACTTTTCTGACTGATCCTGTGTGGGGGGGTTTTCGTCGCTAAGCGTCATGACTCCGTAGAGAACATTGTTCTCTGGCTTTCCTCCATTCCCAGTCCAGCAGTCAGTCAGATTGTTGTATTGTGTATTTAAAAGTGCTAGTATTTAATCTAACTTGAAGCTGAACTTTGAAGAGGAGGACGAAGAGGCGGTGGTTATGATGTGGAACTTTATCCAGATTTCGGAAAAAGACACTATAGCCAGGGATTTTTGGGTACACCCCATAAACCACACTAGCCAACAATTTATCGACATCCACAAAGTTTGTGACATCATCACTGTCAACGATCGTGGCTTCTGACGACATGACTAACAAACTGCACTCAAAAACCTTGGTAAACTACTACGCAGTAATAATGGCAGTGAACAGCTGACTCAAAGCGGGAAGAAAACATCACGTGACAATGAGGGGATGTGGGGCGCGCATGCGCAGGAGGCTGTAGCGGACAGTGTCTAAACGCTTTTGACTAAACATGTCTTTTGAGGGAGCTGCGTCAGTCAAGGAAAAAACATCTTTAAGTGTCTGTTTGTATAGTTCGATGCCGTGTGTGGCGACTCCATAGCCAATAGTGCTAAACACCTCCTTTTATTCGCTATTAGTCAAAATGACTAACCGTGACTGACCGTGTCTGATCCAGTGTGTGGCCGGCCTAACTGGTCAGTTACATTTGGGAATAACTGTGAGTAACTGTGATCAGTCACATTGATTCAGTTACATTTGACAAAGGGTAACTGTAATCAGTTACTAATTTAAAGTAACTTCCCCCAAGTCTGTGAATATCCTATAACAGGAAGTGCCCTTTCTGACCTCCTTTTGAGGAATAGCCTATTTAGGAACAAATTAATTCAAAACAAACCTTGCAGTCTGCCTCCTTATTAGACCTTGTATTGGCGTTTTATTCTTCGGCAATTCATTTTCCCTGCTAAACAAATATAAAGTGAAAGGTAGCGTTAAAGAAGAAACTAAGTTTAATAATATTCAAATGCGTCAGAAAACTATCTTGTTTTGTTGAAGCCATTTAAAACTGATATGTTGCTTCTATTGCACACTAATAATCATTTACTGCCGTAAAACTTCACAAAGTATTGACAAAGTCACGTTAACTCAAATCAGGTTATCTCAGTCGAGTGTGATTAAAATGTCCATCAATTACATTGATCTAATTTATCTGCCAATTGCAATTCACAACACCGGTTGTTGAGAAAGAAAATATACGTTCCTGCATGCAATGTTATGTCAACATTTCACCTTGCGTTCTCTTTGGAAGCTAGTGTTGTTGGTGGAGTTAGTTTCTTGATCACATCGATATCTCTGAAAAAAAAGAAAATAGTTTTTTATATAATTGAGCAAAATTGGGTAACTCAGTTACTTCATTTTCAAGAGCATCTCCAAGTACAGTACAATCACACTAATCCGGCCCATTTTGGGATCGGAAGCGCCGGATAGTCGAAAATGCCGGATTACCTTATACCTTCCTTCTTTGCCGAGACCTTCTCGGGATAGGTTGTGTCATAAAAATATATAACTATATATTAGTGGAGGTTCACTAAAAATGACTCAATTTGCCAGGAAAATCTTTCTTATGTTGGAAGATGATTCACTACTCTTAAAAAATTATTCAATTTAATTTTTTTCTTGTGAGCTTATTCAATTCTTTGAATATAGTACGAGGGCTGCTATTATGTTTCTGGCCTTGGTATGACTGATTGGTGCTAGACACCAGCTGATGTTTCTAGTGAAAAATTCACATTTTTAAACGCAACCTCAATAAAAAATAACCTTGATTTCATTGTTTTAAGTGGTTTTGATATCTGGCTGAAAATTTGATGTTTGGTGAAAAATAGAATTAATTTGTGGACATTTTTGCAATAATGTTTCGTCACTTTTGGCGTGGCCTGATCGGCAAGAGTGCACTTATGAACCTAATTTCTTATTTAGTAATGAAGCGCCTTCCTACAGCTTGGTTAAGAACTGGTTTGAACAAATTCGATGTCACCCAGATGAAGGGCGAACCCGTGATCGGTTGCCCAACATGAGAAAACGTCTTGATGAAGCATGAGTCATGTGACACTATCATGAGAAGGCATCTACGGCATTAGTCAAAATAAGATTTTGTATGGACATTTGATGTGAAAAAGGTTTGTTCATGGTGGATATTGCTAGCCAAATGGTGAAAAGGAAGCCTTCAACGGTCATGACAGTAGCTGAATTTGGAATGGTACATCACTATTTGTTTGCCAGAAACTGCCAAAGAATAGACGCTCCATCCTTCAACATGACAGTCAGCTGAAGCAATGCAGTTTTTGACAGTGTAAAACATTGAATTTATGACTCATCCTTCGTACAGCCATAATTTGGCACCTAATGACAAATTTTCATTCCCGAACATCAAGAAAAACTGTATGGGCAACGGTTTCCTACACTTGTAAGAAGCAGTTGTTGCGTTCAAAGCCCATGTTTTGGAAGTACCTAGTTTGGAGTGGAAAAGTCCATTGAAAATTGGTTTCAACGCCTGCAAAAGTATATTTATCTTCAAGGAGAACATTAAAAAAAGAATAAAACCGATTAGGTCCTTAAATTCTGGCATTTTCAACCCTAGGCCAGAAACATAAATAGCAACCCTCGTAGCTAGCGTATCACCACTTTGGTTTTTTTTTTAATAACGTACCTTTTATCAATTGTCAAAGTAACACGTTTACATTTTGCGACACCTCACGGTCCGTACTGAACGGGCGCACAGTTTAGCAACAAACGACAAACTTTTCTCAGGCTGTCTGCAGTGAACTGAAGTAATCGATACATACGATACACGCTTTACAGACAAGTCAAGACTCGAAAACAGGTGACTAAATTGCGCGATCCCAGCGCCGGATAACTGGATGTGCCAAAGTGGCAAACGGCCGGATTATAGAGGCTGTACTGTATACCCTTGCAAAACAAGACAGAAAGCCTGTTATTTTTAATTTATTGTTGGACTGAAATGTGTCAAAATCTTCACTAAATTCATTCATGTTTGAAAATTAATTTAGCCTTTAGTTAGATTCAGGAAATAGGGCACTAGGCCAGGATATGCTATCAAAAAGGAATAGAAAGGAGAGCAGGCTCACCTGGATAAAGGAGAAACATATAAAAGAACACAGACTTTTAAGTTATCTCCTTTTGTCTTGACTAGGTCTGAACATTTTGTCAGTCAGTGTTCTTTTATGTGTTTCTCCTTTATCCAGGTGAGCCTGCTCTCCCTTCTATTCCTTTTCGCTAGCCTTTAGCTAGTAAATTAAACATTGAATATGATATAAGTATCATGTTTACCCTGTGTTTCCTTTGGAGGTTGTCGGTGGTGTTTTATTTATCACATCAAGATCTCTGAAAAATACAAGAGCAATTTTCTTAAAAAATGATAATATTGCAATTATTGTAGTATTTTTTGTAAATGACTAATGTGTTGTAAATCACTAAATTTCTTTAAAGAAGTCTAAAATGTGCGTGAAAATGTGTTCACAAACCCTACAAAACCTCCTATTTAAACACATAGTCGATACACAAGACCTTAAGAAATTAATAAACTCATCTATTAACTATTACCAAATTAAACAACACAACAAACAAAAATAGAACTAGATGGTTTTCAAAAGAATGAAGGACATGTGTGACTAGGGAAGGCCTAAGAAGAAGGTACAGACCAAGAGAAGATAGGTGGACAAAGTGAAAAGGTATGTGGAAGAAAGGGGATGTCTTTGTTAAGAAGTGGAAGAACAATAACTCAGGAATTATCAATATTGTAAATAGTAGCGGCTTGTCAGAGGAAGGCCAACCTCCCTTAAAACCGGTAGGCAGCAAAGAACCTAACATACCTATAGTATTTTCTTTAGTACAGAGTCATCCAGTGAACTTTGATGTTTTTGGAAAAATCATAACTCGGTTAGATTTTGGGATACATAACTTTTATTGGTTTTAAACTAATCACAAAAAGGGGGATTTTATTTCTAGTGTTCATTTTTTGAAAATAATATCGTGCATATGATGTCCATTTGATGCAATGCATTTTTCTACTCTTTGTCTTAAGCTTCGCTGTACGCTGTTCAACATCTCTTGAGAAATACGGTTGATTTCTTCAATGATCGCCTGCTTCAAATCTTTTAAATTACGTGGTTTTCCTTGTATACCCTTTCTTTTAGATGCCCCCACAAGAAAAAATCACAAGGTGATAGATCGGGGGACCTAGGAGGCCAGGGCATGTCTCCACGAGCAGAAATCAGTCGGCCGGGAAAATGTCGTCGGAGAAAGCGCATTGAGTCATTGGATATGGCATGTCGCTCCATCTTGTTGAAACCATACCCGCCTCTTTCCTATTCGATTGCGTCGTAGCTCCGAAAGAAGGAAACCTTTCAACATCGCGGTATAACGCTGAGAATTAACTGTAACAGTAACACTGTTCTCTTCAAAGAAGTAAGGTCCAATAACCATGTCCTTCCCAACAGCACACCACACTGTTACTCGAGGGCTGTGAAGAGGTTTTTGATGGGTTTGCCAAGAATTTTCATTCCCCCAATATCTAAAGTTTTGTTTGTTGACAAAACCATTCAAGTAAAAAATGTGCTTCATGGCTATAAAACAAAATCCTCTCTTCATTGTCCTCAAACAAATCTTGCAAACTCTGACAAAACCTGACTCGTTTGTTGTAGTCTCTTTCCAGCAACTGTTGACACAACCATCTTGTATGGATGAAACTTTAGGTCGACTTTCAAAATTCTTTGTAAAGTTGTTTGACTCAAGTTGATATTAGATGCACGTAATCCAATTGAACGATTGGGGCTCTGGAGGACATTCACCCTTACTCTTTCAATGTTTTCTTCTGTTCTTACTGTTCGTCTTGCTCCCGGTTTCTTCTTCATGACACTGCCCGCTTTATTAAAGTTTTTTACCCACAATAAGATCAGATTACGTCTTGGCATCATTCCTCAGTGAGGAATTGAGAATTGACGCCAAAAATCCCGAAGAGTTTGAGTAAAAGACTCATTATTTGCAAAAAGTGTCTCACTGCAAAAACACAATGTTCTGTCAACCAACCCATTTTGCGTTGTTATGGTAAACAAAGAAACAATAACTGTATTTGTTGAAAACATATGATCTGAAAAAAATATCCCTTGTTGTGAACATATTGCCAACTGCGCATCACTGTCAGGTAAAATTAGTGGTCTCGCTAATCTACAACCCTATGCGAAATCGGATGCGGATTAGGCATATATTGAATTTATCATATATTGACCTTATAAGGTCATTCGACTAATATTTTATATTTAAATGTAAGAAACTGTGTATTTGAATACAACTGTGTACACTGTAATACAAAACAGTCGCGAGTAACATATGAGATATGACGGGCAGTACAAAGATGATGTGGCGGCAGGGCCTACGTGCGTGCCTTTCCTCCCCAACCCCGCCCCATTTACAGAGTACCGACATCCGTTCTAAAACAATCAATGACTCATCACCGTGCCATACTGTGAGTGTGTCGTTGCTCACTACCCCCGAGTGTGTTTTGTTTTGTGCGCACACAGATAGTGCGTTGTTTCGAGTGGTGGTTAGCGTGAATTTTACATTCTTTTGTTTCTACTGTAAATAAATATGGCAAGCAAATGTAAACATAGCTTACATAAAGTATGATATATGTAATTGGAAAACCAGTTTTATTTATTTTACCAACTCAAAATCAGATAATTTTTTCCCTCAACAGTGTTTTAAGCGTTTTCGGATTAGCGGGTTCGGATAAGCGGGACTCTAGTGTAGTACTATACCAATTAAAAACATCAAAGTTCACTGGATGACCCTGTATTTGGAAAAGAACGCTTTGATTTAAGTACTATTGTATCTAAGTTTAGTAAAAAAAAGGCCTTGAAAAGTCACGTTTAACGCCTGCACACTAGCACACCAATCATAAGGTCTGCATTGTATCTGGGTAGGAGGGATGGGGAGCAATGATGAGGAGAACGAGTGCAGGGAGCCTGCTGTTCGTGGTTCCAAGCACAAGAAGGAGGCCTAACCCGCCTCTGCTTCCGCTTGCTAGAGGAGGCATTGACCAAGGAGAGAGGTTATGTTTTTGTTTCCGTCATGGCCCGTGTGTGTATGTTTCGAGCCTGTGTTGTTTATTGTTTACTGAATTATGGAAGTATCTCTATCTCGACAGATGAGTATATACATTGAATGTTGTGTTTTCAATGTTAATGTTTTCAGTTGAAGAAAGAGCAAGGTATGTGGTGTGGTTGAATAAATTAAAGTCAGTGACTTTAGTGCAGCGAAGATTTAGGACAACTTTTGTGGGCAGGGGGAATTTTGTATCTTACCCTGTCCCACGAATTATCCTAAAAGGAGAGCGTCTGGCCACTACCCAGTGATTTAGTGATCTTCCTAACTAAATTATGCTACTTAAACTAACATCACAGCCATCTTTATGAGTCCAACCAGTTATTAATGTAGTCCTCACCTCATGTAGTCCTCACCTCAATGAACTCCGATATTAGCTCAGAACCTACTTATTTAGTAATTACATAATTACTCGGATTAGCACACGGCACCCGTACGACCTTAGATTATTGAATTACCACGACCCCGCCATCTTTCCACCCCCCCCTTGGAAAAGCTGAAATTAAAACATCATAAATATTTCCCTACACTTAAAGATTAGTACTTAGCTGAGTGGGAGTTCTGCACCGAACCTGTTGAGTCCCGACGCACGCTACCAGACTGGTCACCGGGGTGGAAAGGGGAAGGGATGAGATGTGTACGCGCACTTGCGCACTGGGTCAGCTGTACTGTACTGACCATATATGGTAGTTTATATATAAGGTGGGTTTCCTATACGAGGGGGTACCCAAAAATAACGGGAATTACATTATAAAAGCCATGTTTTATTATTTTTTTTACTAATTTACATGTATACCTTCAGTATACTCCCCATTTAGTGTAATGCATTTGTTCATTCGATGCTCCCATGGTTTTAAGCACCCCTCATACCTCTTAGTTTGAATGGCTGCATATCCTCGTTTGCCTTTTCACTCCTTCATTTTCGCATAACGGTGATCTTTATGTAATTTTTCACTATGGAGAACATAAATAGTCCGGGACAAGATTTGGCGAGTATGGGTCGGGGAAGGGTGGCCATGCTGGTATTGGCCAAAAGCTAGCGACCGAGATGGCTACGTGGGCAGGCACATTGTCGATGAAAGAACCAGTCTCCATATCGCCAAAATTTAGGTCTGGAATGTGTTGAAATTCTAAATTGAATTTTAACACGCCCATACAAAAGAAGCATTCACAATGGTCCTCCGACGGTCTTCTTGTAATATTGAAGTTTTTTCTGAACAATTTCACCAGTCCGAGAATTTGAAGGTCGCCCAGGACAGGCTTGTCTTCAATCGACATGGCGCCATCTTGAATTTGGGAAAAATAATAGTTTTATTCTGGTTTTGCTCAAAACATCGTCTTTGTAAGCTTTTTGATAATTGCAACCGTTTGTTCTTACCGAGGAAAAAGTAAAACCTCACTGCTGAGCTTTGTCCATTTAATAAAACCATCCAAATAAAGCGAGGCAGAACAAAACAACTTTTAACAAGCGCACACAGCTCCTCTTCACAGCCTCTCAGACTGGCCACACTGAGTGCACTGAACTCAGAGAGTTGGGCTTTCAGCCCTATCGACCAAATCTGAATTATACGCTTCCCACCTCGCCATCGACCGATTCCGATACTTTTGGTATACCACAGCCACCCCCATTCGCCCCCGGCAGCCTCGGGTGAACAGCTACCGTGGCCAAGAGTCATGTGACGAGAAAAATCCCGGCAAGCGGGAGACCCGGGTTCAAATCCCAGTTCGGTCCAAATATTTTTGTCTTCAAATTTATTTAGTAATAAATATAGAAAATTCATACATGCACACTAAAACATGAATAAAAATACTTGATATGGAATATATTAAAATCTATATGACAAAACAAATACCATGATAACATGAAGCTTAGCCTAAGTGGTACCACTACCTAAACTAACTTAAGCTAATGACTAGAAGGTGTACTACGTTGTGGGTGTGTGTGTGTCCGCTCCTGTTCGTTTCTCACTCCCTGCAAGGGGACGCGCTCCTTAAGGGAAGACGCCCCGCACCTTTCGGTTCACTTGGGTCTAACAAGGAATGAATAACGAGCCAGAGCTTTCCTAACCGTGTAGCTACTTAAATCTAATTATTCTAACTTATAACTAACTAAATCTGACCTCAACCTTCAAGGGTGTTGGGCTGAAAAAACCCCTTGAGTTGGGACACGTGAGCCCTAAGCACAAACCTTCTTGTTTTGGGGTCCACCAAAGAAACTGACCGGTGAAGTGAAGGCCTGTATAATGCACGGAGGAGACCATAGGGGTAACAACTTGTGGTTGATTTTATCTCCCACCTTGCTTTGGTGATGTTCCTTGTACATAACCCAATCGCCTATTTTGAAGGTTGGTTCCGACCTGCCTTGGTTGTATTGTTGTGCTCTATTTTGATGTGCTACCTTGAGATTCCTTATTGCTATCTCCCAGTTTTGTTGACTTGTGTTGGACGGTGTGTTGGGGTCATTTAACAAATCCAGATTCCAATTTAATTCGAGCGGTTGAAGAATTTGTCTACCCAGAAACAATTGCGCTGGAGACAACCCTACTAGTAGATCTGTGGTGGGCTGAGTTTAAAGCAATTTGGAAAAAACAAATATTTTGATCCCACTTGGTGTGATCTGTGGAATGAAATATGCGAATTGCTACTTTAATGTTTTTATTTGCGCGTTCTGCGTGACTTGAGCATGGGTAGTAGGGCGTTGTTGTAACGTGCCTTATGCCGTGTTTGAGACACATATCTGATATGACCCTGGAGGTGAAGTATTTTACGTTATCACTAACCAGAAACTTGGGGAAACCGAAGTAGGCAAAGAAATGTTTCTCTAACAAATTGACTGCCGTAGTCGAATTAGTGTTCCGTGCTGGCAAAAATACCGTAAATTTAGAAAAACTGTCAATGATTGTAAACAAATAGGTATTTCCTTCAGTACTTCTTGAGAGCGGACCGATAAAATCTATAAATACCTTTTGCATAGCCTGTGTCGG
The DNA here is from genome assembly GCA_018831715.1 of Matsumurasca onukii. Classification (NCBI taxonomy): domain Eukaryota; kingdom Metazoa; phylum Arthropoda; class Insecta; order Hemiptera; family Cicadellidae; genus Matsumurasca; species Matsumurasca onukii. The sequence goes on along the minus strand of CM032059.1, from coordinate 24,674,443 downwards.
TATTTCGGACGCTAAACGGCCTACTTGTGTGTTTTGTGCCTGTTTGGATCGCTGACATTCTGTACATGCCCAAACCATGTCAGCTATATTTTCTCTAAGATTTTCCCCCCAAAAATGTGGTTCGATACGCGCCCATGTTTTTTGAATGCCTAAATGCGCTGTGGTGGGAGATGTACGGTAGTACTTAAACAATACCTGAATTAAGGATTGTGGAATCACCAACCTAGGTTTGGCTTGTTTGGGATAAGCGTGGGACACGTTATTGGTTACCGTGTAATTTTGCACAAGCTCCCCCTTTTTAATCGTATTGAAGATTGCTTGGATTGCTGGATCTTTCCTTTGGTGGGCTTTGCCAAAAAACCTGTGGGGATGATGGACCATGTTGCGCCTGTATCTATTAACGCAAAGACTTTTAAATTTCCTACTTGAACTGTGGCGTGAGCCATTACATCTAACTGGATAGGGATTGTGCATTCGGTATTCACTTTTGAAGTGTTTAAGTTAAGGTGCGGCTCATCTAGTTGCGCAAACTGTGTGGGAAACACCGTGCCGCTTAATGGCGCCTCCCCCTGTAGTTTAAAGAACTACTGTGCTGTTGCCGCTTGTTTTGCACCTGTAGTGAATTGTCCGTGTACCCGGGCATGTATCCTAAACCTGACCGGTTCCGTGAATCAGGGTATGTTGAAGGAAGGTTAGGTCTGTGTGGAATCTTCGGACCTGAATATGTGTGTTGTGACGTGTGGTTGCGTTCGCTTCGGTATGTGCCCTACTCGGTTTTGTGATCTGGTCGGCTAGCGGAGCCCACTCTATGAAATCGTCCAATGACTTCACGATGCCTACACTGTTGAGTGAAATTCCAGACTCTACACTGATGTTGAGAAATAGTCTGAAAAATTTTGTCGTCCTCTGAACTAGGACTGATTATTTTGAAGGCTTGCCGTATTTTTGCGACGAATTCCTCCAGCGTCTCATTTGGTCTCTGGACCCTGAACAAAAATATTTCCTTTACTTGGCAAAGATTGTCGTCGGCTAAAAACTTTTGAAAAACTTTGCGTAATTTGGGGTCAAGTGAATTTTTCTTAATTAAACCTTGCCAGAAAATTCGCAGCTTGCCGCTTGTGAGCGGCAAAACCCGCACAGTGATCTCGCGTTCCTGGTCTGGTACAGCGTCGATAATGGAATCTATTTTCAGGAGAAAATACACATTGTCTGTATCATTGTTACTTGATGTTGGTCGGATGTGCCGCAGCAACTCATTGAGTACAGTCGCGTCGGTGTGACTGGCTTGCGGTTTACACCTCGGGACTAAGGTTTCCACTACTCTTTGCACTGCGTTGAGTGTTACCTGCATAGATTCGCGATGCATGTCGCGTACTAATTGTGTGACCTCGGTTGGCATCGCGGTTTGTTGTGCTTGAGATTGTGCTACTGTGGACTGGGCTGGGTCTTTCTTGACCTCGTCGGCGTCCCCTGAGGTCCGGTCCTGGTTTGCCTTACCGGATTTGGCATCCAAAACGAACCGCTTGAGGAGCTTACGGTTAAGTTCTAAGGTTTCGATTGGTTCGATGCCCCATTCCCTACACTGCTCAATTGCCTCTGTGGCATTGAGTTCGTAAATCCAGGACGCTGACTCCGGGATCTCCGAAACACTATATTTGGCCATTTAAAAATATGTGGAACTAAATTTTTCCAAAGATAAGTAGAGAATGTGGGAGGTTTTGATGCAAGGTACATGGTATTTTGCCCTAACTAAAATAATTTATTTGACATAAAAATTTTTTGATATACTTTTTTCCTGTTAAGAAACAAATCTTTAATGTTTTACTTTATGCCCTACGCTGCGCTGTGAGTGTAGTGTGCCTTAAACTTACTGCTAAATTAATTCCATCCTTGCTTTCTCCATTTTTTTTTCCAGATAGACATAGACGATAAAAATTGATGCCTAGGAGTTGTATTTTATTATTTCCCAAGTACCCAATCCCCCAAAAATTAACTCCCTATTTAACAATTTGTGCTTGTTAATTATAGGTAAGGAAGGTAACAAGGATATACACAGTCTGAAATGCATGAGATGTTTGACAACCCATGTGTACAACAGAAGGCTTGATTGACACATTAGACCTCACACAACAGTCCCTTACTTCAACCATTCTTCCTTATCAACAATACAAGCTACGAGTCAGTGTCACCCACATTGCATGAAACAACATGTTTGGTGCAAGCTCGTCTCAGGTGACCACAGAAGGTCCCTTCACAACTTTGTTCATTGGCTAAATTACCTATGAACAGCTAAATTAACCACTCAACTTTGGAAAAACCTTGGCAGCGAAAAACTTTTCATATGATAGAAAACATGACTTTTTGAGCTCAGTCTATAAGCAACTGTTGTATAAAATAGGTGTGGTAGGGATTAATTTCGGGTTGAGCATGATGTTCATGCGTTCTTAAAAAAACACGAACGAAGCTGCGCTAGTCAAAGTACCCTTGAGACTCCAGTTACAGATGAAACAGTTGACAACTTTGGGCAATCTTGCCTTAGAAGCCCTGATAAATCTTCCCTGCCTATACTAACGAATAATGTTCTTTCTACTAGCGCAACTTTGATCAAAGTCGGCCTAAATCCCCGCTGCACTTAAGTCACTGACACACACCACACACTTTGCTTTTTCTTGATCTGAAAACATGTTAAAAATTGAAAACACATTACAAAAACACAAATCATTACATTACATCAGGCCTAGCCCCACAGACATTCAATTTCAATGAAATTGTGGGACTCCATTGTCCTTTTCCTCAATTGAACAGTCAATCCACTGAGAACACATCTAGTCTTCAACAATCATTACCTTAAAGGTCCTGTAGGAACTGGACTCTGAATCCTATTTACATTTGAGGGTGTGCTGTGATTTTGCTGAAAAATAAAACAAAAACAGGTTGTAAAGGTTTTTTACAATTTGATATTTTTTCGGTAACCAGTAAAATTTTTGCAACTATATTTTACAAAATATAAAATTGGTAAAATGAGAAAGACAAATCATTGGCAAAATAAAAGTGTGTCGTGTGTTCAGAAAAACAAAATTCCTGTATATTTTACGTATTTTCAAGGGTAAATTTTGCCGATATCGTGTTTCTGTTAATGTGATACTAATGATCGCTTAAGTGCTGGCAATCTCTTGCCGGGGAGAGCTGGCCGACTGTCAGGCCAAGACAGTCTCTTCAAAGAGATGGTAGGAAAGTGGCAAGACTACAAGTTTTTGGCAGTTATCTCCAGACTTCTGTTAGAATCCATGGCCAAATAACAACTTGAGTTGCCGTTTGCGCCAGCTATGAAATCTCAACCTTCGCGACGATCCCGAGACTTCCGTTACCGATCCCGGCAATCCCTAGACTTCCGTTCCCAATCCTGGATATTCGTTAATTAAACAATATTTAACAATTAAACACATACTGGATAGTTTCATATTTTGACACCCCTTCCGTCCTCAAATAGTCAATCTATCAAATTTCTATTGTAGCAGGAAATTTAGAAAGACAATCACAATGCAATTTTCAGCAGCAAAAGTGGCTGTATTGAACATTCCAACTTAGCTAACAGGGAAATTAGGTTGCTGGAACTATTCAGAATTCAGATACAACTTTGGAATGATAAAACCTACATACATACAAATTTGTACAAGTTATTGGCTTTGCACTTTGCAATAAGATGCACTCTTAAGCACAGTATTTTAACCTTCAAAAACAATTTTAAAAAAAAGTTAATCCGCCAGTCACCATGGGCTTATGCAGCCTGTGCGATGAATTAACAACAGACCGTTAGCTGAGGCGGGCTAGAACCTGCAAATTTCAGATCCACAGTCTTGCGCTAATGACTCAGCCATCACACCGGCAATTATTGCAATCATAAATCAAGTTTTCCAAGTTCTTCTCACTGCAAAAGATTTCAATCCTAAAATATTATAGTTTGTATGGTTTTAAACTCACCTCTGCAAATTTAAGATTGTAGTAAGAGTCTAGTCCTCTTGTAGGAGAAGCTTTTTCTTTAGGTTTTTTCAGATTGACTGAAAATTTAATAAATCTTCTGTAAGGTTAAGTAAACTGTAGCATATCTTTTAGTATTAATACTTACCGTTTTGTTTTCATTTTATTTCAATTTAAAACTTAGGAATACAACATTTTACTAACTAATGAAATAGGATACTGATTTTAGCACACTTGAGACCCTATCTTCTACATCTGTTCAACAAAGACTAAATCTATAGGCAATCAATAAAAACCAGTAAGTTTCAACAGAAACCCGAACTCAAAGCAGAACAAACATTTCACTTACTTTTCAAATCCATCAATTCAGTAGTCAAGTATCTTAAAGACTTCGCTTTAGACTCTTTTTCTTCTTTTAAATTTACAATTTCCTCTTCTTTTTTCTTGATTTCTTCTTGTAACTGTGTCATGCTTTGTTCTTTACTTTTTATTTCCAATTTGAATCTTGATATTTCTTTAAACTGCGACTCGTGAGCACTAGTTAAGGTTTGAATATCTTCTGCTAGCTGAAATAGATACACAGCTTGTAAAATTTAACCTCAAAATATTGAGTTTTTAAGAGTTATAAAATTAGTAGTCTTTGTACTCTTCTGTTAAATTAAACCAAAGATTATTTTAAATTTATGGTAGGTAGATACCACATGGCTGAGGCAGAAAAATCAACATAGTTGCTGCAGCCCGAGCACAGATAGTGCTGCCAGCTCTTGCTGTCTTTCTCCCCCTCAACTCGACAAGCTCAAGTTTGTCCGATGTCGATGACTAAGGCCGGCCGCACACCAACTAAGATTTCACCTTGTCACGCCGTGCCCGATGGTTGAGAGCAGCATACGGCACAGCAAGACAAGGCGACTTGACTTGGAGCTATTGACTTTGTGATTGGCTGACCGATTAGGGACTAGAGTGGAAAAATTCTATTAAAAGGAAGAAGGTGACTGTAAAAAAAGTATTTATGAAAGGGATTTTGGTGTTGAAAGGAAATGTTAGGTATGACATTTTTAACACGTTTGCGATGCATTCATGTAAAATTGTAAATAATGAAGCGATAAAATATTTATTTATTTTTAGACGGATTGTAAATTGGTGGGTAATTTTGCACCCAGAATAATCAACATCAACAAAGTCCCCATTATCCTTCTGGCCTCCCATTTTCACTTGTCACAAACAAACTACAACTAGACAATACTAAAACCCTCTTTCAACTGCCGCTGCCACTCAATTACAAGCAGCAGTGATTCCCGTACGCAGAACGATTTGTCTGAAGCATTTTGCCCAAAAAACAAACATTGACAAGGCAGCACAACATGCAGTGCGGCGCAGCTTCACCTCGCCTTGCTGTGCTCGATGCAATGAGCAACACCTTTATTCATACCAATAAAAACCAGGTTGCATGAAGCGCCTTAAAGAAAAACAAACGTGCCGTGCCATGCCGTATCTGGTGTGCGGCTCGCCTTAAATGTGACCAAATCATGCGGTTTTCCAGAATGAACGAACTTGTCTGTTGGTCTCACTGATGAGTGAGAAGTCAGGCCTCATTCTCTACCCTATCCATTTAACACCAGTTTTGTTTTTTTTTAATTGATAACACCAGTTTGGCCTAAATGGGTGTTACAGACTATGAGACTGAGAGCAAAAAATTCTGAAGATTTCTTTACCTTTTTGTTGGTTGTTTCTTTTTCCTCTATTATACAGTTTAAGTTTCTGATTATAGAGTGAGATTTCCTGAGATCTTGACCAAGACTAGTGTACTTTTCTTGAAAACATTTGAGTTTTTCTTCTAGTCTATTGATTTCCTTGTTTCGTACCTCCACTATGGAATCTAGCTCTTTCTGGTAAACAAAACATCCAAATATGTATTTACACAAAACAACACTATGTAAGCAAAATATGGGAATAAACAGGAGTTAAGTAAATCAAATTGAGTATTTAATTACCTTCTTGTGAGTAAAATCTTGAATTACCATCCTTAATCGCTGGATTTCATTTTGAAGTCTATTAGCTTCCTGAAAACATGAAAAGAGAGTAATATAATGTGTTAAAAGAGATTTAAGAAATGACTGAAAGCAACAAAATTTATTTGATAAACTAAATACATTAAAAGACAAACTATAAATTTTACATTTTAACTCTTAGGCTTTCGCGGCCGGTGTCATCACTAAGATCTAAGGCTTCCGGTTTACACCGCGTCACAGTTGAAATACAATTACTGCTAGGCGTTTCGACCTAGCTGTGGAGAGTCATCCTCAGTAGCTTGTTGACTGGCTGAGACTGGATTGGCCGGCTGTGGCGTCTTCCTTATATACCCCAGTGGGGGGGGAGGGTCCTTTCACCTGATTGGCGAGTGGTAGCGAGCCTGTTGCTCGTTGTCGAACTGGATTGGCTGGCTTCAATAGGACTTCTGAAGAACTGGCTGCCAAGTTTTTGATAATTTTATGCTGTCTTCTTTGTTAAAATTGTCTTCATGCTTAATTATTTCTATGGTTTCTCTAATTTTCCATAGAAATAAAGTCTTGGCAAAAATTTCACACTATTATCCAAGGAAAATTAGAGAAACCATAGAAATAATTAAGCATGAAGACAACCATAGAAATAATTAAGCATGAAGACAACTTTAACAAAGAAGACAGCATAAAATTATCAAAAACTTGGCAGCCAGTTCTTCAGAAGTCCTATTGAAGCCAGCCAATCCAGTTCGACAACGAGCAACAGGCTCCGCCCACTTCGGCCAATCAGGTGACAGGACCCCCCCACTGGGGTATATAAGGAAGACGCCACAGCCGGCCAATCCAGTCTCAGCCAGTCAACAAGCTACTGAGGATGACTCTCCACAGCGAGGTCGAAACGTCTAGCAGTAATTGTATTTCAACTGTGACGCAGTGTAAACCGGAAGCCTTAGATCTTAATTTTACATTTGTTGTAACCAAAAAAGTTTATATACCGTACTTGAGTCCTAAAACCATTTCCTTAACACATTAGACTGCCATACCTCGAGTTTGTTATAGAGCATAGCTTTAGCCGACCTCAGGCTTTTTGAAGTTTCCTCCAGTTTTTGATGATTACTAGCATTTTCTTTGAAAAGAAGAATATACTTGGCTTCTGAGTCCTTTTCCATCTGTTTAATCGACTCCAGCTGTTCAAATATTTTCCTGAAACACAATGTCGGTCACTCTAAAGAAAGAAACTAAACGGTCAGAACGGCTGGAGGTAAATGAGTGAAATCTTATTTTATATAACTAAACGGCTACACAAGACTAAGGTTCTGCACTAAGGACTAAGGCACTCTTTTTTGATTTGTTTAATCAAATTATTACCGTCTTGTCCTGTTGCAAACTTTCAAAGTTCTTGTTCAGTCCAAATCAACAACTTCTTCTCAATTTAGGTTCTGTCGTTATGGCGTTCTTGAAGGTTAATTCATTTAGCTACACCTTTTTATAAAAATATGACAACTTTTAAAGTTTTAACTATATTTTGGTTTAATCCCTACAATAAGAGGATTTCTGAATGTAGTACAAAAATCTTTCTGATCTGTTCAACACTTTAACTAACTCGCTATGCCGGTTCCAAGCCCGGGGTCTCATCACTCCCATAACCGATGAGAAAGGAGGAGGATTTCCTACCCCATCTCTTGTTCAATCCCAAGCATGAGATTTCCCATCCCCACCTGGCTCCTTCTCCTTCCTCTCCTCTCCCATTTCCTCTTTCCGCCCAACCCTCAGGTGTCAAGCGACCCGTGCCCATGGGGTGAATGGCACAGGGCTACATGTGTCTCAAACGGAGCCTGCTGGGAACCAGGGGACACCCAGTAGTATCTACCCTTATCTCTCTATTCGGGTCACTGGGGAGATGGACCGTTTATACCCGGTTCTCGTGGGAACAATAATGGAGCAAAACCAAAACAACAAACAAACCTAACCCAAGAAGCAGTGGCGGGAGTGCCTGTAGACTCGTCAGTGGCAGTGGGGGCGCAAGCCATAAACACGCCGGTGACAGACGAGGTACGCCCAGAGGATCTGCCATTGAAAAAGATGAGTGTCTGAAGTCTCCGCAATGGAAGAAGAGACACTTCTCAACTCTGAGGAAGAAAAGTCGGAGGGGAAGAAACCCAAAATCTCCAGACGCGAGCTCAGGGAGAAAAGGATCGAGGAGGCCCTCGCAAGAGGTGAGCCAAAGCTCTCCAGAAGGGAAAGACGAAAGCTTTGGGAGGAAAAGAATCGTGGAAGAGTGAACCCTAACGAAGGCTACTCCTCTCAGGGGAGTAAGGTGATTAGGGGAACAAACTACACGGTGGCCCCTCCCAAACCCCAACAACCCGGCGGATCAGGTGGGAAGAGAAATTTCTCTCAGCTGACACCGATCAACAGCCGGGGCAGGAGAAACGTAGAAGGACGGGAGACAGAATGGAGAGCTACGCCGAAAAGATCTCTGTGGAGAAGATTGCCGTGGTGAGACACGACCACCCGGTGACAAAGCTCACGGAAGAGGAGGCGGTAGGTCTGAAGAGGGAGCTGGGGAGACGAGCCATTAGAGGCAAAGACGTCCGAATGACCAGCTGCCATGCAGAGGGAGGTGCACTGGTGGTGGGCTGTGCCAACGCAACAACGAAGACTTGGCTGGAGAGGCAGATCCAGGAGCTGAGCCCTTTCAACGGGGTTGAGCTGAAGACTGGACCTGCGAAGGCTCTGGTCAAGATGGTCACAGTCTCCACCTTTGTTCCGAAGACTGTGGGGGTGGAGAACTCTAAGGAGCTGGTAACTGCCCTAAAGAACCAGAGCGATTTGGAAACTGACCACTGGGCCATCATTGGAGGCACCTCAACCCCCAATGGTCAATACCTGGTCTTCCATATAGACGAAGAATCCCTGAAGAAGCTGAAGACTCTCGGAATGCCCTTTAGTAGGCTGCGAGAGAATATCCTTCAAGCTGCAGGGACCTAAAGACCAGTAGAAGGATGACGGCAGTGCTCCAAGTCAATCTCCACCACAGCAGAGTTGCCACGGCAACACTCTGCCAGAAGATCCTGGCCGACAACATAGGAGTGGTCCTCATCCAAGAACCATGGACCGTTGGCGGCAAAGTGATGGGGCTGAGCACTGCCAAAGGTAAGTTGATCTATGATAACGGCAGTAACAACCCTAGGGCTTGTATATATGTCAGTAACCATATAAGATCACTAAAATGTCTCACTTTTGTTCCAGGGACATAGCAGTAACAGAGGCACAGATGCAAGCAGGTGATGGAAACATGACAATTCTGCTTGCATCTGTGTATCTACCTATGATGCTCGAGCCTCCGACAATAGAGATGAGGCGGATTGTGGAGGAGAGCATCAGAAATAAGAAACACATAATTATCGGCAGCGACGAAACTCTCACCACACAGCGTGGGGGAGCAGTGACGTCAACTATCGAGGTGAGTGTCTTCTAAACTTTATAGCTGAGACAGACTTAGTTATACTCAATCAAGGCCGTAAGCCTACCTTTATGCAACGTAGGGGTGCAGGGGTAAGGGAAGAGGTCTTAGATATAACATTGGCCACTAGGTACATTGCTACCAAGGTTCATGATTGGAAGGTTTTGGATGATCCGTCAGCATCGGACCATATGTACATCTCCTTCAAGGTAAGCTCACACTACTACAGAGACACTTACAGGAATCCGAGGAAGACAGATTGGGGCAAGTTCCGCAGGGAACTAGAAGACCATCTGGTAAGATCGGACCAGGATGCTGGGCAAGAGGTTGGTATGATGGCTGCATGCATTGAGCATGACATAACAGAGTCATATCACAAAGCCTGTCCATAGGTAAGTAGAAGCTCGAGAAGGCAGCCTGTTGGTGGACACCAGACCTGGAAGCCCGGAGAAGACATGTCCGCAGGTTGTACAATGTGGGTAAGAGTACAAGAAACTGGGACAACTACTTCTCTGCACTTACAGAGTACAATAAGGAGGTAAGAAGGGTCAAGAAAAGCTCGTGGAGGGAGTTCTGTCGGAGTATTGATAAAGTACCCGACTGTGCTAAGCTTAACAAGATCTTGGCCCGGAACCCAGGTAATGTTGTGGGCACAATCCGTAAGGGAGATGGCTCATATACAAATAGTCCCGAGGAAACACTTCAGGTTTTACTTAGAACACACTTTCCGGGATCTTTCCAACCCCTGGATACGGTTGCAGTCGGCCAGTGAACCGAGGCAGAACGTCTAAGGAGGACTGGGACTGTGCCAGGAAGGTTCTTAACTTTAAAGGTATAAAATGGGCAGTAAACTCTTTTCAACCTTACAAATCACCAGGTATCGATGGTGTCTTTCCAGCTCTTTTGCAGGAAAGTGCGGATCTGGTGATACCACGGCTCATTAGCCTATTTAGAACAAGCTTAGCTACAGGTTTCATCCCTTCATCTTGGAGGACCTCGAGGGTCATATTTATACCGAAGCCAGGTAAAGCCTCCTATGAAGTTGCAAAGGCCTATAGACCGATTAGCTTAACATCCTTCTTCACCAAAACCATGGAGAAGGTTCTGGACAGGTATATTAGAGATAGTGTCTTGGTCTCCCACCCTCTGCACATAAATCAACATGCCTACCAGAAAGGTAAATCTTGTGAAACTGCTCTACACAGTTTGGTAAGACAGATTGAACAGGCTATTGCATACAAGGAAATAGCCTTGGTGACGTTTCTAGATATAGAAGGTGCCTTCGACAACACTAGCACTTTGTCGATAGTTTCAAAGCTCATATCTAGAGGCGTCAACTCCACCATTGTAAGATGGATTAAAAATATGTTAGGTAGTAGACGAGCACAAGCGTCCTTGTGTGGGGTTACAAGGAGGTAAAACCCAGCGAGGATGCCCACAGGGCGGCGTACTGTCGCCAATGTTGTGGAACATCGTTGTGGATGATCTCCTCTGGGCTCTAAATGACCAAGGTATGTATGCTCAGGGCTATGCTGACGATATTGTTATTCTCATCAGAGGTAAGCACCAGACGACCTGTGCAGAACTCATGCAGAGGGCTCTTACTATAGTGGAGAGATGGTGTGACGGGGAGGGGCTGTTTGTCAACCCCTCGAAGACTGTCATGGTACCCTTCACGAACAAGAGGAGCCTTCGGATAACGAGTCCAATATTGGGTGGTCAACGAATTCAGGTGGGTAGAGAGTTCAAGTACCTAGGCATAACACTGGACGACAAACTCACCTGGAACAGGCACCTCACACAAATCACCAACCGGTCTCAGACCACACTCATGATGGTGAGACGCATGGTAGGGTGCACCTGGGGTCTCCGTCCGAGATGTCAAAGTGGTTATACACTAGGGTCACTCGACCTATGCTAGCGTATGGCTCTATCGTGTGGTGGCCCAAAGTACAACAAGGCACAGCGGCAGCAACCCTGTCAAAGGTTCAGCGTATGGCGTGTCTTGGAATACTGGGTGCGATGAGAAGCACGTCTACTGCTGCTATGGAGGTAGTGCTAAATATTCCTCCCCTGGACATATTCCTCAAAGGGGAAGCGAGGATGGCGGCCTACAGACTACAGTGCAGTGGTAATTGGCATTATCATAATGCAAGTAAGCACTCTAGGATAGTCGATGTTATTAAGCTAGATATCCTAGAAATGACTCCCGACAGAATGACAAGGACCACTGATCTAGAGAAGTCATACAAGGTCAGTATTGTTGGTAGAGATGAGTGGAGTCACGGGAAGCCTCCTTACATGAGGAATGCCCTTACCTGGTACACGGATGGATCCAGAACCGGACGAGGGACTGGAGCAGGAGTACTAGGGGTCAGACCCAAGTTGAGCGTAAGCATAAGTCTGGGCAAACTGGCAACTGTCTTTCAGGCGGAGGTGACAGCCATTGCTGAATGTGCAAGGATTAATGTAAGTAGAGGCTATAGAGGCAAAGTCATTTACATTAACTCGGACAGTAGAGCGGCGTTGTTGGCCTTGGACAGCCAGGAATAAGTCTCCAAAACTGTATGGGAATGCCACAAGGTAATTAAAACACTGGCAGAAGCCAACAAGGTTAATTTGTTATGGGTGCCAGGACACAGTGGGGTCGAAGGGAACGAAGGTGCGGATAAATGTGCTAACATAGGTGCCAGCACCACCCTCATTGGCCCGGAACTAGCGTGCTGCATCTCATACAGCCTAGCACGCCGCTCAGTTGCGGAGTGGGTCACAGGTGAACACCAAAGACACTGGGTAAGCGTGAGCGGTAACAGACAAACTAAAAGGGTGTTAAGTGGACCATCCCAAGCCCTGGCAGTAGAAGCTGTAAGTCTAAACAGAGTGGAACTCCGAAGAGTAGTTGGTTTTATCACTGGACACTGGGGGTTCCGCGGTCACCTGCAGAGAATGGGTATAAGAGTCGAGGATATCCTCTGCAGGAAATGTGGTGAGGCAGTAGAAACAGCTCACCATGTCATGTTCAATTGTCCGGCACTGCTGAGAAGGAGACAACAAACCCTGGGTACTTATTGTACGGAGGAGGGGTACAAACAGGAGAGTATTTTATCTAAGATCAACAGGTTTTCAAAGGATCTTGGGTTTGACGGTGAGTAGTCTCCTGTAAATGAGGGTGCACAATAAGCCAATGGCTGCGAGGCAATTACTAGGAGGCACATTATTGCACAAACCTAGCCCTCAAAAAAAAAAAAAACACTTTAATTTACTGAAGCAGTGAAGATCTCAATACCTTTGTTAAATGAGGTAGCTTTAACTTAAAGGTAAAGTAAAAAGGTAAAGTTTGTCTTGTTTAACGAGGCGATGTTAGGACTATAAAGTCCTCTCTACCACTCAACCTTGACCTTTACCTAGCATGACCGTACATTACATTACAAATGTAAGTGGTGACTGCGGGGATCGAACCCGCACCACCGGAGTGATGAGCTCCAGAGTCTCGTGCGATACCAATCCGCCACAGATCCGCTAAAAACCTTACTTATACTTAAAAAACTAACTTATATTACTTATAACTTACTTATTCTCTGTGCGAAGAGATGTCAACGTCACCTCACAGTTTATTTTCTCGCCTTGTATGGTTTTCAAAGCATCGTACAGATTTCTCAGCTCTGAATCTCGAGACTTCTCGATATTGCTAAGTTGTTGTTCGTACCATTTTCTCGCCTGAAAATTGTCTCACACTCAGTGATGGGTTTGTTACTATTACATTTTTGTGTACTCATATTATATAAAAATGTTGTTGGACTGATTTCTTGTTACAGATTATTCATGGATTCATAAATTTATCAATAAAGTATACAATTGTTATATTATTAAACACAATTAGTATTACATGTCGCCCGGCAGCAGCTTCTAGCTTCTAAACTTTAGGTAGTGTTTAAAAGTGTTAGCCTTTTTCCCATACAGTAGACCCTCGATAGAACGGACTAATGTGGCGGAAGGGTGGTCCGGATTTCAAAAAATCCGGACGATCGGGGGAATATTGATAAGCATATCCTGGTGCATTAGGATCGATAAAAAATAGACTCAAAATGACGTAATTTGAGGCCCAGATCGGTTACTGACGTGTTTAGCTGAGCCACACCTTAAAACCACTCACTATTGTAGGCAGTACTCACACTGAAGGTCTTACGAAATAAAAACACATTTAACGTTCAACAATGTATTTATTTCATTCAAAATACTGTATTTTCACAATTTATGTACAATTCATATTTACAGTAAAAAAGGTTTCTAATTTTAATAAAATTCCTCCATACGGATGAACACTCTCTTGCGCTTTTTGTCCACCATCTTAATCACACAATTTAATCACCCGACACACTAACACAAGTTATCACAATACAGATCTATCACATCACGAATCAGCTGCAGGTGACTCACTGTTGTTTACATTTGTGACAGCGCAGGAGCGGGGAGGGGCGACTCGCCGGTGCGCAGTAGATAGCCTGACATTATCGATCCACTCCCTGCTCCAGTCTGCGCGGTGTATCCTGACAACCCCAGCATGATTCGCAAACTCAGAACTCAGTTGCGTTTCTGCGTAGCTCCGGTATTGTCAACGTGACGTTTGTGCATTACATTGTCATTAAATATTATTTAAATTACTAGCATTTAACCTTGATGTTAAAAATACTGTATGTAACAAAAAAATATGTTTTTGTTTATTTAAATTTAAATTTTTTTACCGAGGGGTGGTCCAGACCATCCCGAATCCGGTCGAGCGAGGTCCGTTCGAGCGAGCGTCTACTGTACATTGAAAATTCCTGATCTTCCCAGAATTCTCAAAACTTCTCTAGAATTCACTAGACATTTTGACTTAATGTTTTAACAAATGTAGAGAACATACATAAATTATGTCTATGTTCATGAACACAAGAACCAAAAATAATGTAGATGTACCTTTTTGTAGATTTTCTAAAGTGGCAAATAGTTCAGATGTCTTTAGAATTAGATTATTTGACAAAGTTAAGACAATTAATGTCAAAGTTACAAAATATGGAATCACTATATAATTTTAAAAATTCTCTAACCAATGGCCCTTAAAGTGACATCCACTTAATTCAACAGATAAATTTGTTGAAAATGGTGATTTTTAGGATTAAAAACAAATATAGCAAGAAAAGACACTTATTAAATCTTTGTGACATAAATAATAGTTTAATCTAAGTACTATAATTATTTATTTATTAAATTTTATTCATGAGATGTATAAACTTAACTGACAACGTCTATTAGACATCTTGTAACCTGCTGTGTTTTTTAACATTAAAAATTCTTATTCTTAGCTTGAAGAGTAGTACCAACCTCACTTTTTCTACAACCAAATCTTGCAAAGTCTTCTTGATATTCTCTTCCTTGTCCTTTATCAGCAAGTCTCTTCTTTTTATTTCATCTTTCAGCTCTATCATAGTTTTTTGTGATTGTTCCCCTTCAGATTGCAAATTTTTTATAACTGTCTGAAAATTTGTATTAAAGTTAAACGTAGCAATTTTAAGTTTTTTTAACATTATAAAATAATCTGAAATGCTAATTCATGAAACAACTGTGTTTTTGATCATCATAACATGATAAAAGACAAGCCAATGCATAAAAAAAAACTTGTTGTTTTCTCATTATGAATAACATACAGGGTCACAAAAAAGGTGTACGGGATTTGAAAGTGAAATAAAAATACTAATATAATTGGAAAAATTTGACCGATTTTTTTTTACTGCCCCTTACTACTGAGATGAGTCATACTATTTCCCATTGTCTAACATATGACAATGAAACGCCGCTGAGATGAATCAAGCTACTTCCCATTGTCTAACATAATTATGTCCTTATTGCCTCCTCCAACTTTTTGGTCTTTCAAAGACACAACCAACGCAACAGACTATTTTTAGAGAGTAACATCAAATACAATTTGTTTTCACTCACTAAAATCTTGAAGTTCACTGGTAAATTTGTGTAAAACACGGGAAATGTAAAGAGCGGCCGGTGAATTGCCGCTCACACGACGCTCAGGTTGTCACTTGTCACTTGGCCGCTTGTATCGTAGCCGAGGCCTAAGTGTACTTTGATACTTTCATTAAAGACACCGACCACTCCTATGTAAAGTTTTACTTCAATAAACAAAGAATTATTTAATGGTATCAAAATTATAGTTTTAATATTAACTAGAGGAAAACATTACAAGGAACCATGTCATAAGCATTCTTCTAATAAACATAAACAAACATATTGTCCATTATTAAGAAATATCAAACAAACCATATGTTATTAACAAATCATCAAATAATTTAACTGTTTATATTTTATAATATGTACTATAACAAAGGTTGTTTAATTATTTCCAACATCCTAGAGGGTATTTTAAGGTGAATTTGGGATGAAGGGTGTGTGTTGAGTGTTTTGATGGATGATGAGGTGTGGTCTTGTTACAAACTAGCGCCGACTGTTCCCCAGATTGGGTCATTAATTAATAGCCCAACGACCAATGGAATGGACCAACGGCTTAACGTGACTTCCGAACCATGGGGAGTGGCCATACTGGTTTAACTATAAGAAGGGACTGACAAGTCTTAACTCTGTCTGAATAAAGGACATGCTCTATTTCATTTACCGTATTGTTAAACCCCTTGGCAAAGTTTTGTTGCCCTATAAACATGCTTCATTGTTGTTATAATGTTTTAAGTTAGTGAAGCCAAATCAAGCACCCTCCAAAAGTAAGATTACTAGAACTATTGGTTGCATTGATACGAAGAAGGTTCTTTAGAAGTGGCTTTAGCTTCTGGCGTAAAAGATTATTGCAGTAATATCATACACAAATATTATTTGCCGAAACAAAGGAAAATTCTGCTGTGTATCTAAAGAAGCAATAAAGCTAGTAATTTTACTTTTGCATGGTGTTTTATTTGGAGCTGCTTAAGTGTTTGTATGGCAACAAGACTGTCCAAACTAAGCCAAGAGGACAGAGATATAGCTAAAAGGTGAATATGTGATCATATTTGTAGGGGATACACACTGTACGTAATGCACACAACATTCTTTCCACCTCTCTGAATGGCCCTCATATTTCTGCTAGTGGTTTCAAAATTGAACATTTGGAAGGTAACGGGTAGGCCTGCTCACCCTGAGATTTGCAATGGTTCCCTGAGCATGTTCCTTAATCTCTTCTGCTGATCCTTCGAACATATCGAGGACAAGATGTGTGAAATATCTTGTCGGCTGTTGTTCTTTTATCTCCAAGTAATATTCCCTCGAGCCATGAGCTCTAACGTTCAGGAACAAACTGCAATAAACAAACATTGTGATGAATCCGAAAACAAACAACGAATCAGCCTGGCGGCTCTCTTAGTGTGGGGAGCAATTCCCAGGGGCGCGTTTCGTGGTAAAGGGGGCAAAGCTTAATTGAAGCAATTAACTAAGCTTGGTTTAAAGTTCAAATTCAGCAACAAAACAATAAAACAAATTTGTCTTATTTTAAAAATTGAAACAGGCGAACGATTTTTCAATAAATTTCGTAAGAGTGCCAAACATGTTAAGTTTTTAAGTTTATCGGCAGTAAAATTAAGTAGATGTGCACTGACATGTCTTCAGTAAAGCATGGGAGATGCCTTATTTTTATAGTGTAAAATGATTGAAAGTAATTACTTCATTAGGTCATTAGTAATTACTATGCTCTGGTGATTAAGTGCGCGACACACCCCAACTTACATGAACAAAATAAAACTACAGAATTGTTGGTAGACACTCATATTGGTTTACACGTAGGGGGCCCAACGTACAACTGAAGTATACAAAAGGGGCTCAAAATAAAAAGTTAGAGAACCGCTAAATTAGCCAAATATTAAAAATATTAAAAAACTTAATCAAATTTAAACACTTTAAAAACCAGGCCGAGACGCAGCCAAGTGCTAATGCGCCGCTGGCATGAGTGAAGCGAATTTCTTGATTACCAAAGGAGTTAGGGGCTGTTTGTTACGAGGGTTTCAAGGCTGTTCCCTGCCCTCACAGCCTCGCTTTGGCCTCAGGCTTTTATTGCACATTTCATGAAGGAAAAACATATTTCAAATGCCGTTGAAATTGGACTACTCATAACGCTGTTATAGCAAAAAATCATTTTTTCGGCCGCCAATTTGAAACGACTTAATGGATTTTCATAGCTTTTGGTATAATGATAAATATTTATAAATGCATATTTATTTCAAATTTCATCCAAATTTCATGAAATGTACTGTTTTTAGATCGTTAAAACTACTTTTTTGATCAACCCCCACAAAAAAGGGTTGCATAAATATCCGGTCCGGTTTTGCAAAAATATCTCTTTATTTTTTAAAAAAAATTTGGTAACAACAGCGATTTTACACTCAGTGATAGACTGGAGGGAAAAAGGTAATTTGTCAATACACTCAACTCTCGATTTTCCGGGATAAAGTCGGGTTAAGGCTTCCTGGATACGAGAAATCACAGATAACCCGAAAAAAGTCTAAAAACATCGCTGGACGGGGGAAATGAAATATTTACGATAATATACAGACTATTAATTGTATCTAAGTAACAGAAATATGTTGAGTTAACATACCTGATTGTTTTAAAGCAGAAAACGTAGTACTGTAGAATAATACACAAAATATATTTTCATAACACATTATTTTTTATTTATAATACAATAACCTATGTACAAGACATGAAGTTTCTTATTTACGTTCTTTCAAAATAGTCTGTCACTGATTTTTGCTTTTAACACACTTAACGTTTTGTTGCCATTTCCGCAAAATACAAGACAATGCACTTGTCACAAGGTCAGTCACGCTCCACTTGTCTACAAAGACGCAACTTGACTAATTGTGAAGGGCCAGTGCAGGTGCACAGAGGAGAGGGATATGGTGGCGCGGCGCGCGGGGTAAGTGTGTCAGACTGCTTATCTGTCTTCCCTCTACAGTCTATTACTTGTTCTCTTGCGTTGCGGATCGCTGTGATTTTTTGTTAATTTTCTCTCCTGAACGTGTCCCGGTTAAGCTACAACGCGGTTAATCAGATCCCGGTTAATAGAGAGTTGAGTGTACGTATATTCTTTCTTCAATTCAAATGTCGTACAAGAGTCATGTACCCATCTACAAAATATGACAAAAAGTTACTCGTCAAAAATACGTCAACAACAACTGAAGACGGTTTATGAACAATATCAAATGTAAAAGACTACATTAAAGCAGCTAATGGAGATAATACGAGGGGGTACCCAAAAGTATCGGGAATCGGTCGATGGCAAGGTGGGGAGCGCATAGTTCACATTTTGGCTGATAGGGGATGAAAGCCCAACTCTTCCTGAGTTCAGTGCACTCAGTGTGGTCAGTCTGAGAGGCTGTGAAGAGGAGCTGTGTGCGTTTTTCTAAAAGTAGTTTTTGTTCCGCCTCGTTTTGTTTTGATGGTTTAATTAAACAGACAAAGTTCAGCAGTGAGGTTTTTGCCTTTTTCTCGGTAAAAACGCGTCAGAAACGGTTGCAAATATTAAAAAGCTTACAAAGACGATGTTTTGAGCAAAACCAGAAATAAAAGAGTATTTTTCCCAAATTCAAGATGGCGCCATGTCGATTGAAGAAGAGCCTCGTCATGGACGACCTTCAAATTCTCAGATTGGTGAAATTGTTCAGAAAGAAAACCGTCAATATTGCAAGAGGACCGTCGGAGGACCATTGGGAATGCTTCGTTGCTGTCTGGAGTTGGTTAAAATTCAGTTTAGTGAATTTCAACACACTCCAGACCTAAATTTTGGCGATATGGAAACTGGTTCTTTCATCATGACAATGTGCCTGCCCATGTAGCCATCTCAGCGCGCTAGCTTTTGGCCAATACCAGCATGACTACCCTTCCCCACAACCCATATCCACCAAATCTTGCCCCACGAGACTTTTTTATGTTCCCCAAAATGAACCCAAAATAAAAAAATACACAAGACACCGTTATGACGAAAATGAAGGAGTGGAAAGGCAAACGAGGATGGAGCGTGCAGCCATTCAGACTGAGGGGTATGAGGGGTGCTTGAAACCATAGGAGCATCAAATGAACAAATGCATTACACTAAATGGGGAGTATACTGAAGGTATACATGTTGTTATAAATGTATACTCAAAATATTTTGTTTTTCAAGTTGTTGCTACTGACACTATTTATATTTAAAGAAAACATAATAGGTTATAAACATCTGTTTACTTTTGTTGTCTTTGGTGAGAAAAATATTAGAGTTGTCCTTGAGATGTTGTATGTTTTACACAAATGTGATGAAAGTTATTAAATCAATCTAAAGTAATCCATTGAAGTTGAGTTTATTTTCCAACATTTGGCATCCCTGGTGGGGACTTAATCTATTTGGAAACAACGATGGATGAAAATTTAAAGAAGTTAGAAAGATTGAAAAAAGAACGTGCACAAATACGACGTGGCTTCACAAGATGCTACAATACTCTTTCGGAGCAACTTCAGGAAGCTAATTTAGAAAACTTTGCAGGAAATTATAGTAAATTAGCTGACAAAGCAGAAAGGTTGTTTTTTCTAGACACCGAGGTGAGTGACTTGCTTTATACCCATGAAGAAGACGAACAAGTTCTGAGTACAGAATTCGATGAAAGCGAAAGTTACCGCGAAAAATGGGTAAGTATCAAATCTAAATATGAGTCAATGAGAGCATCAGAAGAAAGAAATGATCGACATTCGGCCGATTCGGTGTCCAATGTAGGCTCTACAATGTCCCACTCTAAACAATTGTACCACTTGCCTAAATTAAATCTTACAAAGTTTGATGGTAATCTAAAACAGTACATAGGCTTTTGGGCACAATTTAAAAATATCCATGAGGATGGGTCCTTAGATAATGAAACCAAATTTCAATATTTGATTCAATCTACTGTTGAAAACTCACCTGCTCGAGAGCTTGTGAATAGCTATCCTCCTTCTAGCCAGAATTATCCTAAAGTCATTGAGCAATTCACTCATAGATTTGGTAGGAAAGAATTGTTGATTGAGTTGTACGTAAGAGAATTATTGAACCTAGTTTTGTCGCAATCCATGGGTAAAACTTTGACGTTGAAGTACCTATATGATCAGTTGGAATCCCAGTTGCGTTCGCTAGAAACGTTAGGTGTCACAAGTGACATGTATGCTTGCATGTTGTTCCCGCTAGCTGAATCAGCTTTGCCAGAACACACTTTGAAAGAATGGCATCGACAACAGTCGTCTAGACTTAGTTTGGTCATAAGTAGGACTAATGACAGTGGCGACAAAGAGGTTGAACCTCAGCCACAAAAACATAAGCTAGAAGAACTTTTAGCGTTTCTGAGGTTAGAAGTAGAAGCAGAGGAAAGGTTATCGTTAGCTCATAGTACATTTTCTAATAATGAGGATAAGTCTAACCAAGGTTATGGTAAGAAAGACAAAGGCCTAAGCGCATATAAGCGGTCAGGTCGCAATGAACAGGTTAGTCACTATGCGAGTAAATCTGTAGGCCTACCAGTATCCACAGCAGCTAGTTTGGTTAATCTCAAAGATGATTCCAAAGCTAAGTCTAGTTGTATATTTTGTGAAGGCACGCATCCTAGTCCAGATTGTTTGAAGGCTAGAAATCTAAACTTAAGTGAGAAGAAAAAAAGGTTGAGTGAAAAGCGTGGATGTTTTGCTTGTTCTAAGATAGGTCACTCACGCAGACAGTGTAAAGCCTTTTTGAAATGTATTGTTTGTAACGGTCATCATATTCCTCTCTTATGCCCTAAATTGGATGAGACAGAAAAGTCTTCGGAATCTTCTAAGGTTGAACAGGACCAGGCTATCAACAAGGAAGTTAGTCTTCATAGTAATATCGACAACAAGGTATTTCTACAAACTCTTCGTGTTACACTCATCGGAGGCGAAGAGGTTACAGTACGAGCATTGATTGACACTGGATGTCAGAGAACCTACATAAGGAAGTCTGTAGCTGAGAAACAAAAGTATGTCCCATTAGAAACAGTAACTCTGGCTCATTCTCTGTTTGGTGGCGGAACGACTTCAACTGAAAACCACAATTGCTACTTGGTGAGAGTGAAACATACTAATGGAAATTTTTCATGTAACTTCAAGGCTTTGGACCAGGACGTTATTTGTAATACTATTCCTTCCGTACAATATGGACCATGGTCACAAGAGCTAAAGGAGTTTGGAATTGAAATAAGTGATTTGAAAGAAGGCCCAGTTGATATATTAATTGGTGCCGATATAGCCGGCAAACTGTTCACCGGTCAAAAAAGGGAGTTAAAGTGTGGTCTAATTGCAATGGAAACAGCGCTAGGCTGGACACTAATGGGCAAAATGAAACAACCGGATTTTAGTAAGTCTACTGAAAAACATTCCATGCTTGTGTCAAGTATGCTATCACTTGATCGGTTTTCTGTAAGCCAGCTATGGGATCTTGATGTATTAGGAATCAAAGACTCAATTGAAGTAGGAAACAAGAAGGAAATTTCTACTGCTGCACAAGACAAATTTCTAGAAGGATTGAAAACTTACGATGACGGACGTTACGAAGTTGAATTACCGTGGACCGTAGACCATCCAAACTTACCCAACAATTACGCCAGTGCTAATCGAAGACTGATGACAACTTTAAAAAAGTTGGAAGAAAAAGAAGCTATACCTGCTTATGATCAAGTTTTTCAAGAATGGAATAACAACGGAATAATTGAAGTAATCGGAGGTAAACAAGATGAAGGGTATTACCTACCGCACAGACCTGTTTTCAAGGATAAAGGTACAACGAAGATTCGACCAGTGTTTGACGGATCGGCTTTCGAGAAAGGATTTCCATCTCTCAATCAATGTCTAGAAAAAGGCCTGAATTTGTTAGAAGAAATACCTCCTTTACTCATTCGTTTTAGATTAAATGAAATAGGTGTCGTATCAGACATCGAAAAAGCTTTCTTACAAATCGGCTTGAGTCAGAAAGATCGTAACTACTTAAAGTTTCTTTGGATAGACAAGGACTTGAGTTTGAAGGTTTATCGGCACGCAAGAGTGGTGTTCGGAATATCGAGTAGTCCATTTTTATTGAATGCAGTGATTGACTATCACCTCAAGAAATGTAAGGAACTCAGCAAAGAAAGCACTTGTTTATGGTCCGAATCAGTCATCGACAAACTTCGAAGGAGTTTCTATGTGGACAATTGTGTGACAAGTGTGAAAAGTCAAACAGAACTTCAGAAATTTATCAACGAAGCAACTTTTGTGTTTAGCAAAGCATGTTTCAACTTACGAGGGTGGGAGTTCTCTCAGCCAGACTTAGTAGCTAATACCTATTCAAATGTATTAGGCATGACGTGGGATCGCAAAAATGATACCCTGAAGTTAAACTTAGATAATATTAAAAAAACCAAAAACACGGCAACAGTGACTAGACGGATTATTCTTTCTATTGCACAAAGAATTTTTGATGTTATAGGCTTCACAGCACCTGTGTCTTTATATCCTAAACTGTTATTGCAACAAACCTGGATCGACAAAGGAGGATGGGATGAAGAAGTGAATGAAGAAATAAAAACTAAATTTTTATCTTGGTTGGAAACAATTCATCTTTTGGAAGAAATTGAAGTGCCTCGATGGGTTAAGACTGGAAATTCTTTTGTTTTGACGCTGCACACCTTCTGACGCAAGCCAGTTAGCATACGCCTCAGCTGTATTTCTTTGAGTTGAAACTGAAAATGATGTATTTGTAAGATTGATACAAGCTAAATCCAGAGTGTCCCCCATCAAGAGAGCTACAATTCCACGACTGGAACTTTTGGCTACATTAATTGGAGCAAGACTAACTCATTTTGTTCTTCAAGAAATCAAAGATGTTCAACAGATATTTTTATGGAGTGATTCCACGACTGCGTTAACTTGGATAAAACAAGAAGATAACTGGGGAGTTTTCGTGAACAATCGAGTAAAAGAAATCAGAGAGCTCACTAAAAAAAAAGACTGGAACCACATACCTGGAGTGCACAATCCTGCGGATTTACTCAGCCGAGGCTGTTCTCCAAAGCAGCTGGTTAATTCTGAATGGTGGGAGGGGCCAACCTGGCTAAAATTGCCTCCATCTGAATGGCCTACTTCAGAAGTAAAACCTAACAAGGAAGAAATCGAAAGTGAACTGAAGAAGTCATCTTTAGCCACAGTAGGACTGAGTAATAGGCCTAGTGAAAAGTTTGGAGAAACGATTGGTAATCGCTACTCTGACTATTTCAAGATCGTTAAAATTATTGCTTGGATCTTAAGGTTTAAAAACAATTGTGTCAATAAGTCTAATATAATAACAAAAGGTTTGAGTACACAAGAGTTCAAAAATGCAGAATCTGTCATTGTGAAGATAATTCAAAATGAAGTTTTTAATGGCCTTCAAAGTAATGAATTGAGATCTTTACAAGTTTTTTATGATACCGACGGAGTGATAAGACTGAGAACAAAAATCAGTGAACGACCGGATTTGGAAGCTTTTCGAGTACCAGCAGTTCTACCATCCAAACATAAACTCGTCGAAAGACTAATTTGTTCTCTACACAAGAAAAACGGTCATATCGGTACGCAAGGTCTTTTGAACATGATGAGAGAAAACTTTTGGTTACTAAAGGGAAGACAGACTATCAAACGGATTCTAAATAGCTGTGTTATATGCAAGCGCTCTAAAAGTAAAAATTTTGAAGCTTGTAGTCCACCGTTACCTGAAGCTCGAGTTCGTGACGCTGCCTGTTTTGAAGTAACAGGGGTCGACTTTGCGGGTCCTTTGTTTTTACGCAATGGGAGTAAAGCTTGGATTTGCCTCTTTACCTGCGCTGTCTATAGAGCGTTACATCTGGAACTTGTACTCTCCCTAACTACAGAATGCTTTGTTCTGGCATTACGTCGCTTTATTGCTAGACGAGGTCGCCCTGCTATAATGTATAGTGATCAAGGAAAAACATTCATAGGCCTAGAAAATGCAATGAATCGCTTAGACTGGGACGCAATAGCCAAAAGCACTCTCATGGATCGTATAGATTGGAGATTCAACCCACCTTCCGCTCCATGGTGGGGTGGTTTTTGGGAAAGGTTAGTTGGAGTTGTAAAACAGTGTTTGAAGAAGATGCTGGGAAAAGCGGTCCTCAACAGTGAAGAAATAACAACCATTTTGTGTGACTGCGAATCATTGATTAATAACAGACCGATAACTTACACGACTGAAGATAATTTGGAGTGCGCTGCCATAACGCCAGCTATGTACATCCAAGATATCAAGGACTGCAGAGTTATTGACTTAGACAAAATAGAATCTACCAACTTTGAACGAAGACTTAAGTATGTCAAGCGTGTCCGAGAAGACTTACGGAAGAGATTCCGAATTGAATACTTAGGTCAGTTAAAATTGTCATCTGGAAAAAATTCAAGAAGTCCTTCTGTAGGAGAAGTAGTTCTCATCGGCTCGGATAACACAAAAAGACAGAACTGGCCATTGGGATTAATAAGAAATGTATTTCCCGGAAAAGAAGGAGTTCCAAGAGTTGTAAGAGTTAAAACTGCTTACGGACTACTTGATCGACCAATTCAACGAATTTACCCGCTGGAAATATTTAGACGAATTGACCAAGAAGAAATGAAGACGGAGAAGTCACAATCATTTGTGACAGAGGAACCGAAACTTTCTGATACTCTGCAAGAAAAAGTCATCAAGCCGCCTCAGACTACAAGACGAGGAAGAGAAGTGAAGTTACCACGAAGACTAATGGACTAAACGTATGGAATTATTAAGCCTCTTCAAGGCTAAGGTGGGAGGATGTTATAAATGTATACTCAAAATATTTTGTTTTTCAAGTTGTTGCTACTGACACTATTTATATTTAAAGAAAACATAATAGGTTATAAACATCTGTTTACTTTTGTTGTCTTTGGTGAGAAAAATATTAGAGTTGTCCTTGAGATGTTGTATGTTTTACACAAATGTGATGAAAGTTATTAAATCAATCTAAAGTAATCCATTGAAGTTGAGTTTATTTTCCAACACATGTAAATTAGTAAAAAAAATAATAAAATATGGTTTTTATAGTGAAATTCCCGTTATTTTTGGGTACCCCCTCGTACATTTTTGTTTTGGTATCATTTAATATAGCTTACCTTGAGTTATTATTTGCTACTTCGTCAATTAACATTGTGATTTTTTCAAACAGCTCACAAAACTCAAATCTTAGTTCTTGTTTTTCTTTCATGGAAATAAAATCTCTGCTTGATACTTTGACTTTGTAGAGGAAAAACGATTCCGATTCACAAGTCAGCTTCACAGTCACATCCTGAAACAAGCAGTGCTCATTGCATTTAACAAAGCACTCTTGCGACTGCTGAAAGCTGACATAGGCTCACTCTACAGTGTGCTCATGACTGGAATGAGTGTGAAGGCCCAATGCCGTGTGAGTAGACACGCAAGGTCTTGCCACTCCTAGCGGCGGCTACTCGCCAAGGAAGAGTTTGTAAGGTTTTAAGTAGTAAAACCTTCTTCTTATGTATATTTTTATACATATAATTATTTCTGCAATCAGCAGATTTCTATTTTCAGACAAAGACTTAAGGGGTGAGATAAATATGCAAACATTTTATGGATCTACCACTAATAAATGAAAAACAGATGATTAAACACATTTCATCTGAACTGTCATACATCATCAGTTTAATTTTTAAAAAATGTAGGAAGGATAAAATAATACACTTTATTTAATTATTTTATTCTTTCTACAATTTTAAAATAAAAATGATGATGTCTGACATAAAAACGTCTTGAAACAT
The DNA here is from genome assembly GCA_018831715.1 of Matsumurasca onukii. Classification (NCBI taxonomy): domain Eukaryota; kingdom Metazoa; phylum Arthropoda; class Insecta; order Hemiptera; family Cicadellidae; genus Matsumurasca; species Matsumurasca onukii. The sequence goes on along the minus strand of CM032059.1, from coordinate 24,648,145 downwards.
CTTGTTTTCATTTATAGTGGTAGATCCATAAAGCTGTTCGCAGCAGCTATCTATGTTTGCCTGTTTTAGAATGGTTAAGAACTTCAAATTAGCCCTTAAAGATACTTTATAATACATATTGTAAAACAACTTGCAGGCAAACCTATTAGGGTAAATATGTTTAATTTAAAGATATTTATTTACCTTTGCAAAAACAATTTTCAGATATACTGGAATGTTTTTTGAAGGATTCTGGGTTTTTGTCCCTAAATGATGGCAGGCACAACAAAAGATATGAAGAGTCAAAAGGATAAATTAAAACTAAATAATACTTATTTATTTGCAAAATAAATTTTCCGTACATTTATAAAAAGATTTGACTTCAAATTGAACAGGTACCACAAGTCTCAATAAAAAAATTACCTTGATTTTCAAAAGACAAAAAACATAGCCTAAGTTTTAAATAAAAAGTATATTTTTGTAAATCATTCCTAAAACCTACTTTAACCATCAAACCAAAACTCTAGTGAGTCTCAAGGATCGCTGGACATTTTTGTAGAAATATAATTACTGTATTACACTGTCATGCTTTTATTGATCATCGCATTAGTGGCCTTCCTCCTTCACTACCAAGAGATGATAATTTTGTATAAATTTAGGTACATTTGTGAGCTGGCTGTACGATCTCATGATGTGCAAAGCGCTTCCTGGCCTACGGTTAAGAAGATTTCGGTTAGCACTACTACTGTAAAATTCAAAAGAATTTATATAGGGCCACTCAGACTGAGGGTTTTGGTTAGTGTTATGGGGACTAGGGTTTCAGTAAAAGTGTTAATTGACACACAGTACTAAGTTTTACTTATTTGGTTAATGTCTATTAAATTGTGATTAAAAATATCTCACCATATCATTTTCGGACCGTCCATTTTGGGTCACTTGCAGCCGAACTTCTTCAGGAAATCGCACTTGGTTACTCACAACCGGGACAGTGTTGGTATAACTCATAGTTTGGCTGAATATTCGTCACATCACTGAAAGCAGATAACTGCCATCTGTTTTGATGTCACTTAGCCAGAGGAGCACAAACTGTTAAAGATAACTAAAAATACACTTTCACTGCGATCGACATGTTAAAACATGAAAATTGCATATGTTTGCATGCAAATTGCACGGATCCCAAAGGCACCCTATGGCTACGGCAGACTTGGGAAAGTTAACCAAAAAAAGTAACTGATTAAAGTGTTAGTGTAACTGATTAAAGTTAAAAGTTATTCTCAAAAGTAACTGATTAACAGTTAAAGGAAACCAAAAGTAACTGATTAAAAGTTAAAAGTTAATTTTCGGTGGCTTTTATCGAATTGATGTAATTTTCTAGTAACCGTACAAATACTAATTTTGTTAACGTTCAACTCATTTTTTCACTACTTGCAACTTTTTAAATACTGTAAATAAATTTAAATTTAATTAACAATGGATGTTGAATAACATAAAGGATTATGCAAACTCAAATTGTTCAACACATGTCAAACAAAATCCAAAACCACTAAAAAACTTAAATGTTTCAGTTAACCATTGGAAAGGTATTTTAATGAAAATACAAAACGTTTCGTCTATGCTATTGACTTTAAACATTCAAAGTCAATGGTATATGCAGTGATCAACATCATCAGTTGAAGAAGAAAAAAGAAGGTGTTAAAATCATTTAAATATTTACAGTACATTGAGTACAAGTATAGGCTTAGCTAATCATTGGTTCAGTTGTTATCAATCTAAAATGTTTAAATTATTTGTGTACAGCTTTCAATAGCTCTACATTCAAAGTAATCGTTGAAGTCCATAAATCCAACAAAGCTTTCTTATAGTATTCATTATTAAAAGTAACATTAAGTTATATTAAACTCTCAACACTAAAGAGTCAAACCGTATAGATAACACATGCCGCAAAGATAATAATTACACTACGCCCCAGCCCCCAACACCTTCATTATCTTTAATTGGCGATGGCTTTCGGTATTATTCTCCGGCATACAACTGGGATGAGTAATTTAGAGTAAATAAGAGCCATCGTGAGCTTGATTGAACATATGACTTGTCCCGGGCAACTGCAACTCCATTGTTGCGGACAACGAGAACACAACTATATCAATCACTATACAGAAAGCACACGTTACCTCATCTTATTTACTTACACTATACTTACTACGAAAAATCATAAAATTAAAATTAATGTATTATTTTAATGATTGTTTAAATATATATATATATAATCTAACCGGACACTTATCAGTTTCTTGACTAACCACTACCACTAGTCTTGCAACCAAGAGCCAATACGACCTATCGTAGTGCCTAGTGAGCAAAATACAAACAAAACAAATGATAACTCGCAGGCTGGCGGGGCATTACCAAGGAGGATACATTTTTATACCTGCTCTGTGGGCATTAAGTCAACCTATCTCACCCCTAACGACACCATTTTGTAGCGGCACTTTTACAATCTGGCACTTGGACACAAAGGAAAGAGTGAGGCATAAATATCTGGTTTCATTATTCGGGTTGACTTGGCCTGGACAGGAAAACGAAACTAGACATGATTAGGTTCTAGCATGGTTGTCAAAAGTAACTGCCGTTGATTTTAATCGTTAATGAAAATTTTAACGATTAACAGTTAAAAGTTAAATGTTTGAAAAAGTAACTGATTAAAGTTAAAAGTTAATGAAAAGTTAACGATTAAAATTAATCGTTAATTTTTTTAATCGTTATTCCCAACTCTGGGCTACGGTGACTACAGTGTTAGTGTTTAATTCTCTTTTGAAGAATTTTTTATTACACATTATTTATACCACAAATCACAATATACTATAATGATGGTAGGCCTACCTGTTTTTTACGTGTTAAAACTTAAACTGTTAGCTTGGAAGCTCTTTGAAATGAAATTGTTCTAGTAGAACATTTACTGTGCTTTTAAGGGTAAAACTGTAAACTTATTAGGGAAAGCCCTTCACAAAAAGTCGTAGTAAACAGCAACCTGAGAGGTTAGTTTGAAGTGTTCAAAGTTCAAACATTCTCTATAGTCTGTGGTTCAAATTTCGAAAAACAAAGTGACAAAATAAAAAACAAAACTGCAACCCCTCCGAAAATAACAGTCTTGCCACCAAAAGCTTTATAAGGATGGTCAAGGGACAGGTCGAAATACAGTATTACCATTGATTTTAAATGTGTGTATATTTAAAGTCAATGGTATTACCTTGTTACCATTGACTTTAACATTTAAAATCAATGTTGTTACGCTGTTAACTACTATCATAATCCACGTTGGTCAGATAAAGCGAACTAGATATAAATAAATGCAATAATAATAATACTATAATGGTAATTTAATACATTTACAAATACATGTAGAGGTATCAATTACTCAAGATATTGGAGCCATGATATATAGCTCAACTGACTATAACGGCTTCTGTGCCAATGCATTTTTGTTAAGTTACCAACTAGAGTACTGTATAGACCAAACTGAAAAGTCTGCGCAGTAAGGTCACACATCGTGGGGCCAGTAATGCTAAAATAAACAAAGTGTGTACAGTGTACCACGTTATGTAAAGGATAGTGTTCGGTAATTACTAATTAATTACTAGAAGTGAAACCCAGAGTAGGACCAAAGTTCAAATTATTAATTACCTTGTATTGTGCCTGTACACTTTATTCCCAACTGTAGGATCTACAGGCACAATACAAGGTAATTACTAATTAAGTCTTGTATAGTAGGTTTTAGTAAGTACGGTTAGCACAATAAGTCACACAAGGTTGACATGCAAGGTCTTGAATATTTTCCAAGTACTGGTTACTAGTAAACTATTAAGTGTACTGGTTAATTTATGAAATAGACAGCATAACAAAGGATTCAGTAACATATTTTACAGAATTTTTTATTCTGCAGTGACCATCCTGGGCCACCTGCACGCCGATGGGCGTCCATACTTGGTGGCAGGGGGGCCACGGCCTCTCCCCCTTAGCTTTTAAGAAAAATGATTTTTAATGTTTCACAATAAAGCAAAACTAAAATTATATATATTTTAGAAGAAAGTATTAGTAGTGGTATTATATGCTATCTATACAGGCGCGGTGAGTTTTATATGTTCCCCACCTTAACTGTTTAAAGAGGAAAAATTTTGAAAAAAACCTTTGGGGAATGGTTTTTATAGGGTCCTGAAGTTTTTTTGGCGTACTTTTCGTTACCCACCCCCCATTCAAGAGCCAGGGGGGAGGGCCCCAATTTTTCAAATACGAACCCCCTTTCCCCTTGTGACACTTTATTCGAAAGGGTATAAAAAACAACTCATTGGTACCAGAAAAAAAATTTACGGCGTTCCTGTACAAAATGGCGACTCAAAACGTTTTTCATTTTTTAAGCAAATAAATGGACGCTGTCACTACATTTTTTCCAAAAATGTGAAAAAAAACTACAGATTTAGTTTTTTGGGTACTCAAAGCTTTAAAGTGATATGTTACAAGATCAATTTTTCACACTTTTGAAAATTGACAAATTTGGAAAAAAGGGGCAGTTTTTAAAAGTTTGCAAAATGTATCTTGTAACATATAATTTTAAAGCTTTGATTACCCAAAAACTAGATCTGTAATTTTTTTTTTACTTTTTTCAAAATTTAGAGAAATATAGCAATATAGCGTATATTTATCAGCTTAAAAATGTAAACCGTTTTGAGCCGCCATTTTGTACAGGAACGTTGTAAAATTCTTTTAATGGTATCAACGAGCTTGTGTTTTTATACCCTTTCAAATAAAGTGTCACTTGGGGGTTCGTACTTAAAAAATTCAAGGGGACCCTCCCCCCGGTTTTTGGGTGGGGGTGGGTAACAAAAAGTACGTCAAAAGCAACTTCAAGACCCTTTAAAAATATTCCTCTAAGGGTTTTCGAAATTTTTCCTCTTTCAAAAGTTAAGGGGGGAACATATAAAACTCACTCTGTATATATGTTTTAAGTAAATGCACGTTTTGCACACTCATTGGGATGTTATTGGTGGTTGACTACAAGTGGTAGTAACACTGTGTTATACAGAGAGATTCAAAAGTCTTTGAAATGTTGTTTTTAAACCTTTTGAATTTAAAACTTGTGGTTAATGGTATAGTTTCAACTTTCAAGATCAATACTATTGAGCATCATTGCTAAGAAAAGTGTCATATTGAATTATAAATCTTATTTTCAAGCTAGTTCTACAACAGATTTTGATGGAAAATTGCAATCTTTGATGGTGGTTTCCACCACTTGGAAAGATTGCTAAGTATAGTAAATTTCTCTTCCGGAACACACAAAAACGTGTTTCATAGGTTTTATTTTTCAATTATTTTCCGGGGGAGAGGCCCGGACACCTAGTGAAGGCATTCTATACCCCCAGACCCCCCACCGGCCACCCCCGTATGTTAGCTTCCCTCCTGGAAGATACCCTATGGGCGCCCTTGATCACGCCAAAACGTACATTCTCAACACTTAGTAGAGTGAAGACATATTTGAGAAATGCTTGTAGTCGTCCGGCTTTGTGAACCAGCCTTGATGTCGGTTCTCAGAAATTCATTGATTTCAACAGACGGAGACCACGAAGGTAGGATCCCGCTATGGGGTACCTAATGATATATTTAATTCAGAGAGGTAAGTTGGTAACTCAATATAGTATTTCTCCGTGCCATCTAGCGGTTGTGCTCCTATCTGACCCAACGATAGCTAACTAACTCGTTATATGTAAGAGTTAGAAAAAATAATGTTATATACACTTCCGTTCTTGCTATTGGTGGTAAATTTTGAATCCTAATGTCTATGGTTTTGTTATCTCGTAAAAACATTATTGATTGTTTGCATCTATAACAATAAATTTGCTTTGGATTATCATAAATAGTAGTTTAAGAATTGATTTGTTAAACTATTTTCAGCCTTTATTTTAATAATTATTGGTTTTGCAAACAATGGATATTATTTTGATTTTCAATACTGAGTTTAATAATAAACTTTGCCAAACGACACAATAAACAGTTATAAATAAAAAATTTGGAAACAAATCTTATAAAATAAATCGTAATATATATGAAATCTAAAACATAATAATATAAAATAGAGTGTATAATTTAAAATAATCATGGAACATCAAAATTTAGAATATATAGATTATAGAATGAGTACTGTATAGAATATGACCAAAGTTTTATTTGTATTAGAACAGGATTAGAAAGATAGTTAGATTTCTTCTGCCTCAAAAGAAAATGACTTAAATTAACTGATTGCCAGTGATGTGAGCTGGGAATATTCCCAGTGGGAAGGGAATGATTTATAAATGGAAATATTTCCAGCAAACTTCCCAATGGATTTATAAGTTCCCAACCAAATCAAGGGAACTTATGGAATAATCCCATTTAAATGGAGTTTATTTTAAAACAGTTTTGGAACCTTGATTGGTTGTAAATGACATCAATAATAATACAAAATACCCAAAATAAATTTCATTGAAAGCTTAAAACCTGATATTAAAGTTTTAAAAATACTCAAGTTAATAAAGCTAGTTTATTCATCAAAAATATTATTATAATTAATTTTTTTATGGTTGAATTAAAATGTTACAAACCAAATTGATTTTCCTAATTGGAAAGTATTAATATAGACTTTTTTCTTAGAATACCTGATCTGAATAAATTGTGAAGTTACAAATCTAATTTGTTTAAAAAACTAAACATAAATATTTTTACATTGGCAAGAGTGTACTCATACTTGTAAAAACCCCTCCAGTCGTATCTGTCTGGTTAGTACCTGCTCAGATGACTTTATACTACTTATACTAGAGTACATCAAAAAAGAGTAGTTCACACAATTACTGGGCAGCTTTGTAGTTGCCCGGATGTTGAACACGCTCTGTTACCGCTTGCCTTGGAGGTTAGGCTCTCCATGTCTTGGAGAGTTAAAGTCCCCTGAGTGGTTGTCAGCGGCCTTGCTTGTCACTTCCTCTCATGATTGTCTGGTCAGCCAAACCCAGTCCCATTTCTCTCCTGAATCCAGATTTCCTTTTATTCGGTGGTAGCCCGTATGCCCAACAGACGAGTCAGACGAGCATAAGAGTAATCAGTCCCTAACTACATGATCCCTTCAATCTAACATCTAACTAGTAAAAACGGAAAAGAGAGAGATAGAGAGGGATGGGACCGGGGAACAAAATCACCTTCAACATTTGAATTATAAAACATTGCTTGCATTTCATCTGTTAATATGATTTATTGATTACAATACACTTTTATCAATTTAAAAAATTATAATTTAATTACTGTATACATAATTTTAACGTACAGTTAATTTTTTTAACATAAAATTTTATTTTATGACACAGGTTGAGTTTAGTTTTTGAATGCTGTTTTTTTTAAGAATCTGTCAACAATAACTATTGAAGCTCGTTTAACTATTTTCAGAGAACGGAAAGTCCTGTTGAATATTTAAATTTGTATCCTGTGAATTGAAAAAAAAGTATGGATCTTAAATACAGGCTATCTGCTGTTATATTTTTCCATTTCAAAATGTCTTTATTCATTCTTCCAAAGTACAATACAAAATTGTCACAATAAAATATAAATATTACTATATACTTAAAAATGATATTATATTATTTGGCACTGCTATTGCTTTAACTTTGTGATGAGAACAGAAATTGTGTCAACTAGCAAGAGTTTTAAAACTTATCTTGGGCAGGGGCTTATTTCTCTCTTTTTGTTGAATACATTCATTTTATCATGGGAAATAAATTCTCCTACACAGGTAACGAGCCACTCTGCTACAGCTATTGATAACGTGGTTTCCAATTTGGTTCTAACATAAAAGTAGATAATCTCAGGTATGAGTGCTTCATTAACAAACTAGTTTACTACATTAACTTTTATACACAAGAGGGAGGACCACCATACATACAACACCAGACAAGCCCTAAACTGGATGTACCTCGCTGCAAATTAAGCCGTACGCAAAAAGGATTCCCGTGCCATTAAGTGTACAAGAGCTCAACGATAAGCCATTTAAAATCAAACTTAAAAAATATCTTGTGGAGAGACCGCTCTATTATCTCCAGGAGCTTATTGAGGTGCCACTCTTTGGGGACCAAGCCTCCGCCAACTAGTAAGTTGTATAAAATAATGTATATAGTGTAAATAGTTTTTTAGTCTTTGACGCAATCTATCCGACAATGTCGGTCAAAGATACAGCACTCAAGTATTACAAGTAAGTATAACTTATCTTGTCCATATAAAGTATTTAAAATAGTACCATGTGGATGGATTACTGAGCATATCCAGAAAAAACATCAAAATATACTACAAAATGCTTGCTTTTTGTCAAAGTCAAAACATTATTCAATTTTACAAGAGATATAAAACAATTTAGAGAGAGAAAGAGCATATTCTTTATTATTAAAATCTTAAAGATTGAACATGGTGTCAAATGTTTAAATAATTTACAGACTACTATAGTCAGAGTCTCTCCAGATCAAAAATAAAAGACTTTTGCCGGATTTAGCTGTATTCAAAAAAGAACTAAGACAACATTTGTTGCACATGGCTCCTTACTCAGTAGCAAAATTTACGGAACATAAATAAAGGTTTAATTATATATATTTTTAATACTTTTATCAGCAGGACCCAACACCAACGACAGTCTGAAAATGGAAACATCGTTTCTAAAAAGCCTCAGCCAGCAAATAAAAATTTATTGGATTGTTTGTGTTCAAACTTGAATTGACTTTAGTCAGGTTTTTTTATTAGTGCTTAATAGTGTATTGGGATGATTTGTATAGTTTTGTTTAAATACGATGAATATTATTCTTGCCAGTGGCTTCATTAATTTCATTGTTTGTTAATCATCCATTTATTTCATACCATACTATCATATTCTTTCATTCATTTGAATTAGTCAACACAATTTTCATATTGTAACATGACTTTTCTTAAATAAATCTCTACATTACTTACCCATCTTATAATACAGGGTAAGGGATCAAATTGGTTTGTTTCTGCCCAATTACTTGTAAACTAATACGATTCATTACCACTTTAAACATAGTTTTTGGGTTTGAATAACAGAGTAATTCGAGATCTGTAACTGTTGTGCATTTTTCTTATCAATTATTGATCAGCATAGTACACAGCTGAATGAGTGAAGTTAGTTTACTTCATTTCTTTCATGGGAGTCCTCACAAACGAGTCATTGCTGCTAAGATGAGGCTAGCTAATTTAAATTTGAAATACCAAACTGGTTTTCAGAGAGGGTAATAATAATAAGGTAAAAGCAACAACAACCATTTTGTTTGATAACTAACATGTTTATTTATAGAAGTAACAAAGTTGAAAACCAACACTTCTGTACTTACAAAAATTATATACACATATTTTCATATAAAAGTAAGAAAACTACACATCTTAAACTATTGAGTTTCCTTAAACCGATGCAATTCACTCTTAAACTTTGCTGGATCGGAAACAACTTTTCAAAGTTAAAGACAAAGTTCAATTGTGTTTGGCTAAAACAGATTCTAAAAACCCCTTTAGAGAAGAAATGGATGGCAAAATTATTTTTGTAAGCCAATAGGATTATTATTTTACCAACGAGAATGTCCACATATGGTTTCACTCACCTACGAGATGTACAATAACGGAAGTTAAATTCTGAACTGCCCTCAAATATCAAATATATGACACTGTGATGTACAAGTACGAGATATATTAATCAACCAATAGAAAAACAATCAGTTGTATGAGTAGCAGCATAAATTTTGAACGGGCAAATCTACTGACTCGACCTTGCTAGGATTAATAAAAACTATAATACATTCAGTTGTTAGAAAGGATAAATTTAGCAGCATTTTCATGAATTTATCAAAAACATTTGATATTTTTCATGACCTTTGTCTCAAAATTTACAGCTAAAACTTACAGTAAAATTTCCCTAGATTAGCAGTACTGTATGTTGAAATATTGTCAAACAAGAAAACTTATATGAATGAGATATATGAGTTAAACAGAAACATTACAAGTTAAAACTGTCAATTTTAAAATTATTAAAAGTACACAAAGTAAGCTAATCTTATATACTGATGATTCAAACTCCTCACAACAACTGCTAAAACAAATCAGGAGCTTGAAATAGCTTGTGATGAGCTGCTTAATGTTACGGAAACCTGTTTCCTTAATAGTATTTTGTAAATTTAGTAGTCTGTTTCTAAATACACAAAAAACTAACCAGCATTTTCATTTACATTGACTCCCTCTCATATTTGGTGCTTGAAACATGCCCCAAGGCCTATTTTTTGTTAAAATGTTTTGCCTTTTTCAACCCTACTGCCTCTAACATTGTTTGTGTGGCCACCCAGCACATGATTTAAACTTTACAATCAGTCTAATTCGCGAATGTGTAAACATAAGTCTTCCAATTTTGCTTTTCTTGATTTAATTTCTTCTTTTCGATCGATTACTTTGGATCCTATAAAACTAGCTCTAAATTCCCTTCGTCCTTTTCTATTTAAGGATCCATCATTTTTGATATATTTACATTTAAATATTTGACCGGACACAAATACTCTATGTTTATTCCTTTGCAGAAGTCCTGAAGTGGTTGGTTCAGTGTGTCAACTAACACAGAGTCGGAGGGTTTCTTGTAGTAAATCCAATAATGGCGATCCTCACATTCCAAGCCTTCATGTCAATGACCAATTCTGCTATCTGGTTGATGACATGTTCCGGTGGAAGGTTTTTAACATCAATAGAAGTTCCAAAATGAATGACACAAGCGCATTTCAGCTCTTTTATCTGTTCGGCTAGAGATTCGCAGATTGTTTTGAGTTCTGCAAGTGAACTGTGTTTCTTGTAATAAAATGTTTTACATCCGAGATTCTTTAGAGTAGAGTCACCAAGAACAATGACTTGTGGAAAAGGTCGTATCAGATCTCCAGCTGTGGCAGTTTTCTACTGAGAAAGTCTCTTCCCTGCACTCAAAGGGTAGAAGTACATGACCTCGAACTCCATACTGAAGGAGCTTCATGTCCACTGGGTTAACTTCAGACAAGACGTGGGGTCCCATAGGCTCCCTAGGTTGCACTTTGGTGCTAGGATTTACCAAAGTCATTGACACTGTAAATTTCTCTAGTTTGTTCCCAGTGTGATGAATTGGTAAGAGTATTTCTAACTCATATTTTGAAGGGAAACATTCAAAATTACTGGTGGATAATTTACTTCTTTGCGATGTTATTTCATAGTTTGAGTGGGAAAAATTATCAAGGGCAAGTTCAAGTGGTCTTTTTAAATGTTTGTAAATCTTCTGGTTTATTTTTGTAAGAGCAGTTTTGAACCCTTCTAATATGTGGTCTTCAGATTTACTGAGGTTTATCAACTCATTGTCTTTTCTCAAATCCACATCTACCGCTGGGCTGAATGTCCATCTTCCATAGTTTTTGTTATGTTGGTAAGGAAGTCTTTGTTCTGATACAACATTTATAATGTTGATTTCCTGTATTGAGATTTCTTGCTTCGTGCCAAACGATATCTTTTCTTGAATGCTTGATTCCTCCTCAATAGCTTTAGCTACTGTTGATCGCAGTGTTTCTGTGTTGAATGCTTTCAAAATCGGACAAGTCTCCGAGTTGATTGTGAATGGCATCAAAAACCTCCATAACTAGAAAGTTATTCTTTTTGATGTTTGTGATTATACCAGCATCCGGAGAAAAAACAACCGTAGGAATGTTGTCGGTTATATTTTGTTGTGTTGAAATCACATGTTGGATTCCGTCTTTTTCAATTATTAGTTGGAAGTCTGGTAAGTTTATTCCTTCTTTCCTCAATGCCAAGGGAATTACGGAACAAAAACTCTCTAAAAAATTAGAATCTACTGCGAGATTAGTCTTTAAAATTTCTGAGAAAATGGGAACATTGCGTTGTTTTTTGAACATTTCAAGTAAACTCTCATTGTAATTTAGATAATCCAGGTCACGATTTTGTTCTAGATGGCTACCTTTGGGTTTCAGTTTTGGATTACCTTCAATTTCACGATAAATATCTTGCATTTTTCAAGTCTATCAGCTTCAATGTCTTTAAGTTTCAAATTAGAGTTCATTACAGAGTTTTGGGAAGATTTTGCTATTAAAACATTAGCAGTATAATCAAGAACTGGAGAAATGACTTTGGACATCAGTTGGTCTGAAAGAATCTGTTTCATGTCTTCTTGTAGAACTTTGACGATTTTGCTTTGGAACTCATTGAGCACTTCTTGGTCAGGGGGGGATGGTTGGTGTAGGCCTCTAGCATTTATTTTCTGAATTGATAATAGTAATTCATTTTCTAAATCATTCATAACATTGTTCACAATTGTAAATTGGTGACTGTATAGCTTAAAGCAGTTTTCTATTTCTTTTTTAGTATCTTCGAGTAAACTAAAGAGATTATAACAGAACATATTATCCTGATTCAAGTAATTCTGCAAGGTTTGAGGTCCTAGAATACCACTCAGTCTCAGTGCTATTTTGACTAGTTCAACTAAGTGTATGAAAGTGGTTTCTAATTCATGTCTGTGAGTTGTAATACATTCAATGTATTTTCCTTTATCAACCTTTCAGAGTCTCTTTCGCAAAAGGTCTGGCGTACTTGCAGGATTGTGGTTGAGACTCTGTGTGTGGCTATTATTTCATTGACTTTTGAGTAGATAGCGTCAGTGAGGAAATCCCCAAGTTGTGTAACTGTGAATATATGGCACCTGTAGCAACTCCCCACGCGGTAGCTTTCACTGAATGAACAGCAACCTCTCTCACTAGCCTTTTCATTATTTCCTTCTTCACAGGGGTCGATGCAGCCCATACACTCTCCCAACAAGCTTTAGCTTTAGATGCAACTTTTCCAATGCAACTTTTTATTGTATCAAAAGAAATATTAGCAGCAATATTTTCTCCAAAGTTAGCTTTCAAAGCTTTATAAATTGACCGGCTGAAGAAACAGTATTGAAAACAAGACTTATCAGTTTGTGACGAGTATAACTTCTCCAAGTACAATGTCCAGTAGTCAGGCAATTTCCAGCAAAGATCAGATCACTTATTCCTTCACTCATGAAGTAAGCTCCTGCTAGTGCAAAAGTGCCAGTCATTTCACAAGCAACGCCGAGTGCCACTTGAGCCAACCCAAAGTAACCACAGCAAATGTCATTACTTTCATCCTCCAAGTCCATTTTTTTTCCTCCAGAATCAGCATCTGCTCAAATCCATTTAGAGAAAACAGTGGCAACTCACTAACAGGTAAGTGGGCATTTAGTAGAGCATCATATAAAGGCGTCAATGATAGTTTAGGAGTATCTATACTGTATATAGAACCTTTTGAGTTTTCAAGAATTTTTATAATCATCTCTCTATTTGCCTGAAATTTGATTGTTGATCTATGATAGTCTGATAAAATTGCAACTAGTGTCAATGATTCATTAGCAAATTTTCCCTCTAGCATCTGTTGTCCGTTATTTAATTTACTAGTATTTACCAAATACTTTTTGTTCCATCTCATTAAATCACTTATTGTTGAAGTTTGGATTAAAAAATTTTGTTCTATCAATTCCGAAACAATAGTTACACTTTTTTCTCCAAATTGATCTTGTAGAAGCCGTGCAAAATCTGTTTTCACCATTGAAGAAGGGTACATGGATGATACAATTTTGGCCAAATCTTTATCTGTGACTACTGAAGGCTTCTTTATGAGGCTGTTCTCATCCAGATCTTTGATAATATGTTTATGTAGACTAGCGTGCAAAGGTAAATGGAAATTGCCAGAATGTTTTGAAAGCAGTTGGACTTTCTCATATGCTATTCTAAAAGCAAAATGAAATTCCATTAAAGATTTGACTTCTTCATTGTATGCTTTATGCTTCAAAAGATTTAATTTTTCAATATTTTCAGAATGTGTTGCCAAAGAAAAGTTGTGTGATTTGTTGTGATTAATTATTCCTAGGTTCTCCATCTCATTTAAAATTTCCAGCGCAGTTTCTTTGGGAACTTCAATGTTGAGAAAGTCATCAAGACTGATCGAATCAAACATATCAAAATCTGGTGTGTTTGTAATATTGACAAATTTGGCTTTTTGTTAAAAATATTACATTTCTACTTTTAGAAACTCAATTTTTCTTACCCCTACAGCTTTTTCCAATGTCTTTTTGTCAAACATTTTATTATTTTCCTGATTGATAGCAAGCTGGCAATCATACAGTTGTATGTAGTCTTCATTGGGGTCGTCTTCGCTAACATTTTTAGAGTTTGGATCAAAGACGGATCCAAGACTTCGATTTCCTGCATTAAAAGAAACGCATATTCTTTTTCATCAACCAAAAGTTTATTCTTTTTTAACTCCTCCCAGAATAGTTCTCTAGAAGGCAACATTTGTCCAAAGATTTCGAAAAAGGTTACCTCGAAAACACTTTTCTTTTAGAGGACCCAACAATTTCATCATATTTTTGGGAGATATGTAATATTTCCAAGCAAACCTCAAATCATCTTCAACGATTCGATTACTGATCGTATGTTTTGTCAAAACATTTTTACCAATCAAGTCATTGAACAGCTTTAAGGCAAACTGGTGATCATCAGCATTAAGCGTGAGCATTTCAGGGCTCAACTCTGAACCTATAATACTGTTGATTGACTCAAGGAACAGATTGTAAATTTTGCTGATATTTAACTGTTGCTCTTTGAAGGAATCAATTTGTAAAATGCTTGAAGGGTTGTATTCTTTCATACAGTCGATAAAACTTGCTGTTAAGGCAGCAGATTGTATTTGACCCTTTAACTTGCTTGCTACTGACTCCAAATCATCAATAATTTCTGAAATATTTAGTTCTTTTGTTGTAGATTTAGCACATGCTCTGTAATAAAGAGCTATTTCAGAGAACAAAGGCTCTTCCTTTATAACTTTATCAAACAGTTTTATACTTAGAACACTTTTTTTGTCAAGATAAACCAAGCCAAGTTTAATAATCTGACAAGGATCCTTTATGATTTCGATACATTTGTCAAACTCTTCACTGCAGAGAGCTTCACAAGTTGAACTAAGCTGTTCAAAATAGCACTCTAGTTCATTGTAGTTTTCCTTAACACTAAACCATTTAGAGTGTCTGTCTAGCCAAAAGGCCCATTCGTTGAGACAAGTCTGTAAAAGTATGAACTTAACATCATCTTGCTCTTTTTCAGTTGGAACGACGAAACTGGGTAAACATTTTTGCAATGGGCCAGGAGCTTTGTTCCGGAGAGAAGATTTGAAATCAAATGGCACTGATGACGTTTCAGAAGTTGTTGTTATTATAGACTCAAACCAGTTAACCAACGGTTTCTTTCTCAGCTTTTCGTAGAGTTCTTCAAACCGCAAAAGCCAATTCTCTTCAGGCACTATCCGAGATTCGTAGTATGCTTTTACTTCGGCTAACCTTTTTATTTCATCAACATCTCGTTGTTTTTTTAGGTCAATATATTGAGTGCTTCCCCTCTGAAGTATATCTTTATTCACTCTGATTATCATTTGAGCTGATCCCGGCTGTCCATTTCGAGCTACTCTTCCATAAGCCTGCTCTCCTGTTCTACAGTTATCTGGAAAATATGCCAAGATTTCATGCAGGCCTCCAGCATCTTCCAAGGCTTTTGATATCAAAATGTCAGTTCCTCGCCCTGCCAAGTTGGTTGCTATGATGATATGTCCTGGATCAATATTCTTAGCTACAGTTAGTTCTTCATAATCTCTGGTGTATGTGTGGACCGGTATATCACACATTGATAGGAAATATTCTTTTAGATTCAAAACATCATTGACAGAATCACAAACAATGAGAACAGATCTGTTTCCCTCAATTTCAACCTTTGCCATATTACAAATTGTTGCACCCCAATCTTGAAGAACAAAGAATGGGTGCATTACTCAATGAAGCTTTTAGCTTTAGCAGTTGGAATGGTGACAAAATCCAAAGTGACCTTTTCCTTTTTATATATTTCTTGCAGCAGATCTCTTTCCCTTACTGATCCTAAAGTTCCAGATAGACCATACAGTGTTTTGGAGAGCTTAAGGTAAGACACATTTGAAATGTAAACTGCTTTCAGACTGAGGAGGGACAACTTGCAGCCATGTTTCAACTGTATGAACTGGTGTAGTGCTTCGTCCCATTGTGAGTTGAATAGATCAGTCCCAGTACTCTGATCTAGTATGATTATATTTGGATTTCTTTCAGTGCTATTTCCCGACCGGTCTACATCAACCACATAGTCTTTTCCATTTTGCATCATCAGGGCGTTAACACCACTTCTTATCCAGTTTTCAAGGTGCTCATCAACATAAGGTTTCAAATAGTTGGGAATGGCAAAGAGTCTTTCCCTGTTAAGAACTCTTTTGAACAGAAAGTTTAAATGCTTAATGTTCAAACAGTTTTGCGGTATTGAGCGAATCCTTTCCTCAAATTGACACATATTTTCTATGAGAACATTTCCTTTTACATCAATAACTTTCTTTGTATGAGGAATTCCCAAGTGTTTGATACAACCTTTCCGCATTTGCTGTTCACAAAATCTCTGATACATTCTTTTGTTACCCGTCCAAAAATATCAAACAGTATACTTTCCTTAAGCGTAGCCAAGTTAGTTGATGGGTTGATACTTTTATTTCTCTGAGGGTTGTTGATCCATTTCCAAATGTGAATAAATATGGACTCCAGTTTGTTAAGCCCGAATATCGTGAGCTAGGTAAAGGATATTGCTGGCTTTATCAAGCAACATTGAATCAACTTCATCGACTATTGCCACATCAAAAGCAAAATCGCCTCTGATGTTCCTATTATGAAAGCGGTCCAAAAGGTAATCTCTCTGAAAGTTTCCCAGTTCGCCATAAACTACTTTGCAACTTGAGTACACTTTTTTGCGTTCTTCAATATCTTCAGAACAGTTGTGCCCTACTTCAACACCAAAATACTCAAAAATCTCCTTGTAAGCCTTAGCATCCCTGATGGCAAGAACTTTCGAACTTGTTAAAACACTGACTTTTTTTGCCATCAAAGCTTTTATCACACAAAGAACAACCACAATGAGAGTTTTGCCCTCCCCAGTGGATAGCTGAGCTAAAGTGTTGTTTACATTTTGTAGTATTGTTACAACTGCTATCATTTGTGTGAGTTTTAGTTTCTTGTGTACCTTAATGTCTATTACCTTTGCTACAAACGGAATCAAGAAAGTTGAATTCAGTTTGAGATCTACCCAAAATTTTACAAGTTTATCGTATTCTTCTTTATCTATGAAATCATTGATAACATCTACAAAATGATCCTTTTCTTCAGTGGTTGTGTCCGTAGGTGATAACTTTCTGACCATATTCTGAACATTTTGTTTCCTTTTTAGAATGGCATTACTGTCTCTTGAGTTTGACAAACTATCAATCAAACTTATACAGTTTTCAACAACATCACGCACTTCTTCTGACTGACTCAAAATGTTTCTAGATGTATTTTCTGATGCATTTATTAGTCTGAAGAGACTGTCCAGGGAGCGTTCGTTTCTGCCATTCAAACATTCATTTGTAACAAAATTCTCCCAATCTAATATTTTTCTATCAAACAATTTGTTTAATACATCTTGGTCACAGCAAACATCACTGCTAGCCAGTGTCTTAAGAGTGCTTATTATAATAGGTTTTTCCAATTCAAGCTTTATGTTTTCCTTTTGTTTTTCCATCATGTCTAGCATAGTATTACACATTTTGAACCCTAATTTGTTTTCTAGTATCATAAAAATGAATGATAATTCTTTCAAATGCTCATTAGACCAATCGGTAATGTTGCATACTTTGCTAGCAAAATATTTATCTTTCAGATAGTACTTCCACTCTGCCATATCAATCTCATCAAGACCCATGTGGGCTTTAGGAATACTACCTAGCAGGAAGATAATCTCATCAAAACATTCAACTGACACTGAACAAGTACTTTCTTTATCAATTCGCCTCAGAAGAAACATGAGTTTCTCTTTCTCATTTTGATTACTTATGTAACCCCTCCATTTCGACTTCAGCTCTGAACTCAAGACTTGTTTTAGGAATATTTCAATTCTGAGTAATGCAATTTCAACTATCCATTGGGTTTGATGATTACTTGCTATAATCCAAGACACTAACTTTGAGGTTTGAGGTTCATCTAAGACGGATTTCAATATTAAATTTATGACAAAACAGAACTCTGTAGTAGTTAAATGGTTCCCTTCTACACTGAAATTTGCAGCCATATGGCTCAAGGCAGCTTCATAGCCTATGAACTCCAACTTCAATTTCTCCAATCTTGATGCTATAAGCAATTTATCATCTGTGGATTCAAATGTGTTTGAAATAGTTTCTACATTTTTATCTTGATCAATAACATTGGTTATTTTGATTTTGAAAGATTGGTTGTTAAAACTTGAGCTGTTTTTGGCTTGTGCAGAAAATAGGTGTTCCATTAAAACACTTTCTAACAGTTGGGTTTCATCTAATGATGCAATGCTAATCATCATATTGTTGAAAAGCATGCTTTGGGTTTTGAGGTGATGAGTCAATTCATTAAGCTTGTCGTCAACCTTCAGTTTGAAAAATTTTCCCACTTTCATAAGGATGTGTACTTTTGAATTAGCCTGAGGATTGTGGTTGGACATTAATTCAAAGCCACCTTTATTGTACGTGTAAACTAAAAGGTTTGTGTTGAAATGTTTGGATAGAAATTCTCTACAGGATGAAGACATTGGTCCCACCTTTTCAAGACACAAGTAGAAAGCCTCTTTCACTAAATGCAGAAGTTCGTCTGGTACCTGATCCAAATCAAACTTTGAATTAGTCTTTTTCACAAACTGTCTGTAAAGTGCTGATAAAAGTTTATCCTTATTAACTTGTTTTCAAATTCAATTTTGTGGTGGTTAGAGTCTTTTAGGATACTTTCTGTTAGTTTTTGCTTCATTAAACCTTTGTTCTGTGACAATTCGCTTTTCATTGACACAAGTCTTAAAGACACTTCTTTCAGTTTTCTGGCTTCAAATTTTACTAGAGCAAAGATCATAAATTGAACTGCGCGAAGACATTCATCACCAAGTTCTAACTGAAATGACACAGAGCCAGTGTGGAACTCCTTTATAAAGAATTGCAATAAGTCTGACATGAAGCATTCATCGTTGATATTTTTACAGAGCTCTACTATCCTTGACCTATTATTACTTGAGTTTTCACACAAAAACTCTTCAATTTCAGTTTTTTTATTTTCACATTCCAAGACTGACAATACATTGGTTTGAACAACATTTTGAACTATTGAGAAAATACTGGTTGAACTTTCATCCTCAAGTTTTTTGGAATTGTCGTAAAACGTCTAATTTTTTCTTGTGTTTTGCCAAGTTTTCTGATGGTGTTTGAGAGCTACTAGAAAGTGTCTGTAATTTACAAGTTGTACTAGTTCCAACTGAGAGCTTAGAAACTACTTCTTTGTCATTAATCTCTTGAAGAGAGCATAACACGTTCTGATTCTGAAATTCTTTCCCCAATTCTTCTTGGAGATTGACTTTTTTTGTGGTTGATTCAAACGTAGACCAGCTTTTGGAGAAATAACTGACATGTCTTTTTACTTGAAAATGAGAAGAAACATTTTGTTCATTATCAATTTTCTCCGCAAGTTGCGTTAATATCTCTTCAAGAGTATTCTCAATTGTGTGCATACTATAAACAGACTCTTGTTTATCATACTTATCTTTCATTTCTTGTTTGCTAATAGTTTTTTTCCTTTGAGCTTGCTGTTCTCTTTGACATTTTTTTATACTCTGCTTCATTTTATGTGTGTCTGTTTTCCTTTCACTTTGGTTAACCTCTGTAATCCTACAGTATCTTTGGTTCATAGGGCACCAAACTCTGTCAGAACTTTTGGCCATTTTAAAATTCAAACTCAATTTCAAGTTGTCATTAGAAGAAGAAAATAGTTGAGGGAAAGTACTTATGGCATACATAGAACAATCTAAATAACCGAAATCAGCTCCTTTTCTTCCTGGTTTTCCCCACTCACCCTGCTTGCCATCCAAATTTTCACTTTCATCTAAATCATGACAAATTGTAGATATCTGTTGGTGAGCCTGATCAGGTATCTCTATGTCCCCACTGAAACCTTTTTGACCTCCGAAACCACCCAGTCCTCCATTCTTGCCCTCTTTCCCTTCTGAACCTTCATGGAGAACATAAGCTTGGCTTAGATTTATCCACCAGGCCTCAAAAAAGAAAGAAAATGTGATCCTGAACCCTTCTGTTGTTTTGGCTTCTACGTAAATACATTGTAAGTCTTTTGAGTCTTGAACATTAAATAATGAATCAAATTGTGTTCTGCTCATGGGACAGGTTAATTTTTCATTACCATACATGCACTTTTCAATAACAGCTAGAGTTTTGCTGATACTGCTCAAAGTTACTTTCAAACGTTCAACCTTATGACTGTTGCGGAATTTGGCAACAGGGGGAAAACCAGTTTTAAATTTGTGAGAGGTCAAACTTTGACCATTACATCCATCGGCTCCTTTACCACCATCTTGACCTCTACTTCCTTTTCCTCCAAGAGACTTTATCACAAGATGTTCACCATTCTTAATGACTTTGACGAGTAAGCAAACGTTACCTCCAGATTCTCCATTAAAACCATCAGCACCTTTCAAACCACTCCCATCGTTAGCTTGACCCGCTGGTTTCGTCCATTGTATCCTTTCAGCATTCTTGCCTGAAACATCCCACTCGTAGTTGGAATCTTCACTGACCACAAGTTCATCTGCAACAATCACAATATTCTTTCCATGCCAGATGTCAGCTTTGAGATTAGCGTCAACATGAAAGACTGCAGCACCAATGAATCGAACTTCTTCTACATAAGAAATTCTTTTGTAACTTTCAATTTGGGGTAAAACATTACTGCAGACTAAATGTGTACCTTTAACTTCCAAGACAAGTCTCCCATTTTGAAAAGTCTCTTGTGGTTCTTCAACAGGTTGAAGGAATGAATGGATCAAATTTTAAAATCGTTTAAAAGGAAAAATATGTTCTTATTTATATTTTTGCTTACAGCACTTTGCAGTCTTAATATATCTTTGGCTGTTGAAACAGGACCAAATTGAAAATCAACTCTTAACCTAAGAATATGAGACAAGAGATTTTTGAACCCCTCTAGAGTGTTAGTACAATTAGCAAAGTTGTCAAGTAGTAATAGATTGCAGTATTTACAAGATCCTTTAGTTTTAGAACTGCCAAAATTCATGTAACAAGTCCCTTTCATCTTTTATAGCACAAAACTGGTTTTTAACTCTAGGAGACACCTATACTTTAGTTTGTCCAGTAACAATGGTTCCTCTTTTTTCATCCATACGAATCTTTCAACAAATCCAGCAATCAAAGGTGAGTAAACAGAATTCTCAAAAAAGTCGCAGCAATCATTGAATGAGGAGACTTTACTTAATGCTTCTATAAGTTCTTGAAACTCTGATTGATCTCTTGAAGCAGACAGTTCAGAAATATAAGTGCAGAAGATACTGAAGCTTTCTTCTTTCCAGGATTGGATGAGGCGTTCTCCATAGTTGAGTTCTATAAATCTCTGAGTAACACTGCCGAGTTTTCCTTCAAATGTTGATCTCACTTGTTCTTCAATATCTGCAAGCGTGCTTTTATTCTTGATGCCTTCTTCAATAATTTGGACTATTTTTTCATCATCAGAAGGAATATATGAAATACTTTCAATGGGGTTACCATTCAAGATTTCATACATTATAAATCTAACCTTACAAATTACGTGTTTACGTTAACTGGTTCATTTTGAAGCTCTTCAACAGAAACTTTTGAACTCCATCTGCAAAGAACACAAAAATTCACATCGTTAAAATACAGCACTTGAAATTCCCAACAATATACCAATTATTTTCTTTTTAGAATTATTACCAATTCTTCACTACCCTTATAAACTCACACTGGGGTGGTTCTCGGCACTTCCCTCCTCCTACCAGGGCCACCACATCTCTGTCGGGCTCAGGGTCAGATTCCAATCATGGGCCCCCTTAGTATAAACAAAGTATTCAACCCCCACCTTACCCACGTACCCTTGCCCCGTTTGAAATTTATTTAGATCATTTATTTAGAAGCTTTCTGTGTACCTAACTATTGTGAGTTAAATTTAAAAGTACAAATATCCGGACAATTCCATGCACAATTTAAAGCCTGTCTGTCATACTGTATATTGTAATTCACTCACAATAGTAAGTTAAAAGCCTTATTTTTGCATTTCCCATATTTAACATTATTATTGAACCACATTGCAGGCAGCTTGTGTATTGTTCAAACATGAACTTACAGATTAGATTTATTGCTTTCGTTTGCCCAGACTTAAGTTAAAGATTTTCAAAACAGTAACTGGTTACAGTTACCCTAATTAAGTAAATGTAACTGATTAAGTTACAGTTACAAGTATACTGTAAGATTGGTAATCGAATCAACCAAGCGAGCAAATCGAATCAACCAAACGTCATTTTCAAACCCAATAATTTTACAAATCGAGATGATTTATATTTCATCCATTTAATTCTAGTTTTCTGTGTAGTTCTATATGCTGTGTAGTTTTAGATAGAGCAAAGGCATTTTGAGGTGGAATAAAATAAAATATATTTGGAATAAACTCTTAAAATATAAATGTTTGAGTGTGGAATGGGTTTTCCTAGAGAATGCTAACAGGACTTGGAACAAGAGACTGTTCTAAGCGAGTATTTAACGCTACTGATCCAAAAGTGACAATTACTCACGGAGTCTAAGCAAGTTACTTCCCTAACTACTCACAAGTCACACAATATGCAGTCATACTGAGCAACTGTAGTAATTCACTTTAGTTTTATTTTTGACCTGAGCAGCTGACAAAACTTAAGTATTTATTGGCTTGCAGAAAGTTACTGACAATTGCATTAGTAGTTGTACTATTTTATCAATTCTTTAGTAGATTTTCTAAACGAGATCGTCCACCTGCTTAAAAAAGATGGTTAAAAAGTTAAGTGCAAAATTGATCAAACACTTGATCAAACACTTAGATACTCGAACAGTTTAGATACAGGTATTATTGATATTGGTCAATAGCTTTCTGGTTTATCTTTTGGACCCGTTTTATAAACAGGACAAATTCTTGAAATTTAAACTCGTCTGGAAAAATACCTTCTAAAAGACAAAATGGAGTTCCTCAGGGCTCCATTTTGGGACTATGCTGTTTATTTTGTATGTGAACAATTTACATGCATTAATGAATAATGATGGTCATTTGGTTCAATATGCAGATGATACAACCCTAACGTACACTGCTCAGACACTGCAAAACCTAGAGGTTAATTCTTTCCAATCAACAAATATTTGGTCAGTTCTTCGAGAACTTTAACCTTAAAACAAATATTGACAAATCAAAGTTCATGTATTTTAATCTAGGTTCAAAAGCTACATTTGAAACCCCTTCGGTATTTTTAGATATTAAACAGATAGAAGAAGTTGAACATTTTAAGTTTCTGGGTATTCACCTGGACAGGAAACTTAGTTGGAATTTCCATATTGAACATGTTTGTAATTAATTTTCGTCAGGAGTATTTTTGCTTTGTAGTTTATCTATGTACTGCTCAAAAGATGTTTTAAAAATGGCTTATTACGGCATAATTTATCCCACTTAAAATACCGCACATGTTTGTGGGGAAACTTGCTCAGACAAAAATCAGCAGAGTATTTGTTTTACAGAAGTATGTCATTAGAATCTTGTGCAATTTAAAGAGCAGGGACTCGTGTATTAGCAATTATTTTAAACAATTAGGCATTCTAACCTTTCCTTCACTTTACATTTATGATTCCATTTTATTTTGCCTTAATAAGTGCTGTTTAGTACAAGGCAGTGATATTCATAGTTATGATACTTGTTCTTTAACTAGTTATAGAATCGATTATCACAGACTAGAATTATTCAAAAAATTGCCATCACAGGCCGGAATTACATTCTTTCAAAAACTTCCCAAGAAATTGCAAGGTCTTCAAAATTCTGAATTTTTTAAGACGGAACTTAGAAATTATCTTGTCACCAACAAGTTTTATAGTTTACAGGAATTTATGGACCACTCACTTACCGCTTAGAAGTCTGGTGTTCCATAATACATTTTACTAGTTTTAAATTCAAATTGTACAATAATTGGCATAACATTTACTGTAGTGGCTTGTAGTTTTTGTTCATAACTTGTAATTGTTTTTTTTTATTACCAACACAATGTTTTTTTTATATTGGGAAATAAAAATAAAATTAACTGTTGAAACATTAAAACAATAGTATTAACAATGATTACTAATCTACTGAATGTTAGTAATCATTGGTATTAAGTTTGACAGTTCCATTAAGTGTTTTTAGAAGGGTCCAAACCCTAAAGTGTTTCTTCAACAAAGGTCTACTTGAATTTAACCTAACCTTTACGTTGTCTAGGATCAGGCCGGTCTGGGATCTCTCTGGTAGTGGCGTGATCAGAGGCGCTCTACCAAGGTGTCGAGTGCTCCGACTCCACTGTATATGTAAATATTGGCGGTATTTGTACTATTAATAGTGCTTTGGTCTGACAATGTTTCTAATAGGCTGGGGCTAATCAAATATATTTTACATTGTTTTGACAAATTATTGTGTTGACATGCACGAAGCTAAAACTTAATGTTTTATGTTATGGATGGCATATAAGCTAAATCAAACAAATCTGTTAATTGTTTACTTTCGTCAAATAGAATAATTGAACGAAGAACTAGAAATTTGAATGAATGATTGAGTTCAAAGTATCAGCTTCGAATGCATCATTAGTAAAGTTTCCAAATTATTAGTTCATTAATAAATTATGATCTTCATCTTTTTTAATAAGTTTTAGTTTAGAAAACGCTTGTTAACGAGACTTGAGTTAGAGGAATGGTTAGAAAAATTTGTATACTTTTGAAAGTTCTTGGTATTGTAAACAGTACATGTTGTATTCGGTTGTAACTATGGGCGATATATTAATATACTGGTGACCGAGATAAATGTTTAGGCACTTCCGTAAGGCTACCCCCTCAACCATATATTTGTTTTAAAGTTCTTGGTGTGAAACCACCAGGATAAATCTGAAAACTCGACTTTTTTGGCCTTGTGCTTGATTATAGTTAATAAATTCGGCCCGAAAATGGAGTTGTTCAGTGGTTTACTATTTTGACTGTAGCGGCTAAAATAGTGATTGAATCTTGATTTGACGAAAAAATCGTACCACTATATTTGACATTTTATTCTATCTTTAATAGGTAATTTCTATTTTGCTTTAAAGATAAACTAATCAAAATTTAATTTTTAAGTGTGTTCGGCTAATTTACTTGAATTACTTATACACCTTTTTAGGACCACGAAAACCAACTTAAGTTAGAAACTGCTAAAAACTTTATCATGGAAAAATGAAAAAAAAAAATATTTTTTTTCCATGCATTATATCTTATATCACGTACCAAAGATATTTTAGTTAGATTTTGATGCTTTTACAACGGTTCTACCACCCGGTATAGGTCTTACATCGGCCAAAAGTCATACTAAAAGATTCGTAAATTTATGCTCTCAAATAATTTAATTAATGAAAGTTGATAGAATGACTAGAAGTACTAAATTATAAAATAAATGATGTCGTGTTATGGCGTTTTTAAGATGATTATTAACATTACAATTTGTCATAAATACAAACGATTAAGCCAACATTTGAAGCACCTAGGCGAGGCCGTTGGCTGAGCAATGTCTGAAGCACGAATGGCCTTTTATCAAACAGACCACAGGCGGCGGGGTCTGGAAGTAGCCTCCAGCGGGAAACTGAGGCGAGTATTAGATGTAATTGTTGCAAGATGTTAAAGTATTGCACTGGATCTGGTATTCTTCGTCATCTTCTTCTTGGTTGTCGTCGTTGCCTTTGTAGATATTAAAACTTGTCGGGGTCACCAATTTGTAGGTATAAAACCTACCTACTTACCTAAATAAATTATAAAATGATTTAAGTGGAAACATTACTTGTATTTGCCATTAACTATTTACAATTATTGTTGAACCCAAAACAAAACGAACTTAACATCTAATTTTATAAAATTAATACAGTTATTCACTACACCTTCATCGCCCCAGCCCACTTTGGCCCACCATGTGCCTTACCGTCGGTGGCTGACATTCATACATTAAGCTTACTGCGTTTGGATTTGAGGACTGAGGCCCTCGTAGTCACTGTGGGGGTTAAACCCGGCAACTTGTGTCACATTAATTAATATTTGTTTTATTTTACATATATGACGATCACGATGCTTGAGTAGAAGTAGTAATCAATCACAAATCTTAGACTGACTAAAAAAATCGGTAATTTGAAGCAAGGTGGTGAGGGTCATGGCCAGTGTTCGGGACGCGTCGATTGGGCCAGACCGAACCTGTCTAGGATTTCAATTATGGTCAATATAGCTGTTCTAGAGCTGTTCAAAATGACGACTTCCGACACGGTAGCATAACCGGAAAGACTAATTATTGATTGTAGAGATGTCCAAACTAATTTAACAAACTCCTGAATCAAAATAATGTAGTCAGTTCCATTGTTGTTGCGTTAGCTGACTGGAGAGCATGGCGGACATGGGCGGTAAGACAGAAATTATAATAACTTTGTTGTTTCTCATTCAATTTTCAAAGTTTATACATTTTTAGAACGGAAAATAAATACACTAAAAGTAATCTATATATCTATATATAATATAAAAGAAAGTGTCCTGACTGACTGACTCATAATCAGACCACAGCCAAAACTACTGGGCCTAACGAGTTGAAACTTTGCACACCTGTTTGTGGTAGTCCAAAACCACCCACTAAGAAACGGTTTTGTAAAATTCCTATTTTAAGGGTAGTTTTGAGGGGTGAAATTAAGCAAAAATGGGCGTGTCGTCTTCACTATTTGTCGCTAGCGCCAGCGGTGATCCGATCTTCAATCTGATGAAAAATCGTTAGTGTGGCATGAAATTATCTACAAGTTTTATATAAAACATTTTTTGTATCTCTCTTAGTTTACCAGTCAACGAGCAAAGCGTAAAAGCTGGTCACTTGGCCCAGATTCCCCGCGCCCCATATCGACCCCCTCTTCTATCCAGTTGCTGCCTATGTGTAGGTAGAATTTCAGATATTGATGTCCTGTTAATCTCCTTTTAGGCCTTGCAGAATACTTTATTCATTCTACATTTATTCAGACTAATATACTTACCTGTCCTGCATGTTGAAAGAGTTATATTACTGTTCTAGAATACAGTACAGTTATAGGTTCGAATTCTTGAATACTGCAACTGTACTGTACTTCAATACGGCAAAATAAGTAATTTTCGAATTCTAAAGATGTATCGAATGATTATTGGTGGTTTCTACTTGCCGAACTAAAAGTATAAGCATAGGAAAAGGATGCTGGTGTCAAATTTTAAAAATATAATTCTAAATTTGCTAACTTTTAATAATGTGTTGGTTACACTGCGCTGTGTGTGTGTTACTACAAATGCTTGGTAGCTATTGAGGATTTGGATCTGGAAACTATTCCAGACCAACTGTCTTGAATTGTCAACAGTATGGAAAGCTTAATCGGCGAATTTATCCAAACATCTGCAATATTTCACCAGATGACTCTTCGAGGGCTATGTGAGAGAGCAATCCATATCTCTACAAACGACACAGCAAATACCATTAATTCAGCTTAACTAGTTCAGCTGCCGACCATAGAATGAGGTACGATTCATTTGATTCAGTAATCAAGTCGATGATGCTGTACATTACCGGTTGAAGTTTTGCACACTCTCATTCCACCTGGTAAACCTGCACATAATCTCTACCTCAAGGTTGAGGCACCTATCATGTTACTCCCTAAATCTAGATCTGTCCGTACAAAACTCCTACAGAATGATATCTAGAGAGTAGGCGGGGATCTGTCCTTACAAAACGCCCATGATTGATATCTAGGCAGTGGCGAGAAGATCTTCCCTTACAAAACTCTCGGAGAATAATATCTAGAGAGTAGAGGATCTGCCCTTACAAGCGCCCGCAGATTGATATATCCAGGCAGTAGGCGAAGATCTTCCCTTACAAAACTCTCACAGAATAATATCTAGAGTAGGCGGGGATCTGCCCTTACAAAACGCCCATGAATTGATATCTAGGCAGTAGGCGAGAAGATCTTTCCTTACAAAACTCCGCAGAATGATATCTAGAGAGTAGGTGAGGGATCTGCCCTCACAAAACTACCAGCAGAATGATATCTTAGGAGTAGGTGAGGGGATCTGCCCTTACAAAACTCCCCGTAGCATGATATCCAAGAAATAGGCGAGAGGATCTGCGTAAACAAAACTCCCCACAGAATGATATCCAGGAAGTTGGTGGTGGGAACTACCCTTACAAAACTCCCATAAATATCCAGGAAGAAGGTGAGGGATCTGCCCTTACAAAACTCCCAAGAATGATATCCAGGAAGTAGGTGAGGGGATCTGCCCTTTCAAAACTCCCATAGAATGATATCTAGGGAGTAGGTGAGGGATCTGCCTTACAAAACTCCCCGCAGAATTATATCCAGGCAGTAGGTGAGGGATCTGCCCTTACAAAACTCACATAAAAATGATATCCAGGAAGAAGGTGAGGGATCTGCCCTACAAAACTCCCCAGGAATGATATCTGGGGAGTAGGTGAGAGATCTGCCCTTACAAAACTCCCCACAGAATGATATCCAGGAAGTAGGTGGGGAACTACCCCCAACACTCCCATGCAGAATGATATCTAGGTAGTAGGTGAGGGATCTGCCCTTACAAAACTCCCGCAGAATGATATCTAGGTAGAAGGCGGGGGATCTGCCCTTACAAAACTCCCGTAGCATGATATCAAAAAGTGGCGAGGGATCTCGTAAACAAAACTCCCCATGGGAAACTAGCGGATACCTCCACGTGGTGTTTCTAGGGTCATTCTAAAAACTTTGTAAATTTCAATGTTGGTAGAAAGTAACAAATAGTGTTGTCTACATGAATATTGTAATCTGATTGATCACTGTAGTCAAGATACAGTACTTGAACTCATTA